>CM062289.1:202757123-203378935 GCA_031216915.1 Pictodentalium vernedei
TTAGTCTGTTTATAATCGTTTCAATGAAGTACGCGTACATTTTTATGTATTAGGGAATTCGGTAGTTTAACACAACAAATGGTTAAGGAGGCTTAGTAGTAATTTAATCCTACAATCCATAAGGTTGTAAGATTAAATTATTCCTGAACGTTCCTCCAAATGCAAAATGGATTCGCCAAATTATTTTCTCGGTATTGTATTTAACTATCTCTTTTTTCGTATTCTAGATGTGTAGGGTTAATGTAGTCACGATCACGGTTGCTTTCTCAATTTACCTAAGAGACATTTGGTGCATTTTTCTGAATTACTGAAAATCAATCAACAAATGTATTCGTGATGTTCATACACGAATTTCAAATCTTAAAATACGTAAGTGGAGTCAAACGTTTTGAAAGGGGTTCACGCTCATATCGGAAGCCAACACCAAATGAGTAGAAACTCATTGGAGGCTAAATATATGGGTCAAGGTTACTGGGTTTACCAAGGAGCGGGTGAGTACATTTTTCAGAAATGCTGAAAATCTTATTTCATTACCACCTAATGCGTTCCCAAATTTCATATATGAATTTCAACACTCAAAACATTAGAAGAGCCAAACATTTTAAAACTACGTCGCGCATCTGTTCCCAGCATTGTATAACATATGACCCAGTAACGAACACCAAATGGGTCGAAACGCCTTATAGGTTAGATATATGTGCCAAGGTCATTGGCGTAACCCGGGGTATTAAGTGCATTTTCTCAAAAATGTTGGAAATCGCATTTTAAAAGGATCTAATGCATAAATGATAATATATTAACTTCAATACACGAAAAAGTGGGTGGAGCTAAATATTTTGAAAGTGGTTCATGCTTATATGTCAAGTATGGTATGGCCCGTGGACCTAAAACCAACACCAAATGACCGGAAACACATTGGGGGTGCACAGTATGCGTCATGATTACTGCGGTTACCCAGGAGTCATTGAAAGGCTTTTTTTCAGAAATGGGTCAAGCATGTGTCTCAAACAGTGTAAGGCTTAAGGACCCGAGACCAACATCAAATAAGTCGAAACTTATTGGAGGTTCTAAACGCGGGCCAAAATTACTGGGTCACGTTGGGAACAATGACAGCATCAACATGCGTCAGAAATTAAAAAAAAATCATATGGGTCGATCTTATATCTCAAGCATGGTAAGGCAATATTAACTTCTGGTCATCTTGCGCACTCTAAAATCAGTTCAGTTAAAAAGCAACCCAAATCAATTGGGTTGAGTGGATATGAAACCAATTGGGTCATTTTCACTCAACCCAGTTGATTTGGGTTTATTTGTAACCCAACTGATTTTATAGTGTGGTTACTAGCTGTATATTTCAGAGCTACTTCTAAAAACATTTTGAACCCTCCAATGCTAATGCATTTTAAAGTTCATATATAAATTTAATTGCTTAAAAAGTGGACAGGGCCAAAACATTTTAAAGTGGACCGAGTTAAAATGTTGAAAGCGGGACACACTTATATATCAGCCAAAGTATGATTTATAATTGACCACTGCCAGGTTTGAAATATGAAGGAGTTTCATTCAGGTTAAAGTTTCATTTTTTTTGCATTTCTGTTTTCTGCCTGGAAATCGTCTACCAGAATACACAAAAATGTATTTTTGATTACCTCAATATCCATTTCCGATTTCTGTATAGAACTGTTAAATACTATGAACAAAAGTTATTTCTGCATTTGAAAAAAAAGATTATTTCCGATTCCTGGATGAATTCTTTAAATGCTGTATACGGAAACCCTGTCCTATTTTTTTTTAGGCATTTACTCTAAAAAATAAGTCCCCATTAGTTATCTTTCTGCAGAGTTCAGTTCTGATACTCACGATTTCACACCAATTGGAAATTATTTCATGGTGACCGTAAATAGTATTTCTCTAGTTTCGTTCTCCGTTTTCTGCCTTCACTATAAATTAAAATCTCACGTATGGAAAAAATGAAACGCTTCAGACTGGGACGGAGGAAGTTTCTCAAACCCGAGCGAGGGAGCTTGTGGGAGGAGGGAGAGGGAGGGAGGACAGGGTCATACCAGGGCACCCAACCCACTGATACACAATTTTTGTTATTAGTTGTGATCCATGTGCCCTGGCAGCATGGCAGGAATACAGGGCACAAGGCAATGTTTGGAACTCATGCACCTCAATATTAAGAACAATGCACATTTTTGGCTCCGCAGTTAACAAATTGTCCCACAGTGTTTCACACCGATGTGGAAAATTATTAAAAAGTCAGTCTAACATGTTCCGTACAGCTCACTTTCTGGTTGATGTCGGGACAGTACAATTTGAAGGCCGTTACAAAGTGCACATTGTGTGTGATTCCAACCGTCCAACAGGGACAGGAATTTTTTTTTAGCTTGCTTTTTGGACTTTTGATATCTGCGACCAAGCCCTGCTGTTGAACTATACTATTACTATAAATGCGTTCGTCGAGGTAAATCCAACTTCAGTCAAATCTCAAGGATAAAGCATCTGTGCCCGCTAATTATTCCAAAAATCGCAATGACCGGTTGGTAAAGATACTGCTGGCATAATCTCTCTCAACTAGTTCTGGAAAAAATCCTACCATCTCATATGTACCAAACTGCAACTCTCTCGACACTCGCGTGCATTCTTACAACACCGATTTCGGTGGAGAAACAAACATATACTTGCAAGCACGCCAGGGTGGATATGGATAGGCAAAAGCTTCGTGCTGCGTAAAATCTGTTCACCGCTCCCCACCCCCGAACAGACACAAACATCGGTGTTGCTGGGTACCGCTCGTAGCTTGAACCTACCCAGGCTAGCTCATTGAACACACAACTTTTTCATGTCAGCTCGCGTACATACCGACAACACTGCTGCAGAACAGCGACAAGTACCCAGAGTGGATACGGACAGGTGAATATCAGCGCGCTGCATAATTATCTATTCATCACAGTCCCCGTGAATAAATTTCAGCATCATTGTTGCTGGGTGCCGCTCAATGTTTGAACGTGTCTCAACCGACTCAACTAACTACGAAAATTACACCAACAAGCTGAACTACACCCAATCCACAAATATACTGACTATTTCAACCATTTTGTGTGTGTGTGGGGAGGGGGGGGGGTGGGCTCAATCAAGGCATCTCAACCTCCCCGAAGGATTGGTGTATGACCCCGACCTTCATAATGCCAAAGGAGTTTTCTTTTGTAACTGTGATGAACACTACACCGGGGCCATATCCTGGCTAGCGTTACTGCTGAGGTTTCTTCTTTTCTCTAGTCCGACCAGGGGCCAGTACAATAAAACTTTTACAATTGTATTTTCTGGAATTGTACTTTCTAGTTATGACTTTAAATGGATTAAAATGAGGCATTAGCATTTTCAAAGATCTGACAATTTGCCAACTCGCAAATTGTCATATCTTTTAAAAGGCCGATGATTTATTTTAGTTAGTTATATTAATAGGTAGCAAATACAATTCTATAAAATACAATTGTAGAAGTTTTTGTAGTATTGGATAAAAGCTTTCCCATTTGGCTTGTACCGACCTGGTGAAATCAAAATGCCCTTCTGACGCTCGGCCTACAGCAACAGAATCTCCCAGCCATCTGGATGTCTCGGCTGCGCTAAACCCCTGGCAGCGTATGTGCTCAATTACTGATACTCTTCTTTTTTGGATGTGCACTGCGTGGAGAACTGGCGTGGTGGAGTCAGAGTCAGACTGTACTTGTCAATGAGGGCTGTTATCTATATTTATTTATTTATTGGTGTTTAAGGTCACATATTTCTGCACAATGGCTAATCATGACCTCGACAGTTTTACGGTTGGAGGAAGCCAGAGTACCTGGAGAGAACCGCCGAGCAACGGCAGTTGTCAGCTCCCCGACATACTAACTCCAGACAAGAAAGGTTAGCATTGATAGAAGATAGGTGCACCATCGACGCGCAGTACCCCTTGATACACAACTCCACCGTGCCCGCACAGGGGCAGTTGGAATGAAGTGAGTTGCCCAAGGACACAACGCGTTTGCCGCAGGTGGGATTCGTACCGACGGCCACTCGGCTTGTAGCCCTCACCTCTACCAACTGAGCCACCGCGCCCCCAAGGGCTGCTATCAGGCTCACTCAAATAACCAGACTATACTTGCCTGAAACAAAGACACTACCCTCGAAACTACCATCAAATGGAAACTGTCGGTAACAATCTATACTTGTCAATGAGGGCAGTGACTAGTAAGAAGCAAGAAAACGTTAATTGCTGTCTCTACAGACATGAATAGTCTTCAAAGAAACAACTTCCACCGAATGCCCGGTGTGGCGGCGGACTGAGTCATGGGGCTTTACTTGTTCCTTGGCTTCTACTCCTCTGCGGATGCAGGACGTGGAAGATTTACCATTTACTGCGAAAGGGGATGAAATGGTTTAGTTTACCCCACATCGTCCATGTGTACCGTTCACTTACGAACAGTTTTGTTTGTTGATTCGCAGAATTTGGCGTTCAGTTGACTCTCACCGGTCGGCGTATCTGTATTTCATAACGAGAAAAATACGCTATTGCATCTAATAATTTCATAGAGTAATAGTGAACGCTCGTGTGTTGGTGGCGGTGCATGGCAAAAGAAGAATCTTGCACGATAATTGTCCGCGCAACTTGTGTCATCTGCGTTAAACTTTATCATCTGAGTTCAGGAGTTTATCAGCCGATGCTGAGTAATGCATCAAGGAAGGCAGTACACCTCTCCTGACACCGAGAGATGAAATGCGACAAACTATCCCGTTAAGATGATAGGGATGCTACGATTGTATTTTCTAGAATTGTATTTTATACCTATTAATATAACTGACTAAAATGAATCATCAGCATTTTAGAAGATATGTCAATTTGCCAGTTGGCAAACATCTTTGAAAATGCTAATCGTTAATTTCGACCTATTTAAAGTCATAACCAGAAAAAGGCAATTCTAGAAAATACAGTTGTAAACGTTTTATAGTTTTGGCCCCCTGATAACTAACGCTTGGGGTTGAAGTCATGGTACGAACGATTGGCTAAACGTGACTCTGCTTATGCTTAAATAAAGAAAATGACTTTAACACCAATAAATAAACAAAGCAAAGTAAGACGTGGGGAATGGGTACCTGCACCCAGTGTTAACGCTGGACCGAAACTGTCTGATGCCAATGTTTTAGTCATTCTGGAACTGTTAGTGCCCAACAATGTGTTTTGGTGCCAATACGTTCATGGGGAAGGGGGGGGGGGGTATTTACGTCACGTCAAGGTCAATGCATACAAACGCCACTTGGCGATACAAACACTGACCGACGCACGCGTGTGAATGGGTTAATCGATATGGCGCAAGTTTGTCGATCTGTGTTTACATGCCTTCAGTCTATAAAAACAATTATCAGAATGACATCCGGCTATTCATTTGACAACTATCAACAAAAACAACAACAACACCTCTTATCGCCAACCAAATTTGCGGAGGAAACCCGTGTTACTATCACGTCCCCTGAGTTCCAATGTGTTCTGCGTGCCTACTGGCACATAGAACACATTGGAACTCAGGGGATGATTTTTAGCTATCACTAGCGATTCCAACTGTAATTGCGGTGCAAGATTTGTAGAAAATTCCAGTGAAGTTTCGTTTCTATTTAAAACTAGTCCGTCAATGATTTTCGTTCCGCACATATGTGCGGAGCAGATGTATATTTTCCACATCGGTTAGTGTTGCTGTAGATGGGGATTTCATAGAACAGACGTGTAATAGAAAATCGGTTACGACAGCTTAAATCAGTGTTTGTGATACCTTTTGGTAGGGAAACTAGAGCTTACAATTAGCATGCTGTGATGCTTTGCGTCGCAAATTTCAGTCGAAATTTTCAATGTCCCGAACCCCATCTTAAAAAAGGTGTCATCACCGTTAGCTTTACAAGCTTGTGAAAACTGAATGTCCAGAGGGCGTAACCTACTTAATTATAAACTAACAAACAACTGGAAATAATTTCAAGAATAATGGAAAATTGGTCACGGAAGAAATCTCACATAACTCGAAAGTTAGGACGGAATCGTCGATTGGTGAACGGGGCGGTCGCCTATGCCATGATTCAATTAATGGTTAGGTAAATTGTTTTGTGCAATTGACTGAATTGGCAGCCAACAGCGTGGACATTCTATGCACCATGTATCAGTTCCATCAGTGGAGAACAAGACACCTGTATTTTTTTCGCAGTTATTTTTGAAATATTTGCTTTTGCTCTGGTAAACTGTAAAAACGTGTTTAGTGATTAAACACCTGTATGCAACAGATTATAAATGCCTCAAACATGTTTATTATTTAAACATGTTTAAAGTATTCTTAAACATGTTTAATATTTAAACATGTTTAATTGTCCTTAAACGTGTTTAATTATTCAGAAACATGTTTACTTTTTAAACCTGTTTAACTTAATAAACACCTTAAACATGTTTATACCATGCAACAGATTAAATTCACTATAAACCTGTTTAAAGGCTTCTTTGTAAACACGTAAGCATGTTTATTTTCCTGTATATAAGTACTAGTGTTAAAAAACTATACACACTTATGTTTTAAATCACCAAAAAAGTATTTAGTATTGTAATTAAAATTTATTATTTTTCATTTCAAGTTATAAAACAATTATTTCTTTAAAATATTCTACAATATCACATGCAGTAAATCATAAATCAATATCTAACACACTGTGAACAATATTTTTTAAAACATTCACAAAAAAAAGCTTTTTCGAAAAAAACACTAAATTTTCTGTTTTGGAGAACATTTTATCACCATTTTACAATAAAACCCTACAAATATGGATGTCAATGAAAATGGCTCATTGTGCGCAATGACGTTCATATTAGTACATTTTATTTGAAATTTCAGAGTAACAGAGGCTTCAGTTTGTAGCCTTTTCTGACCAATTTCTATGTTTTAACAATTTGGTAAATACTAAACTCTTTTTAAGTTGAAGAATTGAAATGGGTGGTAAGTTTAACTACATAATTACAGGTATTTGTAGATGTACTCAAGCCATGAAAGGACATATACCAGCAAGTATGGGCATATCAGACCAATATCAGATAGCCGATATCTGTTCATGATATTGGTCCGATTTTTCATCGATATCAATATCATTTTAAAATCATGGGACCTTTCATGGGCATATTAGATCAATATCGGATAATTGATATTAGTTTATGATACTGGTCCGATATTTCAGTGATACTGATATTGATCATCATTTAATCCTTTACCTAGCGTAACGGCAAAACCGGCCAGCGCTATTCACAAAGATCGCCAATTAATTTTCATTATTTTTTCATTTTTTGTCTCTAAAACATAGGTTATAACCCCTCATTGGAACGAGCTCGTCGAGCTCGTTCCAATGAGGGGTCATAACCTATGTTTTTGAGACAAAAAATGAAAATAATAGTTATTCAAGAATTTTTTTTGCAAGTGTCGTCTGCTTTTCATGTTAGGTAAAGGGTTAAAACATGGGACTTTTGATGGGCATATCAGATGATTAAGATCAATATCGGATAGCTGATATCTGTTTATGACATTGGTCCGATATTTCATTGATATCAATATCCTCATTTAAAACATGGACCCTTTTGATATTGGTCCAATTAAGGTTTGATATCAAGGTTTGATATCAGGATGATAGTTGGGGTAGAAGAAAAAAAGAATATTAGGTTATATTCTATATTTTACTATCCTAATATTTTTCTTGGTCATGAATAATCTTATTGGACTTACTTGCAAATACAAAGCTTTGTGTCAGATCCAGTTGGGGAAAACGGTATGTCAGGGTTCATACATTCTTCTGAAGATAAAATTTCATCACTTTTCCCTGACCTTTTGAGGATTTAAAAAGAATTTTCCCAAACTTAAATGAGATTGTAGAGGCAAATCTGGAAACAATAGTGGAATCTTTCAAGCATCTGTGTCATGGAAAAGTACTGGACTTTTCTATGACCAGATGTTTGAAAAATGTCATTCCTGTTCTCACTACTACATAACATAGAATTGTAAAAATTAATATAAACATTTAATGAATGAATCATAAAGAGTTTTGCAATTCACATTCTTCATGCCGAATTAAACTTCACGATGTTTTGTGGTCACGCTTTTAGCAAGTTTGATATTGGAATTTCATTTTGGGGGAAATATGCATTTTACGTTTTTAAATATGTTTTCTGTATTGTCAAGATCATGGTGACCTGGACTTGAACCAACAGTGCTAGAAAACTCACAAAGAGTAATAGTCTTTGGCTAGTTTACTTGATGCGTTTATAATACAATGTGAAATTACACATCTACTATTTGTAATTATAATTTTCTGAAACTTATTCAGAAGTGCCTTCAGTCAGTAAAAATATATTTACTCCTGCCTGGAAACTTCATTAAAGTATGATGTCAGGCTTAGCATTTTCTGGAGAGTGATTTATTTGCTCGCTTTAAAAGAAATCCGGAGGGTCGAAAACTAGCCCCCTGGACTTAGAAAATAATGATTACCCTAACAGCCTATTTCTAAAACCCACATCTTTTCAGATCTCTGCTATGTTAATGGCCTTTGTAAGACAGCCACACTGCCATTCCCACACCTCTGGGTCTTGCTGATACACAGAGGTGTGGGAGAGGCGGTGTAGCCATTGCACAGAAATTGCCTTATTAGCAGCACCAAATCAAATGGAAAAAGTCCACTAGGCAAGAATCATCATAATGAAAAAACTTAATTTTACCACATTTAACTTTTGTAGGCTTGGGGAGAGCTAATCGCTCCCCTAAGCCATGCGAGGGAGCGATTTTTAGCCGTCCTGCAGTTTTAAGAATGCCAGGCCTGGGATGTGGAATATTTGCATTTTCCCACCGCATTATCAAAGTTAAGACATCGTGTGAATGAACACAGAACTACATATCTTCCTGTTACTACTGAGATCCAATTTCTTGGATCATGTCGTGTGGTTTCGAGAGACAGCGATATAGGTCCAGTGTTGATTTTTTATCAGTCCAATATCAGCTTTATGTCAGAAAGAGTGTTGGTCCAATATTAAGTCAACTGCAAATCTCATCAGAGTCTGAAAAATGGTCCTAAGGCCTTGCAAAGCTTGAAAATGTGAATCATTTCGAAATAGTTCACATTGATACGATTTGATATCAATCATGCTGATTCAAAAACATTTTGAATCGTCGAGGTGTTCTCAAAATCCTATAAAAATCCACAAAGTGTCTCCTCTTAACCCTTTACCTAACGTAACGGCCAAAACCAGCCAGCGCTAATCTCAAAAATCGCCAATTTTCATTATTTTTTTTTCATTTTTTGTCTCAAAAATATAGGTTATGACCCCTCGTTGGAACGAGCTCGTTCCAACGAGGGCTCATAACCTATGTTTTTGAGACAAAAAATGAAAAAAATTAGTTATTCAAGAATTATTTTTGCAAGTGTCGTCTGCTTTTCATGTTAGGTAAAGGGTTAAACTTTTCTTCTGTCATCAGAAAAAAGAGTTCAAAGTAGTTTCCGCCTCCGAAATTACATTGATACCGTTGTGAAATATTCTGCTATTTTGCTTGATTTGCACAAATCGCTGTTTCTTACAATACCGGTATTTCTTACAATACCGGTACTTGAGTAGAGACGGAAAATATTACGGTTGTAAGTTAAGAGATTCAAAATGCCGACTTTCTACTTTTAGGAAGATATATATTTATTTTAATGACGTACTATTAAATCTTATCTACTGAATTAGAATTAGCCAATCTTAAAATCTTTATAAGTTTTTCAGATTTTGACAGGGTGAGGGAGAAGATGTCCAGGCCTGGATATCTTCCCTCTCACCTTGTCAAAATTTTTATCAACCGCGAAAACAAATTGTGGAATGTTCTACTGATATTTGTACACTAATGAATTACAAACACCCTATCTTCGAACCTGTGTAACTTTTTTGAGATTTTGACAGGATGAGGAGGAAGATGAATTGTTTCTAAAATTCATTCAAAATATTTCACTCCCTAATTTAATCCACATTTTCTTATGTGCTTCTGAGTAATTTTATGCAAGGATTTAGCTGTTTAATACCAAATATTGTGAAATAATAGTAAAAGAAACAAAATTAGATTAGTACATTTAAAAATGTAGGTGTGTGTGTGGGGGGGGGGGGAGATATCGAGGATTGGGGGACATTTAAAAATAAAAAAATTAGGTAGGTGTATGTAGAGAGGGCGATACCCGGGGTGGGGGAATTTGTCGTACAGGGTAAAAGGTATCCTGCTACACCGCTGTACATGTATACGCAATTGACCTTTTCAGTGTAAAATTTAGAAAATTCTATCATCGAGTCCAGCTTGTTGGATAAACAAAAAAGTCTGAAATCAGGCAAAAATAGTAAAAACCTTAAAACTGGCATCCACATATAAATTAGAATGGCATTCACATAATGGGGAATCGTCAAAGAAAAATTTGACTTGATTCACCTAAAATTTAACATTTTTCTGGATTTGTTGTCAAGTCAAGTCATGGCTGCTTCAGAAGCCATGATTTGGTTTAATGAAGGCAAGACATTTCTTGACTTTATTAAATCAAGCCATGGTAGCTGAAGCAGCCATGACAGGATTTAACAAAGTCAAGAAAATGTCAAAAATCTGGCCAGGAAATTTCAGTTTTTCATCAGGAAACAAAGAAAAACATTTTCTAGCTTGTTTTGTGGAAAATGAACACAGTTTTTCCATTAGCTTAAAACAAATTTTTACACATCCCGAACCCTGAAGTAAATATTAACTTATTTATGCATAAGTCTGTTTAATATACCGCGGTTAGAACGAATTGACCATCTCTCTGCTTGCGTATATATTTCAACTCCATCCGCTGCAATCATAATGTCCTCAAAGGCCTCATCCGCACCTGGAACAAAGCAGACATCATTGGTACTTCTTCTTCCTTGGTTCTGGTGACAGCATAACTGTTTTCATCTGGCACACCCTGCAACAGATGAAATATGGTAATCACTTTAACCTTTGACCTTACAGCACTTTTAAAAAAAATAAAATGAAATTCATAATTTGTCAAAAAGCAATAAAAATATAATATTAATATCATCAGCACTGACTTGCTGAGCCAGTTCTAATAATATCCATATTTCTATGGTTCATTAAAAAATTTCCAATATATTTTTGGCTATGGAAGGATTTGATTATAGGAAGCCCAAATATTATCCGAGGACATTATTTGAACAATCTTGAATCTGACCCTCCCTCATAACAATGATGTATACCAAACATAAAAAGATTCTGACTGGCGGTTATGAAGAAGATTTTTAAAGATTATTCTCGTATTGCACTATGTTTAATATTCAGGCTCCTGTATTGAGCCCAAATGTGAACCAAGAGGCTTCTTTTAACAAACATGTATCTGAACTCCCTATGGATGCTGTATACCATATATCAAAAGATTCTGATTAGCGGTTCTGTAGAGAATAACAGTTTTCTGTTCTGTGTGGTTTGGGAAATATGAGGATTTGAAAATATTTCTATTTTTAGCTCCTGAGGTTCCGACGAGGACACATGGACTTATTTTTGCATGAGTAAAGTACTTATGGCGCCCATGTACCAAATGTGGTTCAAATCAGACCATCGGTTTAGAAAATGGATATTTTGGGTGGGGCCAAAAATCTTACCCCTCCCATTACAAGGGAAAATATTACTTCACAAACTTTGTTTGAAAAAACTTGATTCCACACATCAAAAGGAAGCTACATATCAAGTCATTGTACCCACTGGTTCATGGGAAAAAGATTTTAAAAAATGTCTGGAGGGGCAGATGCAAACATCATGTTCACGGACGACAGACGGTGAGTGATCACTATAGCTCAATCTGACTTTTCAGGTGAGCTAAAAACCAAGATGGCTGCACGCAGCCATGTTTTTTCAACAAAATATGGAAAATTTTGATAACTCATATCTAGACATTACCCAAATCCACAGACAAAAATCTGAATCTGATCAGGTGAGAGATGCAGCCTGTAAGATGCGCTAAAGGAATTGTGACAGACAGGAGGATGGAACGACGGACATACATACGGGTCACAACCCATCCCAATAGCTTAAACATGACATTGTTAAGATGAGCTAGCAAATATGAATTCCATTAGAACTGACTCAATAAGCCGGTTCTGATTAAATACATATTTGTATAGTTTTAAAGGAAAAGTAAAAAAGTAACACTATTTTTGGGGTGCTGATTGAAGTACAGTAAAATCTGTTTTGAGAAACCTCTGTCGTGAGAAACCTCTGTGACAGTGTAACAGTCGGTTGTTTCATTCTAAAATGGACCTGTCATGAGAGGCCACCTGTTTTGAGAGACGTATTTAAAATCGGTTGCCTGGGGGCATCTGTTGATGCACTTTACCCAACAGCGGATATGTTTATGGATGGATCAAATCACTCAAAGCCTTTTGGTAAAGAGTTAAGATTATGTGCAGCTACATGTATTCCTTGTATTCCTAATAACACTTACTGGTAATTTTTGTCCACTTAAATCTTCCACAGCATTCTGCAGTTAGTGAAATCTTTCAGATGTCCATCAGAATGACAATTCATACATTATCTCCAAGGAATAACATGAAATAATTGTAAATACTGAGCAATGCTGTGCTCGCTAACTGCTAAGACATTTCTAATAGCATAGAAAAGGGCTGTGCAATTTAAAATTTGAAATCTGCTCCCTCCCGGCAGCTGATTTCCAATGTTAAATTGCCTGACACTTTTCATCTGCCCACTATATCAAATTGTGGTGGATTCTCACAAAATGGTCCGCACGCGAATCCTCTGAATCATGCATGTACTGTAAAGCCACCTGGCAGAATGTCTCGAGGATATAACTTAATTTGAAAACTAATTTCCAACATGAGTGTTAAAAATTGACGCAGTTTGGAAATTTATTTCGGAGATCACACTAAGCTTTTATTTAATAAACGGAGTGTGCTTTTTTCTGAAACCGCCAATACTGGAAGGTGGTCTGGTTTTCGATCATGTGTAAGTTCCTGTCAATAATTATCTTAACCACGCCCACAATGAATCGTTGTCTCAATCAGTCAGTGCTTAAAATCAAATCATATTATTTTTAAGATCAATTTCTGGTACAGAGGAGCCCACTTAATTGGATATCTCTTAACTGAATAGCCCTGTAACTGCATATAATTTCCCAGCACATAACCATTTACAGTGCCTCCAGTACAAATTTGACCTGTTAATTGAATATTATCAGACTGGAATTACCCAATAAACATCCACGAAGGTAGGATACAATTAAAATATTTGTTCATCAGCTCCTTAGTCTCCTGATCAAGAATCTTTTCATCAGCTAAATCGGTAAGTGGAATTCAATTTTAGATTTCTACAGTAAATCTGGAAATAAGCCGTATAGAAAGAAAATGTAAAAATAAAATTCCATCCAAATACAAGTATGTATACCATTGCGAGTAGCTCTTGAGCTGGTTCCAATAATGGAGAGAACAGAAATTTAAAAATTATTAATATTTAATATTTATTTTTTACCATTGCCCAAGTCACTAAAGAGTCCTATCCAATATCCATCGTTTGAGCCAATAGCTGATAGTCACTACTGTGTTTGATAGGGAAATGAAATTTATTCAATTTTAATAAAACTGCAGCAAGAATTGATTATGGTTTTATGAAACTTGAACCACAGAGGTCAAATTATGTAGGTAACAGTTTCACAGATGAGGAAATCGAAGTACCATAAAGAACCACTGAGCAGTGACCAGTAACTATCGACTATTCAACATATTAACTCCACGGGTGCAAGATTAGCATTGGTTAAAGGCATGTGTGCATTAATGTATAATATGCATAAGCACACTGCATCACCATGGGCTCCCCAGTGAGGAATGGGTGATTTACTGTCTTGCTCAAGGACACAACTATAAAACTACACTGATATTAATGCCACTGGAACAAAGTCATTAAAGTTGTTCCATAACTTTCAATACATGTAGCATGAAAACTTGTTGGCGACAGACCAGTGGACCACCTCCACATTATACAGCTGCTAGTAACATCTAAAAATCAAACATATAATTACGTCGATGAATTGTTAAATACCCTCACATGTGGATATTCACTTACCTTTTTCGGTTACTTTGGCCAAACTTCCCGCCATTATGGACTTCTTCTTTGTCCTCTCGAAATGCGGTATTTTAAAAGCTGACATTCTGTCAACACTACCGTAATTCTAATCTTTAAAATATTGAAATAACATGTATCAAAAACAAAGTAATCATCTTATAATAAATCTAATTCCAGACCAAATCTCATTACCAACAGCTTTTTAAATTATATATGCACATTAATTTCAGTGTTCCCAACAAAAAGGTGCAGTGAGTGGTTTATTTCCAATACAAAATAAAAAACCTTTTGTTGCAAACCAAGCTCACTTATTTTATTACCTTAATTAATAGGGTTAATATGCTAATCGGAGAGATTGGGAAGAACGAGACAAGGGATATCATCAAGCAGTTCGTCTCCGAGTGTTGGGAGGAGAGGAGAAGCGTGGGAATAGGGAGGCAGTTGGGAATACAGGGGTAACCATGGCCTTCTCGTCCGAGAACCGCGACAAATCAGCGACTGGCCAAAGTGTTATTATTATTGTACAACATACACTGGGTCTTTCCGCATAAATTTTTTAGAAAAACTGCTCTCAGATGAAGCATATTAGGGGCTTTGGGGGCAAACATCTGAAATATCTTTAAATTCTCCATAAAAACCAGATGTTCATGTCACTGAAAGCGGTTTTGCATCCTTAGATTCCATCTCAGTCCCATACGATATTAGTCAGTTTCATAATTCGGCACTCCCATGCATGCAAAACCTATGATACCCTGTAATAAGTAAAAGAAATTTGTTCACTTTGAAATTCCCACCTCTGATATTCCTTCAATTCAAGTTAAATATACACAAACTATACATCGAAATGAAGGTTTGGGTGAGGGGATGTTACAGAAGACGAAAAAATATATATGTCATCAACTCCTTGAGTTGATAGCAGGAAACAGTGGTTCCCGGAAGACTGCTACCATATTCGTACCCGAAATGATGAAAAAAACATTTCCAGAGAACCACTTGTGGCCAAATGTGCTTCAGATATCCAATAAAAAAGCTAGGCATTCAAAACTCCTTAGAATGCAGCGATAGGCTGGACAATACTGTCAGCATTGTTTATTGAAGATCTCCCATGTTCGACGGACAGGTGCAAATCACTCGAATCTCGATACCACAAATTTCCATCAAAAAACAAAATCGTAATTCTAAGAAATTTCAACAGGTGTTAGGATACTTTGCATGGAATATGCCAACCGTGCAGTCTCTATATAACAATAGTATATTGTATTAAAGCGATCTTTCTCATTATTTGATTTTAAACGTGTTGTATATCGACGCTTTTTCCGTCCGACGACCTTGATTGGAAATCAAAAGTAAGTATTGTAATAACATGTAAACAAAGCCGACAAGTTTAGAATTTACACCCACGCAACTCTGTCGCTGCGTTTTGAAGAATTGTTATTTCAAAAAGGTCATCGGACGGAAAAAGCATCGATCGATATACAACGCGTTTAAAATCAAATAATGAGAAAGATCGCCTTAATACAATATACTATTGTTATATAGAGTTGCCATATTCCATGCAAGGTATCCTAACACCTGTTGAAATTTCTTAGAATTACGATTTTGTTTTTCGATGGAAGTTTGTGGTATCAACTGTAATCAAGTGATTTGCGCATGTCTGTGAAACATGGAATCCGTCTTTAATAAAAAATGCAGACAGTGTTGACTTTTTCCCAATTGCAGTCCTATTGCTGCATTTGGGAGTGTTTTGAATGCCTAATTTTGTTATTGGATATCCGAAGCATATTTGGCCACAACTTGGCACAAGTTGTTCTCCTGAAATATTATTTTATTATCAGTTCTGGTACAAATATGGTTGCAGACTTCCAGGAACCAGTGGTGTCTGTTGTCAGCTTTATGAGTTGACTACATGTGTTTCGTGTTCTATGCATCTCAGTCTTCATTGTGATGTATAAGTTGTGTATATTTAATTTGAATTTAAGGAATATGAGAAGTGGAAATTTCAAAATAACCAACATTCTGTTACTTATAATTATATAGCACCTTAATTCCTATCTGTAATATTGCTTTTATTTTAACCATTACTTTCCGTTCGTACTGTTCCCTCTCAAACATTACTCCACTCCTGCATTGGTCATAATACCCGTAGGGGGCGTGTTCCGGAAATAGACAGATAGATAGAATCGCTCAGACCGAACAGAAACGTACGGCCCTGTGGATGTCTTGCCTATATTCGATGTACGAATGAAACCATTGAAATATTTTTTTTCAAAATTTACCCCCTCATATAGCTTTACCGTAAATAATGTGCATATATATCATAAAAGCTGATTTCATGGAATGGCAGTTATACGTTCAAAGATATCTAAAACAATTACTTGTATTTTACATGAAATATTATTGTTTTTAAATTTTTCATGAAAGGCTGTGGGTTTTTGAATTGGCGCACAGGATGGAATACGAAAAGCGACACCATTGTGTTTAACGCGTTTCATAATTCTAAATGCTTGTTAAACATGTGACATTTAACTATGTATGTAAACACAGAGCTAACGTTGCTGCACATGCTTTATACACCATGTAACTAAAAAAAATATGGGGCACGTAAAAATTATTCCAAAAAAAGTTTAATGACTTGTAAAATACACAAAACTTGGAAATGTCATGTGCGCGAGAACAGTTGTTTTCACTCTGCAGAATATTACACACGTCCAAAGAAGGGTATTTAACATAATTATATTGCTAATAATGAATGTTAAATTTATAACTGACAAGTTCTCTACACCGTTTTCTTTTGTTCGCTTTTTGAAAATATTGTAAAAATATTGTGTATCCATAGACTGGAGCCAGTTAAACACCGTGCGTTTAACGGTTGGTAACAGAAATAATGAATATGTAACATGTATTTAATTTTTAAATACGTGTGTTTAATAATTAATCACATGTATTTAGCTTTTAAACCCTCCTTAAACATGTTGAGCTTTGGCATTTTCTACAGTGTATCGTCATTTTTTTCAAAGCCCTGATAGTGGCATTTAACACTGAACCAGTTGAGCAAGAAAAGAGTCAAAAAATATCAACCATCATTTTTGGCAGGTACGATTCTTCAGTATTGTGTCGTGATCCGGTCAAAATTCTCTGTCTGGTTGTAAGACTGTACCGTCTCATGAGATCAATCAGATTTAGTAAATCTTGTGATGAACTGCTTGCACTTTTTGACCTTGAGATTTGTTTGGACTCTGCATTCCGTGGGTGTTTCTCTGTACTTTAGAGCTGTAGTGACATGCCTTCTGTCGTCAGTGGAGTTGGTTGTAAGTGGACTGCCACAAGGGCATCCATCGATTCTAGTTTCTATCCAAACAATAACACTAGTTTTACACGGGCTCATACGAACCACGAGCAAGGTTTCTACGCAGTAATCCACCATGTTCAACTCTTAGGTACCTTACTTGAGATTTTTCTTGTATTTCTTGTACCTTTTAATGAACTTAGGTCCCTTTGTAAGCTCCGATAAGGGGGAACAGTGCTTGTTCACTGTGGTGAACAAGGTCTCTTTTGAAAAAAAATGACCGGTAGCCAATGACTGGGACGGATGTCCTCTAAAGTGGCCAGCGTAGGTATAGGCGATTATACTTGACTTTATACTCTCGTTGCTAAATAAATAAATAAATAAATAAATAAATAAATAAATAAATAAATAAGTGGAAGCTCAGTTTCTCAAGTGTCACAGTGCTAACCGACTCGTAACGTATTGCGTCTGTTCATGAGATAATTAACCGCAGCCATAGCAAAAAAAACAACAAAAAATCCAACAGAAAATAACATTAACAGATAATACTTAATTTTATTATTAGTAGCCAGTGTTCTAAATGGGAATGAATAAACCATACATGACATTAACAACCGGAATTAGGATTTTATGTCCATTGAAAAATAACAGCATAAAAGCATAAAACGAGTTCAATGATGTGTTTTCCCCAATACGGTCAAAAGATTCGATTTCCAAATTGCATGTTAGAAGTAAACAACATCACCAAATTACAACAAGAATATTAACTGTCTACCAAGTCGCACGTTAACCTTTTAATACCATTTACGGTGCGAGGAATGCTTGATTTAGGTGCTATATAAGTAAGAAAAACGAATTTCAGATAAACACACACGGACATTATGCACCAAAATGAAGATTCTGATGAATAGAACACGTCAAATGTATGCTTGTAACTGGCACAATTGATGGCAGACAAAAATGGTTCCTGGAAGTCAGCACCATATTAGTACAAGAATTAATAATAAACTTTTATTTCATGAGAACGGGAGTGCGGTGGCTCCGTACGTTGAGATGCAGGCTGCAGGCCGAGAGGTCCTCGGTTCGAATCCCACCTGCGTCAACCGAGTTGCGTCTTGGGCAAATACACTTATTCCCAATTGCCGACGTGGCGGCACGGTGGCATGGAGTACTAAGGAGTACTCCACGTCGATGGTGCACTTGTCTTCAAACAATTCTAACCCTGCTTGTGTGGATTCAGTACGTTGGGGAGTCTGACGCTTGCTCGCCGTTGCTCGGTGGTTCTTTCCAGGTACTCCGGCTTTCTGCATCCGACACGAGGTGACCCTGGCTGTAGGAAGTGTCGTTAAACGCCAATAAAAAATAAATAAATAAATTTCATGAGAACAACTCGTAGCCAAATATGCTTCATATATACAGGAGCAAATCTTAGAATTCAAAAGATCCTGCGACAGGTCGACCTGGAGGAAAATGCCAACACTGTCAGCGTTTTATTTCTTGAAGAAGGACGCTACATCTGTAACACGCCTGTTATGTCACATGATACCGGCATCTTGAAGAAAAATGACTTCAGAATTCTAGTGTATATATTAACATATTGAGGTATACAAGTGAGGAATTTGCGCATGCGTGATATCTGTAGGATCAAATTTTTTGTTTTAAAATGTTTTCTGTGTGAATTTTCCCGACTGGAGTAACCGTAAAAGCTTATGTATGTGCTGGATCCTATTCGTTGGGTATACAGATGGATGAATCTGAGAGAGATTTGGAGAAAGATAGAAAACGAAAAGCCTCAAGAGAATTGACACCTCCACCACCACGGGAAAACATGGCGCAGTCACAAACAGGTCAGACCGAATCTTCATTTTCTATGATTTCGAATGTCGTGGCAAGCAGCTTATCAATAGCGATTGATAAACAGACAGTCAATAGTTCTCCCCACGAAATACCTAGAACTATATTAGAAACTTTAGAGTCTAGTTGTGTTGAAGGACAACTGAATTATAATGCTGAGTGTTTTACTCCGGGAAAACATCGAACGTATGTTGAGCTGGGGCCCACTGACTCTTATACTGATGACCCTTTGTGTAAGAAAAGTGATATGGATCCAATAATGTCGTTATTACAAAAAACAAACAAAAGACTTGATACTCTGGATGAAGTGAAAACTGAAGTGGCTAAATTTAACAAACGTTTGACTTTGATAGAAAAAACTGTTGAAAAGCTTGGCGATTGGTTTAAGGTGACCGAAAAACTATCTAATAACGTCAAAAGTGACATTGCTGCTATACAGCGTGAGAACGCAGATTTGTGTCATAAGATTGGTAACCTGGAAAAGAACACGGACAAATTATTGCTAGAATGTGATAAAATAAGTAAGGACGTTGGATTAGTGAACGAAGCTATTGGCGACCTACAAAACAGGAGTATTCGGGATAATTTACTGTTCTTGGGTATTAAGGAGAGGGAGACGAGTGACCATACAACAGAAGAAATTCTGCATGAATTTTTTAGAAATAAACTTAAAATAACTTATGAAATCAAAATCGAAAGGGCGCATCGAATTGGGCAAAAACAAGCCAGTGGAGATAAGTCCAGTCCAATAGTTGCTAAATTTACATTTTTCAAACAACGAGAAATGATCATAAAATATGCAAGTGCATTGGAAAATACACATTTCTATATTAATGAGCAATTTCCTAGGGCTGTGCAAACCTATAGGAAAACTGTTCTGTTTCCAATGGCCAAAGCTGCAAGGGCCAAAGGTGACCGTGCACGATTTGTTGGTGACCGAGTTTTCATAAACAATAGGGAAGTGAAACCAAACAAACCACCACCATACAAGCAGTTACAAGTTCGCAGCACTGAACATGCTAATGCCGATTAACACGATGATGGGAGGTCAACAGAGATCACAATATTATCTCTGAACGTTGGGGGGCTGCTATCTAAAATGTGTGACCCGGAGTTCCTGGATTTTGTCAGTAGTTTTGATATCATTTGCTTACAGGAAACAAAAACGGACGATGCGGACAAAGTCGAGGTAGCTGGGTTTCACACACTTTTTTTGAAAAACCGCCATAAATTATCCAGGCGAAGGTCTGGAGGATTGGTGGTCTTAATCAGAGATTCGCTAAATGCCCGAGTTGTATATATACCGGATGAATGCGATTTGGTATTGTGGTTCAAAATTAAATGTATAACAATGGTCCACCCTATGTGATTGGCAATGTATATATCCTCCACGAGAGCAGCAAGTACAGCTCCAGTGACCCATTTGGCAGTTTACATGTAACTTTTGCTGAAAAATATTCTCTTTCTGATAGAATTATTCTGATGGGTGATTTTAACGCTCGAACGGGTAAACAAAATGATCAAATGGATGAATCCGAAGATACAGGGGTCGTGCAAAATGCGCCAGGTTCCCAAGGTCTGGTGAACAGTAATGATAGAGTGAGAAATACACAAGATCCAGTGTGCAATATCTACGGCTATAAATTAATAGATTTTTGTAAAAATTCGGGTCTTGTAAATTGTAATGGTAGAATTGGCAGTGACCAGTCCTCAGGAAACGCAACATGTCGTAATGTAAGCGTAGTAGATTACCTGTTATGTATCACTGACACAGTAACGGCAATCACTGAGCTCGAAGTGCACGACTTCAGCGAATTATTGTCTGATGTTCATTGTCCAATCTCGACACATATGAACATCAGTGACCCATTAATGCTTCCGGGTGATCGGCTGTTGCAGTCCGTGGATGATGTAACGGAGTTTGGGAAAGACTCAACCATCATTAACCCCTTGACTACAGATAAATTCTCAGAATATAATCTTAATCGTGATGAGTATGTTATCAGTAGAATTATCGGCAAATTAAATTATCTAGAAACTCAAGAACACATTTCTACAAGTGGAATCTCTTCAGTAACAGAAGACCTATCCCACCTCTATTGTGACACTGCCAGAACAAAAAAGAGGAAAATGCCGAAGACTAGAAAAAATAAATTTAAAATGCCATGGTTTGACCATAATTGTATTAGTGCGCAAACCCTTTATAGGAAAGCGCGTAAACAATACATCCTTGACCCAATTGTATCAAATAAAAATATTTTCGTTCAGAACAGAAAACAATAGAAATTTATACTTCGGCAAAGTAAGATGAAACATGATCAGAGTTTTTGTACAAAGATGAACAAACTAAAAACATGTAATATGAAGGAATTCTGGAACGCCCTGAGGAAATTAGATAGCAGAAATGAAAATTTAATAAAACCCTCACTAAATGAATTCTATGAGCATTTTAGAGACCTGAACGACAACCCTATTTCAGATGTGTTACCCACTCCAGCCCCACATTGATACGAGCGTGCTGAATGATGAAATAAGTGTAAATGAAATCGACCAAGTAGTAAAAAATGAAAATGAGAAAGGCAGCAGGTATAGATGAGGGTTTAAATGAGTATATAAAAGCCACGTTCGAGAAAACAAAAACCCTCTACTTTAAATTATTTAATCTGATTCTGAAAACTGGTTCTGTCCCGAAAGATTGGGGAGTAGGGGTAATCAGGCCCATTTATAAGTCTGGAGACCCAAGGAAAACCGAAAATTTTAGGCAGATTACATTAGTCAGCAGCATGGCTAAGGTATTCACAAGTATATCGAGTAACAGAATACACGTCTTGTTAGAGGAGAATAATTTATTATCGGGAACACAAGCTGGGTTTAGAAAAGGGTTCTCCACAATGGATCATATATTTTCATTATACTCTTTAATAGAATTATCTAAAAAGTCCAAACAAAGTTTATATTGTGCATTTATTGATTTATCAAAAGCTTTCGATAGCATATGGGGAGAAGGTCTTTGGCACAAATTATTAGGCAGCGGTATTGACGGGCAAGTTTTGAAAGTTATATTTAAAAAAAATGAAAACATCAAATCTTGTGTGATGTCTGATGGTAATTATTCCCCTTTGTTTGGATGTACGGCCGGTGTGCGACAGGGGAAAAATCTGCCCCCAGTACTCTTTGCTATATATCTGAATGACTTAGAGACATTTTTAGCAAACAATTGTGAAAGTGGTCTGAAAATATCAGATCTTAGTCAACAAGCAGCGTTCGGGCATGTTATATTATCAGTATTCTTATACGCAGATGATACTATTCTGCTTGCTAATAGTGCTTCAGGTCTTGACAACTTGTTACACGAGTACTCAGAATACTGTGAATACTGGAAGCTCAAAGTCAACATTTCAAAAACTAAAGTCCTAATTTTTGGAAGAAATCGTAGTAAGAATAAAACATTTTTTATAGACGGTATTCCTATAGAAATTGTTAATGAATACAAGTATTTAGGGGTCACGTTCTCTCGTAATGGATTTTTTCACAGAAAGAAAACCCGATGTCAAGTGGCAAAGAGGGCAATGTTTGCTATTGTATCCAAAATTAGAAAAAATAAATTACCGATTGATACAATAATAAAGTACAATTGGTCTAAAGGTTATTCGTACTTTAGGATACTCACTTAATCTATTCAGTTCTCTAGAAAATACAACACTATCACTTGTTTCTGGCTCAGTAGAAAAGATACGTCTTATCGCTTCAAATCCACTCAACAAGAGAACGGTTCGACCAATCTTCGCCAAGTCCTCGCTTATTCTCGTACGTTCTCGGCGAACTCCGGATTCCTCACGATGCTTCCATCCGGTTGAAGGTGATCGGCCGTACCGTCAATGCAATTTCACAACACTCTTCCCCGTTCTAAATAATTTGTAACAATTTTGAAATTTCAATCCGGAAGAGTGTGTTGGTTAAAAAGTTGAGTCAAATTAATCTAGACTCCACCTGCGGCAACCGCATTGTGTCCTTGGGCAAGTCACTTCACCCCGATTGCCTACATGAGGGCACGATGACATTGTGTACTGAGGCGTACTGCACGTCGATGGTGCGCATGTCTTCAACCAATCTAACCCTGCCTGTGCTGCGATGCAGAGTTCAGAGTTACGATGTTGGAGAGCTGACAGCTGCTCGTCGTTGCTCGGTGGTTCTCTCCGGGTACTCCGGCTTCCTCCACCCGTAAAACTGTCACGGTCATGATTAGCCATTGTGCATACATATGTGACCTTAAACATCAATAAAATAAATAAAAAAATTAATCTAGACTGCAGCAAATTCTGAAAATGGCCGCTGCTAACAGTCCAATTATTTAAGAAATATTCAGTTTTAAAACACAAGGTCTCTTGTCGGATAACCCTCCAAGAGAAAAGTACTTGTACATTAAGAAATTTGTACACTAATATAAGCAAGGTCTCTCGTTAGATAACCTTTCAAAAGAAAATTACTTGTACATTAAGAAATTTGTACACTAATTTAAACAAGGTCTCTCGTTAGATAACCTCCCAAGAGAAAATTACTTCACAGTGCATTTAGTATCTCCCCCATCAGATAGCCTTCTGAGAGAGTTCCCCGGTAGTATTTTATTGTATGTTGTACACCACTCTTGCATTCGCAGAAGTGGCTTCCAACAGATCTTTCGGGGACTCCCCTGCTCGGACCAAAGCAACTTCATTGGCCACCTCTCCAGTAACTTCAGGGGTAGTCCATTTCCTCCTACCCATGGGGAAGTAGGGTGCATCTGTTTCCAACAGCAGTCTTTCAACTGGAATGGCAGCCACAGCTCTTTTCATTTCAGGTGTAAAAACTTTACACAACCCTGTAATGCCAAAAAATGTATTGGGTCGGAACCTCAACCAGGTCTTAACGTCACTTTCCAACCCTGTGAAACAATGTAAATGAATCACCTGACTGCTGTGGGTAGCTTCGAGAACTTTGAATAGAGCGGTACTCAGCACATCGTGTGACATCAGATGGCCTTCAGCCCCACGAATGTGTAAAACCAAGGGCTTATTTTTGGGGGCCAGCTCTAACAATTCCCCAAATACCCTATCCTGCTTTTCTATTTGGGCAGATCCTGCAACATATGAACGATCCAGACCAATTCCCCAAATGCTGCTACCTGGGGTGAATTTACCAATTCCTTCAGCTGCTGTCTCTTTTCTGTGGTAATGCTGGGGTACTTTGAAGGGCGGCACCCAACTGCCAGTGGCTGGGCCACCTGCTGTGGATCCGTTGGATAATCCTCTGGATCACAGATAACATTTACTGCAGCTTCTAACTGAATCTGGACTTGGGGTTTCACCTGCCCACGGGTCCTTTCCACACATACAATTTAAACTCATGTTGGGCAAACTGAATTTATGTTGGATCCTATTAAAATGATAGTGGGAATCAATAGCCGATGGTACCTCCCCCAAAGGCACTCTGGCTGTGATAACCAGGGAACCTTTGATTTTTTTTGATTTTCTTAAGGGGGCTACTTCAGGGTCCACTACCAACTGTCCCAGCACACCTTCCATAACGGTTGGGCGCTATAGTTTTTGTTGAGGCCCTGCCTGAGACTCCACCCCTTGTGACTCCCAAGTACGTTTTTTCCCAGTGCTTACTTTCAACTCCTCTTCCCCCTTAACATGTTTTACCTGAACTTTTGCACTTTGGGTCATCCTCTGTGCAACAGGAGTTTGAATTTTTTCTTGAACGTTTGCACTTTGGGTCGTCCTCGGTGCAACAGGAGTTTGAATTTTTCTAATAGTGGTTGCTTGGGGTTCTGGTGTCCTTTGGATAGTCCTCTGAACATTTTTCTCCTTTTCTAGAGCTGACAAGATCCAGGCTGCAGCAGCCATTGGATCATCAGTCTCATGTGGATAGGTCAACCCAGCTGCCTCCACCTGAACAGCTTGCCAGAGAGTTTTTTCTATTTTATTTTTTCTACTCCTATCCACTAGTAATCTAACTTTCCAAAAAGGAGACCTAGACCTCATAAAAATACCCTGACCTGCTATACTAGCTTGATTTAGTGTCATGCAAACTACCTTCCAGTGAAATAAACAGCCAACACAATTCAGCTGTGGTAGTTTTATACCTTCTTTAGGAACAGGGATTCCTAAATCTTTTGCAATGGCCTCTATGGTCAGGTAATATCCACTATCAGATGGTAGGGTAAGAGAAGCTAAACTCTCTGTGGTGGCCTTATCTTTTTTCAAAGCTTCTACTAGGTTCTCTAGAACCACCACATCAATGATTACTTTCCTGGCCACCTTTGTCCATCCTAGGACATCCCTTGCCAGCAGTACCATATATTGCACCATTTTCTGCCTTAAAGGCTCAGGGGTGATGGTGTTATGTTCTACCCACCAAGATACAGGAAAATGATTCCCAATAAAATGTCCATGTGTGTCTGTTTTTATGGCCTCTGAACAACTCTTCAATGGACACACTTTATCTTTTTTTGAATGCTGACCTCCTTGGGTAGTCCTCAGAGAATCAGTAACTGGACCACTTCTATCCTTTCTTTTTGAATGCTGACCTCCTTGGGTAGTCCTCAGAGAATGAGTAACTGGACTACTTCTGTCCTTTCTTTTAGCCCCAGGAGCCTCTGTCTGTTTTTCTGGTCTTGCGCAGATAGCCTTTGCAAGACTGGGGTGTTGCTCCTTTTTACCCTGATCACGAACAAGAGCAGTCTTATTCGTGACCGGTAAGGCCACAGTTGGGACCGTAAACACTCCCCTGCTATCCAGGATCTTATCCATGGATTCAATTCTTTCCTGTGCCTTAGTAGCACTAGGCATGCTACTCATTTGGATATTTCCACTAGGAAAATATTTAATGTCCCTTGTAACTGGAGTGTAGGATGGGGGCTGTATGCTGTGGTCTTGATCTTATCTTAGGGAGAGGACCCATTTTCTCTCTAACCCAACCTTGGCAAACTAATTGATCCAAAGCCAAGGCAGTTGCATCAGTCATCCACAGCCTATTATTTTCCTTCTTGGCCATTTGGTACTGCTGTAATAAAATGTTTTTAATTTCTTCTAGCTACCAACCGGTTCCTAGAAGAAGGGCCATAAACCTGCTGGCAGGGCGGATTAAAATCCCCTCCTGGGTTTGTCTCAGCAGTTTCTCCCGCATTAGCATAATCTCTCGATCCTCTGATTGCGGGCCCGCCCCGGGTGCTATGGCGATACTTTCTGCCAATCCAATCAGATTTTCCTTTTGGGTGGCAGAAACACCAACTTCAACTCGGGTTTGGACAGTAGGTGATGGCCCCTGTCCCACTGCCCCTGATACATTTGGATAGACCTCATGTATCTCACTTACATTTTCAGACACATTTGGATCAGCCTCATGTGTCTGTGGCCCCTCCTCTATCTCCATTGCTTCCTCAATCAGATATTCTTCATGTGTCGGCAATGGTAGAGGAGTTTGTAATGCCTTTTCAAAATCAGACTGAACTGAACCTCCTGTGTCTCAGCTGAGGGAAAACTAATAATTGGATCTGAACATCCAGACAGTTGCATCACCCTCCTGTGTCTCTGATAAAGCATAAGACTGTTCCGATACCTTTGGATCGCCCTTGGGTGACAGCAACCAATCTGTTTCTGTATCTTGACATAATAGATCCAATTCATATTCTGAGTCTGACATGATCTAAAATAAAAAGAAAATCAGCAATTAGAACACTTGTATTCATCGATCGCAGCTCCTTGCTCAGTTGTAACTCCTACACATTTTCCATCAAACCATTCCAAACAGTGATCACATTGGATCATAAACTGACCACCGTAAGGTTTTCGACAAATGCAAAAATTCGAGGTAGATCTTACCACACTGACCACCCCTTTGTCTTTGAACACTCGAAGGCACCTGGATAGCTAGGGAGGCAAAACTCTATCATGGCATTTTTTTAATCTGTCATGATTCACTACAATAGCTGAGCTTTTGAAAATAACTTTAAATAAATATGGTGTATACACCTCACCAATTATCCCTGGACCTTTCCAGAAAGGTGATAATTTCGTGCATTTACCCTTTTTATTTGCAGTTTCTAACATGTAAACTACATCACCCAGTTCATATGTTTTCTTATTCAGAGTGAGATCGTAATTTCTTTTCATTTTTTTTTCGTTTCTGACTTCAACTGATTACGTGCAACTTCATGAGCCATTATCATTTCAGCTTTCAAATTTTGAACATATTCAGGTATTTCTCCTTGTTTTTTATTCTTCTTGAAGTTAAACACCAGATCGCTTGGGTGATTAACCTCACGACCCAGCATCAACTTATTAGGTGTGAACCCAGTTAACCTGTGATCTGATGAACGCAGTGCCCCAGCCAATTGGGGAATAAATTTGTCCCAATCGTTTTGATTTTTATCAACAAAACATCGAACTGCGTTCATGAGGGTTCGATTTTGACGTTCCACTTGCCCATTAGCAGAAGGTCTGTACGGGGTAGTTCTGGTTTTATGTATTTGTAAAAGTTCACAAATTTCCTCAAATAACTTACTTTCAAAACAAGGACCTTGGTCCGTAAGAATTTGAAACGGGCAACCAAATCTTGAAAAGAATTCACTAACAGCTGCACAAGCCATAGTTTCAGCTGTTTGGTCAGGTAATGGGATACATTCAACCCATTTTGTAAATTGATCAGTCATCATCAAAATATATTTGTTCCCTTTTTGAGTTAAAGGCAAAGGGCCCAGGAAAATCAAGTGGACTCACTCCATTGGATTACCTGCATGGAATATCGTCATATTCCATTTAGCTGTTCTGTTAGCCTTCTTGCCGACAGAGCACTGTGGACAAGATTCCACATATAATCTAATATCCTCACTCATTCCATACCAATAAAAATTCCTACATGCACGATACCTGGTACGAGTCTCACCCTGATGTCCAGAAGCAGGTATATCATGTGCTAAGGTCAACATTTCTGACGCACAATTTGAAGGGACCACTAAAACTTGATCTGAACAATGCTTTTTAACTTTATATAAAAGATTATCTTTCATCAAAAATCTCTTTCTATTCAGCCACATGTATTTAGTAGCCACACTACAAATGAAAAGTTCACCCTCAGTGGGTTCCTCACCAGTTTCCAACCAGGTGATAATAGGAGAAATATCAGGATCACTTCTCTGTGTCTTTTCCATTTCCCTAAGGGAACCAACAGCTGATAAACTCACAGCATCACTCCCAGTGGTAAGGTTCCTAAGCTGATGACCATTATTAATCAATTCAATATCGAATTGGGTATGGGTCCACCCTGTGTCTGGACAGATAGTACCGGTACAAGATATCGTGTCATCCCAACCCTCTCTGAAATCCCAGGATACTCCTGCAATTTCAGACTGTGGTTGAGAATTGCTCGCATTTTCAAAATTTACATGCTGTATCTCCGTATTCACTACAGCTATTGATGGATCTTCCGATTCTTCAAACTTACAAAAACCTTGAGTCAGTCCACCTCTTCTTCGAACTTGGCCCAATTTGCATGTAAACGGATGCAGTGCTTACATCGGCCACATGGTAAAAATGAAAGATCACATCCTATCTTATATTCTGAACACACATTGTCTAAGGGAATTCTGGAGAAAGCGTCTGCGTTAACATGTAGTTTCCCAGGTCTATGTTGGACCACCATGTTATATTCGCTTAATTCCTCCATCCACCTTGCCACTTGGCCCTGTGGATCCTTAAAACTCATAAGCCACCTAAGGCTGTTATGATCTGCTCTGACAATGAAGGGTCGGCCTAAAAGATAATGACGAAACTGTCTCGTGAATCTGACAACTGCCAGAAATTCCTTTCTGGTAGTACAATATCTCATTTGTTGAGGGGTTAAGGCAACACTACCATAGGCAATAACTCGTTCAACACCATTTTGTACTTGCGACAGTTCTGCCCCTAATGCCCAATCACTGGCATCTGTGTCGAGAATAAAGGTGTCGGTATGGTTTGGAAGAGTGAGGAGTGGTGGGGAAACCAAGCAAGCCTTGAGGTTTTCAAATGCCTCTTGTTGCTCTTTACCCCAATGAAAAGGTTTCTTGCCAGTCAAATCATACAATGGTTTAGCAATCTTGGCAAAATCTTTAATAAACATTCTATGATAATTTACTAAACCATAGAAACTTTCTACCTGTCTGGTGTTTTTCTGAACAGGCCAATTTTTTACAGTTTCCTTGGATTCATCGTTCAGCTCGATGCCATCTTTACTGACAATCCTTCAATTTTGTGCTGACAAAACTCGCACTTTTTGAGGTTCAATTTGAGCGCATACTGACAAAATCTTTCAAATATGCTCTCCAGATTTTCCAAATGCTTTTCAAAAGAACATCCACCAACAACTACATCATCAAGATAACTAAGGGCGGCAGTCCAAGTTAGTCCCTGAAGAACTAAATTTATAACCCTTGACCAGGTATAAGGACTGCCCGAGAGACCGAAAGGCATCTTAACAAATTCCCAGCTACCATGCTTCGTACTGAATGCTGTCTTGCACCTATCCTCCTTTTTGACATTAACCTGATGATAGGCGCTCATGCAATCAGCTTTTCCATACCACAAATTTCCTGACAACCAATCGAGGCTCTCATCAATCCGGGGTAATGGATAAACCTCATTTTTGGTAATCGCATTAATTTTGCGGTAGTCAATACACCACCTCAGCGATTTATCTTTCTTGGGGACCAAAACTGGAGGTGATGCCCATTCACTCAAACTCGGTTGGATCACACCTGCTTCCAACAACTTCTGCAAATGGGATTCCTCCTCATCCTCGAAACATAATGGTGTACGTCTCATGGGCTGGCGGATCGGTGGACGGTCTCCTGTATCAATGGAATGCTCAATTTCTTTGAAATGACCCATATCAAACTCATTTGTAGCGAACACATCTCCATATTCGGTCAGAAGTGTTGCCAATTGAGTGGCTTGTTTCCGATTAAGGTTTTTAGCTGACCTCAAAAACAGATCTTTTAAATGATCAGGAACTTGCTTTACCACGTCCACTTTATTTATCTTATTAAAATTATGTGGAGCTTTAACTGTCGTTACGTCCGTTCGGGCAGTATTCACTCCAGACACATTAGTATTTCCAGAGTTTACATTTTCTATAATTGTTTCAGCCTCGTATGCATGCCCAATTAACTGATTTTTACTTAATTTAATGTTTCTGGTATTAACATTAATTAGGCATATTTTGGGTTCCGTTTCGCTTGAATGCACCGAACGCAGGTCAATTAAGGATAGTATTTCAATTGGTTCGGCCACATAATTAGCCAAAGTTTCATTCAATTAACATTTTACTAAGATGGCTGAATTTGGTGGAACAATTGTGTCATGCAATATGGTGATTCTAGCGATTCGTGTGGAGTCATTGACTTTGGAATAAGTCGGAATTGTAACATTTCCGATTTTTAAGAAATCTTTATTTATATTCAGAATGGCTTTATGCTTGCGCAGAAAATCAATTCTAAGCAATACCTCATCTTCAATAGGCGCAACATAGACACACTCCCTAAATGTAAGCCCACCCATACATAGCGATAGGGGTCCTACATAACTTCCTGTCATCTGTCCATCTCTAGCGGCCGTATTAAAATGAACAGTCTTAATGATAGGAGGTGCCGGTGTTGAACGCTCAAAGAAGCGGTCTGACAAAACTGTCACATCAACAGCTGTATCAACAACTGCGTGAGTTATTAAATTTTCTACTTTTAACTCCACATGAATTGCCGAAGGTGACTTAACACGACATTGTCATCAGTTGTAGGAAATCTAAATGTGGTGAGGTCATTTAGTACATTTGGTGGGGGCAAAATCAGACCTCGCGATTCGGCCCCTTGTCTTTTGACGAACTTTCAAAGTGAACTTTTCTGTCCCCACTACTGCATCTATTCTTCGATACCTTTGAAGGGCACTGAGATTTGTAGTGTCCCATTCCCTGACATAAATAGAATTGAACAGATTTGGTAGGGGATTGCGAAATTGGTTTTGTATCTTGTTTTTTTCCTATTGATCTTCCAGCAGCTGTTGGATCATTTGGAAATTTCATAGTTAATAATGAATTTAGTTTGTCAAGAATTTGCTGAAATTGTTTGTCATAACTTTCAGCTTTAGCTTCTAAGGCAAAAGTTCTCGACTCTAAATAACTAAGATCAGTTCCTGACTCATTTGTTTGTTGGGAATTCTCCTTCTGTGGAGATTTTTGCCAACCAGATGACTGATTATTTTTTCCACGGAACTTTGAACGTCCGCGTTTTGCATTAGAAAATTGTCTAACACGTGTGGGGCTCTCGTCGCTGTCGGAATGGCTCAAACTTTGCATAGCTAACTGGTTATACTGATGCCATTTTATTAATTTTACAGCCTCTTCCAAATTAGGTGGTCGACAATTAATAACATGTTCGGCTGCTTTCACATCAGTACAGCCATGACAGAATTTAAATACTGCTTGCTGTGTAACAAATTTTTCTGGACAATTCCCAAATGCATGTGTAGCCAGAGATAAAACAGTTTCAGCCCAGTCTTCTATACTTTCATCTACTTTTTGATGAGCGTTTTGGAATTCTAATTGAGTGGTCTCTGGGGTACTATGATCTCCAAAACGAGCTGCTAGCTGTTTCAGCTGCTCATCAATCGTCATATTTAAATTACTTTCAGCCCGTAATGAATAAACAACACTTGCCTTACCATTGAGGCACAAACATAAAATATCTTTTTGTTCTTCAGGAGTCCATCTTTCAACTAAAGAATATCGCCTAAATTTCGTTTCGAAGGCCTTCCATGACCCAGTGCCATCAAAATTTAGGCCTTTAGGCAAGTGTAACCTATGATGATTTCCTCAGTCAGTGTGTTAGTCCTCCCATAGCGGTTGAACCTGAAAATTTAGATCTGGACCTTGGATTTGAGAAACTTGTGGTTGAGATACTGCCATGAGCTGTGGTTGGTAAGCTGAAGAACTAGGGTAATTTTGTCCTACAAATGGATCGTTAATTTGAGATCCTGTTTGGGGATCTACTTGATAGTAAACTACATTTGAAGGATTTGGCTGCAATATTGGATTGGTTACAGTGGGCTGATTAATGTAATTTTGTTGGCCTTGAACCTGAGAATTTAGACCTTGATTTGTCATTTGCACTGCTTGTCTATTGATGGGCTGTTGATTATAAACAGGCTGATTATTTGTTTAAACACCAGAATTGACATAATTAAATTGGTTCTGGTTAGGTGGTAACCACTGAGGTTTCACATTTGACACAATAGTTGGTGTTGGATTCTGACACACCACTTGGTAATTAAGACCTGTAGTATTTGTCTGTGACCTGTTATGTATTACATTAGTTGGGTGATACCTCACTGAATTCACTAAATTTTGGGGTGGCGCCTGGTTTGCATATGCGCCCCCTTGTGAATTTACTAAATTCTGACTAGTTATTAATAAATCAGTAGGATTCGGTTGCACGAGATTGCCTAATGCTCCCTGATGGTCCCTACTGGCTTCTGATGCCTGAGCCTGTCGATTAATTGAAGTTGAAAACTTTTGATTATTGTGCTGGATAATTCCTTTAGGTACTCCATAGGAATTACCAGTGGAAACAACTTGATTAGTACAAGATACCCCTCTTGATATTTGTATTTTATTTTGTAGGTTTCTAGAGAACTGGCTGCTCCGATTCAAAGTCATCTGTGTATTTGGTTGACAATTTGAATTTGTGGCATTGGGCGGTCCAGATACTGTGCATGGTACACTACTAGTACCCCTAATTACATTGGGTTTGGGTTGTCCTTGCCCATAATTAGGATTACTTGCACTCACACTCAGGGTTGTCTGATGCACATCCCATGGACTAGCAATACACACATTAGTTAGTGCCGAAGTAGTATAAGTAACAGCACTTCCTCCCACAACCGACTGCTGTCCAGCAAATGTATAATTGGGTAAGCATCTCATGCTGTGAGTGAAAGTCCCTACCTCTCTAGATTGAATGTAAGTACTACTACTATTGTTCTGAGGCATGGATGTGGCATTATTTACTAATACCTGAAGTTGCGGACCAGATCGAACCATCTTACCTGTACCTTTAATGCCTTGTTTTATTTCTGTAACACTAGCCATTTCTGGCTGTACAGAAACCTTTCTTCTCACATCAGGTTTTGTCTTGAGAACACTTCCCTGAGATAACAACTGCATCTCTGCTCTCCTCATTCTACTCAACAAAATATCACTCTGCTGTTTACACTCTTGATACTCCCTCCGGAGTGCAAGTACAGCATCTTGGCTTGGAGTCTGATAATCATCCTCCACCCCTGCCACATCTGACTGATATCTTGTTGGGTCATTGTTTACAATACTGACATTCCGTGGCCCCTGATCAACCACATCAGTATTACCCAGGTTGAGCTGATCAATTGGATAGCCCTCATTATTCTTCTCAACCTGATTATTACCCTGATCAATTTGATCAGTCTGGTAAAGTAAATATTCTTCAATATTTTCATTATTGAATATTTTACAGCTATTTATCACTTGGGTACTTTGCAACTGGTCCTGCAAATGTCCAAGTTCAGCCTGATCTGCCAGGCTATCCTGTCCTGGAGACATTTGCCCAGATGCTTGCCACCCAGAGAACCTGGAGGAAGTGCATAAAATGAATCATGATCTACTGAGAGATTTGCCTGCACTTCCTGATCTCCACAGTATGACTCATTTTCAGACGGTGGGGGAGTTAGTCCCTGGGGAGAAGCCTGTATAATATTATCATTGTCTAGGGGATAATTTATCAACTGTAAAATTCTATTATCCACCAATTGAGGATTCAGTGGTTGCGATAAATCAATAAATTGCCACTGCTCATTTGTTCCTCGAAAATGGGGTATATTCACAAGATCCTCCCTAGTTAAAACTCCATACGTCATTCTGCATCTAATTATCTCCCTTGCAATGCTCTCTGTTACCTGATGGATCTTCAGAAGTTCACTGAATGGTGCAGTGTTGACATTAATTCTACTGATACTAGCCATTTTTTGTTATTGCTCTTAGATAATCTTGAAGCAAAACAAGTAATTTTTTTTTATCAAAAAAAAAATTCTAAGTAGACGTGTTGATAAACATCCAAATTATCTGAAATATATAAATTTGCAGTTTGAATTTCAATCAGATAAGCCCTATTAAAATTCAAACTGTCTGAAATCTACTAATTTCATTTTCCTACTAAATTAATTCTTAGGTATTTACCTACAATTTAGCACTGAAAATTCAACTTGAATGTCCACAATCAAAATGGCGGATTTGCCACTCGATCTAAATAGTCGATGATGTGAGCATGAAGTAACCCGAGTGGCTGGGTTCTTACAGGCCCGTCGCCAATTAAAGTACAATTGGTCTAAAGGTTATTCGTACTTTAGGATACTCACTTAATAATCTATTCAGTTCTCTAGAAAATACAACACTATCACTTGTTTCTGGCTCAGTAGAAAAGATACGTCTTATCGCTTCAAATCCACTCAACAAGAGAACGGTTCGACCAATCTTCGCCAACTCCTCGCTTATTCTCGTACGTTCTCGGCGAACTCCGGATTCCTCACGATGCTTCCATCCGGTTGAAGGTGATCATCCGTACCGTCAATGCAATTTCACAACAATGTATGAAAAAATGATTGTCCCAATTTTACTGTATGGTTGTGAAATCTGGGGAATTGGGAACAATAAAATACTGGACACAACAGAACTTTGGTTTGTTAAATTTGTGTTGGATCTGAAAAAATCAACACCTGCTTTTGTACATGGAGAATTGGGATTATTCCCAATCTCCGTTAAAATCAAAATGCGATACATTAACTTCTGGGCACAAATTATAAGTGGTAATAAATCAAAGATTTCATATTCATTATATTTGACACTCAATCAAGAATATATGAATGGAAACACCTGCCTCCGATGGATAGACCAACTAAAAAACACCCTAATTAAAATAGGCATGCCCAATCTTTGGATGTCACAAGATATAATTAATACACAGTGGTTTCGAGCAACCAGTAGACGTAAGCTTCTTGATTTATATATACAAGAATGGAACACAACTCTGAGTACTTCCAATAGATACGAATTTTATAGATCAATAAAACAGCCTTTCAAACGTATATAACTAAACTTTCGCCTTCGGAAGTGACCTCGATTATGAAATTTCCAACACGAAACCACCGCTTACCAGTTGAAACTGGTGCCTGGTATGGAACACAATTAAACGACAGGATATGCCCACTGTGTCAGAACGATATGGGTGATGAATTCCACGTAATATTAATATGCGATAAATTAAAGTCATTACGGCAATGTTACATTAAAAGGTATTATTATGAGAGACCCAATATGCCAAAAATGATAGATGTTTTCAACACTGGAAACATTCGTACATTACGTAATATGTCTAAGTATATTCGTCAAGTGAATAAACTATTTGGTTCACCTCCCTGAGCTCCAAAATACTTTACAGTAATATGTACCTGCGCGCACAGGTGTGCGCGCGTTTGTGTGCAATGTACGCGCGCACCCACACACATGCGCCTGCGCTTGTGCATGTACATGTACATACTTTCTTGTATATGCAACTCACTTGTGTGTGTGGGTGTGCTGGTATGTGTGAGCGTGAGTGTGTGGGCGCCAATACTTTACAGTGCCACACACTTTTGATCCAATATTGCAAAGTTTTTATGGGTGTACTTGTATGTGACCTTAAACGCCAATAAATAATAATAATAAATATATGGGTGTACTTTTACGCAATCCTCAGTGACGACCCAGGATCTTCCCCCGATGAATGATTCACATACACGTGGACTGGCTGACATTATGCCACCCGAAGGTGTGGGAAATACTGTCCTGTAGATGAGAACTGGACGTAAAAGTGAAAAAGTCACATCGTGGAAAGAGGTGGGTTCGATCTGGATGCTATAACTGGTTTCGTATTGACTCACACCAATGTTTTGGTAAAGACAAATAAAGAAGAATAGAATAGACTGATATGAAAACAACAAATGGCCAGTTCCATAGATACCTAACCCTCTGAACGCTGGTGTCGAAATATCATTGCATGGTTAAAGGCATTTCCCATTGTCTTGGTATTTTTAGAACAATATCTTGATCATCTCAACGATAGTTGAAGCTTTTGTACCGAACGTTGATAGTGTAAAGTATATCGGAGAAATGTTGCTATGGATTTAATATCAAAATTGTTTTAAAAGAAAAAATGCCTTTGAGACCGGTTTGTGTGAGGTTTCTCATTCGGAGTGTTATAACCCTTTTCTTCATATACATGTACGTTGAAAATGCCATTTTGGCCGAGAAATACCACCAACTATTTCAAACAAAATGGACGAACTCTTCCTATGCTTTAATTTTTGGGGTTCTAATTTTTGAAGGTCAGTCGCGATACTGGGAATTTTCCGGTTGTCGTATGTGAATATCGGACCTGAAACCCTGGAAATTCATAAGACAGAACCGAGAATCAACGGTTGCGTTCCAAAACCTTCCATTCCCAGTTCTAGTCTATGAATTTCCCGGGCATTAGTACTCATTTTCAGAACCGATAACCGGGAAATTCCCGTTCGCGAGATTAAACCATAACGGCGCCCCCACCCACCCTCCCACCCACATTGTAGATTTGATCACACTTGTTTTCAGTCTGGACAGTTTTGAATTCAATGGAGTAAACTATATTCAGTTTAAATCTTTGAAACGGCCATGGACACATGTAAGACTCCCTTTTTATGGCAACATTTTATGTGGTAACTTTGGAAGCTGGCTTGTATTTTCTTCAACATTTCCAACGCCCGTCTAAATTGATGGTTTCGATTTGAAATTGGCTGGAACAACACCTGATGTCTTGGCATTTGTCTCCTTTTACAACACAATGGACCATTCTATTAAAGTCCGTGCTGAAATCTCATTAGATGGCATTACATTTCTCGACACCACACCACACAATTATTTACGTTGTTACGTTGTTCTCAGTTTGAATTGCAAACCTACACACAGACTCGTGCCAGTATTTACTTCCATCCCAAGACACATTGACCGTCAAAAACAGTGAGTGCTGTCTCGCTAGTAGAGTTAAGAGAATCTGTTATGACCCAACTGACAATAGAAGCTGCCTTTTATGAACCGATGTCTCAACTTATAAGCCGGTGTTACTAGCAAGAGCGGGTTGACAATATCGCCACTAAAGCTGATACCCTCTCATGGGACAAACTGTTGCGTCTGCGCCGCCAGTTCAGGGTATATGCTTACCATTGATCACAACATTTCAGCCAGATCGTTCATATCGTTCCAGCAGCCTATGGAAACTCACAACGCTTGAGAACGATCCAGTGTTATCCTATTCTCTTGTGGTGGTCTCTAATGGACTTTAAACATATTCGCGACCTCTTTATTCGTGGTAACCTCAGTCAGTTCTGAACTTGGTGTCAAGCAAGCCCGTGGGCACTGGGCAGGCCAATTGCAAAACGCGTATCATCGTGGTCACCGTCGATTCTTTCCATGACCCCAGTGTTAAGGAAGGATTTGGAATTTTTTGCCTTGTGACCTGCTAAAGTTCAAATGTAATTTTTCTCATTCATTATTGTATCCGTAAGTTTTCAAAAATCAACACCCCGTTTCACAAGAGTATTACCATCCACAAGTCATTCTATGAAGATGGAGCATGGCGACTGCGCCATTACATGACACTGCATGTCGACAGATCACACTTCACTCCTATCGAGACCTTCATCATTGACGCCAAACCGATTGCACTGAAGCTGAGCTTGCTTCTCGCGAAACGTGTGGGATTGAACAGATCTACATTTAATCTATTGAACCCAAAAGGCCGCTTTTAGGCCCAGGATCGTGATACAACCTGAAGTAGATATTTGCTCAGTGAATTTGTGTGGAATCAAGAATCCCAACAAGCAGACCCTAAGCTGCACGTTGAAAATATTAATTAATATTAAGCGATCTGGATTTTAACAAGAAGTAAAACCATATGCTTTGACTTGATGTTTTCTGCTGGCCACACTCGGCATGTGTGTCACACTGGGGTCTCATCGATGAATCGATATCAGCAAGAAATGACTTCTCTATGAGATGTGTAATTGTCGGTGACTTCAACGCAGATTGTCTGCCGACAGTCCATCCAAGGATTAACATACTTAAAACTGCACAGATTGTTAAGGAACCAACTCAGATCAGTGATAACTCGAGTACTTAAATAGATCTAGTGCTCACCTCTTCTCCGAACCTGATATCCAGTATCGAAGTCATTCCTCCTTTCTGCGGCGATCACCATGCCACTGTTATTAAACTAAACTCTACAAATCCAAATTTCCCATCTAGAAAAAGATTTGTTTGGGATTAAAGAAATATGGATACAAATGGTCTGTCACAATCATTTTCGAATTTTGACTGGAATTCATACTTCGAATTCGGCTCAGTTGATGGTATAGCAAAAAAAAAAAAAAAGTAACAGCCCAAGTTATGGAAACTGTGAAATTGTTTACTCCATCTAAATCGATCTTAATTCGCCCAAACGACAAACCCTGGATGATATCGTTTGTAAGAAGACAAATGCGTATACGTAATATGACACACAAAGAGGCAAACAGTATAAATAAGACTGAAGACTGGCAACATTTTTGGAGAAATCGAAATTATACCATAAATTTTGTAAGTGATGCGAAAAAACTTTCGTTATTAATTTGGAAGAATATGTATCCATAAGAAAGCCATCCTCTAAGCAGTGGTGGAAGAGGTTGAACAATTTTTCCAATCAACAGTCTATGAGTGCAGCATTTCCTCCGTTGCTTGAGTATGATGAACTTATAATAACCCTGAAGATATCGCGAACATTTTCAACAATTATTTTACAAGTCCGTGTAACTCTATCAATCACAGAGAACTACCTAGCATTTTTAAGCATGGTGGATTGGTAGAGACTATACAAACTGACGAGGTGGAGGTTGAATTATTGCTTTGAAAACTGGATACGACAAAGGCTAGTGGCCCCGATCAAATGAGCAATAAATATTGAAACAATTCTCGAGACAATTATTCTTTCCGCTTTCTAAATTATTTAACCTGTTTTTGTCAACAGGAGTCTTTCCTAAACATGCAAATGTTATACCAATCCATAAAAAATTATCACAAAACGACAAAGAAAATTACCGCCCCGTGTCGTTGACTAGCTGCCTTGGTAAGATTTTTGAAAAAATAGTTTTCAATCGCGTATATAGCTTTCTTGTTGAAAACAACAGCCTTACTGGCCTTCAGTCTGGCCTCAGGTCTGGAGATAGTACAATATATCAATTAATTTCTATAGACAATTATATAAAATCTGCACTGGATAAATGTACAGAGATCCGCTTTGTCTTTTGTGACATAAGCTAAGCATTTGATAGAGTCTGGCATGTTGGTCTGCTGCGCAAACTGGATGCTATTGGGGTAAGGGATGGACTTCTAACGTGGTTTGAAAGCTATTTGACTGATCATGCACACACTGTTGTCATTAAGGGTAAAAGCTCCGCAAAAACAAATGCAATCATCGCTGCTGGAGTTACCCAAGGATCTGTTTTAGAACCTCTTCTATTCAGTATTTATATAAATGATATCGTCCATGATATGCAATCGAATAAAAGATTGTATGCAGATGACACTTTCTTATTCATCCTTGTAGATGATAAAAATGAGGTTGCAAATATATTGAACGATGATATCGAACGAATTGGTTTATGGGCAGATACTTGAAAGTGACTTTCAACCCTTGCAAAACGGTAAACCTTCAGCTTTACAAGAAAAAATAACCCAAGTTTTGAAGCCGCCACTCTGCTTTAATGGTTCTCGTATAACAGAAGTTAACGTACACAACCATCTGTGACTAACGTTTCAAAACTAGGGATCGTGGAGTAATCATGTAGATGGTATGATTGATAATGTGAGTCCAATGAAAAATTGCCTCTGTAGTTTAAAATATGAATTGTCGAGGTCAGTTTTAGAAACACTGTATACTTATTTCATACTCCATCTTTGTGACTACGCCGATGTTATCTGGGCTAATTGCCCAAATACAAATTAGATGAACTCGAAGCTTTACAACTTGACGCTCTTCGAACAATATGCGGCATTCATAGAGGTACAAGTCATGGGCGTATCTATCGTGAAACTGGTTTTATTACACTACAAGAGCACAGAAAAATACACAAAATAGTTACTATGTTTAAAATTATGACTGGCAATACGCCTCCTTATCTCAGAGCAATGATTGTCGGAATATACAAATTATCCACTTCGTTCATTAAATAATCTACGTGGAATACAATTGCCGTCCGCTGTAAGACACTGGAATGACATGGATACAAATATGAGAAATTATCATATCGGCGGGTGAAGAGGCCAGACATTGGTCTGCCAATTAAGATTAAGATGTAGCGACTTGAATCGTCACATGTATGAAAGATTTCTGCGTGATGACTCGAAATGCTCATGTAAACACGAATTTGAGGACTCTGGGCACTACTCTCTTTTCGGTCTAATTTATAATATCCAAAGAGAAATTATGTTTCAAAGTATAGGCTACATTCTTGATGATATTAGCATTATGTTATCAGGAATTGAAACAAAAAAGAGATTCAGAAAATACCCGCATTTTAAGAACCGTTCATAACTATATTGAACAAATGAGGAGATTCCAATGAATATCCGAATGGTAAGTTACCTCAGTCAGTTATTATATCCCAATATCCGACTGAAACTTCCTATGTGATGGAATATACCCTACATGTCCAAATGGTGAAAAAGTCTCTCGGTCTTAACAGAATATCCATAAGTTCTGGATTTCGTCAAGTTTTTTTAAGAGTCCATTGCCACCAACGTATGCTTAACTGGCGATGGCTGAACCTTTCTATGAATTGTTTAGATACAACCACCACTAACTGCATTTATAAACTGCAATATGTTTTTTATTCCTTCTAACTTCAACACCACATTGGTGTCGTCGTAACCAAATTTACGGAAGTTTGTCTCTATATTTCGATCAATGATAGTTTGTGTTGTGATTGTTTTGTATTTTTGTGTTTGTCTGTCTCCTATGAAGGTCTTCAGCAGACCCACATCCTGGGAAATATTTTTCACCGTACTGTTTGGTGCACAAGTTAGACGAATATACTATATGTTTCCATATCCCTGTTCATTCAATGTGCTGCTCACCACACCACCGTACTTCCACATGGGGTTTCAAGGGAATTAAGGCAGCGCTTGCATACTGTAGTAAATAGTTGTAATTACGTGTAAAATAGGAACCTAATGCTTGGGGTGAAAATGTGTTGTAATGGACGACTGACGAATCTGGAATTTATAATTGCGTATGTATCGTGATATTGCTGTGGATGATGGAAGCTGCCCTAACCAATTCAACACGGACGACCTGAGTTGCATTGTCGTATACGTCCACAGCGAAAAGGACGGCTCTATTTCTCCTTGGTGGGGAGGTTCAGGAGAAAAGTAATCTTAACAGCTCAGCAGAGCTGCAGCATTAATTTCTTGCGGTTCCTCAGCATCGATGTACTGGTCATTGTCTCGTCTGCTCATCCACTGCCGATTTTCTTTTCACATAAATGTTGAAATGTTGGACCACCAATAAAACTATCAATTTAGCAATTGCAATAAAGAATCATGTCAAAGACAGTAGACTACTGAAGTGGATCAGAATCGATACTCCGACCCTTCGTTCTGACGCACCTTCCTTCACTAACCAATGAGACATTGCGTCCCGGCATACAAAAAACTACCTGATATTTTGCCATAAAAAGAAATGAAATGTGGTCACATATAAGTATCGTGGTCACATACATGCAACTACAAACCCAAGACGTGTTTTGTTTACATTGACAGCATGTTAAATTCTCAGGCGCAATGGCGTAGTTTCAATGTGGAAATGGCTTTTTCTTCTCTCAAACTCTGATGAAAGCCACAATATTTTTAACTGTGTTTTTTTCTGTAATAAAAAGGATATGCAATTTGGCAACATTCAATTCGATATTTATGACTCTCGTCAACTGAATTTGAATCAAGCTTGGGTAAACCTCGGCAAGAAGTTACTCACTTCGGTTAATACATTTCGTATATAATAGCAACCTACAGGGATTGATCTACACTTATCATGGTCGGGTCATCTTTCAGATTGTTGTATATGAACTTCGAAGAAAGTTTGGGAGTTTCCACTCACCTGGCTGTCCCCATGGCTGCACAGATAATGTTGTACTCTAAAGTAGTTCCCATGTCATATGTGAGCCCTAGCTAAATTGTCAGAAACATACCCATTGATAAGTTTTATTTGGTTTATAGAATTTATCATATGACTCGTCCGATCTGTTCACTTTAAAACATTTGATATCTTGCTTTCATATTAATCAGTGATAAATAAAGCCTTCCGTCAATTTCATTGGTCAATTGCAAAACTAGACAATTTGATTGGCTGAACAAAATACAACTGGGCCACATTTTCATAATTTGCATAACTGGAGTTGGGAGCTTTCATTGGTCAATTTCAAAACTGGACAATTTGATTGGCTAAACAAAATACAACTGGGTCACATTTGCATAATTTCAGTAGGGAAAATTTACGTTATCTGTCCAATTTAGGGTGGTTTATATTGTATTAATCGTTTACCAACATGAAAAACGTCATTCATTTTTTTAATATTTTCACTTTTTGCTTCCAAAACATAGGTTATGACCCCTCATTGGAGCTCGTTCCAATGAGTGGTCATAACCTATGTTTTGGAAGCAAAAAATGAAAATTTTTAGTTAAACGAGGATGTTTTTTCCATGTGCCGTCTGCAATTCAAGTTAGGTGATGGGTTAAAAAGTCATACTAAGTGGCTAATTTGTGCGTGTGAGTCATATGATAAATAGAATATGAAATGAGTGTTTTTCTCATATAATATTTATGAAACGTCCGAATTTTCAGTTTGGGCTCGCCAGAGGCTCGCCAAAAAGGAAAATTCTTAGACTCGTTTCATAAATATTATATGAGAAAAACACTCATTCCATATCCTCTATATACCTACTGTTTTTCAGAAGTTACCACAACTGACTGCATGAAAATCTCCTTACAGTCCTTTTTGTTTGTCTCGACTCCCCTTCCGCTGGAAGAAATACTCCTCCCAAATAAATGTTTTGAATTTGCAATATACCATATTAGTTCCACTGCCGCGGACATTCTCCTCACGGCCCCTTCATGCCGAGCTCCCTAGCTTTGGCCCCCAAGTGTGTAGGCTACGTTTCTCTGTTTGATATTTGTTCAACAGTTTTTTGAAAGACATCAAATTCTAACACTGAAGTTTGTTTGGAAACTAGCATCTTCCGTCTTGGAGTTATCCCCCTTCTACAAGCTTTCGCAGCAAATTCGTTTATGACAATGGTATCGTGGTCGACATCGTTATTATGATGCTGATCGTTATCGTAGCTACATTCGGAAATGTACAGACCTTTTAGTAAGAACGTAGTACTATACCTTCAACTTCTTGTGAATTTAAAATTATATCCCAGAGACAAACTGTATTTTGTAATTTTGAAAATAATGTTTTAGCTGCAGGAGCTGCGGGGTGATTTTGAAAGAAGGGGTTGAAGGCTAAACTGGGACCCTCTCTAAGAAAAGTGTGTTACAAAATATGACCTAAGAAGAAATCTGTGTGATTTTAGGGAATTAGTGGTCGATCGGCACGTATTCAGGGCCAGTTGTCTACTAATTCCCTAACATCGTCCAGATCGCACAATAGCCATACATAGTGTACTCTGACACGCTAACTTTAAAATAGTAAATACTCCTCCGTCGACCTCCACTCGGATAATCGCCTACTCAGAAATAAGTTCTTTAATTTGGGATTAAAGATGTAAAGTTAACAAACAAGCAATTAAGCTAATTTCGTTTAGTAGTTTCAAATATTGTGAGCATTGCGGGCCACAAAAGTAAGGATGCTGAACCCCTCCCCCCCCAAAAAAAAAAACAAAACAAAACAAAAACAAGCCTCTCTTGCTTCGTGGCCCCTGACGGCAAGCTTCAAATTGCCAAGCTCATCAATGAATATTAATTAATCATCCTGACAGGCTTTGCAACTAACGAAATACGTCCTGTTAATTATCCTATTCACAATGGCTAAACTGATAAATGTTAACCACTGTTACCAAAAAAAACAGCCGAATTGCTGGAATGCCATCGAAAAATGTCACCACCACTGGAACTGCCTTCCCCCAACCATGGTGTCAGGACAATATATCCCGTCTCAATCCATGACGTCTGATGACGTTAAAGCTGTTACGCTGTAGCGTAACAACGTTCACTTCATCTAACGTTATGGAGTTTTACCTTGCACGAAAACTAACAGCTTTCCCAATCTCGGCATTTGTTTTGTGTTACTAATAGCTAAAATATGTTGCAACTATTCAATTTATTTTGCTACGTAAAAATGTGCATATTATCAACATATTCATTTTAACACTTTACCCTACGAATCGGCCGCATCCGCCCGCGTAATATGCAAATTCAGCAGTTGAATTTTTTTTATTTTTCCACACATTTCAACAAAACCATATCATGTGACCCCTCGTTGGAACGAGCTCTTCGAGCTCGTTCCAACGAGGGGTCACATGATATGGTTTTGTTGAAATCTTTTGAAAAATTTGAAAAAATGTTATTTAAAATAATAAATTTCGATATCGTCTGCGTTGGGGAAAGGGGTAAAACTATCGGAGATTGCGAAGCGTCTGGAATCTAAAAGAATTGGAGATTTTTGTTGTTGTTGAGTATTGTTTATTTGAAGTCCTACGCAAGATGGTAGCGATGAAGACTTTTTTCTTTATGTGACCAATGACCGTTCCAGCAATCGAGTTCTACAGAGGTCAGTGGTGTCGATTAACCCATAAGTGGTTTGGAATCAGTTTTTCTAAATTTCCTAGCGTACAATCATGAACACAATGAACGGACCGTATCTTCTTAGTTAATCCCGATACGATCCAGAGGGAACTGCTGCCACTCCTCATGCAATGCATCTTCCAAATCGGCCAAAATTCTGTTCAAGTACCAGATGTATTCTAAGGGATTCAAGGTAGTGTTATAATAGCGTTGTTCTTAATGAATGCTCTCACAGCATGGGAACGACGCGGCCCTGCTTTGTTATCCATGAATACAGGGCGAGTAGCCGACGATGGTTGTTAAAATGAGGCATGACAACCGGATTGAGAATGTCCCAGATGTACTGATGTCCATTGAGATTCCCACATACAATCACCACTTCAAGTTTACAATCATGAGAGAGGCATCCTCAGGTCATTACTGATCCTCTATCATCAGGAGGAGTGGGTTTGATGTTCCTGTGCACGTAAGCGGTATTTCTGTTCCTCCACACTCTCATGCGACCACCTGTGACGTGAAGCAGGAACCTACTCTCGTCTGACCTATGGACTGTCTTCCACATCCTAAAATTCCAATGTTGTCATGTCATACACCACTCCAAACGTCAGTGATGCTGATCGGACAGAGCTGGACACTTGATGACCCTTCTGGACCTCATACCCAGTGCTTTAAGACGGGTTCGGACAGTTCCGTTGCACAAGCGCCTGTTGGGAGCCAAAGGCGTTTCAACACCCCACTTGAAGCAAAGGGTTCACGCATAACGAGGCGTTCCAGACTCCGATCTTCACGAGGAGAGGTCTTTTGGGGTTGTCCAGGCCTTGGTCGGTCCTTAACATCGTTGGTTTGTTGATGTTTTCGGACAAGTCTGCTGACGACAGAATGACTATAGCCAAGTTGCCTTCCAGTAGCTTTGAATGACATGCCTGTTGCATGCATGCCAACGATTTGCCACCTTTGCCTCTGACAGTCTCCTCCTTGCCATGTCAGTATTTATTGATAAAAGAAGTGACAATTTTTTTTTGTTTTATACCCAGTTATTTCGTATGGATGTTAGTGTTTTTTGTGACCTTCATGGGAAGCATGCTTCACGTGGACGAGGGGACATGTTTGGGGTACGCTATCAACCAGAAACGTCATGGTTCACTAGATGAAATGTACTGCAAGACAGAGCAATCATTAAAACTTAATTATCAGTAACAGCAGCATCACTGTCATGAAACATTTCAAGGAGTGCTTAATTAGGTTCCATGTGTATAAGTTAATATGATTAGATACATAACATAATTAAATTTACATTCGGGACTGTTCCAGTTCATTTGCCGATGAAGGCGCATTTTCTCGCTCAGTAGAAACATACTCTCTCATCCAGAAGAGGTCACATCGTAACAGTTGTTAGAAAAGTAGACGCCTATAACTAGGACAGGGTCTCTCCTCAGTTCTTTCTTAACTCCATAGTCCTTTGATTTTTTCATCAAATCAGGTCACAGTTGCTGAAACATGGTAGCTTTACGACAACCATGACTCAATGCCACGAGAAGTTCAAAATATTTAACAGGTTAAAAGTTAAGTCTAAGTGTTGCAGTAAAATGATCTGATTGATGTTCAAGTTTGGAAATTTTAACGAATCCTCAGTGGTATCCAACCTGACAGGGACATTGCCACCCCATTGTATCTACCTTGATGCGGGGTATCAAATCCGATCACATGTTTTCGTTGCATATTACAGGTCATAGACTGATCTAAAAATGTCCTTTTTGTTTGTTTATTTATATTTCCACCGTCCATGGCATTCATTAAATGCTCTCTTTGGGATCCATAAAATATTCTGTTGGATCCAAAAAGTTCTCGGTGGAATCCATACAAAACTCTCTAGTGGAGCTTTCGAAGAATCAATGTGTGGTGCTGCCATTCTCCATAGAGAACTTGAAAAGCTCTCCGTTGCATTCATCATTATGAAATGATGAAGTTGAGGTCTGTTCAAATTCGGCGAACGATCATTTCGTTTTCCCATCATTAGCTTCAAAACAAATAAAATAACCGATATTTCGTTCGCCTTTTTTACTGGGACTGACAAATAAGCAGAAGAAATACTCAAACCGTCCATGGGATTCATTTCTGAGCACTTCCAGAAAGAATATTTACTTATAAGTAATGCTGAAACCTGTACTCTGGCTTTGGTGATAGGGTGGTGTAATGTAAGACGCTGTTGGGAAGGGCTTTGTGTTACAACACAACACTTCACCGGCCCAGCAAAAGAATTTTATGAAATCTGCTGCAGTATTCCTGGCTGGGAGCGTAGCTTCTCTTTTGCTCACTGATTAGCTCTTGAACTGCAGGTGGAATGGTCGATGGTTTGATTCTGACCCACGTGATTCTGATCCGCGGCATCATTCCGCTGTGTTTTCTCGGAGAAGGCACTTAATCCTGATTGCCCCATTGAGAACACGGTGGTACAGTGCAGTGAAGCGTACAGCACGATTATGGTTCCCTTCAACCACTGTTACATGCCTTTAAATTCTTCCCAACTAACGACGGTAAACGCTGTGCCTAATTAAGTTAATTACGCCCAAATTATTCCGGGTTGGAAACTTGTTTCAAAGTTTTGCAGTGTTTCGGCAATATATAGTTTGGCCAGATTTACCGGATACTTGTGGTATAGCTTAGCGCTTACTTTCGAATCAAACAATGCAACAGATAACTATTTTTTTTAAAACCCCACAGAGTTCGCCATAAAAAAAGCAATCGGCGTCGACAGTGTCGTATACGACACTGTCGACGGCGATTACTTTTCTGTGGCGAATTCTATATGATCATGCACTTAAAGCTTGAGGTCTGTTATATTCATGTTTGTGGCATTTTTCGGTAAACGCCACGCGTGAATGACATTCAAATAGGACTTTGGCTCGACACTGGGGAACTAAGAAGCCTTCTCGAGTTAAACTTACGTCAAAGGGTGGTGGGAGCCAGTGATAATGGTGAAGACCTATAACACGGGGTTGTAAACTATCATTTTAAGACAGGGGACCTAAAACCCAAAGCAGACGCCTCGAAGAAGAAAATATCGGTGCTTTTTCTCCAATCATGCAGGCCACATTCATATTTGCCGCTGTACACAAATTAGACTGATCTAAAGGTCTGTACTGATAATCTGCTTGTTCTTTGTTAATAAGTTGGATGGTCCGACAATTACTCGCTGCTTGCACGTGAAACAGTCCGGCACGATACATGTTGAATGTGTCGGCAAACACCCATAAACATACAAACAAACAAACAATATTCTTGGCTACTTCCCTGAACCTTTGTATTGTAAGCTTATCATTATTCACAGTACAGTCGCTGTGGACTGGTCGTAATCCACGCGTGGGTAGTGATATCCACGCATGCATTTACAAGGTAATAAAAGTCATCGGCAGCAAAATTTTAATTAACGAAGCACCAGGTACTATTCCCATAATTAGTGTTTGGAATCTAATATTATTGCGTCCGTGGAAATATTGCCCACCCGTGGAAAGTGACCAGTCCACGGCGGCCGTACTGAAAGTTATGCATTTCTCTAAATGAAACAGAATCAGAAAAAGATACTAAAAAGAAGTGGAGCACCGAGGAAGTTTGACTTAATTTCTAATTTCTATTATGATTTGTTTTTACAATTAACCTCCTACACACATTGATCAGTTTTGTTGTTGAACTTTTATACACAACTAGCGAATATACCCGGCGGATTGACACGTTATGTCAGTGACATCATAACGCAATATTGCACGTATAATTTACACTGGCCAAGTTGCTCATGATAACAAATTACCAGTTGCCTTAAATTTCTGGTCGAGATCTCTGAAAATGTATGAATGCATATTCGCGTTGCTCTGGGTGAACAACATCACATGTAAAATTCACCCTGCCCTTGTTATTCCCGATAAACATGCGGGAGATGACTAACATAAACTCCCAGCTCGGGAGATGACTAACATAAGCTCCCAGCTTTCTGTCAGATCCCCCATTACATACTAATATGGTATTTTGTTAGTATATGTTATATTCTTGATGTTCTTTATAAATACTGTCACTTTTCTTGGTGTTCAATATTGCAACATATAGCATACCTATTGAATAAATATTGTTTAAACTAAACATTTTACCCTTAGGGGTCCAATTTCAGCTCGATATCTTTTAAAATGTTGGAGTGCATCATCAAGTTGCTCCTGTTGAAGGGTACGTTAAATTCACCCTGACATGTAACTCTTGATAAGAAATAACGCTAAATGCCAGATATCAGCTGGATATCTCTGATAGTGTAGGAGCGCATCCCGGCATTGATCTGGTTGACAGGTTTACGCAACGTCGCTCTTAAAATTAACTCTGGCCCTGTTACTGCTAATAAAAAATACCCTTAGCTGCCAAATATCACCTTGATATCTCTGAAAGTGTCTGAGTGCATCATCCCGGCGTTGCTCTGTGTGAAGAGGAATATAAATTCACTCCATCCATGTTACTCCATATGAAAAATTACGCTGGTTTCAAATTCCATCTATTTCAATTATCTTTGAAAATGTGGGAAATGAACCCTGGTTTTACCCTTGTTTGAGTGTTAACGCGACGTAGCTCGTAAAATCCCTCTGACAATATTACGGGTGTAAAAAATTACCACATGACGCCTAATATCGGCTCGACGTCTCTTAAAATGCAGGAGTTCTCCCCAACATTACTCCTGTATAAAGAGTAACGCAACGTCGGACGTAATATTCACCGTTCGCATGGTACTCAAGATAAAAGACATACGCATCCCTGGCATCCAAGTATCTATCCTCGTCAACTAATCTCCACGTGCCATATTTTGTCTCGATCGTTCGTGGAACGGCAGATTCTGCTGTCAACAAACAAACTTAGAGAGAGACAAAGAGAGGCAGATACGAATATTCATTTCTACAGTAAGTCGTCGCGGATTGGCCGTAATCCACGTGTGGGCAGTGATTTTACACATGTCTTTAGCAGGTAATACAAATCATCATCTGCTAAATTTTAATAATTAATGAAGCACCGGATTGTACCCGGTGCTTCATTAATTAAATGTTTGATGATTATTCTTATAATTAGTGTTGGTATCTAATATTATTGCCTCCGTGGAAATATCACCCACCTTTGGAAAACTGACCAGTCTACGGCGGCCGTACTGTATATATTATTAGTTACACTGTTTGTTGGTGGCCTAGTATGGTATATATGGTGTCAGTTAATTCCATATTGTAGCTCGAGTACAATATGGAATTAACTGACACCATATATACCATATTAGGCCACCAACAAACTGTAACGAATATATCTTACCGGCTGCTGCATGGATGCACAGAACTAATAACAGCAGCGATCAAAATTAAATGAGAAAATTTTCACAACGTGTTCACGTGTCTTTGCCTTGTTACTATTTATGGGAGAGTGCCTATAGGCACTCTCCCATAAATTGTAACAAGGCAAATTCATACATACCAAACAGTTTCATTTCGAAGGTAAATGACACCCATCCACAGAATATGAAGCCTTTTAAGTTGCCTAACCTGCACTTCAGACCAAATATGGGCTTCCAACACTCAATCTTTCAACTTGACGCGTTTAGCGGCTGCCGCCATTTTGAATAATCAATGAACAAAGGGGAGATTACCCGTAGCTGTCAGCGTATATTGGTGTTGACAGGCAGTATATGGTTTTATATGCAGTCTGCATGTGATTTCTTTGAACCAATGAAATTCCCAGATACTTGTAGGAGGTAAGATATATTAGAATAACTTGCGTTTGAAAGTGATGACTCAACGTATAGATTACATAATGTCGTTTCTTCTTATACAATCATATTTACATTGACTTTTCAGTTAGAGATTTCTTAGACCAAATGTTCGTTATTTGAAACAGTCATTACACGATCGCCTAATACAGTGATCGATGTCGAACGTCAAATCAACGCCAGATCGGATTCACTCGCGTTGACTTACTGAGCAAGAAACTTCATAATTTCTGTTGGAAGCGTGATGGCACGCGTTGCTGGGGCATTTTCAGATATCACGGCCCATTCCAGCTGAATAACATGTCCGTGCCATCTATCGGTGGTTCTCGCCAGCTAACCTTATTTTTATCAACATCTGATACCATGGAGATCTTGATACTGAAAGACTTGTTATACTAAAGAAGTTAAATACTAAACGCCCCCTTTCACCTCATTTAGACAGTTATTTCTTGTAGACTGTGTGTATTACCTGGTCGTAGAATAAGCCATGTAGGTATTTCATTTTGCTACCGTCGAGTTTGATCATATCATACCCAGGGTTTGACTTGACATAGAAAGCCGCGTTTTCAGAGCAATTTTCAAAAAACCTCCCCTTGGTCAAAGATGACCTTGCGGTCTTGTGGACGTATTTTTTAATACTCCAGAGTTAGTTGACATCTGAAAGAAACTTCAACAAAATTATCATATTAACCATTGTTGAAGGTTCCCTTCCGAGGATTGACCGTAAATAGCTTTTAATTCCTATTGAAATCGAATCGAATTCAAGTAAGCAAAAACATAATCTGCTCTCAAAATGAATTTTTTTTATTTTACACTTTACGTAACGTACGGTTATTATCAGGCCAGCGGCATTCACAAGAATCGTTTATCAATTTTGCTTTCCAAAGTATAGCGTATGCACCATCATTGGGAAGGGCTCGTTGACCTCGTTCAAATGAAGGGACATCGCCTATGTTTTTGAGGCCCATAAATGAAATGTTTTAGTTATTCGAGAAATCTTTGCGCCGAATTCGTCTGAAAGTCGTGTTAGATGAAGGGATAAATCGCCCGTTGATTGCAACAAGGCGCCATCTGCAGTGCTAAAGCATTGCAGGTGGCGCGTTGTCGCACTCAAATGACGAAACATATGTGACACTCATTGTTTTGTATTCTTGGGGTCAATCAACTTTACCTTTAATACACTTGGGCCGGACGGACACGTCAACTTTTACACAGTTATAGGTGTCGATTAAAATTAAAAGATGACCTTCTGACTTTGAAATTCGAGGGCGGGAGTGATCCACCTCCTCTCCCAATATTGAACGCAGAGGTAAAACCCTAACCACATTCCTGGAGTATCAGAAAGAAATAGAACGTGGAAAATATTTCAAGAAAACGCACTCAGAGATACAGTGCAAGTAAGTCACAGAAAGTTCACAAGACTAATGTGAAGTACATTGATCACAATCAAAAGTATCCCTGTCCTGAATATTTATGGTCGAATTTAGATTCTATCAATTTTGTTTTTCGACGCATGACTTGATGTTAATTATCGGATTCCCAGTCTATTTGTTGTATTGATGTGCAGTTTTTCTGTGGTTCTACTTCCTACGTAATCATCAAGTAATAAACATATCGGGAGCGCGGTGGCTCTGTAGGTAGAGGTGCAGGCTGCAAGCCGAGAGGTCCTCGGTTCGAATCCCACCTGCGGCAACCGCGTTGTGTCCTTGGGCAAGACACTTCATCTCCACTGCCCGCGTGGGGGCACGATGACGCCGTATACTAAGGCGTACTGCACGTCGATGGTACGCATGTCTTCAACCAATCTAACCCTGCCTGTGCTGCAGTGCAGTGCGGAGTTACGATGTTGGGGAGCTGGCAGCTGCTCGTCGTTGCTCGGTGGTTCTCTTCGGGTACTCCGGCTTCCTCCACCCGTAAATCTGTCACGGTCATGATTAGCCATTGTGCATAAATATGTGACCTTAAACATCAATAAAATAAATAAATAAATAATAAACATATCACTTTGTGGAAACAAATTATTTCGTGAGAATAATGGTCCAGCTATATAAAAACCGCACTATTTTCGTAAAATTAAATCGATCATACTATTTCGGGTATTACGATCATCATGTATCGATACTCATTTCTTATCACATAACTCGGTCAAGCGCTAAAACCACGCACAGAAACGCCATTCCAATTTCGTTATTTACAGTTTAATAATATTTCAAATACATAGCAGAGAACGGCTTGCTGGAATGACCCAATTTGATCGTTTCAGTGATGAGTTTTTTGCTTTTGAAAGTGCGGCATGAAAGCAAAAAACAAAATATGTTACAAAATGGTTAAATTTCTTCTGTCGTGATAGACTGAGAGATAACAATACCTGATTACGCGGTACGGGTTACTCTCACCATGCCTGTAAATAAATAACTGCTTTATTCATAGCGTTTGAAAATGTGAACGTGTTCTTTTTCAACCCACTCCATCCCCTCCCCGAGTGGAATGGTTCCCTTGCCCGCCCACCAGTGCACACGCTGGCCCAAATTTTATTGGTGCCAAGTGGCATTTTTGTCCAGTGGAAAATGAATTTTTAGGGTGTTAAATGAAAGAAAGATTTTAGTGCCAAATCCGATAAAAAAAACAGAACAAATTAAATACTGTTTCCATCGTCTTTTGAGTGCCACAAGGCGCCATCTGCAATGCTAAAGCATTGCAGATGGCGCCTTGTTGCCCTCAATCTTCGATATCAATTTAGTATTGCCAAGCTCTTTTAAGTATTTTAGGTGCAAAAAAACCCCAATGATTAAAATATGGATAATAAAAAGTAAAAGGCTGTTATTAAGATTTATGGGGAACGCGGTGGCTCAGTAGGTAGAGGTGCAGGCTGCAAGCCGAGAAGTCCTTGGTTCGAACCCCCACCTGCGGCAATCACGTTGTGTCCTTGAGTAAGATACTTCATCCCCATTGCCCAAGTGGGGGCACGGTGGCACTGTGCACTAAGGCGTTTTATATTTATTTTTATTTTATTGGTGTTTAAGGTCACATACTTATGCACAATGGCTAATCGTGACCGTGACAGTTTTACGGGTGGAGGAAGTCGGAGTAACCGGAGAGAACCTCCGAGCAACGACGAGCAGCTGTCAGCTCCCCAACATCGTAACTCTGAACTCTGCCCGCAGCACAGGCAGGGTTAGATTGGTTGAAGACATGCGCACCATCGGCGTGCAGTACGCCTTAATACACAGCGTCATCGTGCCCCCACGTAGGCAATCGGGGTTAAGTGCCTTGCCCAAGGACATAACGCGGGAGCGCGAATCAGTCGCTGAAATGGTCACCCATCCAACTTCTAACCGCGCTCGACGTTGCTTAACTTCGGTGATCTCACGAGAACCGGTTACCGCGACGCCGCCTCTCTCCCGCACTAAGGCGTACTGCACGTCGATGTTGCACCTGTCTTCAACCAATGCTAACCCACCTTGTGTAGAGTTAGTATGTTGTGAACCTGGCAGTTGCTCGCCGTTGCTAGGTGGTTCTCTCCGGGTACTCCGGCTTCCTCCACCCGTAAAACCGCCGTGGCCATGATCAGCCACTGTGCAGAATATGTTACCTTAAACACCAATAACTAAATATTAACATTTACAAAATAATTTCATGATTATTATTTACTCACTGTTTATTCACTCCAAATAAACCAATAGCAAATAATTTATTATCTTCTAGAATTACAAAAAAGATTAAGCATAATAAAAAAGGTTAAGTAACAAAGAAATGTTGTGATAAGAATCAGAATAAATGAGTAAATTATTAACTCAGTTGACTCATAACAAAAAGCCATGATTAGCATTGTTGCCTATTGGTTAACTGGTAGTGTGCTTGAAGCCCATATTTGGGCTTTATTCTGAAGTGCCGGTACCAGAATTTAAACACTTCATATTCTGTGGATGTACTTCATATTATGTTTGAAGTGATATAATTTTATCTGTTAGGGTTTGCCTTGTTACAATTTATGGGAGAGTGCCTACTGGCACTCTCCCATACACTCTCCCATAAACTGTAACAAGGCAAAGATGCACAAAGAAAGTTTAAGGACCATAAATAATTTAGCACTCTACCAGTTAACAGACAGACGTGAATTCAACCTCGCCCCGTGTCGTCAAGATTTTATCGGAAATAACACACTGAAATAATGAACCACAAAGCCTTTGAAACCTATCACAAGTATATTTTTGGTTAAAATTGTTGATGCCAAATGCTGTATTTTTGACCCCAAACAAATTTTTTAGAGAATTAGCACCCGACAGCGTGAACACCGCCGCCAACTGAAAAAGATGAATTTTTTCTGCAGAAAACTGTCCGCTTTTACAATACCATTTCCACAGCTGAAACAAAAGATACATGAAGCATGTCAGGTTGGATGCAACTATAGAATAAGTTATTTCACAATGGGGGTTTTCCAGTTAAATATTACTTGCAAACCTTTGAAATAATATTGTTTTAATCCAGCAGTTCTAAGCAGTTATTACGTAACAAGAGTTTGAAAAGAAGGGGAATATTGGTTGACTGGAGGTAATTTGACTTGACTTGACTGTGGCTACTTTCATGCACGTCAGGTGTAGTCTTTGATCTACGCTTAACGTAGGAAGGCACGGAGTAGTGTAGTTATGGTGAACATAAATAACCCTTTGCTTTGGTCGCTATTATGTTGCTGCTAATCCAGAACCGAGTTTTCTTTCACGCAAAAATAAACTTACCGAGTTAAAATAGTTAAGTCAGTGTCTTTAATTCTTTTACAATGATACATAGAGGATATCTTGTGTTTTTGAGTGTATACCGAAAATTATCTCATGAGTGACGAAGACAAATGTTTTGTCTTTCTCGGTCACAAGTGAGATACTTTTCGGTGTCCGCTCAAGACATTAGATTTTCCTTTAATTATGCGCTTTTTAAAAGAATCTGATAATTTCAATCGTTTCAACCTTGAATTGATGCATGACTGTAAACAGCGCATTGAATCATTGAAACGCAGAAGTGATTTGATTGATGCTTGGAATAGATAGGGTCTTGCAATCTGATTAAGCTGGCGAGTTTCTTGTCCAAACATGGCCTGGAAGTCAGTAATATAAGTTTTTGGTTTGGTACGTCCTTTGAAAGGACGTAGCAGACCAAAAACTTATATTACTGACTTTCAGGCCATGTTTGGACTAGCGGGTTTCATGCATCAATTCAAGGTGAATACGTGTTGAATTGTTGCTGAATATGATCGATAGCCACTCAAAAATACTAGATTTACTTTTCATTATACGTTTTTAAAACAAATTGATCATTTCCAGTGATAATTTGACTCGTATTCACCTTGAAGTGATGGTTTGAAAGCCGTCATTTTGAATGATACCGTGAAAGTGAAAATTTCTATATCTGCACAGTGGGGGGATACGATTTCTATCTTTTCGCAAATTCTTCGATAATCTATCGTTTTGCGTATAATAAAATAGTTCTTTCCATCTCCACCCTTTACAAGCCGGTATGCACACATTTTCACGTTAAGAGAAAGATGGCAGTGTTCGAGCTGACGACATAACTAACAATAAAACGGAAGTGAGGTTCATTAATAATTTAGGGTTAAATTATTACTGAACCTAGCTACAAATACAGAATGGATTCGCCTATTTGCTGTAGACAGTATTTGGTGAGACGATACCATCCAGGGTGCATTGTTGAAAGGGTTAATTCTAATCGTGGAATGCACTATCCATCTTAACCCTTTTCCCAACGTAACGTCGAAAACGGCCAGCGTTATTCACACAAATTGCCATTTAGTTTTCATTAGTTTTTTATTTTTTTTTTGGGGGGGGGGGCCTCAAAGACATAGCTTATGACCACTCACTGGAACTTGTTGAGCTCGTTCCAATAAGGGGTCATAGTCTGTTTTTGTCGCAAAAATGAAAAAAAAAGTTATTCAATAATTTTGCTTGCAAATGTCATCTTTTTCATGTAAGGTAAAAGGTTAAACATTGGACTCAATTTAAGTAATCACTGTTTTGAAATATTGTCAGGTCTAAATGTATCGCAATTCTCGAATAACTCTCATCGCGCCAAATGTCTTGCAGCATTTACGTGTGTTAAATCAGGTTAAAATAATAAAAAATCTGAAGATAATTGGACCAAATGCTCATCCATTAATGGAAACCCGATAGAAAATACATTACTTTTTGAGAAATTTATAGCAAGTTATCGTCAAGAGAAATACCAATGAACAAAGTCTTCATGTGTGCAGAGGAAATTGCATTGGATCGTCGATACCTTATAAGATCATTTAGTTGACACTCTGATTTTGTCAAATAACATTTCCACTTTGAATTCAACAAAACGGAACGGCAATCGATTCCTGCATGTGAATTCATTGTATTAAGTTACCATGAAAAACGGCTTATTAAACAGAGCTTGTGTAAGATTGGATTCTCTCTGACCAAGAAAACATGCAAATAATCGAGTTAACTATTGTTCAGTTGCAATTCCGTTTTTGTAAATATCAAATTTAACTCTTTCAAACCGGTATAATTTATTCGTCTTTTATGATATGAAATTTGATTGCATTGGATTGGTCGAGGTGAGTTTTACATAACGTGATGAATAATTTTCCTATCGTATGAACGTTCATGCTTTGCCCCTCCCCTTTGTAAATTAAAAAAATCTCAATACAAAATAAAAAAAATGAGAGCAACAATTACAATGGAGTTCAATAATGGTTGGATTATTTCAGATCCAGTCTAAACTAATTTCTATAAAAACGGATAACAAACGACTGTGTAGACACACTTGAATTTTCAAGATGTCTTTCTCAGTTACTACTGAAGAAATGGTGTAAGCATTTTGATAAACCTGAGAAAAGTTACGAGTTTTACTGGGAATCTGTACAAAAAACACCCCAAAGCAATTAAACATAAAGCTGCTGCTAATATGATTAAACTCTTACATGAACAGTTTAATCTAATTTATTACTTTCCAAAGTGTGATTTAATGGGATTTCTGGGTTTGATTATAAACGATAACTTCACAAGTGAATTATGCAATCAACAATTGTGTCATGTATCCGTGCGCGCAAACGAAGACGCTTTGCCGTAGGTGTAATGAGGACTTTATTATTGTTCTTTTTTAGCCCTTTACCCAGCATGAAAAGCAGACGACACTTGCAAAAAAATCTTGAATAACTATTATTTTCATTTTTTGTCTCGTAAACATAGGTTATGACCCCTGAGGGTCATAACCTATGTTTTAGAGGCAAAACTGAAAAAATAATGAAAATTAATTGACGATTTTTGAGAATAGAGCTGGCCGGTTTTAGCCTTTACGTTAGGTAAAGGGTTAAATAATATAATTATCGTTAATAATGAAAAGTAATAAACAGAGTAATCGCCTGACTGGACTGGTTACGTGAAATAATTTATTTATTTATTTATTTTATTTATTTATTTATTTATTTATTTATTTATTTATTTATTTATTTATTTATTTATTTATTAGGGTTTTAACGACATATTAACAGCCAGGGTCACATCATGTCGGTGACAGTTTTACGGGGGGAGGAAGCCGGAGTACTCGGAGAGAACCACCGAGCAGCGACGAGCAGCTGTCAGCTCCCCAACATCGTAACTCTGAACTCTGCACCGCGGCACAGCAGGGTTAGATTGGTTGAAGACATGCGCACCATCGACGTGCAGTACGCCTTAGTACACGGCATCATCGTGCCCCCGTATAGGCAATCGGGGTTAAGTGCCTTGCCCAAGGACACAACGCGGGAACACGAATCAGTCGCTGAAATGGTCACCCATCCAACAACTAACCGCGCTCGACGTTGCTTAACTTCGACGTGAAATAATTCATTCGAGGCGAGGGACTATATTGTAAAACACTCGTGCGCATTCGCGCACTCGAGTTTGTACAACGTCCCTCACCTCCTATGAGTTATTTCATGTAACCAGTCCAGTCAAGCGATTACTCTCTATATCCACCACATGGTTGTATCTTAGGGAAGGAGCCTTTTTGGAGTCCAGTGATAAGAATAGGGATGTTAACAGTCTATGTAACTATAGAGGCTTCTCAATTATTATTTGTTTTTGAAAACTGCATTGTTTTATATTTAAAAAAAAACATTCAGCAACATTGCAATGTAAAAACTAGATGGTGTCACTTGTGTGCAAAGCACACTATGATGTATCCCCGCATTGCACCCTTGACTTTGTATGAATGCTTGATGCAAAGATGAAATGTTTTATATGACACACTAAAATCATATTGAGTGGCACAGGTGACACAGCTTCGTGCGCATCCACAGACTCCACTGCAACATTTAAGCATTGTTTGGCGTTTCGAATTACATACATGTACCCTGGGAGCATTTCGCCGGAAACGGTCTAAGAAAACACAAAATTGGCAACGGTGCCACAGCCACGTGGCAACGGTGCCACAGCCACGTGGCACCCGAAAAATCCGAAACCTTCGTGTTCATCTACAGATCCTACTGCAACATCTGAGCATGGTTTTAGCGTTTCGAATTACATACTCTAGGAGCTATTCTCCGAAACGATCTAAGAAAACATGAAAGTGGTAATGGAGGCACAGCCACGTGGCACCCCAAAAATCCTAAACCTTCGTGCGCATCTACAGACACTACTGCAACATTTGAGCATGGTTTTAGCATTTCGAATTACATGCCCAGGAGCCTTTCGCCGGAAACGGTCAAAGAAAACACGAAAGTGGCTACGGTGACGCAGCTACATGGCACCTGCAAAATCCGAAACCTTTGTGCGCATCTACAGACCCTACTGCAACATTTGAGCGTGGTTTTAGGATTTCGAATTACGTGTACATACCCTAGGAGCCTTTCGCTGGAAACGGTCTAAGAAAACACGAACGTGGCAACAGTATCACAGACACGTGGCACAAAAAATACGAAATCTTCGTGCGCATCTACAGACCCTACTGCAATATCTGAGCATGATTTAGCATTTCGAATTACAAACTCTAGGAGCCTTTCGCCGGAAACGGTCTAAGGAAACATGAAAGTGGCAACGGTGGCACAGCCACGTGGCACCCCAAAAATCCGAAACCTTCGTGCGCATCTACAGACCCTACTGCAACATTTGAGCGTGGTTTTAGGATTTCGAATTACATACCTTAGGAGCCTTTCGCCGGAAACGGTCTAAGAAAACACGAAAGTGGCAACGCTGGCACAGCCGCTTGGCAGCTGAAAAATCCGAAACCTTCGTGCGCATCTACAGACCCCACTGCAACATTTAGGCATGGTTTTAGCGTTTCGAATTACATACCCTAGGAGCCTTTCGCCGGAAAATGTCTAAGAAAACACGAAAGTGGCAACGGTGGCATAGCCACGTGGCAGCTGAAAAGTCCGAAGCCTTCGTGTGCATCTACAGACCCCACTGCAACATTTGAGCATAGTTTTAGCGTTTCGAATTACATACCCTAGGAGCCTTTCGCTGGAAATGATCTAAGAAAACACGAAAGTGGCAACAGTAGCACAGTCACGTGGCACCCAAAAAATACGAAACCTTCGTGCGCATCTGCAGACCCTACTGCAACATCTGAGCATGCTTTTAGCATTTCGACTTACATACTCTAGGAGCCTTTCGTCGGAAACGGTCTAAGAAAATGCGAAAGTGGCAACGGTGGCACAGCCACTTCACAGCTGAAAAATCCGAAAACATCGCGCGCATCTCCAGACCCCACTGCAACATCTGAGCATGCTTTTAGCATTTCGAATTACATACTCTAGGAACCTTTCGTCGGAAACGGTCTAAGAAAACATGAAAGTGGCAACAGTGACTCAGCCACGTGGCACCTGAAAAATCTGAAACCTTCGTGCTCATCTACAGACCCTAGTGCAACATTTGAGCACGGTTTTAGCGTTTCGAATTACATACCCTAGGAGCCTCTTGCTGGAAACGGTCTAAGAAAACACGAAAGCCGCAACGTTGGCACAGCCACGTGGCACCCCAAAAATCCGAAACCTTCGTGCGCATCTACAGACCCTACTGCAACATTTGAGCATGGTTTTAGGATTTCGATTTACATACCCTAGGAGCCTTTCGCCGGAAATGGTCTAAGAAAACGCGAAAGTGGCAACGGTGGCACAGCCACTTGGCAGCTGAAAAATCCGAAACCTTCGTGCGCATCTACAGACCCCACTGCAGCATTTTAGCATGGTTTTAGCGTTTCGAATTACATACCCTAGGAGCCTTTCGTCGGAAACGGTCTAAGAAAACGCGAAAGTGGCAACGGTGGCACAGCCACTTGGCAGCTGAAAAATCCGAAACCATCGTGCGCATCTACAGACCCCACTGCAGCATTTTAGCATGGTTTTAGCGTTTCGAATTACATACCCTAGGAGCCTTTCGTCGGAAACGGTCTAAGAAAACACGAAAGTGGCAACGGTGGCACAGCCACATGGCATCTGAAAAATCTGAAACTTTCGTGCACATCTATAGATCATTTAGCAACACCCTAGTGCAGTTATATAACTCTGAATTACATAGGTTGGGATTATTCGAAATAAATGTGAAAATTAGCGCATTTTCCAAGTGGCTCCACAGAAGCCACCTGGTGGCGCAAAACTTTACAAGTGGTATTTTTGGATTTCACAGACCCTATTGAACAACTGTAGAGAGTTACAGCGTTTCGAATTACAAAACCGGACGTACGGAAGTACGGACGTACGGACGGAGATCACGACAATATCCCCGCATTTTATGCGGGGATAAAAAAAGTATTTCTTAAACAGAATTTCGGGGAGCGTGGTGGCTCAGTAGGTAGAGGTGCAGGCTGCAAGCCGAGAGGTCCTCGGTTCGAATCCCACCTGCGGCAACCACGTTGTTTCCTTGGGCAAGACACTTCATCTCCATTGCCTGTGTGGGGGCACGATGACGCCGTGTACTAAGGCGTACTGCACGTCGATGGTACGCATGTCTTCAACCAATCTAACCCTGCCTGTGCTGCAGTGCGGAGTTACGATGCTGGGGAGCTGGCAGCTGCTCGTCGTTGCTCGGTGGTTCTCTCCGGGTACTCCGGCTTCCTCCACCCGTAAAACTGTCGCGGTCATGATTAGCCATTGTGCATAAATATGTGACCTTAAACATCAATAAATAAATAAATAAATAAATAAATAACAGAATTTCGAAGAAACGGGCGTCAGTTTGAAAATCGGCAGAAGACAACGTCTGCAGTTTGTTTTCTTGTGTAACTAACAAAACACATAACGTCTCACTGCGGTCGAAATGATCTTTCCGTTTTTTCTCTTTAGTGCAGAATGTTAGAACATTGAATCTGAAACGCTGATGCTATTCCCGTTTGTTTTTCGCAGCCCGCATTTATTTTACAAAATTTCAGTTATGAAATCTGGACATTTATTTATTTATTGGTGTTTAAGGTGACAAAGGTCACATTCTTATGCACAGTGGCTAATCGTGACGTGACAGTTTTACGGGTGGATGAAGCCGGAGAACCCGGAGAGAACCACCGAGCATCGACGAGCAAATGTCAGCTCCTCAACATTCTAACTCTGTTCAAGCTCCGTTCAAGCAGGGTTACAGCGGTTGAACATGTGCATCATCGACGTGCAGTACGCCTTAGTACACGGCGTCATCGTGCCTCCATGTAGGCAACCGGGATAAAGTACCTTGCCCAAGGACACAACGCGGGTCGTCCCGGACGGAGATCGAACTCGGGACCTCTAGCATAGAAGTCCAACAGTCTACCACTGAGCCACCGCGCTCCCAAATCTGGACATACTGGTGTATAAGTGACGCCATCGCGATCGAACCTAGAAAATACCACTCTTGTCATCATAGTATTATAGTGAGTAGAATATCACCAAAGCCAACTCGGAGTGAACCAAGACAAACTTCAAACTCTCCGAGAGATACAGCAAACTCTTTTTCTCCCCACAAGAACTGCCGGTGGGAGCGCGGTGGTTCTGTGCATTGGACTTTGAATTAAAAGACCGACGGTTTGATCCCCACCAGCGGTAACTAAGTTGTGTCCTTGTGCAAGACACTTAATCCCGCTTGCTCACATGGGAGCTTGCGGGCGCTGTGTTCTAAGGCGTACTGTACGTCGATGTAGCACCGTCTTCCGCCGTTGCTAACACTAAATGTACGTTGGAGAGTCTGACAATTGCTTGCCACTACATGGTGGTTTCCATGGATACTCTGGCTTTCTGCATCCATAAAACTGCCCGAGACGATGTGACACTAGCTGTTGGAAGTATCATTAAACCACAGTAAAACGAAATAAAATAAATTAGACCTCTTGAAAAGCCTAGCGGTCCGTTGGCTGAAAGTGTGCTTGTTATTTCCTTTCACAGACAATGAGTTTCTCTCTGGGTGAACCTCAATTCCGTGTTTTTTAGTAATGCACTTCCATTTGTTTTACATCACAGTCTACCCATGGCAACGGATTTCCGTTAGTTAGATGAAATTCCATGAACATCCTCCATGGAACTATAAACAATTGGCTAAACGTTGCCTCATACTAGTGTTGCGGTCAGGATATGGCAATAGATGCTGAAAGTGACCTTTAATGCCAATAAACACCACCGACGTGGATTTGTGCAGAAACAGAATTTCGAAGCTTTGCATGCACTTTAAAATCAGTTTTGTTGGGGTTTAACGACACTTTCGACACCAGGACCACCTCATGTCGGACAGTAATACGGGGGGAGGAAGTCGGAGTACCCAGAGAGAATTACCGGGTAACGGCGAGCAACAGTCAGACTTACCAACAAACTTACTCCACACAAGCAAGGTGAGCATTCGTTGAAGACAAGTGCACCATCCACGTGCAGTACGCCTTAATACAAATCACCACCGTGCCACGACGTAGGCAGTCGGGAATAAGTGGCTTACCCAAGGACACAACGCAGTTATCCCTTTGTGGGATCGAACCGTGGACCTTTCTGTTTGATGTCCAATTCCGTAACCATTGAGCCGCCGTTCTCTCAACCAGTCGGGTTAACGATAACCCAAATCAGTTGGGTTGAGTGAATATGAACCCAGTCATATTCACTCAGCCTTGTTGATTTAGGTTGATTTTCAACCCAAATTATTTTAGAGTGGGTGGCTTATGGCATGGGGTGCTGAAAGCAACATGCACTTAGTTCTTGATTGAAGAGTATGGTAAGAGATAACACGGAAGATAGTATCTTGTTGGGGAGTGTTGATCATATTCTCGGTTACATTCTGTACGAATATTAGTTCTGCGCACTATCTATCCGATAGCAACTTTCTACTATACGAATTGCAAAAATGATTTTGAAGTTGCAGAGAAGGGTGGAAACTGAATATTCAAAATGTTTTTTTTATAGTTATCTACTTTGAAAAATGCCTTTCATCACAGGCAACCCCATGGCAATGTATTTCCATTATTTAGACTGAATTCCATGAACGGTGATGGGTTAACACAGACGCTCCCATGGGACTATAAACAATTGGCTAAACGTTACTTTATGCCAGTGTTGAGACCATCATATATAGAGATTATTACCATTATGTGGATGTATAAAATATGTATCCGAGTCGAGCTCCGGGTTCTAAGGGCTGATCACGACGAGTCGAAAACGTGTCGCGAACTACCCTTAGAACCCGGATGCATATTTTGTACATCCACATAATGGTAATAATCATTTTATCTTTCAATATATTGGGGATACGTCAAGAGTGTAGACGAATATATAACGAACTATTTATTCGTACGGATGAACAAAAAGAAAAAAAAAATAGAACTCACGCGAAAGGAACGTGCTTGTATCCGATCCCCTGATAGAAACATCTGTATCAGGGGGTCGGATACACGACAGTTGCGGAGTTAATACAGACAAACTACATGTTGATTGTAAGATAAAACCATATATTCTGAAAGTGACCTTAAATTCTAATAAAGACCACAGATGTGTAGATGTGCAGAAACAGCGAACAAGTTAGGGCATCAGCAGAAATGGATTTTGTTTTGAGAAAATTCCGGCAGAGGAGAGAGTACGCTGAAAAGTAATTCACAAGAAGTCAATTTGTGTTTCTCTCATAAAATGTTCATTACTTCGTTGAGTTGAGAAGTATAAAACCATAAATGGCTTCATGTCAAACTGTCATTTTTCATTATTTTGTATTGGAGAGGATGTCCAGTTCAGATGAAGACTGTTTTTACAACTGATAAAGAAAACATCATGATTACTCCATGAGGAAAACGCCATAAATAAGTGTGTGTTGAGGTTTTGTGATCGGTAATCAACTTGTCTATAAAAATACAATAAATGGTTCTCGATGATGCAGACTCGAAGTACATAGATACAGCAGTAACACGATTGGCTTTCTACACACTGTTACAGAATGCTGGAAATCCTTACAACCAGTTTATATTTAGATGGCGCCGTTAAGCCATACATCTTGTTTGTCTGGATCTGACACAGGCGGTAGTTTGTTCTAATTGGGTGAGGGGTAGTGCCTTGCGATCGCAAATTTTGGGACGAATCGCATCCCTAATCGAATCGGATTTCTAATCGAATCGAATCTCGAATCGAATCTCGAGTGGAATCTTATCGCTCTTGAATTGTTGATATTGAACCTTCTTACAACCGTAAATATTGCCAGTCTCCACCAAAGCAATCTATGCAACGCTGACTTGTCTATTTGGACAAACCTATCAAAAAGCGGAATATTCCCGAACGGAATCAAAGTAGTTTCAGAAACGGAACCACCTTGAAATCTTCTATTATCGAATCACCTGTGCAGGAGACCCGGGGACTATACAATAAAACTTTTACAATTGTATTTTCTAGAATTGTATTTTCTACCTATTAATATAACAGAAAAATGAATCATTAGCATTTAAAAGATCTGGAAATTTGCCAGATGGCAAATTTCCAGATCTTTGAAAATGCTAATGGATCATTTTAACCCATTTAAAGACACAAATAGAAAATACAATTTTGGAAAATACAATTGTGAACGTGGCCTCTGATGATAGAATGAGAGCTCAGGATTAGACAGCAGGATTTTGAGACCATTTCGATGATTCAAACACATTCGAATCAATTCGACTCAAATCGAATCATCGGGCCGATTTGGAATCGAATGGAATTTTGAAGCTTCGCAAGGCTTTAATGACAGGGTGTGTTTTCACACTTTTCAAGGTAGGACGCACACAGTTCTTGATTGAAGAGAACGGTGATATAGTAAGAGATAACACGACGAATAGTACTTTTGTGGAGGAGGTCACGTCATATTCTCAGTTGCGCTCTGTACGCATGGCTGACAATTTTCGACATTGGAAGAGAATTACAGAAAAGTTATCTCCCTTAATTGTCTGCAGCGGTCAGTAATTGTAACGTTCAGGGTATAGAAATTGTATATAAATATTGAAATTTCGAAATGGTAGCAAATTGATAGCGATGTGAGCATCATTTCACAAACTTCAGACATTTTCCTGTAGAATAGTATAACAAATACAGAAGGTAGTTGTTTACATTTATTCCCAGTGAATTTTGACACTTGACCACTATTCTATGTTTAAACCCCTTTTAAAAGAATATTTTCATGTTCTGTAACTTTTTGTGTTGATTATATGAACAGTATGCACATCGTAACATATAATACAGATACTGTGCTTTTCAATAATATAACAGTATAGGAGATGAAATTTGCTATTTTTTCCTGAGAAAAATAAAAACTAACAAATTATTTTATGAACACATTCACTGAACAAAGAGCCAAGGCGGACTTATTTTGGGAGGTGTAATACTGATAGATATTCTTAATGACGCATGATCTATGAACTAGTTGCTTCCCGGAGCTGTATGTTGTTTTCGTTTATTAAAAGTAACAAAAGGAAACTTTATTTTATTGGGCCTTCCACGCGCGTCCAATGTTTTCGAAGTAGATAACTTTATCGAAAGTCGATTTTCATAACGATACAAGTCGGGGATGAATATTCATTGGGCGCACTAACTATTCGAAGAAAACGTTCTGCTATTCGAACTGCAAAGAAGGTGTTAAAGGTGCGAGTGAGGGAATGAAACAGACCAAAAGAAATTTAGAGTTGGTTCTTCCACAGCCGCGGAATACAGTGAGCATTTCAGATAAGACAGGAAGAACATTTGCAGACCAAACTATGCTATTTACTGCATTAAATAAACTAAGAAGGGTAACGCTAATTACACAAAGTACGATTAGATACACCTGCCACAACATACATCACCACATTGATTTATTTTTGAATGTCTGCTGCAAAAATTGTGTAAAATTCTTTCTAAATTTATCCACTGTAAATCATCCTTTCAAGAAAATGGTGGGGCGAAGTAAATCTTGAAGTTTGATGATTGCTCGTAAAATTCTATTCCGCGAGTCAAGCAGTTGTTACCATGTGTTGATATGCGAGTTTATGATCCAAAATTACCACTCGTATGAGATAAAGATAAGGTGTCCATGTTTATAAACATTAACGAGTCTAAGTTGTGTGTAAACCATATATATATATATGGATATATATGAAGTGATCTGGGTCGTAGTATCACGTCGAGTTGAGGAGGTCAGATCGCCGGATCAAACGAGCTACCGCAGGCAGCGAGTTTGATTCGGCGATCTGACCTCCTCAACGAGACGTGATGCGACGACCCAGATCACTTCACTGTAGCGGTAAAAGGTTTATTATTTAATTTATAATTGAACATCGCACGCCATCGCTAGCATTAACAATTCCCCCAACCATTTGGGGGTAAATTGGATTGAAGTAAAAAAGAACTATTTTTGTTTACTCTTATTTTTTGTAACAGGTGCACACTTCCTGGAAATCCCCCGCTGCACATGAATACGTAACAAAGAACAGTCAACCCGGACCGCCGTTCGAGCGCACCCATTTCAGCTCCGAGTAAATTGCTCTCTGCGACCGGAACAGCAAATTATGCGAATTCGAATGCACCCGTAAATAGTCCGTCATACTATAGTGATACGGAATCGGATTCCACACTGGATTGTCCGGGACCAGGACATGATTGTCAAACAGTAGTGATATTTAGCGATTAAATTACATAGTCACAAAAAGTATTTGAATACCAGCACAACACAATCTGAGGTATTTGTTAATCACATGCCTTCAGAAAAGCATAAAGGAATGGTGGAGTTTTCCGTCTTGCAAAAGATCAAAACCGGAGGAAATAACACCCTAACTATTTTACTATTTTTCATATCTCAAGCATGAAAAGTAATCAATTCTAAAAACATCTGGCATAAAACTCTTAATTACCAAGTATGACAAGTTAGCTCTGATCTTTGATTGTCAGCCGAATACTCTGTGTTCGACAGATAATGAGTGGCCAAATGACTTTTAACTTTGCCCTTATCAAGGAATTGTTTGATGTGGGATATTTAACTGGTAAAGAGCTAAGTTATTTTTGGTCATCAAAATTTGGTCATGGGTCTGTGCTTTTTACAATTTATGGGAGAGTGCCAAGAAGTACACTCTCATAAATTGTAACAAGGCAAACCCATATAGACTACGTAACTTCACTTCTAAGATAAAATGACGCACATCCCCAAAATATGACAGCTTTAGGCTGTGGTACCTGCTCTTCATATTAAAGCCCTGATAGTGGCTTCTAGCACTCTACCAGTTAAATGTACAGAATGACTCAATGTAGCTAACTCGCACTGCATATAGTATGTGTGTGTGTGTGTGTGGGGGGGGGGGGGGGGGGAGGTCTTTATCCCGTGCTTTAGAGAATGGCCAAGGACGTGTGGTTGCTTCGCGCCTTTCACGATGACCAGTAGAGAGAACTTGCAAAACACCTCCGCCCATCAAAAGAAAGAAAAGACAAAAACTAAAAAACTATTCATATAATTTTCACAAAACTTTATAAATTTACTAAATAGGTAATTCCATTCTTATTATTCCGGTTCCCCAGATACCTGTACCAACTCAACCTCATCAAGATTGAAACGTTGGACTTAGATTTAACTTGATGTCAGTGAGGCCTCAAATTTTAGAAAAAAATTCTGTATTAAAATCTTTGTGTCTTTTCAAGACTCACAAAAAATCCTCGGGTAATTACTCGGGTGATGCAGTTTGTCGGGCTAGTTGCCCATCACTATTGACCAAATTCAGATGGCTACTGTGTATAGAAATACAATACTTGTGGTATTGTATTTAAATATTTAGATTTTATCTCACTTTGAATAGCATATATGAGGTATGAGTTTAACTCTCTATTCGACGTAATAACCATATACGCCAACACTGTTCACAACAATTCCCATTAAAACTAATTATACCCCCCTCCTCCTAAACATAGCTTATGAAACCTTATGGGAAGGAGATCGTTGAGCTCGTTCCAAGGAGGGTTCGCAATCCATGTTTTGGAGACAAAAAATCGAATGTTCATGTTATTCAAAATTCTTTTTTTTTGGTAAGTATCGTCTGCCACCAGAATAGAATTGATATTTATAGGGGGTTGTCTGGTTGTAAACGTTTGACACGAGATATATTTTACGCGGATGATATTCCAGTCTCTGCCACATAAAAATCACCAGAACAATCCTACTTTCGGGTAGCTAGGGCTTAAGAAATTGTTAAAGTTGCTCGAAATTGTAGGTGCAATTGGCAGCAAAGAAAATGCAAAAAAATTACCTTGGCTGCACCTCGGAAAGTGAAAGTGGTGTTTTTCATTTTTGGGTCCAGGGAAGAACTCTCACTTATTTTGCTTATAATAAAGAACAAGAGCAGACCTGGTAATAACCCACGAACAATTGTCTATGTTACGTGTGTTCGAATCCCACCTACGGCAACCGCGTTGTGTCCCTGGGCAAGGCACTTCACCCCCATTGCCCACGTAGGGGCATGATGGCGTTGTGTACTAAGGCGTACTGCACGTTGATGGTGCACCTGTCTTCAACCAATGCTAAGCCTGCTTGTATGGGGTTGGAATGTTGGGAGCTGACAGTTGCGCGCCGTTGCTCGGTGTTTTTTTTTCCAGGTACTCCGGCTTACTCCACCCGTAAAACTGTCATGGTGTCATGATTAGGCATTGTGCAGAAATATGTGACCTTAAACACCAATAAATAAATATAAATAATCTCGCATATTTTGCTAGAAAGACTTCACAATCTTTCGGAGTTATTACGACTCCAAGGTTGAGTATTGCATGGACATATTGACAGAATGACATTCTGTTTCTATCTTAAAAGAATTTACCCCAAAATAAATACCAACATCTAACGTGCGATCTCGCTTCGGCGAGATCGCACGTTAGTTGTGGCTATTTATTCAGGTGGAAATCCCGTTAAAATGTAAAAAACAGCAAAAACTGGCAAAGTAAAAACAGAGAACGCGGAGAAGCATCACAACACCCTTTTCCGAAAGGTTACCATCATGCTTTGTGGCGTAACCTGCCAACGGGTTACGATATAAACTCTTTATTCCCAGGCCTGCAAAATTATTTTATTATTTGCGATTCATATTAGAAGTGAAAAAGGACATTACAAATACGACGACCGCAAATGAAATAACTCACGTTCTGAAATCAGTTTGACTGCCTTAGGGTACTTAAAGAATCGTGTCCTACAGGAGAAACCCTCTTTAATGAAGACAAGTTGCTCCTGCTTGAGAAAATTGGATCAGATACATCACTAGTGCACCAATTCATTCTATAACAAACGGAATAGCCGAAAGTTCGGTACAGTACTTAATATTTAGTTCGAACTATTTGCTATTCTAATATGTTATATGGTTCCGGATTTCTTTTGCTTCACGAGAATACACCACATGAAGTAACAAATTAGTCTCACATTGGACTGCTAAAGAAATAAATTAGGTGTGATACAGCCTAACCCTGCAAGCAGGGAAAAAAATAGCATTTTAGAAAAAAATCCAGTTTCATTGTAGACATGGTTTGCTACCCTAGCAGGGAGGTCAAGTAATGAATGGTATTTTGCATGATAATACCAAGCCGTTACCAGGAGTTTTGCAGAATACTTACCCTACAATTAATATCCACATTTATCGTAGGACAGGAATGTTCATATTATCTGACTTAATAAACGGATTTGTTATTAAATTTGATACGGGTGGGAATAACCACATAGTATTGCTCAAAATTGTCCACCAAGGTGCAAACAATTCTTAAAAAAATTGATACCATCGTGTGCATTTAAGTGAAGAAAATTCCACAGCACCCTACAAGTCCGACGAAAGTGTCTGTGGAGTGCTCCCAAATCCCTCTCCTGTAGATGCCAGATACATTTATTGGTGTTTAACGTCACATCAGCGTCTAAGACTGTTTTTAATAAGATGTGAGATGTATTAGCATTTTTAGCAGTTTCAATGAATGTCTCTATGCAATCCTAAATTCAGATAGAAATAAACTAAATACCTGTTTCTCCAATTTTGTTCATGGCATCTGTATAGAACTATATTTATTTATTTATTTATTTATTTATTTATTTGGTGTTTAATGTCACATATTTGTGCACAATGGCTAATCATGACCACGACAGTTTCACGGGAGGAGGAAGCCGGAGTACCCGGAAAGAACCACCGAGCAACGGTGAGCAACTGTCAGCTCCCCAACATACTAACTCCACACAAGCAGGATTAGCATTGGTTGAACACAGGTGCACCATCGACGTGCAGTACTCCTTAGTACACAACGTTACCGTGCCCACCCCCCCCACCCCCCCATGTGGGCAATGAGGGTGAAGAAGTGTCTTGCCCAAGGACACAACGCGGTTGCCGCAGGTGGGATTCGAACCGAAGACCTCTCGGCTTGCAGCCTGCACCTCTCCCAACTGAGCCACCTCGCCCCCTTATAGAACTGTAAAGTTTGTCTTGGCAGAAACATAGAATATCGCCCTATGAGTCCATTAAGGGCCTATCGGCAATGACAGATCATCACGGATGGCGCCCTGATGCACTCAAGGGACGATACTTTTATTTATTCGTATTTATTAACAGTTAATTCACCCAAAACTCCGTGCAAGACTCCGTGCACGGAAAGTCTTATTCACTGCTAAAACAATACGGTTGGATTTTTTTTGTCTGTGTCCTTTTTTATATGTCGTATAGAATGTAAGGGGAGCATCAGCAAATCTTTCAGCTCATGGACAATCGGGGAACTTTTGGGCCCAGGAACCGGTACTTACATGTGCGCTGCTGGTCTTGTCTCAAAATCGAAACTTATTGCTTGTTGAAAATCCACTAGTAGCGATATAAATTGTATCATTTTGTGTGTGTGTCTCGGTAGGTGAACCCATGTGTTTATTCATAGTTGACAATTTTAGTCACTGCAACCGATTCACGGGGAAGTTAGCCCCCTCTTCCCCCCTTAATATCCTAAAGCTTTCAGTAAATTTAAGGGTGTGGGTATTTCATAAATAGATTGCAATGTTAGCGAATTTGTATCGTCGATGTGCGCATCATTTCACAAACTCCAAGCAAGATACAGAAGCTCGATTTTTTTTACATTTTTTACCCGAACAGTTTGAATGTTTGACTATTATTGTTTATTGAAGCTCCTTTTAAAAATAAGAAAACGGCGTTTTCATCATCTTTTGATGTTATGTAACTTGTTTGTTCATTACTTGTATATCAACAGTGTGGGCATCGTGACATATAATACAGATATTGCGTCACCTGAGTGCTAGAATGTCCTATGTACATTCTAGCACTCAGGCGACGATTGTTCTTCCCATTCATATAAATGTTTAGGAGATGAGATTTGGTTCCCCCGAGAAGAATAAAAACTTCAAATTACTGTTCCACATTCGCTAAACAAAGAGCCAAAGAGGACGATTAGTGAAGGAAGGTGATACTGAAAAATATTCTTAATGACGGATTACCTGTGAACCATTTTCTTTTCAAAAAGTCACGTTTTCTTTTGTTACTTTGAATAAACGAAAACAACAGACAGCCCCAAGCGCTGTCTGTTGTTTTTCGTTCAATAAAAGTAACAAAGGGAACTTCAACCTTATTTCCTACTAATATCATGGTGTCTTCTCAACACTTGATTGCTTCTTAATTGTACCGTCCTCGCACGTCTGATAATGTCAAGGAAGGTAACTTTATCGGAAGACGATTTTAATGACGATATCAGTCAGGGGTGCCATGTCTGTAAAGACAAGTTTTCCAAAAAAAAGTTTGTGTGAGAGTAGTGGTTCTTTTAAGACGTGACGAAGATAAAAAATAGAAACTTTAGTGTCATAGCAACTAACAAGATCTGTACCTTAGCAAACAAACCCCAACTATGCATCACCGGTGGAGTTATTCTAACTAGTCAGGACACGCCCTACGGGCGGTGGGAGGCAACTAATCCACAGGAACTGGATGAGTAAGCCCATGGGTCCCCATACACAAGGCCTCCGACTAATGGCACTTGTGTCCAAGTTTGTATCCAAAATTACGAAGAGACTTACATGAATCTAAAATCATACTAAAAGACCTCACACAAAAAACGAAATTCATTTGCTCGATTCTAACCACTGATTGATCCCTTAAGTTGATTTGTCCGTTCATTAGAGTTTAACCCTTTACTTAATATGAAAAGCAGACGACACTTGCAAAAAATATTCTTGAATAACTAAATTTTTCATTTTTTTTCTCAAAAACATAGGTTATGACCCCTCATTGGAACGAGCTCGTTCCAATGAGGGGTCATAACCTATGTTTTTGAGACAAAAAAAGAAAACAATAATGAAAATTAATTGGCGATTTTTGAGAATAGCGCTGGCCGGTTTTGTCCGTTAAGTTGGGTAAAGGGTTAACAAATACCACTATATATCTTGTGCCTGTTGTATTTATGAATGTGGTTTGACCCTCGTTTGAGTATAACTTTGAATATAACTTCCGTAAACATTTGAAGTGAACGGCGATTATTAGTTCTCAAAATATTATAAAAAAATATTAATGAATGAGGATACAGTTCATTTTGTGTATCGGATTTTATCTGATAAGTTGACGTACAGGTAATTACCACACTTAAACCTTGGTAGGGATCGCAGTGAATCAGTGGTTAAAGCTTTGAAATTCAAACCTGAGAGGTCGACGGCTCGATCTTGACCATCGGTAACTGAGTTGTGTCCAGTCCTTGAACAAGGCACAAAATCCCGATTGCCCATATAGGGGCATTTCGGCACAGTGTACTAAGGCGTACTACACGTCGATGGTGCACTTGCCTTCAAGCGCAGCTATTTCTGCTTGGGTAGATTTGGTACGTTGGGGAACCTGATAGTTGCTCGCCGCTCTTCTGTGGTTTCGTCCAGGTATTCAGGCTTTCTCCACCCGTAAACCCGCCCGACAAGATGTGACCTTGGCAGTCGAAAGTGTCGGTTAACTCTAATGAAACAAAGAAATATACCTTGGTTTGTTGGACGAGAACAATAACCAGATCGTGTGTGAAAATATTTTTTTAAAGCAAGTTCGTAGGATGAATTAACCCTTTGAACTCTGGTAGTATCGTCCATTCCCCGTGGGAACCATGGGAAGTTAAGCAGTGCCTGTTCACTGCGGTAAACAGGCTCTGTTTTACTGATAAAATCGGACTCAGTCACCGGCGCTTGGGAGGTGCAAACCCTCTCCAAAATGGGCAACATGGCTTATTAACGCTCACCCCTGGTCTTGAGTTGATACTCATGTTGTGGTCATGATTAGCCATTGTGCAAAAATGTGTGACCTTAAACACCAATAAATAAATAAATAAGTATCGTCCATGCCAGTTCAATGGCCGCAGTTAGAAGAGTCCATATTCATTATTTGGGGCAGACCTCGGGGCTGCACGTTAAAAATATAGATTGGTCTACCCCACTCATTTACTGAACAGCTATTCTATTTAATGACGGCAGGACGTATCATGTTCCTAGCTGGAAAAGCGACCTCTCGGGTTCAAAGGGTTAATAACCAATCCATCTCATGGGCGAATAAAAAATATATATTTTGAAATCACAATACATATCAGACTAAAGGCCTCACAGACACTGCACGTGTTGCGCCAGTAGCGATTAAAGTCGTACGAACTTACTTTGTTTGAATTAAATAACACACGAGTGTCCACAATCATTAAAAGACATTTGGTAACTCACAACTATGCAGCAGTGGAATACTGGGGATTAATGAAAGATCTCTCCTGTGGCCGGAGTCAATAGATATTGGACCACTGGGCGACTTTGTTATTCCCTTATCGGCGACTTTTTCTCCACACAGAGAAGAAGCGTAATTCCGCCGCGTTCACTCGAACCCACCTTCTTCGAAATCGTATTTCACCTTCATCATGTCGAATTTTCAATTAGCATACCGACATTCCATCTTTTAACGAAAAAAATATATTACGCGCGCGATTCTGCTGATACCCTCTGCAGCCCCTGATAATTTCAGTCTCTCGGCCTAAATCGTCTCGGAGAAGTCGCGATTACATGTAAATGGAGGAAACACTGTTGGAATGCACAAATCAACTGAATCTAAAGATATTTAATAGGAATGCAAAGTGTAAGGGTAAATGGACATGGAAAAGGAACGGCAGAAAGACAGTAAATGACTATACACTCACAGATCCCGACTTATGGAGGGCAGTTATAGATATGGAAATAGATGATGAAGGTATTTCTGACTTAGATTGTGATCACAACCTGATTACAGTTAGGGTTAGGGGCAAGAGAAAAGCGAAACACATGGAGCTCTTCAAGGACTGGGAATAGAAGAGGACTGGGAGCACTTTCGGAAGAATTTAACCCTTTACCTAACATGAAAAGCAGATGACACCTGCAAAAACAATTCGTGAATAACTATTTTTTTAATTTTTTTTGTCTGAAAAACATAGGTTATGACCCCTCATTGGATCGAGCTCGACGAGCTCGTTCCAACGAGAGGTCATAACCTATGTTTTTGAGACAAAAAATGAAAAAATAATGAAAATTAATTGGCGATTTTTGAGAATCGTGCTTGCCGGTTTTGGCCGTTACGTTGGGTGAAGGGTTAAAACCAAATCAAATATAGAAGATGCTCCAACTGGGAATAACGTCCTGCCAATAGAAACTGATTCAATAGTGAGAAGTCCTACAGATGCTGGGAGGGAAAGCGTAGGGTTAATTCGAATATCGACAAAGGAATTCGGATACATGTTAAATATTGAACTAAAAATACAATAAAAGAGAGGAAGAAAAAATGTGCTGCATTCAAAAGTTGAAAACTTAACCCTTTACCCAACGTAACGTTCAAAACCGGCCAGCGCTATTCTCAAAAATCGCCAATTAATTTTCAAAATATTTTCATTTTTTGTCTCAAAAACATAGGTTATGACCCCTCGTTGGAACGAGCTCGTCGAGCTCGTTCCAACGAGTGGTCATAACCTATGTTTTTGAGACAAAAAATGAAAAAAAATTAGTTATTCAAGAATTTTTTTTGCAAGTGTCGTCTGCTTTTCATGTTAGGTAAAGGGTTAATGGGTGAATGATATAACCACTGCAAGTGCCAAAGAAGTATCTAAAGAGGTAAGAAAAAGAGTTAATTAAAAATTAATCACGGACAGATCTGGGAAACAGCAGAATATCAGCCTCATAAAAACAAACAGAAAAGCAGGTGGGTCAAGTTCCAATGTATTTTGGAAATGAGTAAATAAAACTAACAAATGCAATACCACACCGAATATTAAGGTGGATGGCAAAAGCACTGCTGACCAAGACGAAAATAGACAAACATTGGAAGAAGGTAAATGATACAAGGTGGGGGAAGTAGTTCCTTCAGGGTGTGAGAGAGAAAGTGATAAGAAATTCTGACATGATATGCATGGAAATTGAGGAGGGGGAAGTATGACGTGCAGTCACTGAAAGAATGGCAAAACAACAGGTACAGCCGGAATTCCGAATGAGCTTTGTTTATAAAAAAGAAGAGGGCAATTACTATATAAGCATCTTCCAGCATTATTTAACATGACATTCAGAAAGCAAAAGGTTCCGAAAGAGTGGTAAAAAAAACAGGGTGACCTCCATCCATAAAACGGGAGATGGGGAAGTTTTAGATAATTACAGAGAGATATCAGTTAGTAGTAATATTGGTAAGCTCTTCTACAAGATTCTCCGTGGGAAACTTGCGGAATTTGTCGAAGAAAGTGGTTTCCTAGGGGGTGGGGTGGATCCAGACCATTTATCTACTCTTTCCCAACTGAGAGAAACAACAAAAGTCATTAAACGAAAAGATGTTCATGGCCTTCCTGGATGTGAGAAAACACGCGACAGAGTATGGAGGGAGGAAATATTGCAGAAACTGGAGGGTCTTCTATATTAGAGGCAGCTGTGTCATGAAAGCATTGTACAGGGATGTGCAAAATGTAATCAATCTGGGAAATGTCACTACAAAAGGGGTCTCTTTGGAGATAGGCCTCAAGCAAGGCTGCATCCTGTCACTGATTGTGTTTGCATTGTGTATCAACAATTTAGGAGAAGAGTTGATGGAATCGCCGGGGGGGGGGGGGGGGTGTTAATTGTATGGGGGTGTGGGTACCAAGGTCCAAACAAGATGGACAAAGCAGGTTAGGGAGCTAATAGAGACGACTTGAGGATGAAGATCTAGAACTGGGACTGAAGCAGAGGTGCAGCTTCATCAGGGGAAGGGCGCTAGAAGATTGCAATATTAACTGGCAAACTGGAGTTAGGGCTAAAAGCGCATTGGTAAGCTGTGTAAGAAAGATACAGTAGCTTTTGAGTAGTACACGGGAGGATCTTTTTTGTTGGGGGGGGGGGGGGGGATCATTGTTGTTCAAAGTGAGATCAAAGTCTTTGGAGTTGAATGGAAAACTGAAAAGGTGTGGAAAAAGTGTGCCAAATCTGCAGCTTAAGAGTAACGAAGATCTTGGAACATTTCATTTTAGAATAGTAGAATAGTAGAATGAGACTCCTTGAGAAACTAATGGAAGAATGATACGATGGATAACTTCAGTCTTTTCATTTGCACGATGTTTTATACCCTACCCGCAAACTCACCTGAGTGCAGTGACATGCAATGTCCGCTGGCACGGCAGTAACTGAGCGAGACATCAAAAGGCAGCACACGGCCTGCTGGTTTATGATGCTCTCCTCACAGGAGTTCCGCTTATCTTATTTTGAGGTTAATTGTTCTGAGAGTTCTCTTTTGGAGTCTAGTGTGTGTTTTCTCCACGAGATTATTCACTCGCGTTTTGAAAGTGAGGAAAAACAGGAGCCAAATGTGCAGATTAGGAGATCTTGAAACATTTCATTTTAGAATACCCCAATGTTTACCTGGTAGAATGAGCCTCCTCGAGAAATTAATGGAAGAATGGAATGAAAACATAAGAGATAAGTGGATGAGAGATGACATGAAGGAAAGGGTCAATATTATAGATGGGGTGATTGAGAAAGCGCATGTTGGGGAAAGTATAAAACAGTTAGTATCTGAATAGAGGGACAGTGGGTGAGGGAATACTCAGGAGGGACAGAATTGATACTGACCTCCTCTTTAGACGGACTGCGGCAAACCAGCAAAAGCCCCATGTATTATTATATATTATTATTACAGACAGACATTCAACACATGCCGCATTAAATATGGATTTCTTTCCTGAATAGAAATTAAGTGATTTACCGACATGTTTCGCGACAAAGAAGCACAAAATTTGTCTGTGCCAAGCATCAAGGAATTAATGTGAAATTGTCAGTTATCCGTTTTCCATTAGCATACTTAATTTGATCAACAACAAAAGGTTACACTTGTTCTGTGGAGTATACAGTACTTTTTTATTACGAATCCCCGTTAAATCGAAAGTGAAATGAAATTATCCCGTAATACGGCAAAACAAACTACGTAACTGACATTATCTATTGACTAAAGTGATTTTTTTTTATTTGATTGGTTGATAGATACGTGGTATGAGACCATATTCATTGAAACCCACGATACGTCCGCCCAGCCACTGACACATTTCCCATACCCAGTGGAAGCCTCGTTCCGAAATCTACAAACATAATATTTTTTTTTATACTAGTCATATCGGCATATTTTCACAAAAACACTTTTGCACAAAAATTCTACAGAAACCTGTATGGCTCAACAATGGAAGATAAAAGATCGCATGCTGTGTGTGTTCACACATGAAATAGATTGTACTTCTAAAACGGAAAGTCAATAGATAAATTCGTTACCCCGAGGCTGATCACGTGGTACGTGTTTTTACCTACCCGAAGCCAGCCGTATCCCATTCGGCCGATACGGCTGGCTTCGGGTAGGTAAAAACCCGTACCACGTGATCAGACACGGGGTAACTAATAGTATTTTGGTGGGGTGTTTTTGTCTTCAGTTGTTTAATACTACTCAATATATATCGAACTTATAATAATCAACACTTCTTCGAGGTAGTTGCGTGTTGTGTTATGAAGGCAATAACAGAATAATGGTGTCGTCACGTCAAAGGCGCGCGGGGAAGCTGTGGAGTGGTTCCGTACCTTTCGACCCTGTTGGCGGTATTCATTGTCTGACGTAGCGAATTTCACTGTTTTCTCGCCACGATTATACGGATATAGCCTTTGCTTCTGGCGTGGCGTTAAGCACCAATAAATAAATAAATAACTGACGTAGCGTAGCGTATGAAGTTAGTATCTTCAGGCAAGTATAGTCTGCCACTTATATTTACTTGTAGGGGCCGTCATAAGCAAGTATAGTTTGCGTCTGTGCTTGTGTTTCGCGTTTGAGGAGTGAAGGCAGCTGAGTCCAGATAAGGATAGTGATAATCACTCGATGATGATGGTGGTAATGGCAGACGTGTTCAATGAGGCAAAAGGCAGAAAGAAGGTACATCCATTGTGTCAACCCAGTAGAAAAACGGCGTAACAACAACCTGAACTTCTCTGGTCCCGGGTCAGGCCTGCTATTTGTCCCATTTGGCCGGTGCCTTGATACGTTTTGAGAACGTTTATAAAAAATGGCATGCTTGGGACGCAGGGCAAACGCTCGCCTTCCCGGGGATGGAAGACTATCTCTAGGGATGGTGTGAAGGATGATAAGAATCCGTAACGGTTATAAGATGTAATGGTTCCATAGCAGTTATAATGAATTCCATAGCTGGCGTACCAGAAGGTGGTGTTTAGCAATGCCCGCCGGTGGCATCAAAAGGCAAAACACTGCCTACTGCACGATGTTTTACGCCATACCCGCAAACTCACCAGAGTGCAGTGACGTGCAATGTCCGCTGACACGGTAGTAACTGAGCGGTTTACGATGTCCTCCTCACAGGAGTTCCGCTTATCTTTTTTTCAGGTTAATTGCACGATGCTCTGAGTTTTTTTTTATTAATTGACTCTTTTGGAGTCTAGTGTGTGTATTCTCTGCGAGATTATTCAGTCGCGTTTCGATTGTTTCTATATTCGCAGCCTCGTGCAAATGGTTCCTAGCGATACGCGGAGCGCGTAGTTTTGGAAGCGTTGCAGATTTTTGATGTTTGTTTTGGAGAGTTTATTGCTAAGGATAGCCTTATACATTTGTATGGGATATATGAAGGTGTTGTAGAGTTTGAGGAGGATGTTTTTGTCACCCCCCCCCCGAGTTTTTCCACTAATCATTTATAAGAAGTTTATCCGTTTTGTGGCTTTAGTGACAGTTAGGTTCACATGATTATTTAGTCTTAGACCTTTATCAAGGGTGATACCCAAAAACGTATCTTCGGTTGTCATTTTAAGGTCCTCGTTGTAAAGTTTTAGTTTAATTTCAGGAATTTTCGTCTTATGGGTTATTATTAGAGTTTTGTTGCCAGTGAGCCTGATGCGTCATCTGGCACACCAGGAGTCTTGATCACAGAGAGTGTATTGTCTTTATAATCCCTGCGCATGGACAAGAATTCTAGAGACCCTTATTGTCTGAAAATTGGGAGATTTCCACGTATTTTTCCCACTAAGTCTATATCATTTACGTAGATGATGAATACTAGCGAGCTGACGACGGAGCCCAAGGCGGTTCCGGCTTCTCGATTCACCTCGTCTGAGATTTCGCTATTAAATCTTCTTTATTTTCTGATCTGACAGAAAGAAGGACGGTATGCTAAGACTTTTCGTCGTGAGACCCATTTTGGATAGTTTATATCGAATTTCGTTGTGCCATGCCAAGTCAAATACTTTTTTTCCCCAAGTATAGAAAGAGGGCGGTTCCAGTTTCTCTCGATCATCAAATATTGCCCCTTCGTGGGGACGATGGGTCTTCTTGGGTTGTTCGGCAGAGGTTTTGGCCTTCCCTTTGTCGCCAAGAGCCATGGACCCGTCCTCCCTGTGGAGGGGTTTGCGGTTGCTTTTCGATTTGCTTTACCAGTTAGGCGTTTGAAGGTGCCACAGAACTGTTGGAGGTGCTGGATATCGTTGAGAGTTTCGGTGAAGACAACATGTCTTTAATATCTGTTTATAAACACCAAAGGAATACCAAACAGGGCATCGCGAAGATTACCGATTGGGGTGCACACCTAATAGACCATTTTAGCATAGCGCCACTCCCGGGATTCGATGTGCGCGTCTAAACCAGCCAGTCAGGTTTTTTTACTAAAAATTGCACCCACTTGTGGTGTACTGTACATTATATTCCCGTCTAATTAGCTCTGACTGAAGGAAAAACTGTTGGAAAAAAATAAGCTGGGGACAGAAAAATTATTCAAAACGGATTAGAAAAATTATTTTCACATCTTTAGAAAACAAAACTCACAAACACACACGCAGACAAAAAACTGACAAAAATATATAAAAACAGCGTGTAAAAACAAACTCTGACAGAAACATATTTCATGCAGATAGCACGGTTTATTTAACCTAAAAATTGTCATGAATCAAAATTAAAATGTGAAGATCAATAGTGAAAATGGCTCCATTATTCGATAATTTGTTGATAAAATAATGTTGATGTTGACTTGAAGTTGAGAGCTGTGACGAACGTCGGAACCAACTTGAAAGATTGTAATTCAAAAATGCTAAATATGGAAATATAACATCGCTAAATACAAAGTTGTAACACACAACCTTTATTCTCTGGGGATGAGAACGAATGCACAGTTGGTAAATTGGCGAATTTTATTTGATAAAACGGAGACGAAAGACCAAGCTTCTAATGCTGGCCAGCTGTTCAGAATACGCGTGTGCAATGTTGATAAACAAAGCCGGTTTGAATCGGTATATCGTGTCGCGGATCTAAGATGACGCTATGATAAATATAGAATAAACGTATAGTGTTTTCAAGTAAAAAAACTATTCTACGAATAGGATAAAGAATGAAAAGCGACAAGCCTCTGGCGAGTCGGTTTTATTCTTAATTCTACGAGTAGAATAATTTTATTACTTCAAAAGAGTATACGTTTATTTTGTTTATCCCATAAATCATTTACAGGACAGTCGCGGCGAAATCGTGCTCTTTCTCGCTACAAAACACTACGAGAAGTGAGGTCCACATTGGTCCAATTCGATCGACAATCAAAACTGTAAAAAATAAACAAGGTGCAGTGATACATTTCTGTCTAAAAATAACACGTCTACAAACTTGAGCTGAAGTTGCAAAATACTTTATTAAATGAACAATGTTTTTCTTTCTTATTTTCGTTGTTTATTTTTGCTTTTTTCGCCGTCGATTCAACTTGAGTTTTATAAACAAAGCAGACGACAAATGTATTTGTTTATTTACACTTTCCTAATTTGGAAAATGAAACCTCACTCATCATGCCCCCGCCTTTCACAATCGAACTTGTGTGTTTTTCAACGCTTGATTTCGATTGATTTACTTTGTGTTTTCTTTGTTAATTGTTGTTGTTAATTGTTGTTCGTTTTATTGTTAGACAGAGTTGAAATGTGTCAACGTTTGATAAACGCCAGTTCATTATGTCAAACGTAAAACCGGTCATGACAACACGAATGCGGTAGAGATCAGAGGTCAGTAAGTCCGTCTCTACAAAAGGAATATATTCTTTCAGTGTTAAACCTACGGGGAAGATTTGTCACCCTACTCACAATTGCTACTAGGTGAATAAAGCAAACATTTAAGACTTTTATTGTTCGAATAAACGTTCATTTATGGGATAAAATTGTCTATTAGTTCTGACTGACATGACTCGAGTCCTGACTGAATAAATATTTCAACTACATCTCCAAGGTATGCCTTCGAACTACATCATTAAGGTATGCCTTCGAAGAAGGCATGCCTTATTGATTAGTTGGAATATTTTTCATTGTGGATTATAGTTTTAAAAAATCGGGAAATGTTTTGGTGGATAAATACATGTAGTAATCATGATGCATGGACTTCTCAGCTTTTTACATAATTGGAACATACTGCGGTAACCGGTTCTCGTCAGATCACCGAAGTTAAGCAACGTCGAGCCCGGTTAGTCCTTGGATGGGTGACCGACTGAGCGATCGATTCGGACTCCCGCGTTGTATCCTTGGGCAAGGCACTTAACCCCGATTGTCCACATGGGGGTACGATGACGCCGTGTACTAAGGCGTACTGCATGTCGATGGTGCGCATGCCTTCAACCAGTCTAACACTGTCTGTGCTGCAGTGTGGAGTTAAGATGTTGTGGAGCTGACAGCTGCTCGTCGTTGTTCGGTGGTTCCCTCCGGGTACCCCGGTTTCCTCCATCCGTAGAACTGTCACCGACACGATATGACCTTGGCTGTCGCTAAACCTTAATAAATAAATAAATTAGAACGTCCCGGAATCAAACTTGATCAGACGGAACCCCGGAATCTCCAATCAGCTATAGACCTACAATTGCAGGACTGACTGCATGTGTGACATTAGTTCAGGAAGTAAATGCAGTTCCATAAGAAAGTACATGGTTACCAGAAAAAGCTATTCGATATTTAAGACTTCAAAGCAGATGAAAAAAGTTCTGATTGGAAAATTACTGTTGGGGAGGTGGGTGTCACATCAGTGACATCCCCGATAGTTACGCCCCTACATGTGTAGGTGAGAACTATTTGTCTACCACCTCCAGTGGGTGATTTTTCTAGTTGTAATATGCACTCAGAAATATACATCAGTATTGCCTTCTTAGCAACATCTGCTGGTGATTCTGTGGCCTCTGTGGGTATGTGGTAATATTGAGTCGTAAGTACTTAATCCGTGCTAAAAAGTTACCGCATCCCGGTGAGAACTCCAGGAGCTAAAAATAGAAATATTTTCAAACGCGCACATTTCCGAAACCGAACCGAACAGATAACTGTTATTTGGTATGAAACATTCATTGGACTAGTGAAAATTTCATCGGTTGTGTTATAGTGTACTGTAGGGGGTGGGGTACCCTAAAAATGCTGAGTAATATTTGTAACAGTTAATTTTTTACATTTGGTATAGCATCCATTGGTGCGGGGGTGTCAGATACAATTCTGTAAAAATTAAGCCCATCGGTTCATATTTGCAGTTTGTGTAATGTGAAGAGTACTCTTTAAAGAATCTTCTCCAGAACCACCAGTCAAATTTGTTCAAATCTAGTCCCTCATTTAATATTTGGACTCCATACAGGACCCAAATCTTTGTGAAATATGAGGAATAATCTTTAAAAATCTTCTTCTTCACATCCACCAGTCGGAATCTTTTGATATTTAGTATACAATATGACCATGGAGGTCAGATCTTAGTTTGTCAAAGTAACGTCCATGGGTTAATGTTTTGGCACCCTAATGGAGCCCAAATTTTAACTTAGTCCAATATGAGGAATACTTTTTAAAATTCTTCTTCTCCAAAACCACTAGTCAGAATTTTTGTGCGTATGGTATACATAATCCTTACAGTGGTTGGATTCAAATTTCTTCAAATCAAGTCCCTCGGTAAAATTTCGGTTTTCTACGGGAACCTGAATTTTAATACTAGCGCCATATGGGGAATAATGTTTAAAAATCTTCTTCCTTAAATCCACCAGTTAGAAGCTTTTGATATTTGGTATACAACATCCTTATGGGGACCAGATTCAACTTTTTTTCAAATCGACTCCCTACAATAATATTTTGGCCACCCATGGGAGTCCGAATTTTAACTTAGTGAATGTGTGCAAAAAAAATCTAAACAAGTTAGAATATTTTCATATCATGGTATACACCACCACTGGGGTAGTCAGATTCAGGTTTGTTAAAATCAAGTCCCTGGGGTAATATTTGCGCTTCCCTATTGGAGCCCGAATTTTAACTTTGTCCAATGTGAGGAATAATCTTTAAAAACCTGCTTCTTATGTTACACTACTTAGAATCTTTTGATATTTGGCATATAACATCCTCAGAGGAGACAGATTCAGTTTCTTCAAATAAAGCCCGTCGGTTGATATCTGTATTCCCTTTGGGGGCCCCAACGTTTACTTAGTGCTATTTTTGAATATTCTGAATATCTCCTCCAGAACCACCTGTCAGAATCTTTGGGGTGGGGGTGGGGGGGGGGGGGTCTGGCTGGCGATTTCACGTTTGTTCAGATGAGGTCCCTGGGTTAATATTTTGGATCCCTATGGGAGCCCGTTTTAACTTGGCGCAAAAAGGGAATATCTTGTAAAATCTTGTGGAGAACCACCATTCAGGATATTTTATATTTGGTACGCAACACCCCAGCTGGCTTCAAATTACGGTTTGTTCAAATCAAGTTCCTGGTTCCCTAAGCACAAATTTTAACTTAGTGTAATATGAGGCATAATCTTTGAATAATTTTCCTTCTTCAGATACACCATTCATACTCTATTGATATTTGGTATGCGGCATTCAGAGGGTTGAAGAGGAGTGGTCACGTTCAAGTTTGTTGAAGTTAAGTTCCTAGGTTGCTATTTTGACTCCTAATTTTGCATTACTGGAAATCCGGGCATAGTTTTCCTGGTAGCACCACAACACTAGAAGAAATCATCTGACATGGATAACAGAGTTGTAGTGTTAACTAGCCATAGATGCCAATTAAATCTTCATTAAACAACTTTGTCAGATGGGTGCCTCCTATTGTTTACAAAATGAATTCGAAAACTTCCACTGTTGCACGGAATTCCTTGCAGAAAAATAGGATTTAAACACTTTTGGTATTTTTTATCAGTTCCTCGTATCAAATTAATCACTGCTTGTTAAATCTCATCGTGTTTCAATGCCGTGGAGTTAACTGTTCAATCAAATTCAACTGATATACATACCACATAAATTGGTTTGTTCTGTGAAACTTAATCGATGATTGCCAGATAAATATATGTTTGAGTATATCAGCCCCAATTTCCTTTCGTGCGCCAGAAATACAAAGATTTCAATTACTAACACGTAAAGGCTTCGTAATTGGGGTGTAAAAAATCTGTACGCTATCTTATTAATCGTCTAATATGTAATTTTCGTGAGGAAGAGTAATAAAAAAATTACTTCATACAGTAATGTTTGAGGGAAATGTTATTTTTTCGAATAATCTCTTAAAAGAAGCCACTCTGGACCGCTATTTACGCATTAGACATACCATTGGTAATCTAGATTAGGCATTGGCGTTGATTTGGGTGGTCGCGAACACTCCATAATAAATTTGTTGAGAAATTTAGAGTTTTGGAAGATTTGTTAACTGACTGGATAGTCAATTCAAGCTAAAAATTCACCCACTCCTCACTGATGTCAAAATACCGAAATTTCTAGAAGCAATGTATCACATAAAGCAACTGTTAATTTAATCAATTCCATCTTGTTTGACAGAGCTCTTTGAGCTCTGTCAAACAAGACTGAATTGGTTAAATTCACAATTTTATTATGTAAAAAAATTTGGTTCTTCAAACTTTGATATTTTGACATATGTGCTCAGAGGCGTCATGACAGGGTTTAGTTGGAATGAAGGGTAGTACGCATTTTAGACATTCAGAAGAAAGTACACCTACTTTTATTGTGCAGAGCCAAGACCGTAACATATCCAACTGAAATGCATTGTTGCATGATACATATGTCACATTTCGCTCTTTGACATCAACAGTTTCTGTCACAAATGCTTTTGGTCTCCATCATCAACAACACGCTATGGAAAACGCTACCCTCTCCACTGGTACTCGAGTCCAGGGAATGAAATGTTCCTAAACTGTACCGGGAAAGGTGGACAAGTACGTCTCTACCCACTAAGGAAAACTGTTGTTTTTCCAAATAGGTTTCGTGTTTAGAAAACCAATAGCAGTCAAGAACACGCGCTTGCAGTTTGTGTTCTCATATTATTCACTGAGAAAGGCTGTGGACGTTTCGGCTCAAGATGGCAAATCGCCAAAACCCAGATCCTGAAATACCCAGAACCCATGGAGAGTCATTAAGTATATATACATCTGTATACTCGACAATAACTAGACTTTTCTGATTACAACAACGCAGAACAAACTCCATTAATCAAGTCATTATATGCCGTCTCGCGTGAGCTCACCTTAAGTACCCTTATTCTTTCCATTTTACAGCGGCAAACTCGAAGACGCTGTTATTATATTCGTTAAAATGATTAATTTTTTGTTCTAAATAGAAGATAGGTTATCCTCGACCAACGTGGCGAGTATATTTTTGGGGACAGCAATCTTCTCTTTTCAACAAAACAGTCAGGTTCAGGTGAATAGTAAGAAAACACAGACGAGCTGTACCCATTCTTAAATATTATTGCTTTGTAGCACCAAACATATTTCGTCCCAAGCATTTCCAACAAAATCTGGGCAAGTACTTTCGATATAAAAGTCATTTAGGAATTGGCAAAAACTGAATCTTAAAAAAGTTAAAATGCTCTTGTTTATTTATGGGGGTTTAGCGACACTTTCAACATCCAGAGTGATATCGTGTTGGGCATTCGTACGGGTGTAGGAAGCCCGGGTAAACGATCGAGCAACGGGGTTTAAGTGTCTGACTTTCCAACTTGATAACCCGACACGAGCAGGCCTATCATCGGTTGAGAGCAAGTATACCGTCGTCGTGCCGTACACCTTAGTACACAGCGCCACCGTACTACCACATAGGCAATCGGGATGAAAAACCTTGCCCGGAGGTACAACGCAGATTTTGCGGTTCAAAATCGAAACGTCGATCTTTCTCTCTCAAATCCAATTCTAACCAGATAGCCACCGCCCAAATTACGAGGTCGGCGAAGTGTACTGCTTCTAACAGTCAGAAAAATACCTCCATTGAGAGCAACAAGGTGCCATCGGCAATGCTTTGGCATTGCAGGTGGCACTATATTGTACTCAAGTGTCGATTATCTAATTGTCAAACTTGTTCCATTCGATTATTCGACGTCAACTAAAATAAAATCAATTTTTTTTTTTATACGCTAAAGGATAGATTATTGAAGAAATTGCGGAAAGATAGAAATCGTATCCCCAACAGCGAAGATATAGAAATTTTCACTTTCACGGTATCAATCAAAATGGCGTCATTCAAAGCATCAATTCATGGTGAATACGAGTCATATTATCACTAGAAATGATCAATTTGTTCTAGAAACGTATAATGAAAGGAAAATCTAGTATGTTTGAGTTGATACCGACCATTTCCAGAAATAATTCAACACATATTCACCTTGAATTGATGCATGAAACCCGCTAGCCCAAACATGGCTGAAAGTCCGTAATATAAGTTTTTGGTTTGGTACGTCCTTTTAAAGGACGTATCAAACCACAAACTTATATTACGGACTTTCAGGCCATGTTTGGACCAGAAACCCGCCAACTGAATCAGATCGCAAGACGCTATCTGTTCGAGTATCGATCAAATCACTTCCGCGTATCAATGATTTAATGCGGTGTTTACTTTCATGCATCAATTCATGATTGAAACGAGTGGAAGTATCTGATTCTTATAAAAAGCGTATAATAAAAAGAAAATCTAGTGTTATTGAATGGATACCGAAAATTATCTCACTTGTGACCGAGATAAATGGTTATTTTCGGTCGCGCAAGCGCTCGCGAAAAATAACCATTTGTATCGGTCACTCATGAGATAATTTTCGGTATCCACTCAAAACGACTAGATATCCTCTATGTAGTATATATCAAATACAAATCTGAATTTGCTATATTATTGGAAATCAAAAAGACATATTCTGCAACGAAAAGGCTAAAACTCGTAGGCTGTCTTTCTTGCCATTCCCTAAAATAGCCAACATAAACTTAATGAAAATAGAAGAAACGGCCTTATGAATAATGACATATATCAGAGTGTGATGACAACTTGCACTCTCGAAAACATGAAAGGAGTATTGATACAGCGCCAAAGCTACAGCAATCTTCTCTTTTCAACAAACCAATCAGGTTCAGGTAATAGTAAACACAGACGAGCAGTACCCATCCTTAAGAATTACTGCTTTGTTGCACCAACCATATTTCGTTCCAAGCATTGCAGATGTCGCCTTGTTCCACTGCAAGGGCGATTTCTGAGAAAATTTGGGCAAGTACTTTCGACATAAAATTTATTAAGAAATTGTCGAAAAATAAATCTTAAAAAAAGTTAAAATGTTCTTGTTTATTTATGGGGGTTTAGCAACACTTTCAACATCCTGACTGATATCGTGTTAGGCATTCTTACGGGTGTGGGAAGCTCGGGTAAACGACCGAGCAACGGGGTTTAAATCACGTTTTTTCTGTCGGAAAGTTTTTATTGTATTGCGTTTGAGGTATATTTCGATATGTGTGGCAAATCATTATAATTATTCCGCTATCAATACCGAGTGATTGTTCTATGTTCTTATCAAAGGGGCGTTCAAAGACTTGGAAGAGTTCACAACCCCCGAGTTTCATATGTTGGTGAAATGCGATACATATTCATATACTGGGGTAGTGTGTAATAAAACATCGATTGAATATATAACTTGTAATAAGTTGACAGATAATTAAGAAGGCTTCCATTGTACCGTCGATGAGCTTCAAAATAAGTACAAGCTGAATGACAACTCGACAGATAATATGAACCTCGAGACAAGTCAATTCATATTACTTGATGACATAATCAGCTAACTATCAGTTCAGACGTTTCAAGTTCAACACGTGTATTTTTTCAAAGACGGGCGGCTTGTGCCTGTTTGTATTGTGATCAGTGACTAGATAAAAAATCTAGGAATATGCAGTCTCGTGTCAGTGGCAACGCCACGCGGATGGGGAGGGGGAAGGGGTTGTAGGCGCATTTTCACACTAAACTTTTTGTTTATTTTTAACAAACTCGAATCCAGTGGATGATTTATACTGCAGAGTGGAATATACAGCATTATGACCCTAATCGCCATTGGTCGTTGTAGTGTTGCGTTATGATGAAAATTTGGATATCGAACATTTTCCAAGTCGACCCATAACACAGTCTACTTCTGAAAATGAACATCGGCACCCGAAACGTAATATTACTTCCCCTATTCATTTAATTGAGGAAATGTGAGATTGATTTTAAAAAGTCGAGGGGAGATGTAGTGTTCTCATATACATACGTGTATTTATTTTCCCTTTAACTTAGACCTAAATGTGCTGCAATAATACATGGTGTTTGTTTATACAAGGAGTCCGCTATAACAGACTTAGCACGGGACTCATGTTTTGTATTGCATCGGTGAGCAGGTTTCGGTCACATATTCTAGTCAGTCAGTCTGTAACATTGATGAAATAAAGTCATAAATGTGGATGCTGTCGTCTTTTACTTAATACCTATATTTGTGAACTAATTTGCCTGATTATGCCTCAACATTATAGTCGTGGACCTGCCACTTCTACGGGAAGTGCCTAGGGTCACCAAGACCATATACAAGATAAAGTCTTAACTACTAGTGAAATATCTCTAAAACCGTAGTATTGTCCAGTTTTCTAGAATGCAATACTACAATTTTATAAACTGAGTACAAATTTCTATGTTTTATGAGAAACTACCGCAGCCCACTGTGCCAACGTGGACCTATCCTGTTCTTTATAACTTCAGATAGATCTTCATGTGAAAGTTGTGCGATCGTATTCGTTCTTTGTCATCTTCAAAGTCCGAGAAAGTCAAGAGCCACAAGAAAACTTCTTGGTATGATTGCTCATTGTATTCAAGAAACCGTAGACGTCTGCGCGGATTAGGAACCCGCGCAGATGAAAAACAGTATCTGAAAGCAATGCTATGACGCTATGATTCTAAAAAGCCACTTGTGGACTTCCCCCACCCCCTTTCATTGGGAACCTTCCCCTTACTTGCCCCTCCTCCGAAACATGTTCTTTCACCGTTACTGTGTCGTGTTTGTATTCTGCTTCAACGAAACAGAATTCGTTCTTTCATGAAGGTCAATTACGCGAGACTGAATAATCAAAGAACCTCTGTAAAAAGCGAAGTTAACATGGTTCTGGTGTATCCCTCATGATGTGTGCTTCAGTTACACGTCAGAATAAACCCACTGCATGCTTAATGCACGCTAAACGTGTAAAACACTTTTCATGGCAACACAAATGCTAGAACTTATCTCGGAAGGACTAGCAGTGCTTCTTAACTGTGGTAATCAACTTCCGTTTTACTGGAAAACAGGAACAGGTAATCAACGCCTGGACTACCAGTCCTCTTAAGATGGCAGCATTTGTATAAACCAGTTGCTGACTTGACATTATACTTGGGCTGCGACCAGTATATAGACATATAATAAATTACTAAAATAAAGTAAGTAAATAAATAAATAAATAAATAAATAAATAAATAAATAAATAAATAAATAAATTAAATAAATAAATAATGGGGATGAGAATTTGAATATTTCAGCTGCCGAAGTTTTCTATATTTTTTATAACATTAACATTAAATGAAAGAAATCGTTAATGGCTTATTTTTTACATGTGACGGAATCGCCGGAGATCAACACTGGTTTCGCTTTTTCTACCAGTTTCTTTTTAAATGTTTGTTACAGACTTCCGGTCAATATTTTTGCGTTGCTCTCTATTTTCTTCCATTTTCAAGATAGAACATTAACTTTTGTGCTGTATCAAGTAATGCTAACATATTTTTTCCAAAACCTAGGATTCTGAATGTCGCCTATTCTTTTTATAACACATACCTATTATACATACAAATCAAGGTTATATTGTATATAGAACCCGAAGGAATACATGCCTGGTACTAAACTTGTGGAAGATACCGCATTTTCCTGTCTAAGAACTGAAATTATATCAAAACCGTCTATGACTGAAGTCATCCTATTTTTCCGAGAACATAAGGTCTTGGTTGTTTCATGTACCAAGACGTACTGTATGTCGATGGTGCGCTCTTTTTCAACCAATGCTAACCATGTTTATATGGAGTCAGATCATTGTGGCATCTGATAGTTGCTCGCCACTGCTCGGAGGTTCTCTTCGGCTACACTGGCTTCCTCCACTCGTAAAACCGTCCAACACGAGGTGACCCTGGCTGTCGAAACTGTCGTTAAACCCGAATAACCAACCAACCAACCAACCAACCAACCAACCAACCAACCAACCAACTAACTAACTAACTAACTGTTCATGATCAAAAGAAACGTACTTTCCAATTTAAGGATCATCTCGTACGAAGGAATACCATACGAAAAGTACGGTACTATGACCGAAAACACGGTTCTCTCCTGGTCATATTTCGACTTGGGGTCAATACTATAAACTATTTACAATTGTATTTTCCAGTACTGTATTTTCAATTCATGGAAATAACTGACTGAAATGGTTCATTAGCGTTTCTAAAGACGTAGCAATTTACCCATAGGTAAATTGTCACGTCTTTTGAAATGCAAATAATTTACTACAGTGATTTATATTGACATGCAGAAAATACAATTCTCAAAAAATACACCTTTGAAAGTTTCATAGTATTGGCCCATGGCCGCGTCAATTTAACCAGTGGATTAAGATTTCCTGAATAAAATATTGCAAAATCAAGATCGGAACAATCAAAACAAACTAAAACAGTATGTCAGATTCATTGTTATCGCATTTTGTTTTTCGACAGATGAGATTCTACAGGGTTGTAGGGGTAAAAGAGGACCCACAATTACGACCAGATCGCGTTGCAGTCGCCATCCTATTAAAATTTTCTCTCTGCGTTTGAAATCAAATTACTGTAATTGTAAACTAATAAGACAGAACAAAACGAGGGGTGGAGTACGGATGACTGGAATCACCGACTAGAGTTGGAGTCTTTCCTGTATTTCACGTGCTCCAAAGGCGCGCGTTAAATACAGAAAAAACCGCCAATAGGGGTCTTCCATTCCTACCCCCGTTCTCTACCCTAGTTATGTTCTGTATTAATTTATACCACGATGTAACTAGGAAGTAAGTGAACGAAGCTGATATATTTAAAGAAAAATCTCCCTTTCGATGGGCTGATAACTTTCTTGCTTGACACTGCTTCGTGTCGAAGCATGACATTCATGTCACAACGTCACTCAGACGCATAACGTCCAATCACATGACTTCTCTACTTGTAATCCAGATTCCATGCGTGCTGCACGTAGCACATTTTCCCAATGTGTATTGTATCAGGTAACCGTGAATACGCACAGCAATCGCGGTATAAGAGTTAGAATTATTCATCTCCACGTTTCTAGTTAGGCTGAAATATTTCAGAGCTACATTGAAACGAGGGGACTACTTTAGAACTCTTGCAACCGAGAAATGTCGTTAGTTTGGATAGATCAACGTTGTTCGGTATTCATTCAATCTGTCTGCTATTTAGAATGCTTGGATGCAGGTTGTCGTTTGCCTGGGGAATGCGTGAGTGCCACCTACTGACCTGCATCGATTCTGAAAGAGAATGGAATAGGTTTCGGCAGTAAAAATACCTATCATTCTGCAGGCTATCTTCTAGCGCCTCGTTATCACAATTTCATGCATAGTTACTGTCGTGACTGAATTGACCGGATGTTCGTGACTTTACATTTGGGCGCCATTCCCCTTTACTTTACAGCTTCAACCACAATAAATAAATAGTCTATTTTCTTTTTCGCATTTCTATATTCAGATATCTATTCGTTGATAACAGACAAAAACAAAATTGCACACACAATTTCTTACAAACATGGTAGAATTATGACGAATACAAAATTCATTAATCACTGATATTGTTATACTATTGCCGTAATTCAGACATGTTTAATCTAGACAGACACACACAATCGCGTAATTTCCTTTTCCGTCATGTAAATCCATATCCCATATCAACATGATATTTGGATCTTAATGTACTTTGAGCGCGTGTGAATGGATAAATTAAGATTTACCATCAGACCAACGTTTATTTGCCCATTGCATTCAAGTCTGAAAATAAGCAGACTGTCATCTTCAAAATGAGGTCCCCAGAGGGTGAATTTGGTGATGCTACCCTGCACAGCAGGGTTGCATCACAAATTGTACCCTCTGTGAACCTCAGTCTGAATCAAGGTCACAAGCCAAAACAGAAGGATGTACCTGGAGGATAAATTGGCCTACTGCATGGGATAGCATCACCAGATTCACCCTATGGGGACCTCATTTTGCAAACGACAGGTTGCTTATATTCAGGCTTGATTACATTATATTTTTATTTATAGGTGTTTAAGGTCTCATATTTCTGTACAATGGCTAATCATGACCACACCCATTACATTAAAGCTCATTTGGTTTCGGATCAGTGGTAACTGCGTTGTTCCTTGGGCAAGACACCTAATCCCGAGTGCCCACGTAAGAGCACGGTGGCACTGTGCTGCACATCGAAGGTGCACTCGCTTTCAACCGCTGCTCTGTCGGCTTGCGCATAGTTAATAGGATGGAAAATCTGCAGTTGCTCGCCGCTACTCGGTGGTACTTCGGCTTCCTCCGTTTGTAAAACGGTCCGTCACGATGTGATCCTAACTGTTAAAAGTATTCGTTAAACCTTAATAAACAAATAAACAAAACTTGTGTTCTATGGACGCTCAGTATTGTTTTAAAACTATTACACAGAGGTCGCGATGCAAACGTTGCGTACTAAGCAATGAAGTAGAAATTCACGATTTTCGGATGAATGTACTGCATTAAAATCAGTTATTTTCTGCCTCAACTGTCAGATGATCATTTCGTTTTACTGCAAGTAACAAAATAATTTAGTTTGTTGTTTGTTTCATCACCAATGGCGGCGCTCTCCACTGCAATTTCGTCACAAGTCCGAGGCAGTGTTCTTGGCCAACATTTTAACCAGTCGAACTATTTAGTACGATTGGCTCATTGGCACCCGACTGCGTGAATACAGAATGCAAGGGTATCTGTAGTGGAATCATATTAATGCAATAGCCACTTTGTCGGTGGAAAATATTCAATTAACTGGAATATACAATTAACCTGAATATGGTCATTACAATCTTCTAGTGATATGTCGAGAATTTATATTAGTATATCTTCTTTGACAGAGCTCATTAAAGTCTTATATTGGATGTCTGTAAATAAATATAGTAATAATTTTTTCAGTAGTTATGAGAGTACTTCTATATAAGATTTTTAATTCTGTTTACAACAGTTCACTCCATAGCATAAATGCAGTCAATTAACAGGTCACATTTGTATTGAAAGTATGGCAAATCGTTTGATGTTTGGAAGTCAAATATGTTTAACAGGGTTATTCAATTAAGAGATATCCAATTAAGTCAGCTCCACTGTATTTTAATTTTATTGAGGGTGATCTGATTTCCTTGCATGTAGTTGGTCTAGACGAGTTTTTCATAACACGATGATTTTCTTTCCAATCGTACGAACGGTTTGTGCTCTCTCCGCTCTCATTTGTCGAAAAGATTGTGGTCCTTCTAACGGTGCAATTTAAACTCCAATTGGAACGGGTGCGCTGAGAAGTTGTTGGATCCCCCAGTTATCCCACAAACAGCCATTCGCAAGTGTTCTTAAAAGTTGGTTAGTGTTGGTAATAATGCAGATAAGAAAACGTTTTGTGAAAGCACAAACACACGAGAAAAGTCACATGAAAAGCTTTTATTTTGTACATATATTGTGCAATCGCTTGGTATTAGAACATAAACAAGAAACATTCTGTGAACAAACTTGTTACTTCCACCACTAAGGTCCTGAGACATATATAAGGTCGTGTGAGACAGCTGGGAGAGATATACCTGTCTCACCCCACCCACGTAACAGCTATCTCACCCCACCCATGTGATCAATCTATATTGGCTAATTAACATATTTAATGAGCGCAGGACTATTCAATCATGGCACGTTCTTCTGTAAACAAGCAACATGATATCACGTTTCGGAAATATTAGCAGACAAACGTTTGTAGAAGAAAAGAGAAATAAAAACACAGACCGCAAAACCAAAGGACACTTGACTCTTTTATATGAACTATTGGATGAACACCATTATGAGTGGAGCGAGTTGCACGAAATTCCCGTCGAAAAAATATGCGAATACATATGACGTCTGAGGAATGTGTCAATGATCATTTCGATGCAAATCTTTAACCCCTGTCTTGCCGGCATTGCGATTAAATTTTGTGGTATATACATGTGCGCTCTTTCCGATAAGAAGTAGATAACAAAATTGTTCGATATAGCTGCACGTGCCCCTGAATTACCTTTAATGACGTCAGACTGTTTTGGTGGGGGGGGGGGGGGGGGAGAAATATTATCCCTGATGGAGGCGGGTGTGAGATGGGGAAATGTCACCCCCTGGACAAGATATTTGGTCCAGACACGAGGCAAGCCTCGTGTCTCGCCCAAATATTTTGCCTTCGGGTGAGATGTTCCCATCTCACACCTTCACCACAAGGGAAAATCATAATCTCAGTTACCAAAAGAAGTTAAATACCCCATCTCAAACGTGACTTGTGGTTAAATAGCTTCAAACTTATTGGACAGGCCTATGAGGGTTAACACCTTCATTCGAAAAAAATCGAAATGGTACCCCCCCCCCCCCCCCCCCCCCCCCCCCTAAAGAAAAAGGAAAACAGATCTGCTGTTTGGACGAATTGTCCAGGTACGAAATCGGCTTGGGACGAAACGCCTTCGCCGAGCTGGTCTTGAGATGAAATACCCCGGCAACAGTACAAACCTTTCCTCTCTCTCCACATCATCAAGCAGATTTCTGCAAAAACAACCCTACATCCAATTAGTTTAGAACCTCTTGAAAAAACACACAGAATAAATATAGGTCGCCATGTGACTTTTGACTTTAAATTTGGTGATTCCTTTTCTACCGTCCAGTATCGCACTGAATAAAATGGATAATATTTTGGCTGCCGCTACACAATGTTTATATTCTCTGACACTCACTTTTGAGAAGACATTTATCATCAGTATTTTTATACCACCGCCTTGGTGGGTTTATATAGTATTCATCGTGTCCGTCCGTCAGTCTGTCCGACCGCCCGTCCCGAGGTTGTATCATTCACTACACTCAGATCTTTCAAGACAGCCATCTGAAACGTTTCACAATACAAAACTACATTTAGCACACAACCATGTTAGAAGGTCAGACTTCTCTGTATGTTTTTGGCACAGTTATTGCCCTTTATCAACTTTAAAAATGTCATATGTATTTTATTAACTAAGGGTACCTTCATGGTGTAATCAACTCCTTCCACAGTTTGTAATGTAAAGATTTGAAGCCTTAGAATATGGCTACACACGCAATGAAGATGAGAAACATCTATAAAGTTTGCGGAAAAATATGTTTACACACACATTCGGCGTTGCTTTAGTATAATTTCTTTTCTCAAAATATGCGCCATAACATTTTATTCACACTCAGAAGTTCAGTTGATTTTCCAACAACTGAATAAATCAAGGAGCTTTTATCCTCCGTTAAATATTGGGGTGCAAACCGCCAGAGGTGTTTTTGCAGGAAAACAGTGTTTATGTAACCATTGGTGGAAAATTGTTTGTTAGGGATTTTGTAGCTTATTGGGCAGGGTTCTACACGTTGGGGGGTAAAAATCGTCATTCTAAAACACTTGGGAAAGGACCACGCTCGCCTTCCACAAAACAACAAAGCAAAATACTTAAATCTAGTGTCAAGGTTAGAAACAGTTCAAACATAATTTCATTGGCCGGAATTCTGCAGTTAAAAAATGACGAAATAATCAGAAAACAGATCACAATTACGGGTTCAATTTGCATGCAAGGAAAAACCCAAAACAGTTTTAACCCTTTGAACTCGCGTTTCCTGGAATGGTATTGCCTTTGTGTACACTTACAGTGGGATGGGTCAGTCCAATATCAATATACAAGGAGGATAAAATAATTATTTTATCATCAATATCCCGAGTATTGACCTCTTGTGATAAGACAACAATGGGACTAAATTATGCCTTTGACCAAAACATTTGTCTTGCGAGTTCAAAGGGTTAAATACAGAGAAAGAGTTGGGTGACAATTGAACTATAATTAACGAGAAATGCGCGTGGTCTTCGCCTCTCCTGGTCTTCGAACGCTGCGTGAAGGTTAAAAGCGGTAAGCCTTAGGGCTGCACGCAGATAGGGTCCACCACACATTCACTATTGCTCACTGGCGGAAATCTTTTCCTATTTCTTGAAGAAAAAAGGTTGTTCCAGTACCAACAAACATGGCCACCGAATCTTGTTCGCCGCGTTGTAAGTATTTTTCTGTATGATTATAATGTTTCACATTTCGATATCTTTTGATAGAAGTGAGGCTTTCAGCCTTTCAACTCTGGTGGATTTTTTTCCACGTCAGTTCAATTGCACCAATTGGATTAGTCCAAATTCGTTATTTGGGGGTAGACCAATTAATATTTTCAACGTGCAGCCTTAGGGCTGCACGTCGAAAATATTGATTTGTCTACCATACAAATTCACGAAGCAACCGTCCACAATAAGTTTGCAACTCGCATCACGATCATAGACCGGAAAAGCAGTCTCTCGCCTCCAATTGTTTAATACACTCAATGCGATACGATGCAGGTGTTGGGCACCATTAGATACTTAGCAGCTAGCGTACTTAATGAAATGATGACTTAATATGTTCCTGGAGAGTTAAACGATATTTATTTCCAAATATAAGCAAAAGAATTATACATAGACAAAATATAGTACACCCGGCAGTAAGTTAAAAGCGTATATATGGTCTTATCCCCAAACCAGAGATTCACATACGTTGAGTCGTAAGAATAATAGAATGACAAGTGCTGATCGACAGCTTAACAGACACCAATGTCCGCAGTTTTCATTCAACACCTGTGATATCTTTTGACAGTCTCAACACGGCAGGTTTAACTTATTTAAGACACCAAATCAGTTTGTCAAAACATTAAGGATATAATCATATCACGACCCAGAAATCGAACGCTCTATTAAATTTTCAATTAGACCTTATTAACTGAAAAGTGGCAATAAATTTGGTTCAATTTGATATTTAATACAAAGTTTAATGAGGCATTTAGGTTTGGAGAAAGAGAAGAATTTATGGAGGGCATGAGTACGAAGACAATAATATGTCGAGTATCTACCGATCTTCTCAAACGTCATGTTTAAAACATAAGCGGGCAGTAACATTATATTCTCCTAATGTTAACTTTCAGAGATTTATCGGACTTTTAATCAAATCACAAACATGTTTTTATGCGATAACATATAAAAGAACATTGTGAATGGATGTATTCCGTGTTTTATTACCACTCCTAATTCTTTGGCGACTCCGGACCAATTTTACAATCTTTGCTCTCTATTGCTTACTGGAGTAAATCTAACCATTTCACGAAGAAGAAAGGTTGTTCCAGCAGCAACAAACATGGAGACCGAATCTTGTTCGCCGAGTTGTAAGTATTTTTTGTATGATTGTAATGTTTTATATTTCGATATCTTTTGATAGAAATGAGGCTTTAACCCTTGTTGATATTTCCCATACCAGTTCAATTGCACCGATTGGATGAATACAAATTCGTTATGTGACGGTAGACCAATTAATATTTTCAACGTGCAGCCTTGGGGCTGCACGTTGAAAATATTGATTTGTCTACCATTCAGATTCACGAAGCAACCATTTACGCTATGATTGATGGATCGCACCACGATCATAGACCGGAAAGCGGTTTCTCGTCTCCAAATGTTTAATTCACTCAATGCGATATGATGCAGGTGTCGGGCGCCATTCATTAAAGTACGAATTAACACTTTTAATTGCAATTTTCGAGCATTGTGCTTGTTTATTTGTTTGTTTATAGGGATTTAACGAATTCATATCGCGTCGGACAATTTTACGGGTGGGGGAAGCTGGGTTACCCGGAGAGAAACAAAAGCAGTGGCGAGCAACTGCCAGGACCTCCAAGCTCTTCACAAGCAGTATTAGCAGCAATTGCAGGCAAGTGCATCGTCGACGTGCAGTACACCTAAGTACACAGCTCTACCGGAGCTATCTGTTGTTTTCGTTTACTAAAAGTTAGAAAAGGAAACTTGGCTTTTTATTGCAAGATAAACAGAAGCAACTAAGTAAATTTTCACTTTGGCTCTATGTTTAGTGAATGTGTTTTTGCAGTAATTTGCAAGTTTTTGTTCTTCCCGAGAAAAATAGAAAATATTGCCTCCTAGATTTTTGGGGTCAACCCACTCGCGATTGTTCTGGAAGAAGTGTGAAACTTTTTCTCCATCAAAGAAATGCCGACTATAGTTTTCTTCAAATTAGTGGCTTCTTTAGTTGGGAAATTAACTGCAAACTGAGAGGGCTGGGTGAGTAGGAAAATGACAAAAACGAACAAAACGAATTCATAATTTATTAATTATTTATCATATAAATACGCACATAACGATGAACCCACGAATAACAAATTAATAACTGAATGATAATTAAATTAAAATCTTCAGTTATGAACTTAATATCCAGTGCTGTGGAACACAGAATCTAAATACTGTAGGAGGTTAATTTTATCCTCCCGAAGTAGACGTTGAAAATGCCGGATGGAATTATCCACTTTTCTGTACTTCTTCCTGGGCATCAATTTCCCACCAGCATTCAGTTGTAATATGGTTGCTTCCTGGTAAGCTTGTTTTTTTAAAAAAACAAATCTATCATTCTGAATTTGGTAGAGTGCTAACCAGCTAACATCAGCTGCACTTTTCGATGCCAGCCTTCTATGTGGTCAGTTGTTCTGGGTCCAACAGAATCTTAAAGGTTCCACATTTCTGTTCCGCGATTTGCCTCCACCCAGTTCTCTGTAACTAAACGTAGTCTGTACATTTTGTCAAGCTGTTTTGTTGAGGGCTGTATCATCTGTAGTTGGGGTTTCTCATGCCACACCACGTGTTATAATTGTATATTATCAGGTCTCGCGAATCTCAAATTTTAGGTGAAATCGAATCTCGAATCCAATCAGGCAGAAGATGGCGAATCGAACTGAATCTCACGTTCTTCAATTTGCTAATTCTTACAACAATATGTATTCTCAGTCTCCATTTAGTTGTTCTAAGCAACCGCGTCTCGTCTGTTTGCGGAAATCAGTCATAAATGCGGAACATTCAAAAACAAATAATTTATAATTTATAACAAAAGAAGAGTATACAAACTTGTAATTTCCTCCTGGTATATAGATGGTATCGGTTTGGGATCGCACATGACTGTATTTTCCAATTCTGCGAAGAGCACATCTGCTGCAATTTTGCCAATGTCGGATGCATGGTTGTGACTGCCATTATATGTGCTTATCATGTCATTTGCTGTATTTATGGTAGCATAGGTGTTAATTAAAACTAGTGGGCTGGGTGAACAGGAATAGCTCAGATTTATAGATTAATGGAAAGTATAGTGTCTGAATTATATGTCACGATGTGCAGACTGTTGCTATAATGAACAGCCAAAAAGTTATAGAAGATCAAAAGATGGTGAAACCGCCGTTTTCTTATTTTTAAATGGATTCAAACAGAGAATAATAGTCAAACGTTCAAACTGATTGGGATCGAAATTGTAAAAAAGCCATCTTCTGTATTTTGTTATACCTCTCTACCAGAAAGTGCCTAAGTTTTTGAAGTGATGCCCTCATCGATGATACAACATCGCTAACATTTCGAAATTTCAGTTTTTATATGAAATTCCCAAATCCTTTGTGTTGACTTTACTGACATTTTTAGAAAATTAAGCTAACTCTCCTAAATCTCTTCTAAATGACGAAAATGGTCTGTTCTGACTTTTGTGGTTATAGTACTCTGCATACATTTCATTCCATGAGTCCCAATGTGTTCTATGTGCCTACTGGCACATAGAACACACTGGAACTCAGGGGAAGATCTGTTGCCATTGTTTCTATTGCTGTCGATTGCTGTTTTTTTTGTTTCAACACCGAGGGGTTTATCGTGTCGGGCAGTTTTAGGATTGAGAAAGCTGGAGTAACCTAGTATAGTTTAAACATATTTTATTGCACCAAAAGTACAAAATGGATTGGTGGAGAAATGCGTACCACTTAATCACCCCTCCCGTAGTAGGTAATACAATTTCAATTAACTAGTGGCGACATACATTTCTAAACAATAATGTAACTGTTCAAGAGAAGTAAGAATGAAAAGTCAGCAAATAACATGAAAAAGCTACCAAATATGAAGGTAGAGAGAGAGAGAGAGAGAGAAGTGAAATTGAAGTGGTCAAATGGTAAGACTGAGTCGGTTTGATCCAAATATTTTTGTAACCCGCAAAATGTACTTGCAATTCAGTCTTAAGACAAATTTATCATGTATTTATTCAGTATAAGTCACTGGTGCCTGTGCTTATTTTATAGAAGTTAATATAGCTGTGTATATGTATATAGATACAGTTAAAACAGCCCTGTGTATGTATATAAATACTCGCACCAGTTACAAACCACTATCGAATCTTTTATAATTTTTAGTAAATTACTGGACAGTCAGAAATATGTGCGTATTGTCTTTATTTGACACGGTTCAGTCTCCGTAACACAGTTGTTCCACGTGGGTTATAATAAAATTTGACAGTTTACTTTGAGGTTCGGCCCTGGCTTAAGAATATAAACTGCAATCCAAGAAAAAATGATGTGCATCTTCTCTAGCGTTACCACATTCACATTTAGGAGAACTGGCGATATGATTGGCGAACATATCTGATTTTAGTTCGCTGCATTCGCTTAGTATTCTGGCGTGCTTTATACTGTATTTCCTTTTACCTGCGTTAAAGTACCTCGGAGGCCGTATATTAGAGGGTTTTATACCTTTTTTAAAAGATTTCAGCTAAGGGCAATTTTTATTTCATCGTCTAGGTTGTTCCAGTCAGCTATGCTTCTGGAAAATAAGAGATTTTTTTAACAATTCAGTTCGTAGGGCTATGGGAATAAAGTTCGAGTCATTGCGTAAGTTATAACTAGACAGTTCGCTGAAGTGAGATGGCATTAGTTTAGACAGGTATTCAGGGGACTGACCATTAACAATTTTGTAGAACGGAACCATTCTTTGGTTGTAACGTCTCTCACCAAGTGAACCACACCCTACTTCTAATAGGCGTTCTTTTGGAACAGACCTTGTTAGTCCCGTTACTATGCGCGCTGCCTCGCAATGTACCTCATCGCGACGTTTAAGCTGGTACTGGGATGCTCCACCCCAAACGGGGCTAGCATACTCCAATATGGGAAGGTTATATGCGACATACATTTTCTCAAAACTCTTGAGGATAAATTTTAATTTCCTTAGTGGTGATAATTTGGAACCAACACGAGAACATATTGAATTGATATGACGACCCCAAGACAGATCATATAGGAGTGTGAAGCCTAAATGTTTGTGTTCACTTGTGGGAAGAACTGAGTCTCCAAATTGTATTGATGGAAGTGCTGGGCTCCTACTTAGTGAGAATAACATTACTTGTGCACTCTAACCACCCATCAGCGTCGAGTAACTGTTGGTCTCCCCAACTTACTAACCTAGCAACGGAAAGTTTAGTATCGGTTGACAGCAAGTGTACCTTCGCCGAGCTCTACACCCTAGTATACAACGTCACGGCACTCCCGTACAGGCAATCGAGATGAAGTGTGTTACCCAAGGACACGACGCAAATGACGCGGGTCGGAATCGAACCATCCCCCTTTCGATCTCAAATCCAATTCTCTAACCAATGAACCACCACGCTTCCTCCCGATTACTGTATTCTTTGTTGCACGAAAACACTTGCGTTTGCGTGTGATTTTAATTAAAAGGTCAACACATATTAGTTCTGGCACGGAATATTTTCGCACCAAGAGGAGAAACAGGTTTAAAGAATGTGCGAAATAGCATCACTCAGATTCCAATCTTCATCAGTTTTCCGCAACATGTTAAAAGTAAGCAATCTATTGAACAACTTCATTCGGCCCCTTTCGCCCTTGCATGTGATTTTGACTTGCGGCATTTGTCTTTATATCTACATTTAACCCATGTCGAAACGTTTTGCATATATTTTAGCGCAAAGGAAAGTTGAACGTTCAATGGTAGAATGACACAATAAACAACAAGTGGCGAAGAATCAAGGGTGCCTATAGCCCCCTTACTCTGAGCCTATAGGAGCAAGGGGCAGCTCGTGTCATTTTCGCCGGAAGTGGGAAAGACTTTACTTTCTGAGAACTGAAACCTCTTGAGTATGCGTTTCTGACGTATTTTACGCGTGCCAATGCCAAAGGCGAAGTGAGAGTGGGGTGGGGTGGGTGGGGTGATGTGATGGTAGGGCGGGGTTGGGGTAGGGGTGAGGTAGGTGTATCAAGTATGAGTTGGGTTGGTAATCGCCAAATAAGGAAGCTATACAATCGGCGGGAGAATTTCTAAAGCTTTACATATATTGTCCCTTGCGTAGAACGACGTGCCATCTACAATGCTTTTAATTAATTTTAATTAATTTTTTTTGTGGCAGCTGTGCCTAATTTCAGGCTCTGTGGTTTGCAAATATTTTCACGTTTCCTTGATTCTGTGCATTTCAAACCGCATATAACTTTATTTTTGCACGTTCTCTTCTCGATTTTATCGGTTGATAACGAATGTCAAATAAGGAATTGGAAATAAGTAACGGTTGTCACCTCCCCTCAGCTTTCGAGTAGATTTATCTCTATTGACCACGAAAAACGTTATGTGATTTGATGTACCCTGGCAGAAATCCACGAACATAGCACTATGTCCCCCGGGAAGGTGTCCAGTCATTCAGGATTGGGGAACTAAAGAAGTCAAAAGCCCAATTCACTCCAAGAATATTAAGTGCATGTTGGACCCCTTACGGAATTAGACTGGTGTTCTGATAGCTTGGTCCACTTTTTGTAGTTTTTGTTTGGGCTTATTTCTTTTGTAACTGTTGGCGAACAAGACATTCATCATACATTAACGCTTCACTTTGGACCTAAAGGACAAGATTTTGGCTTGACCTCCGTAGAGGCAACTTCGTAACACAGCTCATGTCCCATGGATCTATGGTCTGCACACACTGTATCTTAATCCGCCCAGGAATAACCGTTTCACGTCACCGTCTGTTGGATAGATACACTGAAAAAGTAACAACATCACACTTCATTTCATCTCGTACTGGTTTAAGAGTACACAGCAAAAAATATAGGTTCTCTTTAGAACCAACACTGGTTCTAATCTTGTCCCTGAGATGGACTCAGTTTTGTTTAAACAGTATTTATTTCAAATCAAATAAATTTACCAAGATTAGCATTCAATTTTAACAGAATATTACATGAACTGAAGTAGATTCAGCAGTAAACTTGGAACTTATTCAACGCAGTCGCCAAACGTTTTGAAACAAAGGAGATATGAACAGTTAGCATATCGAACCAGTTTTGGTTCTGTATAGAACCAAAACTGGTTCGATATGCCAACTGTTCACATATATATACGCAAGCACCCAGAACGTGAAGGAATAACAATAGCAAAACAACTCAACAAATATCAGGATGAGAGTACACAAACCAGTATTAGGTTTGTCAGGACTGAAGGTTTGTGAGGGTAACATCTTTCAGGAGCAGTGTGGGGGCGAGTGCCCCCTCCCCAATCAGCTAGCCGCTGCCGCAATCTCGTAAATATTCTCAACTTTTATATTTGTCACCGTTTCTCACAGGAAATGTTTTGTCATGCGAGAATAAATGAATCTAATTTCCAAGAACATGATGTCATAACACAGCAGGTCAATATGTTGAACTGTTAGTGTCTATATGTGATGGACTTAATTGCTGGGTAATTTCTTTCTTTCCGGTAATTATTTTTGCAATACTCTGACAATCCGACAGCGATATATATATATATATCCCACGACTGCAACCGTTAGTGAGCAGAATTATAGATAATTATTATTCTTCTTTGTTTATATTTGCTTCCCGTAAAAAATAAGTATTTTATATAACTGGGGAGGGGGGGGGGGGATAAAACGATCCTTGAACACGAATCGGTGCTAGAAAGTGGTAAAAAGGAGAAAAATCACCTACCTTCCATATTTTGTTCTGGCTGGTCGCTCTAAACATAGTTTTTTTCTCGGAGGTTGAAGGAGTGGCCGTTGCTTTACATATCGTCGACTGATTGCTAGAATGTCCTATGTCCCATAGATGACATAGGACATTCTAACACCCAGGCGACCATATGCACAGTTGAATGCTTCAATCCACCAGAGTTATCAACAGCTCACTGAACGACACCTCTACCGAGAGTGTGGTAACACCAGTCTTCGAATATTGGATGACTTTTATAAATAGAACTTCTTTCTGCCTTCTCTATCCTTCATTGTTAGTTAAGCTTTTGAAATAAAACACTCCAACAATATTTCTATTCCGATCAAATTTTCTGAAATGTTTTTCCGTCCAGGCCGCGCTGTTGTATTTGCAAGTAAAGAACTTTGATATTATGGACACATGATATAGCACATCTTTTGGTATGGAAATGTTTTTTTAAATCCATGGCTGACAATTTTCGCCATTGGACGAGATTTACAGGAAAGTAGTTCTAAAAGTTGTCAGGAAATTTAACACTAAACGTAAGGGAATTTCATATAAAAACTGAAATTTCGAAATGTTAGCGAATTTGTATCACGATGTGCGCATCATTTCACAAACTTTAGAAATTTTTCCGTAGAGTCGGGTGAAAATACAGAAGCTGGCTTTTAAGATCACCTGACTTTCTGTCAGGGGAGCTATAGTGATCACTCACCGTCCGTCGTCCGTCGTCCGTCATCCGTGAACATGGTGTTTGCGTCTTCTCCTCCCAAACCGCTGAACCAGTTTAATTGATATTTGAGATAATAGTTTGTTATGACATCGCATTTTGATTTTGTTCAAATCAAGTTGCGTCACTCCTTGGTAGGACCACGCCCGAAAAATGGGCTTAAATCTTAAAAAAAATTCTTCTCATGAACCAACAGTAGCAGAGACTTGATATTTGGTGTGCAGATTCCTTTTGAGGGGTAGACTCAGATTTGTTCAAGAGAAGTTCGGTATTTGCCTTCGTTATGGGAGGGGCAAGAATTTTTGCTCCGCCCAAAATTTCTATTTTCCAGATCGAGAGGCAGATTTCAACCTAATTTGATGTGAGGGCCTATTGGGTCATAAGTACTTAATTAATCCCAAATTTTTTTCTCGTAGCCCCATGGGAACCACAGGAGCTAAAAATAAAAAAAGATTAAAACGGCCATATCTCCAAAACTGCACGGCACTGAGAATTCTTATTTGGTGTGAAGCTTCCTTATGACCAACAGAATAGAATGGGCCAAAAAAAAAAAATTGCCATCGGTTTTATCATGGGGTACTTATTGGGACTTTTGAAAAAGTGCTGAGTCAGTATTTTTTAACACTGTGGGTAATGGGAAAAACATTTAAGACTACTTTTCTCCCAAACCTCTGCCCCAAAGCTTTCAAATTTCACATATAACATCTTTAGAAGATTGTTTCACATGTTTATTGAAATCAAATCTCTCTTTTTATGAGAGCCCAAATGTTTAAATTAGTGCAGTATGAGGAATATTCTTTAAAAATCTTCTTCTTCAGATCTACCAATCAGAATATTTTGATATTTGGTATGCAGCATGCTTAGGTGGGGGGGGGGGGGGGGGGGGGGGGGTGAGATTCGAGTTTGATCAAGCCAAGTCCCTGGGTTTATATTTGGGCTCACTGTGGGAGCCTGAATTATAACTTAGTTCAAAATGAGGAGTTTCTTCATCAGATCCAGCAGTCAGATTGCTTTGATATTTGGTATGCAGCATTCTTAAGGGGTGAGATTCAAGTTTGTTCAAGCCAAGCCCCTGGGTTGATATTTGGGCTCCCTGTGGGAGCCCGAATTATAACTTAGTTCAATATGAGGAATTTTCTTCAAAAATCATCTTCTTCACACCCACCAGTCAGAATCTTTTGATATTTGGTATACAGCATCCCACTGGAGGTGAGATTCAAGTTTGTTCAAGCCAAGTCCCTGGGTTCATATTTGGGCTCCCTGTGGGAGCCCAAATTATTACTTCGTTCAATATGAGGAATATTCGTTAAAAATCCTTTTTTCAGATCCACTGGTCAAAATCTTTGGATATTTGGTATAAGCTTTTCTTAGAAGGGGAAGATGCAACTTGTTGAAATCAATTCCCTGGGTTGATATTTAGGCTACCATGTCAGGTGAGCGCCCTCAGGCCCCCTGGGGCCTCTTGTCGCATTTCCCCCCAATCATTTGAATGTTTCTTTATTATTCTCTACTGAAACCCATTTAAAAATAAGAAAACGTCGCTTTAGCCATCTTTTGATGTTGTAATTTGTTTCTGTTCATTCTATCATTCTATCAACAGTGTGCACATCGTGATATATAACGCATACACTGTCCTTTTAATTAACATAAATGTCCCGAAGGGTGATATTTGCTATTTTTGCGTGGGAAGAACAAATACTTGTAAATTATTGTAAAAATTCATTCGCTGAACAAAAAGCCAATGTGGACGTTTGGTGTAGGGAGTTGAGATACTGATAGATATTAATGACAGATTGTCTATTAACTAGTTGATTCTAATCAGATTGCCATAAAAAGCCAAATTTCCTTCTGTTATCATTAATAAACGATCTGACAGCTGTCCGTTGTTTTCGTTTATTAAAAGTAACAAAAGGGAACTCGGCTTTATTTTCTACTGATGTCAGAGGTGTATTCTCAACAATTACTTGCTTCTCAATTGGATTTTCCTCACTCGTCTCAATTTCAAGGGAGATAACTTTTTCTAAACTCGATTTTCATGACGATATAACTCATATAATTTTAAGGGAAACAATTTTATCGAAAGTCGATTTTCAGGACGATATAAGTCCAACAAACCCATATCACGTGACCCTTCATTGGTACGAGCTCGACGAGCTCGTTCCAATGAGGGGTCAAAATTTGTGGTTTCATTGAAATATTTCGAAAAATATTTTTTCCCTAACGTCACCATTTGTAAATTATGCGGGTGGATGTGGCCGATGCTTTATTAAATGACGTTAACGCGATTAGGTAAATACCAACATGCACCATGACAGAGCTCATGACATTTGACGTTTACATGATGTGACGTTATGTTACATTGGTAGCTGAGATACGTCTGCCCCATCCAAGTATCTCACCCCGTCACAGGAGTTACGGCTGAGACGGAGGGCGAGGTGGTAGAAAAATCTGCATCGCCCAGGTATCTCACGATGGATACACTATATCAATAGACAGGTGGTGGGAGAGAAAAATAATCTAATATCTATCGCGATTTTGTACGGCATCTATAAACTTTGGTCACTGAGTTCGAGGGAAGCTTTGGTAAACTCGGACTTGCCTCGCTTTAAGCTTGGTCAAGGAGAACGACTTTGGAACGCCAGGTCAGAAGATATCTTTTAACGCTTTGTATACTACCTCTGAAGTTTCTGTTGTGTTAGATGATGCCCAGTATTTTTAAGATAAACCTAAGTCTATACAGTTTTTCTCTCTTTATAATTGTTGGAATACTTAATTTGTTTTCCAATTTACAGTCCTAAATTTATCTTCCATGCTCAATAGAACTATTTTAATTTTCTTTGTCCAACACATCTGGTTTCGCTGCTCTATGTAGCTGAAGTTATATCGTGGTAATGTAATTTCAAATGCAGAAGTTACCCTTGCAATTCTTGACAGAGCTAGACACACCATTTTCAATGTGTGGTTTGATACATAACTGTACTTGTATCTTGTTTGGTATTCGATGAACAGATTGTTAAACTCAGCCATGAAACCTGTGTATTTGTAAAGCATAGCGTTTTCGCACATGATGTTAGAATTTATTTGGTTTATTTTGTTGACTCGTATTATAAAATGTGCAGGTCGGTGTGATTCTCTGGCACCGTCCACACCCTTACTTTATCATCCAGAAGATATTAAAGGATCAAGTTAGGAAATCTGAAACACGTGGACGATGGGGTAGTCTAAAATTAGTATTTGTAAACTGCAAATGAGCTTTTTTGGTCCTTAAGTTCTTCTTCTGGGCTACAATACTACTATACAGGAAGATGTTTATCCACATCCCTGACTTACCTCGTCATAAACATCGACTTTAGATAAAGATATCTCCCTTGAAATTACGAGGTGAGCGAGGAAGGTCGAATTAAGAAGCAAGTATTTTTTGAGGAGACACCTATGATATTATTAGAAAATAAAGCCAAGTTTCCTTTTGTTATTTTTAATAAACAAAAGCAACAGACAGCTCTCGTAGAGCTGTCTGTTGTTTCCGTTTATTTAAAGTAACAAAAGAAAACATGGCTTTTAGGGCAAGCTAATTGGAAGGAACTAGTTCACAGATACTCCATCATCAAGAATATCTATCAGTATCACACCTACCAACACTAAGCATCCAATTTGGCTCTTTGTTTAGCGAATGTGTTTTTGCGGTAATTTGCAATTTTTTATTCTTTTCGGATATTTTTTTTTTACAAAATCTCACCTTCTGGACTTTTATATTGATGGAAAGGACAGTGTCTATATTGTATGTCAAGATGCGCACACAACTGATATAATGAACATGGCACAGAACATCAAAATATGGTGAAAACGTTGTTTTCTTGATTTTAAATAGGTTTCAATTGAGAATAATAATCAAACGGTCAAAGAGATTGAGAAAAATTGGGAAAAGCCAGCTTCTGTATTTTTTACACTTTCTCTACAGGAAAATGCCAGAAGTTTGTGAAATGATACGCACATATATGAAACAAATTCGCTGACATTTTGACATTTTTATATGAAATTCCAATACTCTTAGTGTTAAATTTACTGATAGCTTTAGGAAAATAAATGCAACTAACATTCCTGCCAATCTCTTCCCCTGACGAAAATTGTCAGACATGATGGTTGGGGAATAGAAGTTTGCCATTACCCTTGGCATACTATTCCAAAACCATCATGTTCGCTCTCTTCTCTTTGGAGGCTGATTTTTGCAAACCTTTGTATAGGGATATTCGATCCATTTCAGACCAACATGTTCAATCACTTCTCAATTTGGAGTTTGCCTCCATATGTTGAGAGGTTAACATTTCAAAATAAAAATAAAAATAATAATAATAATAATAATAATAATAATAATAATAATAATAATGTGAGAAAACTAATCCCGTTCCTGGTCGCTACTCGGGATTTGAATGGAATTAACCCGAGCTGGCGTCAGTTTATCAGAACGTTGCGCTGCACCGGTGGTGTCTAGTTTTCTGAATATCTCGCTAATTCAGCTCAGGAGATCACACCAAGTATATTGTCCATTGAGTGGAATAAGGTGTCATCTGCGAAATGGATGCAGATGACACCTTCTTCTTCTCAAGGGATGATACACGATTCTTAAATCAGTATCGTGCTTTGTGAATGAACTGATAGTTGGAGAGAATTTCGTGAATGATTAAACCATATTGTATTGAAATCCTGCACTATAGAACACCGATTTAGTTTCAGGGTTCAATACTATAAACCTGCCCGTTCACAAGAACGTCCACAGTCTGGACCCGTAAACAGTGTGGCAATACATTCCTCAGGGAAATTACAGGAATACCGTCAATCTGGCTATGTCATCTCCCAGTGGTGTACAGCATGTTATATGTTAATTGAACTGTGTGATTTGTAATCATTGTACTCTTGTATGCCACTGAACGAATAAATATCTATCTATCTATAACCATTACAATTGCATTTTCTAGAACTGTATTTTCTAGTTATGACTTTAGGAGGATTAAAATGAACAATTAGCATTTTCATCGATCAGGCAAATTTGAAATTTTTTTTTTAAAATGCCAGTGATTCATTTTAGTGAGTTGTTTTTATGGATAGAAAATACAATTCTAGAAAATACAATTCTAAAAGTTTTATAGTATTGGCTCCTGTGTTCAGCATTCTCTGTGGATAAAATGCCACATATATGGGTTATCGCATACTAATGGTTTGCTTCCTATTAGCTTTGTAATACTACAGAAACCAGTACATACCTTTGCAAGTTAAAGCACACGTTTTATCTTCAAAAGATATTTTCAGAGTTTCATTTCTGTTTTGGATTAGTGTTCTGCTGAGTGCCACAGATTTCCTTTCTTTGAGTGTTTTATCAAGTGATTCGTTCACAGATGTAATTGTTTAGAGAGTGTGTATGAATCGCGTTGTAATGAAGAGTATGTACTCATGTTTGATACTGTATTCTCTTCAAATAACACTTTTATAGGGTGAGATTGTTTCTGCAGTGTAGCGTTTGCTTCCAACACATCGCTTTTTACTCCTTGTTGGTTATAAATAAGCTATTCTGGAAGGAAAAGTGAACTGGGTTGCACTAGAAGGATAAAATCGCTTCATGTAGTAAAAGGAAACTGTTTAGCCTATCCAAGTTCCAAATGAGGGTACCCTTTTCTGTTCACTAACGACTGAACATTTTTGTCTCCATTCGTTGTCAACAAAAACAGTGTTTATAACCCGTAAATGGATCAACCTGTTTTTCAATATGGGACCATTAAGCCGTTTTAAAAGTGAAAAAAGTACAAATGCAAAACGTGTATGCGAATGTTTGTGCTTGTTCGAATTCCTCCAGTTTGTTGGATGGTTGATTGGAAGCACTTTCTGCATCATTCTGTATCCAGTTTGCTGGACATATCGTAAAGAAAGTAATGCTAAAACGCTTGACCCATTCGTGCAAGCCGCAAACCGCGAGTTATAATCGGGTAATAACCTGCCATCTACGGCCATTCTAACATTGTCTTTGTGATCGAAACGGTTGAGAACTTGAGATTTTCGAGAAGTATTCGCATAATCTTTTCCGTAGTGTGTAGGCAACTGAGCGTTATCGAGTTATACACGACACCGTTCGTGTGTGTATGCACTACGAATTAGTTTGTCCGATTACTTAAGGATCCGCTCCACATATCGTTCACTGAGTTCCAATGTGTTCTACGTGCCTACTAGCACATAGAACACATTGGAACTCAGGGGACGATATATCGAACTTTTACGCAGGGGTAAAATTCTACATTTAGGGCATATATTCAAACTGATGCCATGTAAATTGAAGACTTATTTTAAGTATCAGATATATGATAGCTTTTTGGCTATTTGTTGGATTACAAAAAATTAAAATGTTTGGTCATCGAGTTGGATCCTGGTGGACAGGGATAAACTGCCATAGGAATTATCTGTAGCAGCGGCCTTGGAACATTTGCTGTTTTTAGTTGTCATTTTTACAGTTCCGAGGCATGTAGCTAATTTTTTCACATTTTCAAAAGAGGAGATGATATGCTCCAGGGGTAGGTAGGTGGGGCGGTTGCAAAATCCTGCTTTTAAGGTTTTTTGGTAGCTAGAAATATACACCTGGAACTTAATGAAGCACCCCGTGCTTTTTTCACAGTGGTGTCAAAAGAAACTGTCATTACTTTCATGCTATCTTTCAGATTGCCAAAGGTGATTGTTTGCGGAAAGAAAGGTCTATTGATAAATGAAAGACACAATGATGAAAATATGCAGTATTTTAATAGCGCTAATTATAATTATTATAATCTGTCACTAATGTTTTTGATGGAAAAATGTTCTCTCGACAACTATGGTGCTGGAACGGTCTGTGATGGAACAATTCCGGACAATTACTGACAAAAAATGTAACTTGTGATCTCCTGAACACAATATCAGTGTCTGACGTCAGTAGTGAGTGTATCCACCTCGTTCTCGGATGGCAGTCGGAAGCCTCCTCCTAATGCTACTAGTGAGCCTTCTGATAAGATTCAGAGGCAATTGCTGCCAATCCTCATGCAATGCAGCTTTCAAACCGGCGGCCAAATTCTGTACAGGCGGATCCATTGCTTGCACACGACGTCCAAGAATGTCCCAGATGTGTTCTTAGGGATTGAAACCGAGGCTCCTTGCAGGCCAAAGTAATGTTGTAATAGCGTTGTTCTGAAGGAATGCTCTCACAGCATGGGAACGATGTGGCCTTGCATTGTCGTCCATGAATGCAGGGCGAGTAGCCAACGGTTGGTTGTCAAAATGATGCACGGCAACCGGATTGGGAATGACTCGGATGTACTGATGACCATTGAGATTCCCACATACATTCACCATATCAAGTTTACAATCACGCGAGAGGCATCCCCACATCATTACTTATCTTCCACCACAAGGAACCGTAGGTCTGATGTTCCTGGGCACGTAAGCAGTATTTCTATGCCTCCACTCTCTCATGCGACGATCTGTGACGTGAAGCACAAACCTGGAATCTCAGGACGTGGAAGAAATGATTTTCTTCCACGTCCTGAGATTCCAATGTTGTCGTGCCAAACACCACCCCCAAACGTCGTTTTTAATGCTGATCGCACAGAGCTGGCCACTTGATGGCCCTTCTGGACCGCATACCCAGTGCTTTGAGACGGTTTCGGGCATTTCTGTTGCACAAACGCCAAAGGCGTTTCAAAACCCAAATTGAAGCAAAGGGTTCACGCCTAAAGAGGCGTGCCAGATTCCCATCTTCCCGAGGAAAGGCTTCTCGGGGTTGTCCAGCCCTTGGTTGATCGTTGGTTTGTTAATGCTTTCGGACAAGTCTGCTGATGACAGAATGACTATAGCCAAGTTGTCTTCCAATAGCTTTGAGTGACATGCCTGTTGCATGCATGCCAACACTTTGGCAGCTTAGTGCCTCTGACAGTCTCCTCCTTGCCTTGTCAATATTTGTTGATAAAAGAAGTGACAAATTTTCTTGTTTTATACCCAGATATTGCAATGGATGATAGTGTTTTTTGCGACATTCGTGGGAAGTATGTTTCACGTGGACGAGCGGATGTGTTTGGGGTACGCTATCAACCAGAAATGTTTTACTAGATGAAATGTACTGCAGGACATAGCAATCATTAAAACATAATAATCAGTAACAGCAACTTCACTGTCATGAAACATTTCAGGGGATGCTTAATTAAGTTCCAGGTGTACAGATGGTTTTGACTTTTTCCATACAATTTTCTTGGAAAAACCCATTCATGTCACAGTAGATTATTTCTCCCACCAGGGGGCGTAACCCCCCCCCCCCCTCCCCTCAAAAAAATTCACGATCACGGGTTTTGTCGGGCAGAGGCTAGGCAAGATATTATGAAATACCAAATTCGGCGGACGTCCTTGCTTGCCCGACGAAAACATACACACGTTTTGGAGTACCCAGTTGGGCAAAATCTCTTGCTTGCCCGACAAAAATATACACGGTTTAGAAAGTGTAGTAAATATCCAACTGATTATTTCGGTAGAATTCCACATCCAGGGAGAGAATAACCGAAAACAAAATATTTCTATGAATATGGTCCGATTAAGCACACAGATGGTCGGGACCTCTAACTAACTGCAGTGTAACTGGCAGCACTGTCATAAAATTCTAATAAATACACATAACGACACACGCGTGTGAATGGTCGATTGCCAGCGCGGAAGGGTGGAACGAGAGGCCGCTGGCCTCGAGTTTTATCCTTCCGCGATGGCACAAGAGCCATATTGATTAACCCATTCACACGCGGGTGTCGTTCTGTGTTTATTACACAGGCCCTAGTTATACCATTTCCAAAAAGTTCTGTTATCTCACCATTATGAAATTAGCAAATCATTCTTTTACGTAAACGCCATACACACTCTGAAAGAGGAAGAAGGTTTCTGCAACTAATGGAAAGAACCCCCCCCCCCCCCCCCCCAACAAACCACTGTATTAAATTTAACTCTAATCGTTTCACCATTGCAAAAACAGGCTGCTATCAGGATTGTTTCGTTTCGTATTCAACTATTTTTTATATCGGGAATGGCAGGAAGACAGCCCTAGTGGCTATGCCATTTCCCTGTAGTGCAATAATGTAGTTGAGAATATTGTATGTTACTGTTACTATAAAATGTATTCTATGTCTATACATGTTGTACTACTGAATAAATTATTCTATTCTATTACACGCCTTCACATATATAAGAACAATTATTAGAAGGACATTCACCCATTCATTTGACAACTATCAACAAAAAGAACACATTTTATGGCCAATCAAATTTGCGAAGGGAACCCGTGTTACTATTTCGTCGCCTGAGTTCCAATGAAACTCGGGGAACGATTTTCAGCTATCGCTCGCTTGTGATTCAAACTGTAATTACGTTGCACGATTTGTAGAAAATTGCAGTGAAATTTGCTTCTATTTAAAAATAGCTTGCAACGATTTCCATTCCGCACATATGTGCGGAACAGATTTTCATTTTCCGCATGGTTTAGTGTTGCTGTAGAAGGGGATTGCATGGAACAGACGTGTAATAATCCCCTGCCATGTACGAATTTTATTTTAACAATCGAAAGTATATTTGTAGCGCGTGAGTCTTTGATAGAAGCAATTAGGTATGTTCCAAATCGTTGGGAAATATGACCGTGCCATCGGGCATTGACGTAATACTCCCCCCTCCCCCCTCCCCACACACACACACCTTCGTTTTCTTTACTCGTTTCGGCCCAGTCTCTCACAAAAAGTTCGTATACTGACACAGTGTTAGATGGTGTTTGTGTTTAGTGGATTTAGAAAATGTAATACCTGACGTGGATTAGGGAGCAAAGTTTGACAATCTTTGCGTTTGAAGAGAGTGTATGGCATGCAGTTTTTATAAATGTCTGGAAAACTGTTCCGCGGAACATTAGTATTCAATGTCACAATACGTGGCGTCAAGTAAATAAACAAAATATCAAATCTCTTTTGTGCCAACAAATTGACAGTGTAGTGAACGACTCCGAACTGGGCTTGTACAGTACGTGGAGAGTGGATTGTAACTAAAACACCCGCGGAGTGGAGTATCTCCCAAAGTATCACTTTCAAATCCTGTACATATGGACAAAAACACAAGCAAAGTTTCAGCCAATGGACCTCCGGGTTTAACCCGGAGGTCCATTGGCTGGACTTTGCTTGTTATGTTTATGCTTCGCAACAAATTTGCAATTATTGCTCGGGTGGAATCTCCACTCTGCGGGTGATTTAATGATAATACACTCTCCACGTACTGTAGATTCCATACTTCGATAATTACACTCCATAATTCAGCAAATGTTACGCGCATTTTTGCTTGCTTGATTGACTGATATAATTTATTTATTTATTTATTGGCGTTTAAGGTCACATACTTATGCACAATGGCTAATCGTGACCGTGACAGTTTTACGGGTGGAGGAAGCCGGAGTACCCGGAGAGAACCACCGAGCAACGACGAGCAGCTGTCAGCTTCCCAACATCGTAACTCTGAACTCTGCACCGCAGCAGAGGCAGGGTTAGATTGGTTGAAGACATGCGCACCATCGACGTGCAGTACGCCTCAGTACACAGCGTCATCGTGCCCCCATGTAGGCAATCGGGGTGAAGTGTCTTGCCCAAGGACACAACGCGGTTGCCGCAGGTGGGATTCGAACCGAGGACCTCTCGGCTTGCAGCCTGCACTTCTACCAACTGAGCCACCGCTCCCCCGGACTGATACAAAACTACAGTTTAATCCAGGGAAAGGGAATTTTCCCGTTCTCGTTTTCTGAAAGTCAGCCACGATACCGGAGTTTTCTGGTTCTCACGGGGTGTGTGTGTGTGGGGGGGGGGGGGCTTGAAAAATCCCCTACACAGGGCCGGGTGGGTGGGTGGGTGGTCCTGTCACGAAAAAAGTCACTTATTTCCTCTCATCAAATTTATACATTTTCTTCTGTTTTAATTTATCTGGATTTAGGTGATTTAATGGTGTTTAGAATAGTAAAAGTACATGTGTGGCATAGTTTTATGACTGATAACCAGTTGTTGTAACTCACATTTGGTGAGATGGTGACTATCAAACAGCTGGGGGTCAATATCGCTCACCCTTAATCTGTTTTCAACAGACTCAAATCGGTGTTGAATTAAACAAAAATCATATGTTTAATCAAATAAATCATTTAAGTATTAAAATACATAAAAGGTTTGACAAAAAAAAAAAAAACTGAAAAAGAGTACAAGTTAAACTTAACATAGAATCAAGTGATATTCATCAGGGTGTATTGTAAAATGAATGGATGCAGCGGGATGTTTGTGGTAAGATGGTCGGAACAGAAAAATCAGGAAGAAAAAAGAAAATTAGAATAGGAAAGTCTAACTGAGGCTGACTGAGGAAATAATAAGACGAAGAGATGCATGTAGTAAATGAGTTAAAAAAAAAGAATTCACAACATATTTTATACAAAAATATGTTTTTCTACAATTATGAGCGATACATGTACAAATGCGCCCAGAATGTGGGCGATCTATATTAGGTCTAGCTTGGTTCATACATGTATAATCGCACCCCCCCCCCCCCCCACCCCATTAACTCATCTATTCCACTCTACCCTGGACTCGTGGATTTTGAAGTGATATACCCGGTAGTCACGCTCATGATAGCCCATTTTTTTCAAGAAATGCTTAAGATTATCTCTCGATTATGGCCAAATGCGGTACTGCCCTGTGTGATAGATGATTAAAACGTGCACCGAACTACATTAGAGTTTACCCGGTCGACCATAAGTAAAAAACGATCCCAGTCTACTAAACTATAAACGGACTGGCATCGGTAACTGCACGGTGCTTCACTACAAATTTAAGCAGTCCACCGGCTGCCCACAGAGTTGTCCCGTACCGGTAATCCAGGATTCACAATGAATTTGCTATTTGGTTAGGGTTTAACTCTTAACCCGCTGAGTATATTCAATGTATTGAAATCTACATCAAATCTAGTCATGGCTGCTAGGAAGCAGCCATGATTAGATGTGATGAACAAATCATCTATGTTTAACTCAAGACTCAAGAAATCACTGCTGAAAAAAACACATACAATTTACAAGGACAAAAATTAATTTAACCCTTTGAAACTTTAATTATCCTGACATTCAAACGTCTCTGGGAATTCAGTTTCTTCAACGTTTTTCAAAAAGAAACGTCAAAAGTCGGATAGTACAAATAACAAGATATTTTTCACATTAGTGATTATCTGGTTGAGGGCTAGATTATTTTGGTGGTCTGAATTTGTTATTCTAAACTTGTTTTATTACAAATTATTGAAGAGTGCCCACAGGCACTCTCCAATAATTTGTAATAAAACAAATTTAAATAAACAAAATATTATTTGTGTTTGACCGAATATGAAATATGAACAAGGAAAGTGGTGGCTTTTGCTCTGTATCCTTATTTTTTAAAAGCCCTGATAGTGGCTTCTAGCACTCAACCAGTTAAGAAGTCTTGACAACAAGATTATGTTAGTATTTTAAGCTGCGATAACATTTGGCTCAACGGTTATCACTGAGCACTATTCGGGAGAAAATAGGGAATTTCAAGTTAAAACTTTAAAAAATCGAAAAATAATAACAAAACAAATGACCACAAAGTATCGACGTGCTGTTTGATTTCGTTCGTAATAACACTTAAAAAAGTATCAAAGGGTTAAATTAAACAAAATATTTCGCACGTAATAACACGTACAAAAATATCAAAGGGTTGATGTGCCAAAATTATACTTATTTCAGTGGCAAGAGAAATCCGGATCTGGGCAGGAATAACCGCCAGCAGCGCGCAAAGACTTAAGTCAGGGTATATGATCAAGTTTGTCAATTCCTCCACAAAAGCATTATGGTGGCTGGCACTGTTGGGTTAGAAAGATAGCATCAATATAGCGTACATGTATGCCCTATTGGCGATTGACTTTTCTCCCCATCAACCCATCTCACCTCACCTCCAAGATCGCATTGAATCTTAGTTCGATTGTAATGGTCACTCGAAGTGTTGTAAGGATGACGTAATAATGCTAAGTTTTGTTGTATATCACATGCGTGGCCAAAAGACACATTGGCAACACAATGCCAGGGAGCTACATCCTACACATCGTCTCAAGTTAGTGAATATAATTGAACTTGTCACCTCAATAACCCATGCTAAAACACTATAATATATAATTTGGAACAATTAGGTAACATTAACCCTTTGCGACTACGGTACGTAATATTACGTACGAAAATTGCCGTGCGTTGCGACTACGGTACGTAATATTACGTACTCAGACTTTGAACCCGACCGGTCGCTTTTTCGTCCAGGAACATGATACTTCATAAATTCATTAAATAGGATGGATGCTAAGTGCATGCGTGTGGTAGACCAATCAATATTTTCAACGTGCAGCCACAAGGCTGCACGTTGCAAATATTAATTGGTCTACCCCCAACTAATGAATATAGACTCTTCCTGCTGCTGTCATTGAACTGATATGGAAGATATCACCAGGGTTCAAAGGGCTAATTTTTGCGTTTGACGTCGCCAACACCTGATTCTTAAAACGTCACGATAACCGTTGTCGGAAAGGGTTAAATTATTGCAGACATGAAGTATTTATCTTACTTATCTCTGGTTTTGTCCAAAATCTGCTCTAGTTTTTTAAAAAAAAAATTTGGAGTGAATTATCTCTCTTTTTATGTTGTTAGAAGAAGTGAAATAGCTAAAGCGGATTAGTAGCTGAAAGCCAGACAGTTTTGTGTTGATGATACATTTTAGGGGGGGGGGGGTTGAACTGGGTTGATTGGGTAGGTCCCCCATATGAAAAAGGAAAAACAAATTCCTTCTAAAAGGGGAGTGGTGGGTGGTCTCGAGCGGAACAAAGTTTTTTTTTCAGCCCTGTATAGAGGAACGTTTAAAATATTCCCCCCTGGTTCTCATTGCTGAATATCATTCCCTATACCCGGGACATTCATAGGACAGAACCGGGAATCAAAGGTTGCTCTCCGCAACCGTTGATTCCCGAGTCTAATCCACGAATTTCCCAGCATTAGGACTGATTTTCAGAATCACCGGGAAATTTCCATTCGCGAGATTAAACCATAGCTCAAAGGCGATGATGGTCTCGGAAGAAGTTGATGTTCGCCGTAATCCCATAAGCAAAACTACACAATCATTGATACAACAGATACCGAGTTTGTCTTTCAAAACCGGAAGCCACAGAGCCGGGAAATTCTTGTACGCGGGATTAAACCTTATACAGAACTTTTGGTGCCTCCAACTTTACCGTAATAATATGTTTTATCAATTGAATGCCCCAAAAATTGTCGATAGAGCGGATAACCGCAGGGCAGCTTTTTCAAACTTTTTGTTTTTGGTGGGGGGGGGGGGGGAGGGACGGGGGAGGGGTAACCATTTAAGCATTTAATGAAACAAAGTTTTATTTCAATGAAGTAGTGTGTTTGTAAGTGTCCCCAGAACTGTTACACCAGCTCTATTTTTTTTTTATCTCTGACAGATTTCAAATAGTATTGTGGCGATGTTCGCTCTCGTAACTTGAAGCAGAACACTAGTGTGTCGGCCGAATAATGACAAGTACTTGCGATGTAATATTTTATGATATCAGTAAAGTAATGTACATGACATACTATGTGGACGTATATTTTTTAAATGATTTGTTATGTCGATGTCATGATATGGTACCGGCCACACAGTACAACCTTTATGACATCCACAGATTTCATCAGCTGCATTAACCACAAGAATAAATAAAACAGTCGAGAGTTTCTGTGTTTTTTCGTCTTGTTTGATCTTTGTGTCAGTTCCTGTCTTTAACCCACTGCACACTGATGTCGAATCAAAATTTCTACCTGCAAATTTTTCCCATAATGCAACTAGGAATATAACCAATTCAGTCTTGTCTGACAGAGCTCTTAGAGCTCTGTCAGACAAGAGTGAATTGGTCACATTACTAGCTGCATTATGTGCAAACTTTGATGCCTAAAATTTTAGTATTTTGACATCAGAGTGCAGAGGGTTAATTAAGCAGTTTCGGTGCATAACACTTTTGCTTCATTTTACCTTTCCAGTGCATTCCGATAAAATAACATTTAAGAGTATAATGTGCAGACATTTGCTCTCAGCACGAGTATGCAATACAAGAAAATACACTCTGCGTGTTATTACGATTCCAGCTGCTCTCACCAGGCGGATACATAAAAGTACGCACTTTCTGCATTAAGAGATAACAAATATCTTACAAAATGCAATAACTGATGCCTTTTACTGCGTCGTGACTATGATAAATTGCCGAAATGTAGTCACCATTATTCTTATAGTTATAAAATGTTTGTGAATAATTCCTGCTGCTTTAGACACATTAGGCATTTGTTTTGTTAAATAAAATCTTATCTTTTACTTTGATGTTTGGTTTTATTTACTTCAGAAGTACTACAACTGCTTCACCCCTTTTGCTGACACAGCGCGGCGACAAACTAGCGTTTGTCTCTAGTACATTTCTCAGCCGGTTCGTTGTTCATACTAAAACAATCCTTGTGACAAATGCTGAAACGAGTCCGTTGAGCTTTTTTACAACAGTGCGTCATAAGAAATGTTTTGGAAGAAACAAAATAAGATAAAAAGTTGAATGGCCAACTTTGTGTGTAACGATGCCAAATTTGTGTGTAACGATGCCAACTTTGTGTGTAAAGATGCAGATTTACTGAGTGAAGGACGTATTCAAATCATAAATTTCATCCTTTCTAATCGGTATCTACAGCCCATGTTGGCAATTCATTAAATGCTGTGAATATTGTAACCTGTTGCAATATACACTTTAACTCTTTACCCAGCAAAACGTGCGCAAAAATAGAAATAATTACATAAAATAGAAAAGAAATTGAATAACGAAATGTTTCGTTTTTTGCCCCCAAGACATAGCATATGGCACCTCAGTGGAACGAGCTCTTCGAGCTTTTCCAGTGAGGAGGTCATAAACTATGATTTGAAGGCAAAATTGAAAAACTCATAAAACTGGAATGACGAGTTGTGTGAATAACGCTGACTGGATATAACTGCTACGTCATAATTTAACGGGTTAATAATCAAGGCTGGTTATTCTATTGCTTCAACTATACGGAAAGACATGGCGTAGGTATGATGAATCCTTACACTGTGATCACCTCTTGTCGTCTTCCAGCATTAAAGGTGGCTTTTGTTCTCAGCTTATGAATCAGTGCTCAAAGAGAATTTGTAGACTGCAATAGTCTCTGATCTTGGAAAGGACTAAGGTGTAATCCCGAGAAAGGGAATTTCACGGCTCTGTGACTTCCGGTTTTGAAAGACAATCACGATACCCGGGAAATTCATTAACCCTTTACCTAACATGAAAAGCAGACGACTCTTTCAAAAATAATTCTTGAATACCTATTTTTTCATTTTTTGTCTCAAAAACATAGGTTATGACCCTTCATTGGAACGAGCTCGACGAGCTCACTCCAATGAGAGGTCATAACCTATGTTTTTGAGACAAAAATGAAAACACAATGAAAATTAATTGGTGATTTTTGAGAATAGCGCTGGCCGGTTTTGGCCGTTACTTTGGGTAAAGGGTTAACCATTGTATCAGTAATTGCCTGTTGCAGCTTATGAGATTAGTGCGAATATCAACTCCTTTCGAGGCCAGGATCGCCGCTGGAGCTATGGTTTAATCTCGCGAATGAGAATTTTCCGGTTATCGGATCTGAAAATCAGTCCCAATGCTCGGAAAATTCATGGACTGGAATCGGGAATCAAAGGTTGCAGAGAGCAACCTTTGATTCCCGGTTCTGTCCTATGAATTTCCCAGGGATTGATATTCAGAAAGGAGAAGCAGTAAAATCCTGGTATCGTGACTGACTTTCAAAAACGAGAACCGGAATAATTCCCGTTCCCTAGAAAGAACTAACTGTCATTATCTGAACATTTATCCTTCAAAGCCAGTACAAATAATGTTTTAGTGAAAAAAATGGAACCAACAAGTTCACGAAACAGCGAATAAAACATCATTGGACGGATCAATAATCCTTTTCAATTGAACCTCCTGAAATATGCATAATTGGGTGCGCCCATATGCTGTATGGCGCAATATTATTATGAATATCGCATTCAGGAATACGGGGACCAAATGATTCCTGGTGAAATGTCAGCAGTGTTTTTTTTTGTTAATGTTTTCCGAAACTATGAAGGTCTGAGAAGAATAAGGTCTTCGTGTTGTAAATATTTCATGGCATTAAATATATAACTCCCGCGGGGAAGAAGTGATCGCATTTTACCGAATAAATTCTTGCCTATCTCTAGTGTAAAACGGCTAAAATTTGGCAATGCTTCTGCATGTGGGGTATTACTCTTCCTTATCTGTCGACATGTTGAGTGGGGTTCAGACTAGAAAATTGGTGTTAGATAAGGCATGGTTTTCATGGATTTCTAGACATTATTCCTAGATGAAATATACTACTCAAAGTTTGCTAAGCACCAAATCATTGACAAATCATTGTGAAATTTGCTTGTGGCATATTTGTGATATTTTTGGTAGATATGATTGAGGAATGTATTAAGATGGTCCCCAGTGTTTACATTAGCTCTCTTGACAGGCAGACTTTTCGTGACAGTCATGGAAAGCATGTACCCCTTGATTTTTATGATGTTTTCGCGTAGTGTCTACATGTACATGACATGTGTAGGGTATTCTGTCTTCATTTCAACACAAACCCTTGTGATTTAATGATTGAATATGGCAAATGTAAATGTAAGAAGACATTTGTCTGAAGCAGAAATGTGGCGGGCTGTAGGGATGGTGGAGCAAGGGGCAACCCATTGCCAGGTTGGTGAAGCCCTTGGTGTGCACCATACGGTGATCACCCGGGCCTGGGCAAGATTTCAGCAGTATGGCACACCAGTAAGACGGCATGTCGGTGGCAGAGATAGGGCAACATCTGCAGCCGAAGACCGGATTTTGATCATTCTGGCCTGTAGGAACCGCTTGCCACAGCAACCCAGCTTCACAGTGACCTTTAGAATGCATCCGGGGTAAATGTTTCGACGCAGGCTATCCGGGCAAGGTTGCACGACGGTGGTCTCCGATCGAGAAGACCATGTATTCGCATTTCGCTGTCCCGGAACCACCACCAGACACGATATGAATAGGCCATGGACCACGTTGGATGGATCAGAGAAGATTGGCGACCTGTCCTTTTTACAGATGAATCAAGGTACTACCTTGACAATACAGATAGGCATTCTAAGGCATGGAGAAAACCAGGAGAGCGATTCCATGCAGCCAACATTGCTGAGCATGGCCGCTAAGGGAGGGTCAAACATGGTCTGGGGCGACATCAGCTGGGATGGACGTACATAGCTCTGTGTCCTTGAACGTGCTACATTGACTGCACAAGGGTATATGGATGATATCCTGGATGTCCACGTCAGATTGTATGCAGGTGCGGTGGGTGATAGATTCATTCTGATGGACGATAATGTCCATTCTTAGGTTGCACTTGCTGTCGGGGAGTACCGACAGATGGAGGGAATTGGGTATATGGACTGGCCAGCAAGCTCTTCTGACGTCAATCCAATCGAACATGTCTGGAATGAGTTGCAGCTTGCAATTTCAGCCCATCCAGTCCAGCCAAGAAGTGTCCAGGAGCTTGGTGCCATTCTGGTCCAAAAATGGAACAACATACCACAAAGGACCACCGGGAACCTGATTGGGAGCATGAGAAGGCGTTGTCAAGCTGTAATTAACAGTAATGGGTCTCATACTCGATAATGAATCCATACCAGTTCGCACCGTCAACTTTTTGGCATATTGAACATTTTTCTTTTTGACCAATAATATCTATTTTCCATGGTTATCGTATTCAAAAGCTAAACAATAATGTCAAACACAAATAAAATCTTAATTTCTGTACTTAAATCATTAAAGATATAATTAAATAAAAAATATATACATTTTTCATTACAATATTTCAACTAAAACGTAAAACAGGTAGTTGGATATACTTGGTGCTTAGCAAACTTTGAGTAGTATATTTCAATTTTATTCATCGTGTTGTATATTGTACTGCAGACATTATTCCTAGATGAGCTATTTGTATTTCTAATGTTTTAACTTGATCAATTACGTGTGTGAAAAATTTAAAGAAAATCATTCACCAAACGTAACGGCCATAATCAGCAAGTCCTATCCACAAAAAATGTCTTTCAAATTTCATTAATTTGGCAACTCTTTCTCCAAAACCTAACTTATGACCCCAAGCTCCCAGGTCACCAGTTTTATTCTGTAAGTAATTCGACGCTGTTAAGGGCTATTTTTTTTACCCACTTTTCGTTTTGTTTTCCCGCAGACTTCCCTTGATGTAATGTGATGTCCCCTTCCTCACATAATACAGTGAAGCCCACTTTATTGGATATCTCTTAACTGAATAACCCTGTTAATTTAATATAATTTCCCAATACAAAACCATTTACCTTACCTCCAGTACAAATGTGACCTGTTAATTGAATAAAGGTTATAGAGTAAACTCCTGTTAGTTGAATACAAAATCTTGTAACCAGTCGAGAAATTAGCTTCACTCTCCCCAATTTTCTTTTGTATTTAGGCCTATTTGGCCTCAGTGCATCCAATACAGGCATTTAATCTATTATATCTTGTTTGACAGAGCTCCGTTGGAGCTCTGTCAAACAAGATGTAATAGAATAAATGCTAAGTTTATCACTAGAATACAGGAAAGTTACACAATCCCTGTTAATTGAATACTCCTGTTAATTAAATAATTTTCATTGGCAAAGTGTCTATTCAATTAACAGGGTTCCACTGTATACAGATATTCTTTCTTTCTCCAATTATAGTATTCCAATCAATATATATTTATTTAACCTTGCAAACCTAAAGATATTAATACAATTAGTGGAAGTACGTGGCGTAATCATAAAACTACGGCTGTGATGAGTCTTTCTTCATAACTATTTAATAAACAAACATGTCTGATGGTATTGGTGGGGAACATTAAATCAAATCAAGTCTCAGATATTTCTTGCGTTGATTCAAAGAAAATGATTGTTTTAGATTCTGTAGGTTCGTTTTTTCGACCAAGTAAAATATTCCATCTGACTGAATCTAAACAAAGGCGATTGACTATTTAAGGATAAGACTGGCTCTATGCCCTGCCAAAATCGAATTCCGTAAACAATTTGACTGGTGGCTTGAGAGCTTGCTGATGGCCATTCATTGGTTCGAGATTGCCGAACCTATTCAACTGCGGATATTAAGTCTGAGAGATGTCGTGATTCGTCGATTAATCGACCAACCGTCGACTATTGCTTTTGTCGACGATTATTATTTTTGTTGACGATTGAAATATCTTCAAGGATAACTTGACGATGGCAACGCGTAATTTATCGCCCGCAATCCCTACTCTGTTAATGTGGCTCCAGTATGTTCAGAATTCTGGGAAATTGCATTGAACGGTATATAGAATGTTTGGTTATAACAAGATCGTTTTATTATCAAAGCGGAACATCGAAGTCAAAACGTACGAGCATCTCGTCGACTACCTTTCAGGACTGACCACTCTAACGTCGACATGGACCTGTTCCTATTCCGTAACTTTGTTCAAAGTTACAAAAAGGCAGGCCTTTGAAGGCTGACAATGTGCCACATTACACTACAGCTGCTTAATCTAAGTGCAGCTGTATGCCTATCCAGGGTGCCGCGTCGATGGCCTGTCATTGTCATTTACTCTTAGAATATTGAGTAATGTTCCATACGAATTGTTTACAGAGGGGACCAATACTATAAAGCCTTTACAATTGTATTTTCGAGAATTGTATTTTCTATCTATCACGACAAATGGTTTGAATAATTCATTAACGTTTTCAAACACGTGACAATTTAGCGGAAGGTAAATTGCCACGTCTTTTAAAACACCAATAAATATTTTCTGTGATTAATATTCACGGATGAAAAATACAATTTTGAAAAATACACTTGTAAACTTTTTATAGCGTTGGCCCCTGGTCTCCCTGGTCTCATCGATGACAACCTTCCGACATGTACGGACTGAATGCAGAATTACATTTTTGGAGTTAACTGTAACCATTAAATTATTGGCCGACTTGTACCATTACCAATTAATCATCAATTAGTGTTGTTGACTAGGCGACTAGTCGAATGTCATACAGAATTTAACTGCTTACCTGGGAGCTCCATAGAGACCTTGACCATATGTCTACATATTTTACTTCCCACCCTCGAATCATTTTTTATTTCATCTTAACCCGGCCGAACCTCCAACAACACGTTACAACGGAATGTAGTTGATCGCCCAACCATTTGTTTCTGCCTCTCATTTGATCCAAACATAGCTTATGCCCCCCCCCCCCCCCCCCCGATGAGACGAGGTCATTATCTCCTTAAGCTCGTCCCGGCCAGGGACCAATACTATAAAGCTTTTACAATTGTATTTTTGAGAATTGTATTTTCTGTCTAACGCTTTAAATGGTTTGAATAAATCATTAGTGTTTTTGAATACTTGAAATAATCATTGGTCTTTTAAAAGACGTGGCAATTTACCGAAGGTAAATTGCCACGTCTTCTAAAACATCAACGATTATTTTCAGTGATTAATATTCACAGGTGAAAAATACAATTCTGAAAAAAACAATTTTTATTATCATTATTATTTATTGGGGTTTAAGGTCACATACTTATGCACAATGGCTAATCGTGACCGTGACAGTTTTACGGGTGGAGGAAGCCAGAGTACCCGGAGAGAACCACCGAGCAACGGCGAGCAACTGTCAGCTCCTCAACATTCTAAATCTGTTCAAGCTCCGCTCAAGCAGGGTTACAGCGGTTGAAAACATGTGCACCATCGACGTGCAGTACGCCTTAGTACACGGCGTGATCGTGCACCCATGTGGGCAACCGCGATAAAGTGCCTTGCCCAAGGACACAACGCGAGTCGTCCCGAACGGGGATCGAACTCGGGACCTCTAGCATAGAGGTCCAGCAGTCTACCACTGAGCCACCGCGCTCCCCCCCCCCCCCCCCCCCCCAAAAAAAAAAAATGAAAATTCGGAAGCAGATGTTGATGTAGCTGTTTACAACTAGGAAACAGTTAAGCGATAACTTTCTATCGACCTGATACAACCGAGAAATGAGATGTAAGACAAACGTACGCTACCATACTTTGAATCTTTACTCTGGCGTTTATGTAGTAAGTCAAGAAAACAAGCCCGGATTTACTTCTCTAAAGAATGGAAACAGGAAGACATAAAACCAGACAGGGCGAGAAAGCTAATGAAGTAGAGAAAACAAACATCATAGATGTTTTGATAACGCAATTCTATCTCAGAAGTGTTAGATTCGCTCACAGTCAGTTAACACTCCTTTACAATGGCGAATTCAGACGGAACCAGAGTCGGCGTGCTATGGGATGAATTTTCCGAATTTTTCTAATTATGTACATGTCAGGCAATTGCGTTTTGTTTAATTGTGTATTCGTTTTCAGCACACCATGCAATATCATTAGAAGTTTATTCAAAATACCTCCCAATGCCAGTAACCCAATGTGCGATGTAATGGCCATAGATTCACTGGACAGCCCCCTCTTATAAAAATATCAGGGTGCAATCATCGTATACTCTAAAATCAGTTGGGTTAAAAATCAACCCAAATCAATTGGGTTGAGTGAATATGAACCCAATTATTCACTCATCCCAGTTGATCGGAGTTGATTTTTAACAGAACTGATTTTAGAGTGGACAGTCGCTTAAAATACATTGACATACCAGACTAAAAAACCTGATATACCATGGTATTTAGGGGACAATGGCGAGGCATGCCATTGTCCCCATTAGGGATCGCTGAACCTTTTGACCGACTTGCGGGGAATTTAGAGGACCAGGACCCCACGACGATTCGGGATGAACTCCTACCACTCCCAACTCCTTAATCGCAATTCCAGGATTCACCCCTGGGTGCTGCATCTAAATTGAATAACTATTTTAATTACAATGAACTTCCAAACTCCAAACTATGTACCATACCTTCAACATGAACCTGACCTGTTTATTGCAGAAAATATTACAGACAAAACTCCTGATAATTGAATTAAGAATCGCGTGTTCTGTTGAAGGTTTACTCTCACAACCACTGAACTCCCCAGATTTATTGACCTATTCTGCCTCAGAACAACACATATCGATTGACATTTAATCAGTTATATATTGTTTGGCAGTGCTTCGTGAGCACTGTCAAACAAGATATAATGGAATGAATGCACAGTGTGTCACTGAATGTCCATGTTCCTGTATCTTGAGAAATCCTGTTCATTAAATAATCTTCTCTGGCAAAGGAGATATTCAGTTAACACAGTTCTACTGTAATAATGCGCAAACTTTCAGATAAATTGGCTAAAAATCGGCAGTGTTTCTCTTGCTTCTATTTGCATTGACTGATTGTTGAAAAAATCACATGTTTCGTTCGTGCTTGCGTGATCAGGTGTACGCACCTGTACACAAGCCTGTCTGCATTCTTCGGTCACATCTACACGAAGTGACGAACACCTAGACGCGATCGGGGTCTCTCATCTGGTTCAGTATCAACTCCTACCTTGAGACAATCCCTTAACGTCCGTGGATTTAGGATTTTTTTCAGATTTTCAGTGATGGAATGTTTATGAGAAAAATTCGATATCACCTCATTGAAAATAAGTTTTCTCAAAAAGCCGGATTAAAAATGAAAGAGAAAAATAAGAAGAAAAAAAACCCGCGCAGAATAATTATTAATCGTGACATCGACAGCTAGTAATTTGGGGTACTAACTATTGTGTGCCGAAGCTTACATCTACAAATGACCGTCTTTGATGGTTGCTTTTATTATCCAAAATTATTAGCTCTTAAGATTCTAATAAATACAGATTATTACAACAGTAAATCGACCTGGGTTGTCATATTCCTTTGAGCCGAGTTGATGTTAGGGTCCTGCGAAGCTTCGAAATTCGATTAGATTCGATATGCCTCGATAATACGATTAGATTCGAATCGAGTTGCGCTGATTCGGAAAATTCGAATCCTGGAGAAGTTCCCAAAATCATGCCAAGTGTCTCCTCTTGAACTCCTCTACTGTCATCGGCTCTCCTGTACAGGAGACCCGGAGACACAAGAAGAATCCAAAGAGACTCCGCGTCCGAAACTACTTAATCCCGCCCTGGGTTAATTCCGCATTTTTGAAACATTTTCCAAAATAATAGACGAGTTGCATTTAAATACAATACTTGAGTGGACACCGGCAAACTTTACGGTTATTTATTTATTGGCGTTTAAGGTCACATACTTAGGCACAATGGCTAATCGAGACCGTAACAGTTTTACGTGTAGAGGAATCCGGAGTACCCGGAGAGTACCACCGAGCATCGACGAGCAGCTGTTAGCTCCAGACCATTCTAACTCTGTTCAAGCTCGGCTCAAGCAGGTTACAGCGGTTGAAGACATGTGCATCATCGACGTGCAGTACGCCTTGGTACACGGTGTCATCGTGCCCCCATGTAGGCAACTGGGATAAAGTGCCTTGCCGAAGGACACGAGGTGGGTTGTCCAGGACGGGGATCGAACTCAGGACCTCTAGCATAGAAGTCCAACAGTCAACCACTGAGCCACCACACTCCCAATCTTTACGGTTGTAAGGTTATAAGGTTGTAAGGTGTAATATCTTCAACCTCAAGAACGATGAGATTCCATTCGAGATTCGAAATTCTCTGCCTGTTTCGATTCGGAATTCGATTCGATTCGAACTTTAACCCTTTACCTAACGTAACGGCTAAAACCGGACAGCGCTATTCTCAAAACTCGCCAATTAATTTTCATTATTTGTTTCATTTTTTGTCTCGTCGAGCTCGTTCCTCCGAGGGGTCATAACCTATGTTTTTGAGACAAAAAATGAAAAAAATTAGTTATTCAAGAATTATTTTTGCAAGTGTCGTCTGCTTTTCAGGTTAGGTAAAGGGTTAGGATTCGCAGAACCCTAGTTGACGCGTCCAGGTAAGCCCGATCGGTTCTCGTCAAGGAGACGCAATTTAACAACATAAATTGATTGACAGCTGTGATAATTTGTATATTATATGATAATAGATATTTAAAATTTAAATATAACATTTGAAATGTAAATAAAAAGAAATTGTGGAATTTTTGGCCCGAGTATTCAGCCTAAAAAGCAATCAAGTTCTTATTTCGCGTTTGTACAATTCTCGCATGTCCATGCGTCGGATTCTTGGGTTTGTGTTGAAATAATATCACCGACAAGTTGTTTGGAGGTCTCAAGGAGCCCAAAATGCTTGAAGGCGAGTAGACAAGAGTTCGAATCTGACACAGATTTCGGACATGTTTCAAAAGGTTATGATATATGTGATAAACTGGTGCGTGCACGAAATAATGTTATATATGCAACCCTCCATAATTTGGACCAGAATGCTTTATATGCAACCCTCCACAACTTGGGCGAGACAAAGATTTAAAGATTTATAATTGTTTGAAACGTGCGCAGATGTGGACGTAAAATATTCTAAGTATATCTGAACTTAAAGCTTACGATCGCATGTACTCTTAAAAGGTTATTTGCTACGACACGGCGGAATGCCTTCGGGGTGCGCTCAAAATCGGAAAATCAAGTAGTGCATCAAGTTTCAGCCTGTTTTATGTTCCTATCTTATAACATGGAATGTACCGATACTAAATTACCCTAGGCACAGAGAAGGTATACGTGTCTAGCAACATTTACGAAATGCTCGTATAATGTCATTCATATCATCATCGAAAAGCAGACAAGACAAAGCATTCAAGTTTATGAACCCATTTATCATTGGCAGAAATCCCAGAGCAAACATCCATAAATAATTGACAGCATAAAAGCTCACTCTAAAATGATTAAGTCTGCCGTAAATTTGCTGATCACCTTCTTTGTTGTCGTTTTCATCCCCTATTTTCAAATTAACTCCGCCACAGTTCTGAAATTTATTCATCTGTGCGTAAACAGTGTATTCAAACCGAACCAGTTGCCGTACCGCAGACTGAATATTTACTCACCCAAAGTGACCATTCTGTCAATTGAAGGCATAGATAAGAAGAATTTAATGAATATTTCGAATGGAAGTTCTTACTACGATCACAGGTTATTAGTTTCCTTGGCAGATATAAAGTCTTTCACGTTTGACTTGCATACTTACTTCTCCAACCCATTACGTACCAAATACACTTTTTATATCGCATATGTAAATTGCAAGTTTTTTATTATTCTTACATGCACCAACATGCACATAAGGCCTTGTTTCTGGCCCACCTGGAACCAAATTTTGTATCTCGGAAATCGTGTCACTGCTAGCAAAAGTAGATGGGCAACGAGAAAAGATTTAGAAGCTTCGTTAACTCTTTACCAAACGAATTGGCCGCATCTGCCACGTAACTTACAAACTAAGCAGTTGGAAAATATATTTTTCAAAACATTTCAACAAAACCATATCATGTGATTCCCTCACAGGAACGAGCTCTTCGAGCTCGTTCCAATGATGGGGTCACATGATAGGATTTTTAGAAAAAAAAAACATTAATTAAAATAATCAATTTTGATATGTGCGTTAGGTAAAGTGTTAATGGCGGACGTGCAGGCTCATGGCAAGACAGTCCTGATCAATAAAAGACCCAGAATGCAGCTTCTAACATTTTGAGGTACTCTGTAAATGAGCCGTATTCTGGATGAAGTCTGCTTACAGTCCGGCCGGAAACAAAAGCGTCAGATAATAGATAGTGGTGAACGCGTCACCATCTTTCGTGCCTAATAAAACAAACTGCTTCTCGCCTCGTACGTATTTCTATGAACTTCACAAGATAAAAGACATCATGTGCAAGTTGTGTTGACACCAAATGCAATCAATCGAATTCTAAACTTTGGCAACAACGAGTTATATCCCATTTGAATACTTAGACGTGTGGAAATTGAAAAATTAATAAATCCATCACTTGTTAATTGTTGAAATTGTTAATTAGGTATATCGAAAAAGTAATGGGTAAAATATATTCGCTACGTATATTGCAGGTGACCTAATATGGTATATATAATGTTAGTAAATTCTTTCTCGGGCGAGGTTACTGATAAACTGTGTAATCACATCAAAAGCAGTGTCATCCTTATGATATTAAAATCGTCAGTGAGCAATCCATTTGTCAAAAAACTACATAAACGTTATCAAAAAAGTCGTTTAGCAAATTTGCTATTATTCATAAAGACCTAGAATTGAAAATGTTGAAAATTCAGACGATTGGTGTTCATAGTTTTCAGTTTTAACCGATATTATTCATTCATAATCTGCAAATGTAACAAGACATTCCTTATTAAACTCGGAAAAGAATTCAAGGGACTTGATGTGTTCCATTTGTTAATCTCTTAATTTTAATAAAGCTAATGTGATAACATTAGAATGACATTGGGATGTAGCAAGATTTCTTCCTCTCTCTCTCTCTCTCTCTCTCGATCTCTCTTGGCTATATATTTCGGTGGCTGTGGAAATATCAGCACATATCTGATATCGAGAAGTGTTGGATCCAGCATTCTGCGTTGTGGTGGTCTCCACATTTCAAACATAAGAAGCATCGACCGACGTGCGCAGCGGTAAGTTGGGGAAAAGCCCTAGAGGGAGTGTTCCACTCTCGTCGGTTGGTTATGGGGGCCTCCTCAGGGAAAATGCTCGAAAATGGAAGGTCGGTGCGGCCGTTAAACTCTCAGGTCACGAGTCTAATTCTATAAGAAATTCGAGCTGTTATGTCGTGGAGCCAGTTTAGCCACAAATAGGTCATAGCGTATGTTTAGATTCTCTCATCTGGAATATTTCAGTTAAAAATTTAATAGATATGCATTTTCTGAGAACCAATGTTAGAAATGGTGTTCAACTGAGACTGATTTGATCGACATTTTGATTGCGTAATAATCACAAATGAAGGCTACCCACAGACTTAGTATTATGATTACATCGGAAATGTTCCACAAAGTATATTAATTTATTACTTTCCAAAGTCTGGTTTACTGGGATTTCCGGGTTTGATCATAAACGATATCTTCACAAGTGAATTATGCAATCAACAATTGGGTCATGTATCCGTGCGCGCAAATGAAGACGCTTTGCCGTGGGTGTAATGGGGACTTCATTGTTTTTGGGGTTTTTTTTTAACCCTTTACCTAACATGAAAAGCAGACGACACTTGCAAACAAAATTCTTGAATAACTATTATTTTCATTTTCTGTCTGAAAAACATAGGTTATGACCTCCTCATGGGAACGAGCTCGACGAGCTCGTTCCAATCAGGGGTCATAACCATTGTTTTAGAGACAAAAAATGAAAAAATAATGAAAATTAATTGTGAATAGCGCTGGCCGGTTTTGGCCGTTACGTTAGGTAAAGGGTTAAATAATATAATTACCGTTAATAATGAAAAGTAATAAACAGAGTAATCGCTTGACTGGACTGGTTACTTGAAATAATTCATTCGAGGCGAGGGACTATATTGTAAGAAAAGTGTGCATTCGCGCATTCGTATTTGTAAAACGTCGCACACCTCTCATGAATTATTTCACGTGACCAGTCCAGTCAATCGTTTACTCTCTATATCTTGATGTTTTCAAGGGGAATTAACTATTTATTGGTTTTAATATCCGTAACTGTGACAGGACAGAATACCTATATGTCTTTATTAGTAAATGCGCATCACATTACTTCAACGTTCCTCTGCGCACAATTTTTCCAAAAGTGGCAGAGCAAACAGCCCAATATTGTTTTCCAGCAAAAGTATTCCCTGTCTTCCTGGGCAGTCTGACAGTTGCTCGCCTTTGTTCGATGGTTCTCTCCTGGTACTCCGGCTTTTTCCACCCGTAAAACTTCCGACATAAAGTGATCCAGGCAGTCGAAAGTGTCGTTAAACCCCAATAAATAATTAAATAAAAAATTATCTGTCTTCAACGAAATTATGGAAAAAAATCAAAGAATTTTCAAATCGAGGCATCGCCTTAAACCTCCTATTGTGTTTCAGGATTGACGACTTGTAGTTCTTTTTTGCGACGTGCGAATAGCAAATGCCGAGTTGAATGGAATATCGAATCGCAATGGGCTGAAAATTTCGATTTGAATAGAGTGGCAACGTTTTTGAACTTGAAAATATTGTACATGCTTGCTGTCGTCGATTTTAGTGAATATTATCAACTCCCGTGTGCAGCGTAAGCTCATCTGTTTGGGTAAATCAACCACAGAAATCGGAATATTCCAGAATATTCCCAAATATTCCGGAATATTCTAGAATGAGAATAAAAGCAGTTGCGGAAGCGAAACCTACTCCTAAGCCGGAGACACACTGCATGCGTAACGGCCAACGACATAGGACACGCAACAGCGCGATAACGACCGAAAAATACGAGCACATAAAACGTAAACGAAATGATCACACCGCATACTTGACGACTATTTTTTGATAATGGTGCCCTCATAAATCGAACATGTCGCGATTTTTCTGTCGGATCGTCGGTAACGCACTCAAGTCAACCATGTGTTCAAGCGGGTGTCCGTTTTTGTGTCGCAGTCGTTCTGGTGATTTGTCGTGTATCGAATGTCGTCGGTCACTACGGATATAGTGTGTCACCGGCTGACTATAACAGAAAAGTTGAGGGGAGTCAAAAGGTAGAAGTTTGAGAACATTTCGACCACTCGAAAATTTTCGATCCGAATGGAATAATTGGAAGGTCGATGTCCGATCGAATTTGGAAGCTTGCCAGTGCTCTATTCAAGAAATATATTTGATATCAATCAGGCAATAGACAGGGAGAAGAATCACGTCATCATACTAACAAACTGCAATACGACGTACTAAAACTGGAGAAACGTTGATGAAACGGAAATGTCTTGGAATTAACCTGCCTAACTGATACGAATAAAGATGGCACTTACAACATTTTTTTCCAAAATAATTAAAATGGTCAACATTTTTTTTATTTCAAAATATATCTATATTTTGGAAGCAAAAAATAGAAAAGTAACAAAATGTATCACATAATCACGATCCAATACTTCGTTGCGGAAATATCGCCCGTAACATGACTAATAAGTCCGGAACGTCAGAAATAAGCATGATGTAGTAACACTGTGAGTTGGTGTCGGGAGTAGAATTGATTTAATCTTCTCTGTTTTTGAAGTCATTTATTTAAAATAATCATTATTATAGCGTGTATTTCCCAAACTATTTCCTGAATAACTAAGCAAATTCCCTTTTTGCCCCGAAAACAAAGCTTATGACACTCGACAAGCTCGTTCCAATGAGGGATCGTAAGTTATGTTTTCGAGGTAAAAATTGAAAAGAAAATAATAATATTTGGGTGGCATTTTTGTGAATAGCTGGTTACGCGTCGTGTGATAAAAGAATCTAAAATTTGTCAACACCCCTTACTAAAATCGCTCTGAGCCTCGGTAAACCTCTGTAATCCTCGGCTCCTAAATTCCCTATCAAATCGTGACTCATCTGACTGAGATCCTCTGTTTATGTAGATTTTTGTGTACAGCGCCGTGCGGATTTTCAACTTTTCGCGTGATGAATGGTTAACATACATGCTATGTGAATTCTCTGGTGGAATTATCTCGTGTGTTTAAATCTTTCATCATTCGGTCTTTAAACATAAAGTCAATAGAGGATGCGTATTATCTCGTCACACCTAGAGAAATAAGCTAAAGTTTTTTTTGTTTTCAAATTGTTCATTTTCAAATTGTTTCAAGTCAAGTCATAAAGATTCTTTATATTATGGGGTAATGGGGTAGTCAAAGAGCAATGGTTTATCGTTCAGAAAAGACAAAACACTACCTTGTGCCAAGGTTTGTGTTTAAATATTGCAAACCTTCCAAATGAACCAACACTAAATAATTCTGATTAGACAAGTTACATGATATTTGCATTACTTTTCCTTCGTGCTATGGAATGGAAATGTCATTGAAGTAGAGATAATTTGTTAAAGGTTGTCATAATAAAATTCAGGGTTACTTCTCGGGATTTGTTATTATACTTATTTATCGCAGTAAGGCCAAACAAATTACTTTTGATTCTCAGAGACTGGCTCATCGATTTTGTTCGTATGTGCTGGTACATTTTGTTGGCATTTTTCAAATACTACCGTTGGTTATGTCACGAAAATAGGAAACATGAAAGCGAAAAGTCGAAAATTACTGGATCGATTTCAACCGGATCTTGTGCTAAGAAGCGTGAATCTGTTTACTGAGAAGTCGGTTTCAGTAATGGTTTATCTTGTAAAATAACTACGAACAAACGGCAGATACAGCGGAATTGAGTTTGTTGAAAAGTTTGAGTAAAAATTACAGTTTCCGAAAATACAAAGTCGCCGAATTGAACGAAACGAACACGTGCGTTTGTGTATACAAGTCTCCGTGTGAAAAAGTCTCTGTTTGGGATATATTTCTAACTATGAGTGTACCTGCGTTGAACAACGTCCTTATTTGAGAGATTTTATCGATCAGTTCAACGTTTGTACGGTATTTTTGTCTCCTGCTTCGCATTTTAATATCGAAAAAATGCATCTTTATATAACATTAGTTCAGCGATCTGGCTACCCCACGTGTAAACTGTTTATAACATATGACACTCGCGGTCGGACCGCCATGGCTGTTTTCCTTATAATTCATAGTTCTGCCGATACTAAAAAAAAATAATACCCCCCCCCCCCCTCCCCCACTGATTTGAAAAACAATCTCTGACAACTTTTGGTTGGCCTAAGGTAACATAATACTATTATATATCACTCTGCCCATGCTAACTGGGGGTGTGATAGTTCATAGAGCGCATTACTTACCAATCCACTTATTTAGAAACAATTCGAATAGCTTTCAAGACCTGCTTGCTCTCTAGTATTCGATAGGAATTAAAAATAAGACCATGCGAATCTTAAATTTCTGGTCAGAGGATTTTGAATCGAATCAAATCTCGAAATGAATCTGAGCGCTTTCCAAGTTGCACATTCTTACGACTGTAAAAATCGTCAGTCTCCACTCACATTATTGTACAGAACAGAGCCTCGTCTCGTCTATTTGGACAAACTTGTATTGCTGACAATTCTCGTCATTGGAAGAGAGTCCCGGGAAAGTTAGCTCCCCTTAATTTCCTAAAGCTATCAGTAATTTTAAAACGAAGGGTATGGGAATTTCATATAAAAATTGAAATTTCGAAATATTAGCCATTTTAATCATCGATGTGCGCATCATTTCACAAAGTCCAGGCATTTTCCAGCAGAGGAGTATAAAAATACAGAAGCCGACTTTTACAATTTTTCATCTAATCCATTTGAACGTTTGTCTATTATTCTCCGTTGAAATCCACTAAAAGATAAGTAAACGGTGATTTCACCATCTTTTTATGTCCTGTAACCTTTTTTCTGTTCACTTTTTCAACAGTGGGCGCATCGTGACATATAATACAGACACTGTCCTTTCTATGATACAGACACTGTCCTTTCATCAATATAAAAGTCTAGGAGGTGAGATTGGCTATTTCTTTTCCCTTGGAATAATGAATACTTACAAATTGTGGGGTGTGTGATACTAATAGATATTGTCAATGACGGATTATCTGTGAACTAATTGCTATTAATTGGCTTGCCATAAAAAGTCAAGTTTCCTATTCTTACTTTTAATAAACGAAAACAACAGAAATTCTCCAAGTGCCTGCTGATTGTTTCCGTTTATTAAAAATAACAAAAGGAAATATGGCTTTATTTTCTACTGGTGTTATAGGTGTTTCCTCAACAATTACTGGCTTCTTAATTGGACCTTTCTCGCTCATCTAATAATTTCAAGGGAGATAACTTTATCGAAAGTCGATTCTCATGATAAGTTAGGGATGTCGAAAATCGGCATATTCCAGAACGGAATATACTTATGTTGGAATGAATGTAGTTTTTGAAGCGGAATCTCCTTGAATTCTTCTTCTAACATCGGGGCTCATGTCCAGAAGCCCCGATGACAAAAGATGAGTTCAGAAGGAGATACTTTGTTGGATTTTGAGAAGACCTCGATAATTCGAAAAGTTGTCGAATCGGCGCAACTGAAATTGAATCGAATTATTGGGATGATTTCGAATTGATTCGAATTCCGATGCTTTAGAGGGCCCTAATTAAAAAGTCAACATCTATCCGATACATTGGATATTTTCCGCGCATAAATTGTTCGATGGAATAATACCCTGTATCTGGTAAATGTTGTACAGATATAATCAACAAACCTCACAGCCCTTGCTAAACTTTAACTGGAAATTATAGAATATACCCGTAGTAGCTTGGTGTACAAAATGTTCACCACGAGTGGAGAAGTGGTGTTTACCGCGAGCCTTTGGCGCGTGGTTAAATCCACATCACCACGAGTGGTGAACATTTGGTACACCAAGCTACTTTGGGCACATTTCATTTATACCATGATCGCCAGATTAATAAGAGCTTAAATGTTAAATAAATCAATAGTAACACGTGCGAATCTGTTTTTGTTTACATGAGCACCGGTGGGCTGTACTTCCGTACTATCGCCGAAACGAAATAGAAAACGAAACGCGCAAATTACGGGGCCTTTTTCATTTTAATAACATACATGTAAGAACATACTATTTCGAGTTATGGGTGCTTTATTAACATGAAACAACATACGTTTGTTAATTTTTGGTATCTTATGACGTAAACTTATTTATAAACGTAATAAATAATTGCCGGTTTTATTTCTCTCTTCACGAGGCGACGAGTGATAAATTTAGATAAGTTTGCATTCAAGGCGCGGTCACCAAAGGTCAACCTGGATGTCGTTCCACTGTAGGTGTAAATTTTAACTATTGAAATCCCGTTGCTGGCGTATTCACCACGGTTGGTGTGCAAAAATGTTTGTCATAGGCTTTTTTATATATAGTAGAATAGGTAATCATGGTATAAAAAAATATATTCTAGGGATAAAACATAACTTCCAAGTGACTAGCGTATGCTTTTCGCTGTAAAGGACGACAAAAATATATGAAGTCATTTTGCCTATTGACAATGTCGAAAAAAGAATAACTGGGATATTTCAGTTAAATTAAATGGCATGAGAATTTCACAAAAGGGTTAGGAAGTCAAAAGAACAGGTCAATAAATGCCAGACGTGTGTCAACCATGTATGTTTCTACATGTCGCACACAGACTCCTAATTGAGATAACTGAATCTCCAGAAAAAATGGCGCAGTTCTAACTCAAGGTGTTTGCCTTAAAATTCCGAAAAAGATTTTTTGGAATATTTAAAGATGAATGAATGTTGAAACGTTGATTCTTGAAATTTAGTTGCGAGTGCCCCACCAGAATGTTTATTTTTTCGGAATAAGCTAATGACCACTAACTGGTTGCGCAACATTCTTGTGTAATTGAGTTATATTGTCCTGATTATTTCCAGTTAAATGCCTAAACAGCGAAGTGTCATTTCCACGTTGTTCAGAAAGCAAGGCACGTAGTAAGTCTTGCAATTCTCTCTCCGGTTTTTTCTTCCCACGGCTCTTTAGAATCTCACTCTGCTGGAAAGAAACGTGAGAATATACAATCTGAATGTTTTCGTTTGTTTTTCTGTATTAGGTCTTCATTTTACAGGCTTTTATTTTCGAAATATTGCCCCATTGTTGTGTTAGTGTGCCGTAATCTGATCGGCATCTGAGACCAATACTATGAAGCCTTCACAGTTGTATTTTTAAGAACTGTTTTTTCTGTCTATCGCTATAAATGGTTTGAATAAATCATTAGCGTTTTTAAGGCGTGTCAATATACCGTTAGGTAAATGGCCACGTCTTTTAAAACACCAATAAATATTTTCAGTGATTAATATTCACAGGTGAAAATACAGTTCTGAAAAATACAATTGTAAAACTTTTACATTATTGGTCCCCAATCAAGAAATATATTACCTTTTGTGTCATGGCATTGCATTTACAGAATTTAAAAACTAATCGCTCACCGCATCTCAAAGCAACGCCTGCTTTCCGTTGATTAAACGACATGATCTCGAACACCACCTTCGTTGAAGAATTACTTGTTTCCCTGTATAGTATGGGTTAGAAATGCACTTAGTGTCACAAGGAAGAGTAATTTATGACAATCATCAGTTCTGTAGTCCAACCATCCTATTTTCAAGATCCAGTTGTTGCATGAATATTTCCTGGGACAAAATAGTTTTTTGGACTCCTTTTAGTTGGGTACCCTCCAATTTTTGTGTGTGATATTTTGCATCTCGGTGCCCATTGTCTGATGTCCATGAAAAAAGCCCTAACCGATAATTACATTTTATTCTGGTGTATTCTCAAATAGCGGTGCTTAAAGTTTAATTTGACTCTCTATTTGTCTCTCGAGATGTCAGACTGGTGGTCATATATCGTGTTCCGAAATTCACCTGCAATAGATTTACAATATTTTGAAAACATTTTCAGACATATTTGGTATTTTTTCTAACCGTAAATGTACGGGAAAAGTGACTGTTGCAGAGGTTCGTGAATAGCGCACATGCTGTGCGGACATGATGCGAAAAACTTACAACCACCCCCTCCCCCCCAAACCCTCAACCGTATAAAAGTTGTGGCAATTTGACGATTTTATGCACATGCTTTCAAACCATTACGTTAGCCACTCCAAGTCATCAATTTCCATGGGGTGTATTCTAGCTTGTTCGGCGTATATTTGAGCAACATTTACGTGCTATGGCGATCCTGAAGATTTAAAATGGTTGCCAAAATGGTGACCGGAAGTGTAAATTGTGTGTCTTTTTATGATTTGTATTGTTTGAAACCTCCACAATCGCTATTCTGTGTGAATCGCTCTGACATTGCATTAAGTGTGGCATCAAAAAAAAAAAAAAAAAAATAAATATTTTTCGTGCATAATGCAGCCAACTGTCTCAGATCGCCATCATGACGTCCAAAACAGACTTCCGTTTTATTCTGAATATCATTTTATTCTGTAAATATTGCAGTGCATTATTTTTTATTTTAATGATGTGATATGTTAATTCACACAATATGGTAATCAGTATTGTTCGTATCAAAGCTGTATCAATTCTCATAGGATTATTTCTCAAGTGGCCACTAAAATGGCACTTGGGGTGCTAAATTTGACCCATTTTCAGGCCTCATTACCCGAACATTTGATGGAGTCTTATTGAACTTTTGGGATCTCCGGTATAAGCCGTGTTTTTCTCTCCCTCCACCCTTCTGGATCCGACAAGTATTATACATAGTGTATACCTTAGTAATCTATGATACGTTTTGATATGTATATATATGGCTTTTGGGCATGTAATTTAGGTATATGATGGAAGACTGTTCGATAGGTTAGAGTGTACTCGAAACCTTTTCCCGCGATTTGATTACTAATGGCATTAGACGTTGGCCGCTGCTGAAGTCCTCTGTTCAATCCGACACTGGCTTGGTCGGGTCAGGGTGTGTCGGGCTTCTCGTTCTGGGCTGATATGGCAGTATAGTATGCGCGTTTTATACCTATGTTGGTCTGCTGTCAGCCCTTGGTACTACTAACCTACCGAATGTTTTATTCCATCTTCTTGTTGCTATGGGTAGTGCGTAATATTAGCATGGCTGTATTATGTTCTATTGTCTAGTGCAGAAGTATAAGATGTATCGTCTTTTCACCCATTGGCACCCAGTACGACTAATCCACCTAAGGCATTATATAGGATGTATACGGGATGTAGTATAGGATGAACTCAACTCTCTGTACCCCTTGATCTACAATTTAATCTTTAGTACTACTAATCTACCAATTGCTTTGTACTATCCTATGGGGATTTCTTAATGCTAGACTATGTGATTGCAGAGGTGGCGCCAAGCTTTGTGGGGTTCAGCGGGGATTACACTCCCTCTGTCGGGGAGGACTCAACCTCATCAAGGGAACTGCCTCCTTTATTGTCGGTTTGTCGGACGATAACTTAGCGCCCCCCCCCCCCTCGGAGAAATCCTAGCGCCACCTCTGTATGGTTTTGTTTGTGTGATGTATGTTTAGTTACTAGTATAATAGTAGAGTATGGATGGTCTTAGGATATTCTAGAACCTGGCGAAGAGTAAAGATCGAGGCAGTGTCAGAGATAGTTACTAAGATTATAGTGGTTCTACAAGTTGGTAATAATGGTGGAGAGCTCTATCACGGGAGAGATGGTGATAGCCAGTTGTGGTGAAAGTCTAGTGTATTGGATGAAAACAGCGGAAGCTAATCATAGAACAGATAACGGTGACAATGGACAAATCAGCAGTAGTGGTATCTGAGCTATGAAGGCCATGGGTGGCCTACAAGCCAGTAGCCGAACAACTGCTAGAAACCGAACAGCTACGTGAAGCCATAGTTATCCTCCGATAACTATTCTACGTAGTATATCCCCCAAAATTATACAACCGCGTCATAAGTATCCACCAATACCGAGATGAGGTGAAAAGCCAGACGAGCTACTCCTCGGATCACGTGCCCTCCTTTTTCTTCAGCTCATTTGATGAAATCATCATCCACGTTTCTCGACACCCCAATTACAGAATCTCTACACACTAAAAACTAAAGTGTTAAAACTGACACTTTCAAGGTGTTAAACCCATTCTAACTCTTAGCGTTTGATTTTAACACTCAAAGTGCAATGCTTTAAGCACTTAGACATTACAATCGTCAGACATCTGAAACTTGAATGATGGCACTTCCCATGTGTCTAGCATTGGTGGTTCTTCCAGAATCGTCCATAATTTGATTCGCGCTTGGTGGGTACATAATTAAAAGGACACAACGCAGATGACGCGGATCAGGCTCGGAGAGTTCGAGCCTGATCCGCGCCATCTGCGTTGTTTCCATTTAAGTGTCGCGACATTACACTTGCCAAGTGGTATTATTGTAACACCTGTCAAGTTCTGGGATATCTACACTTGAACAAAGTGCTAGTTCAGCACTTAGTAAGTGTTAAATACAGCACTTCGAGTGTAGTTTTTAACACTTTAGTTTTTAGCGTGTATCTTAACCCTTTGAACTCTAGTGGTATCTTCCATGCCAGTTCAATGGCAGCAATTAGAAGAGTCCATATTCATTATTTGGGGTAGACGAATCAGCCCGAGGCTGCACGTTGAAAATAATGATTGATCTACCCATCAATATTTACTGAACAGCCATCCTATATAATGACGTTATAACGTATCATGTTCCTGACCGGAAAAAAGGCCGCTGGGGTTCAAAGGGTTAAAACCGACTGAACGTTGGCGCCCCTTTTCCGAGATAAGTCGAAGAGTAGCCTTTGCACTTTGATATATTTTTTAGCCGAAGCTTTAAAACAAATGTCAAAGTAGTGCTGAGGCATATCGTGAGGTCGCCACGTTTTATCAAAATGTTCAAGTCACAAATGGAAGATAGGCCCTCAAGTGGAACTGCACGTTTGTGGGAAGGTGCGTTCGCACCCGTAGCACTTCCCCTGGCTGCGCGCCTGCGTCTATCCATTAACCTTACATCACATACCCATACTATAAACCCAAAGTATTGTATTTAGAAATATCAGTAAATACCATTGTATACTGTAGTATATAAAACGTATTCCAAAAGCCGGATCCAGTTGGATGGACCGTCCGTAAAAAGACACGCCACATGTCGGTTCCAGCAAACCTCCACCAAAAGTCCAAGTAATGAGGTCAGAAAACCCTCCTGATCTACTACGAAGCGCTCAAGTGAGGTCGCCATATTTTATCAAAACGTTCAAATCACAAATGGGAGACAATACAAGTGGCCATACAGTAAATAGATAAATTCTCATGAGAGAAAATCTGATATTTTTAATAATGGGAATATGCCTTATTAGTGAAACAAGGGTTTCTAGAGCATTTGCTTTACTGAATGAATATTAGGCACCACGGACGTCATCATAACGTCAACAAATGTCACGCTGTTCAGTATCTGGTGGAACCGCCTCGAGCATCTCTAACAACTCTTATTCGGCGTGGCATGCTGTCGATGACCTTCCGAATTTCTCTCAATGTGATGTTGTCCCATTCCTCTACATGCGCACGACGCAGACTGTCGATATCATCAGGTTGCGGCTGACTTTTAACCACTCTCCTGCCGAGTATGTCCCAGACATGTTCTATTTCTATCGGGTTGCAGTCCGGGCTCTTTGCACGGTTGTGAAGTGGTCAACAGCCAGCAAATGTTCACCAGTTTTGAGTACCTATGCCCGCTCCGATAGAGGAATGGAGAACATCACAATAAGAGATATTCGAAAACCCACAGGTATTATGGGGGGGGGGGGGGGGGGGGGGCTTAATATTTTTTGAACAGAAGATATAGTGCGAATTAATATATAACATCATTAAAATCAGAAATAATATGATCGCAATACTTCCGTCGGGTATATTCACAATAAAATCGAAGTCTATTCTGACGTTGTGTTGGCGATAACAAACAGACAGGTGGTTGCATTATACCGCAACAAATACGCATCTTTTTGTCGCCATATTGAATGTAATGTCAGTTAAAGTCGGACAGAATAGCAATTGCGGAGGTTTCAAACGATAAAACGTTGTTCAAATATACTCATGACAAGCTAAAATGCACCCCCAGGAAAACTGATGATTTAATGTGGGTAATTAGCGGTTTGAAGGAAGTGCTAAAATTACGATAATTTTTTTATACGGTTGAAGGGGTGCGGGGAGATTTTCTCAACATAGGTGCACATCATGTGTACTACAGGCGAAGTTCGACGTCAGTCATTTTCCCCCAGACATTGCGAGTTAGAAAAACACCAAATATGTCTGGAAATGTTTTAAAAATATTTTTCCGTGTGAATCGAAAGTAATATTGAAATGTGCATGAACTTTATCGCAGCTGATTTGCTGAAAGCTATTTGGAATCACCAGCAAGCCTGAATTTTAGCAACCTGTCATTTGCAAAATGAGGTCCCGAGAGGGTGAATTTGCTGATGCTATCCCATTCAGTGGGCCAGTTTATCCTCTAGGTACATCTTACTGTTTTGACCTTGATTCAGACTGAGGTTCACCGAGAGTAAATTTTGTGATGCTATCCTACTGTGCAGGGTAGCATCACCAAATTCACCCCCTGGGGACCTCATTTTGCAGATGACAGTCTGCTTATTTTCAGGCTTGATCACCAGTCGACCATCTCTGTGGACAAATAGAGAGTTAAAGTAAACGTCAAGAACCACTATTTGAGAATACACCAACATAAAGTGTAATTATCGATCATGTTTCTTTTCATAGACATCAGAAAAACAGCCCACGAGGTACACAATATAACAGAAAAATGCAGTAGATACCCGACTAAAAGGGGTAAAAAAAATATTATGTTGCTCAAGATAATGTTCATGAAACTAGCATTGCTGGACTACAAAACTGATGGGATATCATAAATTACCCTTCCATGTGATACTAAGGGCCTTTCTGGCCCATACAAGTAAAGCCATAGACCCAGTAAAGATGTTAGAATGTCAACGTAAATGGGCATACTCCAAGGACGGTTTCGTGAAAAACTCACATGTTTGACCGAGGATTTAAACTTTCAAAGACGGCTGTTATACTGATACATAAATGGCTGATTCAGTGTATTTATTCGGTAAAAGAAACTCAGGGCAAACCCTCTCGCCCATCAACAGATCCAATCAGAATAGACAGAAGACGTTGTGATATCCAACAAATGGGAAGGTAAAATGAAGTAATGACTTACTGTGTGATAAAGTAAAGCCATTTGGGCGTAGTGGGTGTCAAGGCCGTCGGGTCGAAGTTAACGTCTGTCGCCAAGGAGTCGTTCAAAGAGGTATGATGTAGGCGGGGGAAGTAAAGGACTCGGAGAGGGTGATACAGTATTGTGGGTGAATTGTTTTTCTAGATTACTGAGAACAGCACTTTAGTCACTTCGTGACAGGCTATATCAACTTTACGTTTGACCTGTTCTTACCATCTGAGTGGGAGCAGAATAACCCTGTAGATTGGAAATCAGTCTGAGATAAAGCTGAACTCTAAAGTGAGACAAAATGCGACGGCAGCAGAATCAGCATTCTGATGAGAACGCAAAAACTTTCAAGTGAACATCCCTGCCATTGAGAGACCAGGGACCGATCAGGACTATTTAAAATACGCTCTAGCCTCGGAGCCTATTTTTTCAATTCATGCGCCAGATTTCAATTTACGGAGTCACACTGCTGTTTGTAACACACACTGCAAGTATGTAGTAGCTCTCATCATTTTCATTTAGTACACTATAGCAAACATTAATCTTCACTGTGGTTTCTGATCAAGTCTTGGCTGCCTATTTAGGCAGCCAAGACTTGATCAGAAACCACAGTGAAGATTAATGCTTGGTAATTTAGACCGGAAGTATTAACTTAAGCACTCTACAACAATGATAAATGATAATCATATATATAATACATGTAAGAGTGTCTCTCTCGATTATCCATCGAAAGAATATCAAAGTATGATCTGAGAAGTTACGCGCCAACTGAGAAGCCTATTTCTGAGATTTAAGAGCCAGGTCCTGATGTTTCAGAACCAAATACGCACTGGCGCATGCCCAGGTCGGTACCTGAGAGACTATATACGCAACAGTCATATGAGGCGATATCAAAACACAACCAAAGACTGGAATTGGTATGGACCCATAAAATTACACAAACTTGTGCAAGAAAGGTATACAATAAAATGTATCATATATACACACATGTAAATATCTCTGATGCTTGTTAACTATCGTTAATCCCTTTTAAATACTTACAGTTTTATGATAACAAAACCGAACGGAGAATTTCGACCGGATTGTGACTTGGTTGCAAGCCGGTAGAAATTCTCTGTCCGCTTTTATGACCTCCAAACGGTGGAATCTTACCAGAAGAAAAACACATGCGATAACATTGACTCTCTGGTGCTATTTTATTGTTCGTGATTCTGACTTGATTTCGCGAGATGTCCTTCAAAAAACCTCGAACCGTTGGAATAAGGGGGTCGTGCCCAGTTAGAGATATGATCAAGAAAGAGATCATTTTTGCGATCACCGTCTGTATAGTAGCCGACTCCTTTAGATGAAAAATTGTCATTCCTCGAAGCCGGATGACTGGGGCTCAGTTGTGAGGTATACGGTTTCAGACGAACTTCTTTGGTCGTGGATTGAGTAACCCCCATCCACAACTCGGGCATCCTGTCCTTTGGAAAAACAGCGCTGCTTATGACCCTATCCGTTCTCCGGTATCCTGATTTGACGTCCCATTTGTTTCTAAGAGGGTCTCAACTGGGACAACAGCGCTGTCTGGGGTAATGGAATTACGATGGTGTTGTACTGGGCAAGTAGAGAATGTATACACACGCATGCAGTGTCTGGACAATCAGCGTACTGGAAGACTAACAGCTGAGCATGCGGTCGGAACAAACTAACAACTTGGTTGCTTGTAAACCTGGTCTGTGTCATTACGCATGAAGACGTGTGTTTAATCTTTAATGAGTGACTAAGTGATAGCCATACCATGTTACAACAAGCCACCCCCCCCCCCACCTCCCAACGTTGTCCGCTCCATCACACCCATGTGTTATCTCTCCACGCAGAACCGACCATCAACATAAAACAAGTGTAACGAATTTCGTCAGAAAAGAACTTGTTGCCCTCGTTTTTATTGATATTGTTTTTTTTTTTTCTCTGAACACTGAATTATATGGTATTTGCCAACTAAATGTACTGTGATGTATTTATCGTGCCAGGTATTGTTTATTTTCTGCTTTAACAATAACATCAGAATCTAAGTGTAAACCAACTTTTTTGATTGACATCAAGGGTAACAAGTACGTTTCCGCATTCCATTTCTACTTGAACTGTCTTTTGAATTTTTTAGCTGCTTTTATCTTATACAATAAAACTGCAAAGTGGCAGGTTATGACCCCTCCCCAAAGAGGGGTCATAACCTATGTTTTTGAGACAAAAATTGAAAATAAAACAAAGTTATTTCGATTGGATCAGAAAGGAGAAGTGAGTTCCGACCACCGGGTCTATTGGAATCATCACAATTATTTGGGGTATTTCGAAAATTTTGAGCAATTACATGACGAAAATCTGTAACATAGAAACGCTCTTCAATGAATTGTCTTTCAGAAAATTAACTTTATTTGGAAAAACAACAATAGCGAAAAACGTCCGCTACCAGTCTTGATACACTGCTTATTGGTTTTACCTGATCTACCTGAAACCATTTTCTGTAAAATCATAACAAATTTCATGACCTTTTTGTTGTCTGGCGAAAATGATTTAGATAAAACGGACAACCGGACTGTGAATACATTTACGAATTACCACAAAAACACACACAATGGTGTATCCCCGCATTTCCTTAGCATAGTTTTAACGTTTCGAATTAATACCCAAGGAGCCTTTCGATGAAAACTGATTTTCTAACGATAAAAGTGGTTCTACTGGAACCACATGGGACCAAATCAAAATTTCGAAACCTTCATGCACATCTGGAGATGTTACCTGAACACGTTAGCATAGTTTAAACATTTCGAATTAAATACCCTAGGAGCCTTTCGATGAAAACTGATTTTCTAACGATAAAAGTAGTTCCTCTGGGGCCAAATCAAAATTCCGAAACCTTCGTGCACATCTAGAGATGTTACCTCAACACATTAGCATTGTTTAAGCGTTTCGAATTAAATGCCCTTGGAGCCTTTCGACGAAAACTGATTTTCTAACGATAAAATTGGTTCCACTGGAACCACCAGGGGCAACTTTGAATCGAAATTCCAAAACTTTCATGCACATCTAGAGATGTTACCTGAACACATTAGCATTGTTTAAGCGTTTCGAATTAAATACCCTTGGAGCCTTTTGATGAAAACTGATTTTCTAACGATAAAAGTTGTTCCACTGGAACCACCTGGGGCCAAATCAAAATGCCGAAACCAAAGGAGCCTTTCAGGGTGTGACGTACGTACGGACGGACGGAGATCACGACTATATCCCCGCATTTTTGAAAATGCGGGGATAATTAAAAAAACTCAGTAATTGTGAATTCTCGAATATCGGACTGTGGTCAAGTTGAAATGTGAACTGACATACAAGCTGAGTTATTTGCAATCCCTTTGAGGATTACCGTTAGCTCAGTTGATTTGGTGGTAGAACATTTATAGCTTGGCGATTGGGTGCCGTAGTCCTGGGATCGACTCCCTTCGGGGCCAACTTCATAAATATTTTACAGTTTTCTTGGAGCGATGATTGAATAATACTTGTAATGGAAGGTTATAGGCAATCAACCGCTGTTTTAACCAGCGATGTAGGAATGGGATCTAGGTCATTTGTCTTGTTGGGACTCATCAAAATTAACTTTTTCACTTCAAGCTCATTTACTGCAGTGAACTGTGACCATGTGCAGCTGATAAACAAATCGTCAAAAGTTGGTTTAGTTGTGGCTTCAGTGCTTTTGTTTATCAGTTCCACTTTATTGATAAAGTAATTCCCAAATCTATCGGCCAATTCTAATGTTGTCGTGTGCTCAGGTAATAGGATAATCCTTCTTTTACCAAGGGGGCGCGGTGGCGTCGCGGTAACCGGTTCTCGTCAGATCACCGAAGTTAAGCGCGGTTAGTAGTTGGATGGGTGACCATTTAAGCGACTCATTCGCGCTCCCGCGTTGTGTCCTTGGACAAGGCACTTCACCCCGACGATTGCCTACCTGGGGGTACGATGACGCTGTTTACTAAGGCGTACTGCACGTCGATGGTGCGCATGTCTTCAGCCAATCTAACCCTGCCTGTGCTGCGGTGCATAGTTCAGAGTTGCGATGTTGGAGAGCTGACTGCTGCTCATCGTTGCTCGGTGGTTCTCTCCGGGTACTCCGGCTTCCCCCACCCGTAAAACTGTCACCGACTTGATATGTTGTTAAACCCTAATAAATAATAATAATAATGCCAAGGAGATTATTAGTAACCGAAAAAAGGGTTTTGTTGTCGGTACATGCATCGATGCACCCATTATAATACGACGATTTTTTTGCTGACTCAATGAGTCTGCTAAGAAAAAACCTTTTTGTTCGCATAGCATTTGATGATGAACTGTTAGTCTAGTTTTATTGAACAGTCGTTCTGACCGACGTCTTTTCTGTTTGTTTTCTTTGATCTCATCATTGAACCACTCAGCCTTTTCCCGAAGTCTAACACTTTTGGTTTCAATAGGGACATGCCTGTCCAACAACTGTGATGGCACCCCATTACACTGTTGGACCTTAGCGATCACGTTGCCTGACACATCCAGCGAAGATAGATGGAAGTAATATGAGAAAATTTATCATTACATGGTAAACCTATCAAACGGTAGGTGGTGTAAGACGACGTTTAATTATAACTATGAACAGCATTCCAACAATCAAACAGGATGGTCAAGGCAGGTTAGGAAGGTAATGGGAAATTGTTACATTGAGACTGAAGATCTAGAAGGGCGACTGAAGCGGGGGGGGGGGGGGGGGGGGGGTTATCTGGAGAAAGTTTCTCGATGATTGCAACAGAGTTGGGGTCGAGGGCACATTGGACGGGTTTATTAAAATCATGCGCCGGCTTTTAAAGAGTACTTTGGTAGATCGTTTGTGAGGTCATTGTTTTTTCAAGGTGAGCTCTAAGTCACTTGAGTTGAAAGGCGGGGGTGGTGGGGGTGGGGAGAAAAGTGGTTGCCAATGTGCTAACGCATCGCCCGCATCCGCCCGCGTAATATGCAAATTGAGCAGCTGAAAAAACTAATTTTTTCGAAATATTTCAGCAAAACCATATCATGTGACCCCTCATTGGAACGAGCTCATTGAGCTCGTTCCAATGAGGGGTCACATGATATGGTTTTGTTGAAATTTTTTGAAAAATTTAAAAAAATTAAATTTAAAATAATAAATTTTGATATCGTCTGCGTTGGGTACAGGGTTAATGGAAGAATGAGGTGAAAATAGGACCAATACATGGATGAGCGATGACACGAGGGAAATGGCTTGGGAGATTGATAATTGCGAAGTGGGAAATTATAGAGTTTCTGTCAAAATACTGGAGATTAGGAGAGAGAGAGTGGATATGGAAGAACAAACAGGATGGCGATGGGGTAGATGTAGGCCCTCGTCAGAAGACCGCGACAAGGTTGTGGAAGGCCAACGAATTATCATTGTTCGATATCCTATATTATTACCACTTTGCAGGGCGTTTCCTACAGCATTAATGTCGATTTAACGGGCAATCATATCCTCTATTGCTCGGTAGTCACGTGATAGGAGGGCCGCTAATGGAAAACAAAATTCATTATCGGCCCTCTTGTCACGTGACGTCTTTTAGAATTGAAAATTTAGAAATGAGGCGAGAACTCGCAAGGAAAAGTTGATGCTTTCGCCATGTTGCGGTCTTGTTGATCGACAGCAACAGAAACAAATGACACGTGGCCATGTTGTCAGTTTTAGCCATTTTCCATGGCAACTGATTCGTCATCTTTATTGCGTGCATTACCTCCCTCGCTGGAAGTGGAAGACGGAATTTTTTTAAACGTGGTCCCAAATAAAATGTTTCTGTTTTATTAAATTTTGTGTCTTTTGATTGCTGGGATATCATTTTGGAAATGTGTAAAATTACAAATTACGTAGTGGTAATAATAGTAATAACATGATTGTTGTCGGGCATAATGGTTCGTGAGCGGCCCTGCATCGATGTTGAACAGCCCTTGGGCTTATTAACGGCCCTCGACTTCGTCTCGGGCCTTTAATAAACCCTCGGGCTGTTCAACATCGATGCAGGGCCGCTCACGAACCATAATGCCCTCCAAAATCATGTTATTGTTTAAATAAACAATGTTCGGCATGTCGTTGAACATGACCAACCCGTGGTTCTTAAGGAAGAATACAGAACAGTCTCGGTGGACAGGTCGTAATTCGCGCGTGGGCAGTAATGTCCACGCATGCGTTAATAGATATCATCACCAGCAAAATTTTAATTAATGAGCACCGGGTTGTACCCGGTGCTTCATTAATTAATTTTTTTATGATTATTCCTATAATTAGTGTTTGGAATCTAATATCGTTGCGTCCGTGGAAATATTGCCCACCCCGTTGAAAGTGACCACTTCACGGCGGCCGTACTGTAGTCCACTCGCCCCCGACGCGAAGCCTGTTCTATTTTGGCATGGTCGACTCCAAGCAGTGCAATATTTCTATTACATAAGAAAGGTGGTTAGGAACACAACTTCATATTATTGGGAAAGTGTAAGATTCCACGCGTATTCATATGTTATTATTTAATGCCTTGATACAAATGCGACAGCTTTGATTTATTTATTTATTTATTGGTGTTTAAGGTCACTTACTTATGCACAATGGCTAATCGTTACCGTGACAGTTTTACGGGTGGAGGAAGGCGGAGTACCCGGAGAATCCGGAGAGAACCACCGAGCATCTACGAGCAACTGTCAGCTCCTCAACATTCTAACTCTGCTGAGCTCCGCTCAAGCAGGGTTACAGCGGTTGAAGACAAGAGCACTATCGACGTGCAGTACGCCTCGTGCCCCCCCCCCCACGCCCCACCCCATATAGGCAACAAGGAAAACGTGCCTTGCCCAGGACACAACGCGGGTCGTCCGAGACGGGGATCGAACTCGAGACCTCTAGCATAGAAGTCCAATAGTTTACCACTGAGCCACCGCGCTCGACAGATTTGATAGACTCTGGGATTCACGCATCAGATTTTCTATATCCTCCATCCAGTGTGATGCTGTCATTCAACTAAACCGCTACACTTCCCGATACTATTTTATTGTTAACCCTTTACCTAACATGAAAAGCAGAGGACACTTGCAATAAAAATTCTTGAATAACTAATTTCTTTCATTTTTTGTCTCAAAAACATAGGTTATGACCCTTCGTTGGAACGAGCTCGACGAGCTCGTTCCAAAGAGGGGTCATAACCTATGTTTTTGAGTCAAAAATTGAAAAAAATAATGAAAATGAATTTGCGAATTTTGAGAATAGCGCTGGCCGATTTTGGCCGTTATGTTAGGTAAAGGGTTAAAGAGGTTCATAAACTCTTGATAGCGCAATTAGCCCCCCCCCCCTCTCCCCCCCCCCCCCCCCAGAGAATAATAGTCAAACGTTCAAACTGATTGTGAAAAATTGTAAAAGCTTAGCTTGCGTATTATTATACTACTCTACGGGAAATGCCTGAAATTTTTTGAAATGATGCGCCCATCGATAATACAGCTTCGCTAGCATTTCGTAATTTCACTTTTTATATGAAATTCCCATACCCTACTGTTACATTTACTGACAACCTTAGACAATTAAAGGGGCTAACGTTTCTATAAATCTCGTTCAATGAAGAAACTTTTTAGCCATGATAGCCGCTCTGCAGTACGACGATCACGAAAGCGTTCCCTTCCTCGATCGAATCGCGATGGGATTATGACCTAGTGGTAACATATTAACCGGGGTAGGCAGAGATTTCATAAACAAAATTCCACAGAATCAAGGCTGAATCATGAAAAATAAACGAACGAAGTATCCGACATACATTGTTTACCAGTTTCGTTTTCCACTGGTGAGATTCTACAAGGTGGGGGGTAAAAAGAGGTGGACATGGAATCTCGTACAGGTCTCGACCCAGTCACGATCCGTTAAACGTCTATGTCCATATCTGTAATCACTTTGCTGATATTTATTTTTGTTAGCTACGACAAGGTTGGTCGGTCGTTCTGTCTGTTTTTAAACTCATTACCTTGTAAAATTCCACCCGTGAGAACCCCGGGCAGTGTAGCAGTGCTTGTTTACTACGGTAAACAAATCCTGGTTTACTGGTAAAATAGGACCTGGAACCAACGCCTGGAGGGGAAGTCCTCTAAAGTGAGCAGCATTGGTATAAACTATTCGCTAAACTTCACTATATACCTTGATGAAGATCATGATGTCGTACCCGACGGCCCATTTGATCCCAAAGATGCTCGATAGGCCACAAATCTGGCGAAAGTTGGGGCCAGGGAAGAAGTTCGATGCTCTGCTCCTCAAGAAAGTCACGACAGATACGCGCCACGTGACATCGGGAATTGTCTTGCTGGAATAACTGCAGTCCGATGTTAGAGTTGAACAACGAAATAACGGCGTTAAGAATTTCGTCTCTATATTGCTGTCCATTCAGATTACCATTGATGAAGATCAACTGCGTTCGATGGTGGAAGAAAATTACTACCTAAGCCATTACACATAGCCGCCGAAACGGTCGTATTCTCGCACGCAAGCATCAGAAAACCGTTCTCCTCGTCGGCGATACACTCTTACCCTACCATCAGCGCGTCGTAGACAAAATCGTGATTCATCACTAAGAAGAACTGTGCTCCAACGCTGCTGAGTCCAGTGAACACGCTGACGTACCCATTCCATTCTGACGGTACGATGACGTTGGGTAAGGATTGGTCCGTGGTATGGACGCCTACTGCGGATGCCGTATTCAGCGAGTCTGTTGCGGACAGTTTGCGCACTGATTCTATTATTAGTTCTACCAGGGGTAATTGCTGCTGTCCTCGTCGCCGGAAGGAAGCGATCCGCAGGTGAGACGTCTTGATGTGTCAGTCTTGTGCAGGGGTCGTAACTCTTAGTCGATCTGACCGCGATCGGTCGGCAGTAGATCCAGTGGTTCTATACCTTCCAATGAGACGGTAAGTACTCGCCTCAGTGACTCCGAACTCAGCAGCGAGCTCATCTGGAGGTATCCCAGTCTCATGCATACCAATGGCACGCAACCTGTGATTTTCGGTTAATCCTGGCATTTTTTAAAATGTCGGAAGACAAAAACTAGCGTGTTTTCTCAATAACCCAAGCTCTCTAGCACAATATTACACAGAAAATCGTCGGTCACCCATTCAATTTGACATTTTCGGGTAGCACATGCTATTTTGAAATCCGTAGCAAAATTGTGTACGGTTGGGTGGACAATAGCAACATGTCATTAAACTCTTTGCACGACTTCTTGTCCACAAACATGCAACATTAGAACTATTATATTTCATCCTTTGTAATTCACATTTGTTTCTATTATACTTTCTTTTTTGACTCAGTATATATTTTCGTCAGAGCTATTGCCCCTTTAGACCTGGAATAAGTTTAATTTTCACCAGCAAACTAAGTAGTTTTAAAATATTTGGTGTAACAACATCCTATTTGGTATGAAAGTGTATGTTATTGGTGTCAACCTCAGCATTGTTATTCCCCTTTATGGACTTCGAATTTGCTTCATTTTTTCCATTCATCGCAACTAAGGTGCGATCTCGCAATTTTTAATTATTTCAACGACATTGCTTTCGTCTCTGAGGCTTTTTCGTCTGTCCTTGTCTGTTGGCCCTTTTGGACTCTCACTGTTGCCATTGTCATCTTGACACGGCTATTTTCGTCACTCTTTTAACTAAAGACCAGTAACACTAATCTGACTATTCACGTCACAACTTCGTTGTTGTGTTCCAATGCGTAATTAGTTGTAACACACAATCTCTTTAATCTGATTATACAACGTGTAGCGCCTAATTATGTTCAATAAACATGAATGCATTCGTAGCAAGACGTCATAGAACCTCCAGAAAATGGATAATTTCGTCTATTTTTTATGTTTTTTGGAGTACATCACTTTTTAATCAAGTCATTAACTGCACTGACAGATGCAAGATTGTTTCCGTTTGCATCAAGTATAAAGATCCTGAAAGGGAATGATTGAAATCTCTCTGTTTTGTTGTCACGCATCTTTTAAACACATGTCACCATTCTCAGTTTGAGTTTCATCATTTTCCTTTATAATTGTTAAATTCTTTATAGCACGGATGTTCAAGACATTGTAATTCAGACTGCTATTTTTCAGTTTAGATGTATTCTTCCTTGCGCATAATACATAGATATTATCATAACAGTGTGTTGATCCGTGTCGTAGTATCACGTCGAGTTGAGGTGGCCAGATTTTCGGATTACGCGGCAGCTCGTGTGATCCGAAAATCTGGCCACCTCAGCGAGACGTGATGCGACGACACGGATCAACACACTGTTATGATGATATGTTTATCATATGACACGCAAATAGTAACATAATTTGCTCACTTCGATTCACTGGCCGTTATAAATTAGATACCCAGATTCTTCCCGGCAGACGAAACAACAACGACTTCCCTAGTTACGAAAACTATTCACGGAAACTCTCGGATATTTCCGTGGGAGTGTGATATGGATTTTTGATTTCCGTAAGAGTGTGATATGGACTTTTGATCCGGAAAAATCTCACCCGGTGTGATACAACAGTTTGGAAAACATCGCCAAACAGTAGTGATATTTAGGGTAAAAATGTCATAGTCATATGATAAATAAGTGTATGGACGGTTTCCGGCACTCCAACAGATTGGCAATAAGGAATCACCTTGTTCAGCTTGAACGTTAGGCTTTAAAAACCAGGGTTTGCAGATTCTAATTCCAGTGTTCTTTTTTATTTCGTTCAAGAATTGCAGGTATGTTACCTTCATGTTACACCTAACTTCACCAAATGTTATTTTGAAAGTTTACTTGTGTGTTTGTTAGTTTCTTTATTGGAGTTTGACCCTTTACCTAACATGAAAAGCAGACGACACTTGCACAAAAAAATTCTTGAACAACTAATTGTTTTTCATTTTTTGTCTCAGAAACATAGGTTATAACCCCTTATTGGAACGAGCTAGTTCAATGAGGGGTCATAACCTATACTTTTGAGACAAAAAATGAAAAAAATAATGAAAATTAACTGGCGATTTTTGAGAATAGCGCTGGCCCACTTTTTGCCGTTACGGTAAAGGGTTAACGACATTTTGACAGTCGGGGTCACGTCGTGTCGGATAGTCATTGGAAATATTTCCGTGAAAGTTAGGTCCCCTTGGTGTCCCAAAGGAGTCAGCAAATTTAACACCAAGCGTATGGAAATTTCATACAAAGATTTCAATTTCGAAATATTAGTGAATTTGTATCGTCAGCTGATAATTTCAGGGGAGATAACTTTATCAAAAGTCGATTTTCATGACAACATTAGTCAGGGATGTTTTCGGATGGAGGATCCGTTATTTTGAAAATCCGTTCAACATGTCAAACAGTTTCAAAAGCGAAAGTTATCACACTCCATTGGAACGAACTGAGGCCAATACTATAAAAAAATTTACAGTTGTATTTTCTAGAATTTTACTTTCTAGTTATGACTTTAAGGGGACGTCCAACCTAACTTTGGTCAAATTTCATGTAATTTTCTTTCAAGTCGAAAAAAGTCCCAGAATGAATAACCCCAATAAATTATATACCAAATGCTTGGAATGAAACATAGAACATGTAAAAACAACTGAAATTTGCCATGGAACTGCTGCCATGTGTAAATAGCACCACCTGAAAGTCTGCTATGGCATAAGTAAGAGAACAAAATTTTTACAATAAAACACCTCAAGATAAAATAACAGATGTTTTCTATAAACATTTAAATACATACTCGAAGAAATCTTTTCCTAATTCATGAAAGTAATAAAAATTGAGACCAAATGTTATAAGTGGAGTGCTCACTGATTGAAGGCAGACATTTTCTTTTGTTTATGTTTTGATTTGGGGAGTTCAACAAAGGTCAACTTGAAGGAGTCCAGCAGAAGAAGTATGGAAGGGCAAAAGAGTGTCTCCCAATATAAAGATGTATGTGTTACTGTAATGGTTTGGAAAGAAAATATGATATTCTCCTATGTAGAATGCACTGCAAAGTCATACATTGTAGTTGAATAAATATATTTACAAACCCCTTGCACTGTAACACCTTTTATCCCATGCATCAATTTGATAGTGATTAAATTGTTAAATTTGTCTGGTTTATGAATAAGTAACATAGCTTTGTTTGCTCTTGGATACCAATACACTCATGATATCTGTTGTTGAAGAAGAAATAAGAGTAACTGTAAACTGTCACTGCAATAAACCATCTAATGTACATAAAAGTACATTGTTATTCAAAACACATCAAATCAACCTTACATAACCATTATTGCATGTACTTTCCCCAAGGAGGCTTATTGACATATTGAGATCAGAAGGGCACATCCAGAGGGTCTCACATATTTTTTTCAAGAACGCAGTACACAAAGCAATCCCCAAAAGGTGACAAGTGAGCTCCATTTGACACAAAAAAATTTCCTGGGGGGGGGGGGGGGGCTCTCTTCCTTGCATGACTCTACCTCCGGCACTCAAGGCATATGCCTTTTTTCTCAAAGTTTAACTCTTTTTTTCTTTTTGAAGATCCTGGCCACACATGTTCCAAACACTATCAGACAGGTAACCCTCCAAATAAGTGTATCTGCAAAAATCATGTTACATTGCAAAACATTCTTTTTAGACTTTTAGTTCTGAGCCTTTCATGCTTCTTACTTCCAACTATAACACTTAATTTATCGATTAATGGGTAAATAGAAAAGTCCTGCCATAATCAACATTTTGAGTTCCATAAGCCTCCAAAACAGCTCCGATAAAAGTGTCAAACATCAGAGTGGTGGCTTTATACAGAATATTCATTAGGTTGTTGCTTGATAAGTAATAGGAACAAAATCTTCACCAGAAAATTCTGTAGCAATACAATTGAGGGTATTAGCAGGCACTGTGCAACAAATTGTAACAAGTCAACTAGTTATCAACAAAATTTTCTGACTCAAAAGAGTGAAAAAGTACCATAACTCTGAAAAAATGTGGGAAGAAACACATGCTACAGCAGCTACACAGGCATTGTTTCCCCATGATGCTCGATCACAACACCAAATATCCTTCAAATTGGAGTAGCAATGGTTGAGATACAAGGGAGAATGTTGGTACATGTAATGATGAATGGGTAAGACTAAGATTAAGAGGACAGGGGTCACCACTGCACGGCCCTAGATGCACCTTTGATTTTCCAACCTCCAGATCTGGGGCATAATAATCGCAACACACCCACCATATCAGTTCATAATTTCAGTAAAATAAAAGAAATTATCAATTTGAATTAATTAATAGATGATGGAAAATATTTGGCTTCCTTCGCCTTCTCGTACTATTTAATTACCACAAACAATATCAGTTTGATGCCGACAAACGAAACTGAACGCATGTGGTCTGGTTAAAACGTAACTCGGCATGAATAATGAAGAGATTGCGAATATTTCGTGTATTTCATTTGTTTAAAAGCCAATTGCAGCTAATATTGACCGTGCATTCGATAATTCGTTTCGGTTTTGACCACACGGCCACGCTGACACTCAGTGACAGCGGTTATGTTTATTGTGATATGCAAATTGGGGGATGGTTTCCGGTGAAGGAGATTTGTCACATTTGTCATTGTAAAACGATCACAAAAGACACTGATCGACGCTTGTGTTAGTATGGTTGGTTGCAAGAAAAAACTAAATTCTCAGCATCGTCCAGGCGCACCTTATTTAAAAGCACGAATGCATCATTTTCAACCCATCTTCAATCGGTCCTTTGCAGACATCAAACATACCCGCCTGAAATTCCATGGTTACTAGGAAGTAAATAGCTTCACAACATCTTTGGGAAATCAACACGCTCAATATAGTTCCAGGTCACTTGGAATATACTTCGTGAAAAAGGGATTTCTGAAGCATTCTGCTTACATTGTTATGAATATTGCCTTATTTTATGTGTATCGTCCCGATTTTATACACGCGGTTACTTTTTTACAAGTGGTTCATGTTGTCCTTCTAGTGCGCAATAATTCAGATTTTTTGTCAACAAAAAAGTTCAGACGACCTGTCAACACGAGAGGGAATTTTGAACCATATTTTGCAGTTATGACATTAACAGCTCAAGTATTTGCTGTCACCTGTTTGCAAATCCGTTCATACATTGTCTCGAACAAATAAAGGGCGTGCTCATGTCCTTGCATTCTTACGATTACCCAAATTGAGTATTTCTGCAAGAACCATATCGTAATCACATGACCGGAATAAACATCATTGAAACATGGCCACATCCGGAACATCCAAAATTTGTGTTTGTGTTGGTGTTATTACATTCAAACATCAAAACTCAGCAGAGTGTGTGTCAAAAAAATGCTTTCTCCGAGTCTGTAGTATGTTATCATTATATTGTGGACAAGGCTTTCGAATTACCGATTATTTTGTGGTTTTACCGGTTCGTTACTTATGTCATTGGCAAATTAATCTTCTTCAAAATCATAAAATTCACTTTTTTTCCTGAAAAAATTATATGTACCTTTTCTATGCACTTTACTCATTATTTTGATATATAATATAATTTGCCTTTCCTTACTTCTCTTATCTGTTTCCGAGGCATTGGGAAAAATGTCAAAAAATTGACCAAAGTTAGGTTGGACGACCCCTTAAATGGGTTGAAATGAACCGTTAGCATTTTCAAAAATCTGGCCATTTGCCAACTGGCAAATTGCCATATTTTTAAAATGCTAATGATTCATTTTAGTCAGTTATATTAATTGGTAGAAAATGCAATTCTAGAAAATACAAGTGTAAACGTTTTATAGTAATGGCCCCTAGATGAATTTATTCCCACGAAGACTTGTAAGTTACATGTTAAAATAAAAGCACAGACAGGTTCATTTTAATCGGGAAATGACATTTACCCAACAGTCAACGATGTTTGTTAGCAGTGCATAAACGCCTTTGACAACAAATTCATAAAATGGGCGGATCTGAGTGTGGGGCACACCTGGCGCACCCCCTATGTTTGTAACTCATATTTTTACAAGCACCGAGATCAGGGGATACGGTATTATTCCAGATAACGCGGGGACATTCACTACATAAGGTAATAGTGGATGTCCATGCCTTATCTCGGATAATACTATGCATACGGCTTTAGCCCCTGCGTGAATCTCCTGTGATCCATTACAAATTAGCTTTTATTTAATGCTCAGGCATCAATTCACGCTGAAAAATTAAGTCATATTCCCCTGTCGGTCGGCAAAACGAAATATCAAAATGATATTTAGAAATCGATATTTCATCGTAGGTTCGGATGACGAATCACATGTACTTTAAACGAGTCAGCACATCAGTAATGAATTCCAGAGTCCCAAATACAAACGAATTCGAATAATTGATAGTGACAGTGACTAAATCAATTCATTAAATCAGCGGTTTCAAAGTTTGACTTTCTCATTCACCTTCCAGCGAAAAGCCGAAATCACTTTCAAATTTCTTCAGTTCAACTTCACACGTCTTCAGTGCATTGAGTTCAAAAAAAATAAAATGACGTGTCTTGTTATTGAAAATAAGAAAGTGGTGTTTTTTGTTATTGTTCTATTTCTTCGAAACACATTGCGATTATTTCAATTCGCCAGCCTTGGTAAATCGTAAAGTTAGGGGAGAAATAAGACGGGACTACTTTTTGTGCGGATATTCACACATTCCAATGGTTGGAGTTTGGTTGTTGTAATTTTTTTATGGACGCCGGTTCGGCACATAAATTTTGCGCCTTAATGGCAAATAAAGGCCACAAATTAGAGAGTTTGTAGTCGTAGAGCATTAAATAAAAAGAAAATTCACGAAAATTTGATGAATACCGAAAATATCTCGTTCGTGGCTACAAGAAATATGAGGATCTTCACTCGCGACGCAGTCGCGAGTGAAGATCCTCATATTTCTTGTAGCCACGAACGAGATATTTTCGGTATTCATCAAATTTTCGTGAATATCCTCTATTTCTTTTCAAATTTGAATTAATCTATATAAAATGGCGAGGATTAACCCTTTCCTAACATGAAAAGCAGACGACACTTGCAAAAAAAATTCTTGAATAACTAATTTTTTTCATTTTTTGTCTCAAAAACATAGGTTATGACCCCTCATTGGAACGAGCTCGTCGAGCTCGTTCCAATGAGGGGTCATAACCTATGTTTTTGAGTCGAGCTCGTTCCAATGAGGGGTCATAACCTATGTTTTTGAGACAAAAAATGAAAAAAATAATGAAAATTAATTGGCGATTTTTGAGAATAGCGCTGGCCGGTTTTGGCCGTTACGTTGGGTAAAGGGTTAAAGGGTTAAAACATTTTGACAGAAAAACCTTGTGGTCATGTGCAAGGAAGCCACTAGAATTCCACACGGACCTTCTATTTCCAAAATTCTCGCCGGGAAATAGGATATTTCTCTCGTACTCACCCTAAATCGCCACTGTGTGCTTTAGATGATACTCACACCAGAATTTTGATATATTTTACCTAGCGACAATAACAAAAGCAAATAAAATTTTTCTTCTATTAATTTCGTGTTTTTACCGTTTGCATACATCAGCCAGAATGATGCACATACTCTCGATCATGCCAGTACTGTAAGGGGTAGTAACGAAGCAGGTAGTTGTGTGCAGTGTGTTTCGGCCATCGGACCGGAGATAGGATGTCCGACATGTCGGGACAGGGATGCTAAATACTGGAATTGGAGACAGTGTGCCTTCCATTGATGCGTCTACCGTGACCACACCAGTGGAAATTCTGTAGAAATCGGACATAAATAATGCTATCTGCATTGGACTATACTAGGAAACTATTTATCTGACGTTTGTAGTACACCTGTAAAATTTCTTGTATCGTTAAGTTATACTATCCGATGAAATAAAGTGTAGTTAACAGAAAAAAGTATTACATTTTGTAATTGTTGATAATTCCCGGCCTTCCCAGCTTCCAGCGTCCCAAGAAATTATGTAAAAACTTGGAATCTTTTTCCAAAACCTGGGAAGATGGGGGGGTATTTTCTTGTTCTATTTCTGCATCTCATATCACCTTGTAATCTTCAGACGGGCGAGCTGAAACGGGAGCGAGTCACTTCTCGTGGTCTCGACGGGTTTGAGCCTTGTCTGGCATCTTTAGGTGCAAATTAGCCCCCAAGATGTACATATAGTTCCGCCCTCATACTTTTGCTGAAAATGTTGCTTAAGATGCTAATGGTTTAGAAGAGAACATTTCCAGAGATAAAAGTTAATTGCCTTACTTAGATGCTATAACCCTTTCTGTTTTCGAATATTATCATTTAATTTACTGGGAGGCATCTAAAGCTATTCAGGGAGAAAAAACATAATATTGAAAAAACATAATATTTGCTTGGTATATATGGCGAGGAGTGAAAAATTCTAGTTTGTTTCATTGGCGATATTGTTTGAATGCAATTCTCTGCAAGGTATGGTTTATTAGCGAATAATGGCTTCCGTTTGCAAGGTGGTATATGAATTTAGGGATGCACGGCAGAACTGACTGCTAGGGCAGCAGAGGTATGCTAAGTCTTTGGGTACTCAAAGCCACATTAACCCTTAACCAACGAATCGGCCGCATCCGCCCGCCCGCCCGCCCGCTCGCCCGCCCGCCCGCTCGCCCGCGTAATATGCAAATTTAGCAATTGAAAAAATATTATTTTTCAACAAATTTCAACAAAACCATATCATGTGACCCCTCGTTGGAACGAGCTCGTCAAAAAATTTCAACAAAACCATATCATGTGACCCCTCGTTGGAACGAGCTCGCCGAGCTCGTTCCAACGAGGGGTCATATGATATGGTTTTGTTGAAATTTTTAAAAAAAATTTAAAAAATGATATTTAAAATAATAAATTTTGATATCGTCTGCGTTGGGTAAGGGGTTAACATCTGGTGCACTCAGATCAATATACCTCTCTCATCACTTTTTTCTTCAAAATTTACTTGTTATATATTTGATTGACCACGAAAACAAAATCAATATTATCTTTTGAAATACACAGCGATTATCAGATCAACTTCATTTGAAGCATACATCATATTCTCGTTCTGTCGCGAAATTTGATATTGTCAAAGCTGCTTTCTACTCTAATTTTTTATACTCATCAGTTACATTATCTTTGATTGGGATGACGGGTTTACTTGATCGCACCTTTGATTTCAATCCTATGATGAATATGCCCCCATTTATCACTTTCATCTCGTATTTTATAAACGGTTATCTTCTCACTTTGTGCATAAATACTAGACGCGGTCCCGAGCTTTGAATAAGCAAAATATTTCAACTTTCCACCGCATGAGGTTCAACGGCTGAGGCTGACGGCACTATGAGTGCCAAATGAACCCACAGTGCTGATTGCAGTGCCAATATTGCTCTACTACGGAAGCCCATTTTGGCCAACATGTTGTGCAAGGGGGGAGGGGGGTAGAGCATTTTGTGCATATTCGAGCGGGATCGAGCATATTCGCAATGTTGAATGCGAATATTCGCAATGTTCGATGCGAATATTCGCAATGTTAAATGCGAATGTTCGCAATGTTGAATGTTCGCAATGTTGAATGCGAATATTCGCAATGTTGAATGCGAATATTCGTAATGTTTGAACTCAAAACAGTGTCAAGGAAGAAAGTAAACAGATCGTCGAAGGTGATATTTGTCTTTAAAACTGTCAGCTTCGTTCACCTAATGAAGTTTAATTGTGGCATAAATATGGAGCAGAACACCACTCAGGCAGAGTACGGGGCAGGATTCAACAACCCTTTTTGGAGTTTTTGCTGTCTTTCACGAGCACCATCATTTAATCAAAGGCGGACTGGCCGTGTGGTCTACCGGGAAACTTCCGGTAGGCCCCCCATCGACTCTCAAAATCGAGGCAATCCTATTGGTACATGAAATTTCGTGACAATGACCTAAGGCGAAATGGTTCTGATTGCAACTGTTATATCTAAATGCCCTCTATGTGGACTGCCAGTTTTTGCTGTCTTTCACGAGCACCATCATTTAATCAAAGGCGGACTGGCCGTGTGGTCTACCGGGAAACTTCCGGTAGGCCCCCCATCGACTCTCAAAATCGAGGCAATCCTATTGGTACATGAAATTTCGTGACAATGACCTAAGGCGAAATGGTTCTGATTGCAACTGTTATATCTAAATGCCCTCTATGTGGACTGCCATTGGCAGTCCACATGGAGGGTATTCCGATATACACCAGCCATCTAATCTGCCATCCATCGTTCAGATGCAAGGAAGCAGCAGTCTTTCAGTTCAAGGAATCAAAATCTTCTCTGATTGGTCCGAACTATGGTCGGCCCGATAGATCCGGGGTCCATTTGTTGCAACCATTTTAGTCTACTGAGCGACGAAACTGATATAAAAATGCCATCGAAATGCCCGCCATGTGGACTGCCATTGATAGCTCAGATGATAGGACGCAGCGTTCTTTAAGTTCGAAAAATCAAAATTTTCTTCGGATAAAGCCTCCCCCGCCCCCCTCCCCCCACCGATGTATGTCCCGGAAACATTTTTTGTTCCAGTCCGTCCCTGCGTTTAATACTGTCCTCGTACTGCATCCAAGTTGTGTTCTGTCTGAGTCTGTTTCTTCTATTTCGCGCATTTTCCAGCTTAAGAGATGGGCTTTGGTTTGTAACATGGTTGCAGTAGCAGAAATACACCGAACCGGCCGAAGTTGGAATTTATTTAGCAAATGCTTTTAACCCTTTACCCAACGCAGACGATATCAAAATTTATTATTTTAAATATCATTTTTTAATTTTTTCCAAAAAATTTCAACAAAATCATATCATATAACTCCTCTTTGGAACGAGCTCGACGAGCTGGTTCCAAAGAGGGGTCACATGATATGGTTTTGTTGAAATTTTTCGAAAAATAATATTTCTTCAGCTGCTAAATGTGCATATTACGCGGGCGGATGCGAGCGATTCGTCGGGTAAAGGGTTAAATTTGTTTTCGTTCTAGATACTACAGTACAAGATTACGCGTACATTGACACATTAACATAATTAACACAACGCATATTGACGCCATGATTACATATATATTCACACAATAATAGAGATTCCTGCGTTTAATCCTTAACTAACGAATCGCCCGCATCCGCCTGCGTAATTTGCAAAATGAGCAGTTGAAAAAATAAAAAATAAATTTTTCAAAAAATTTCAGCAAAACCATATCATGTGACCCCCCTCCCCCCCCCCCCCCTCATTGAAACGATGAGGGATCACATGTTATGGTTTTGTTGAAATTTACTGAAAAATTTTAAAAAGTAGTAATTAAAATAATAAATTTTGATATTCTCTCTGTTGGGTAAAGGGATAAAAGCAGGGACCATAAATCTATATAGCAGTAATCTGTAGTTGTGCATCGAATGTTAAGGTAAACGATGCGTTAACCCTCTGCACACTGATTTCGAAATATCTAAAGTTCAAGGTGCAAATTTTTCCCATAATGCAACTAGAAATTTAACCAATTCAATTTTGTTTGACAGAGCTCATTGAGCTCTGTCAAACAAGATTGAATTGGTTAAATTCCCAGTTGCATTATGGGGAAAATGGCTACTTGAAATTTGGATACTTTGACATCAGAGTGAAGAGAGTTAATCTCACAACTAATACAGGCGCTAACGTAGATAATTACCAATCGACACAAAAATAGTTCCAAAATCAGTAATTGTCAATTCAAGTTTTTCTGTTAATTCCAGTTGCATTTGGGGTTGTCCTTAGCTCAGTTGATATGTTATTAGCACATTCAGGGACAGGCGATTGGGTGCCGGGGTTCCAAGATCTACCAGCGTAATGGGCGACTACAGAAAACTTAACAGTTTTCATGGAACAGTCTGGTACCTAACACAATGTCTGTTGGTATTCGTTCTTTAAATAGGCGATATAAAATTAATCCTAGCAGTTGCACCCTCACAAATCTTCCATCAATTGAGATTCCTGCGTTTAAAGCTGGGACCTTAGACCTGTATACTGAAACATTTTCATACTTTTTTACTGTAAAACTGTCAAGACGTATGCCTGTATAGGAGTGTTGTTGGGGACGTGGTTCCATGCACTCTCGTCAGTTCCGCATCCGCTGGGCGGTATCAGCTGAGATTTAGGTGGCATGGTTGGGTTTGTGAAGACTGTAAATCTCACCAGTTCGTCAAATCCTATGACTGTTGAGAAATTGCGAAGAGACAGAGTCGCATGTTGTTCGTCATCTCTCCAGGGCTGTAGGTGTGCCATTTAGAAAATGTTCATAGCCACAATTTTCATTCACGCCGCATCTGAAACTTCGGTTTGTTTACCGTTTTGAAAGAATCTGCCAGACAATAACCACGTTCTTTAAAGTGTGCTGAGTGTGCCTTATACAATGTACATATATTGTATGTTATAAACATGTCATTACAACACTACAATGCACCCATTTAGCATTCCGTGCACGTTTTATCAATCGCAGTTTGAATAATTATGTTTTTTTTGCACTAACATTTTGGGAAATGCGAGGTACTGCTTGTTTTCTGTGACAAACAAGCTTTTGCTTTACTCGTAAAATAGGGCACGGTAATCAATGCCTGGTGGAAGTACTCTAAAATGGGCAACATGGGTATAAACGATGGGCTGGACTTGACTTTATATGCAGGTTACCGTCACGATTCGCCATTGTGCGAAAATATGTAACCTTAAATACCACTGAATACATAAACTATAAATACTAAACTGCTGTCATTTTTATTGTTCATTTAACATGCAAATGACGCCAGCCTAAATGACATGCCGGAGATTCAAAGCCTCTGTTTCCAGTGTTCTCCCGGAGATACAGAAACTAAAGATCTTTACTAAGATTCCACCTCAGTGAAGCAGTTCACTCTACTAAATCTCTCTAGCGATTTCAATGAGTCTAGCAATCGCCCCAAGCGTTTTAGCACATGTCCAAACCCACGTTTCTCTATTGGCACGATGGAGGTATTAACACTCTTTAACTTCCCAATTTCCTAAGACAGGCTCTTGAACTAAAAACAACCATTATACAAGGCCTTCTATGTTCTTCGACGTGTTAGCGGCCAATTTGTATCGCCATATCCCAGAAACAACTTGCAGTGGCGCCTTCTCCGACATTCCGGGGACTATGATCCTCCTGCTTACTACTGACCATATGGCTAGTATATTTTAGATATAGTTATACAGCAAAGTGGATTGGAGGACAAGTATTTTTCTCCTCTCCAGGAACAATAAAAGCAAAAATCAAATACAAAGGTTCAAATACCACTGATCCTACCACTTTTACGGTACAGCTGGCCATGCCGTTTGATAGCCATCTAGTCGGCACTGTTTACACGACGGCTTGGGCGACTTCGAGCATGCGCTGGCAATTTCGTTCGAAGTATCTGCATGCACGCCGCACAAACACATGGGACAGACAAGGCGATTGTCAATTCCAGCTTTTATACTGTTTCTCCTGGACGACTGCTCATGTACTGCTGTAACCAGGCCTTCGTCCTCTTTTTCATATACATATACCATTTCCTCGCCCATTCCCAGGACTTCTCATCACCCGTATCATTATGCGATTCCTGCGTACAGTTAAAGCTAGAAGTCCTGTCGTTAAATGCGCACAAATAGCACGTCGATCTGCGCGTTAATGTACGCGTTATGACCATAGTAAGGCTATCAAATTCTGTACATATGGCCGTCCACAAGCAATGTTTCAGCCAATGGACCTCCGGGTAACCCGGAAGTCCATTGGCAGAAACATTGCCTGTGTTTGCGATGAATAACCAGGGGAACCGCCCGTGCCTTTAGATGCCATTCGATATGGCAATTACGCGCAATTCCGATTCGCAATTAAGCCCAGATTAGCGCACAGTTCGTGACAGGACTTCTAGATTTAACTATATGCCACTTATAGCTCTATACTTGAACTGCTCATTCGTTTTCTAACACTCTGCTTAGAAATATTCAGTTGATAGTTTCAATAAGCAGGTCCTTGCTCTTATTATGTCTTGTTTGACAGAGTTCACGATACTGAGATTACAAAAGCACACTTGGAACTTCGACTGGATAGAGCACTTGGCCATACAACATTTGAGGCGGGTGGACTCGACTTAAGGTTTGGCCATACAACATTTGAGGCGGGTGGGCTCGACTTCAGCCTTCAAGGTGTTAACCATTCCTGTATTATACACTATCAGCAAACATCCACAAATTCAGTCCCACCCACTGTTCCAAGGAGAGGCGTTAATATAAGTTGTATAATTTGCGTCATCGTGGCCCCATGTGGATAATCGGGGTTAAGTGCCTTGCCCAAGGACACAACGCGGGAGTCCGAATCGATCGCTCAGACGGTCACCCATCCGAGGAATAACCGGGCTCGACGTTGCTTAACTTAGGTGAACTGTCGAGAACCGGTTACCGCAACGCCACTGCACCCCCTTCCAGTCCTAGTAAAATCAGTAAGCTTAAAACAACAAAGTCGGGAGTGCGAGGGTTCAGATTTTAGGGAATTGCAATTTAACCCTTCCCCTAACATGAAAAGCAGACGGCACTTGCAAACCAAATTATTTAATAACTTTTTCATTTTTTGCGTCAAACGCATAGCTTATGACTCCTCATTGGAACGAGCTCCACGAGCTCGTTCCAATGGGGGTCATAAGCTATGTTGTTGAGGTAAAAAATTATGAAAATTGAATGGCATTTTTTTGTGAATAGCACTGGTCGGTTTTGCCGTTACATTGGGTAAAGGGTTAAACCGAAGGGTTCGACCCTAACCAGCGGTAACTGCTTTTTGTTCTTTGGCAAGACGCTTAATCCAGATTGTCCTGTAATAGATTGTGCCCTTGCCTTCAACCACTGCTTACTTCTGCGAAGTTAATAGGTTGGAGTGTCTAGAAGTTGCTCGCCGCTGCTGGGTGGTTCACTCCGACTACTCCAGATTCCTCCACCCACAACACTGTCCGACACGACGTGATCCTGGCTGTTGGAAGTCTCGTTAAACCCAAATAAACAAACAAAATAAAACAATTCAGTCGCATTTGGTCAATGAATTCCACCTTCGACCAGTTCGGTCTATTTCAATTACTTCAAACAGTTTCCAGCTCCAGTCCGTCGTGGCAGATGATGGTTAAAGTAGAAGGAATATAACAAAAATGACGAGGGATCAACATTATAAACATCCTGCAGTTGTATACAATCATGGGTCTAAATTCGCATATCAAGTCATAACTGTAAATTGTAACGAGAATGCATTACAGTATTCGCTGCTTTTCAACATAATAATGTACTCCTAAATTGACTTGTAAACAAAAAGTGTTTCACAAATACAAATTGTTTACAATACCGGCCTGTTTAGAAATCGGACAAAGCGAGTCTGGCGTTCACGGGTACTGGAAAAGCGTGTGCCCTGCAATGGAGCTCGAGATTACGAGATGCTTTTGTTGCGAACGTCTTCTTGTATGATGCAGCAGTGTGATCGATAACACAACTTCCCACATCATTTTCTGAATGCATTGAACAAAACGTGTGAGTGCTTGTGTGTTTGTGTGTTTGTGTGTGAGTGCTGTGGAGGGGATCGTATTTTGCAGACTCAAGCACAACATCACAGAGAAAATAAAAGAAAAGCTGGAGGAGCAAAGAAAGAAACGAAGTACAGCGTGTTGCAATTTTAGAGCAACATAAATGGTAGTCTTCTGTTGTCATTCCACTGATGTCTTACAAACATCCATCTTGTCATTTTTAGAGTATTCGTGGACCAGCAAATATTATATTCTACCCGATAAATATAGCTTATTAGAAGAATCAGTTGATCTAGGTAGGATTCTGCCGAAGTTACGAGACCAGATCAGCCAGATCAAACAGGACGCGGTAGTCAACAAGACGAAATATGACAACTAAGATGACTGTTATAATAATCAATTATTGTATGGAAGCGGATCTTAAAACATTGAATTCGACGTCTAAAATGTGAAGAAAAAGAAAAAGTATGGATGTTCGTCCGGAGTGATCCGCGACGAGTCATTCGAGCTTTTATTTCATGTTTGTAAAATTGTCGCTTTGAAACACTTCGAACATCGGTGACGTCATGAGAGACGCGTTTGAGACATGCATGATACAGATTCGAAAAATGTTGAAACTATCCTTCTCTGATAAACCAGAATTCCTACTGTGGTATTGAGGGGATATTCATAGTTGTCATATAAGAAATATAGAATATACCCATAGTAGCTTGGTGTTCCAACTGTTCACCACGAGTGGAGAAGTGGTGTTAACTGCAAGCCTTCAGCGCGCAGTTAACACCACTTCACCACGAGTGGTGAACATTTGGTACACCAAGCTACTTTGGGTATATTTTATTTATACCATGATCGTCAGATTATTAAGAGTCGCTATTATTTTTTCTCGATTTTACTGAACTGCAGCCGCACATACGTGCGAATTTGTTTTTGCTTACATGAGCATCGGTGGGCGGTACTTCCGCTGTCAATTTTGTCGCCGAAACGAAATAGAAGAAGAAACGGGGTATTTTTTATTTTAATAACATAATAACATACTATTTCTAGTTATGAATGTTTTGTTAACATGGGACAATGCATGTTTGTTAATTTTTGTTTTATGGGGTAAACGCATTTAAAAACGTAAAAAATAACTAACACTTTCATTTCACTCTTCGCGAGGCGACTTGCGATAAATTTAGACAAGTTAGCAGTCAGGTCGACGTCATCAAAGGTCAAGAATGCAGTTCCACTGTAGGTGTAAATTTAACTGTTGAAATCCCATTGCTGGCCTGTTCACCACGGTTGGTGTATAAAGCTAAAATTTATGTCATACGCTTTTCATATATAGCAGAAGAGGTAATCATGGTATAAAGGCCTTGACACACTAGATAGACTGTGAGCGTTTCGGGGTGGCGAAAAAGTAATAAATAACGATTTTTCTTCTCATTTTCGAATTTTGCCTTACCGTTTTGGCTCTGATTTTTTATTTGCTACAGAAAAAGGCATTGATTTCCCAAAGTTAGTCCAATGTCAGAAATGGAATATGTAGTCACTGGATTGAATTTTGACGCAACGATTCGTTGCGTCAAAATTATATTCAGTGATTTTAAAAAAAATTTTCACTCATTGGTCTCATTCCAATTGGTATGTTGTTATACAGCGAGGCTCACATTATAGGAATCACATCATGTGGGAATTGTGAAATGGGACAGAATTCTGTTACGTTATCACGACGCTTGGAATGGTCGTATCGCATTTTGTGTTTAAATGAGAATTGTTTTGTGCACATGTTTCATCGTGTTGCATGTAAAACCCCGACAGTCTTAAGGTACATATAAGAGACAATATAAGCCAACTTGTAGAAGAAAAATTAAACTCTGCAGCTTCGGGATGATTTGGTCTTTGATATGTGGTTTCGGTTAAATTTAATTAATTTAATGTCTATTCACGCGCCCCTTGGGAACCCCAGGAAGGGGAGTAGTGCTTGTTTGGGACCAGTGATAGCTAAGAGTAAAAAGACTGCTTGGTAAGAGTAGCCTGTATAGAGCTTGGGGTACGCAGTAGTAGCTAGTACAGACAACGTTTAAGTGTACAACTGTTCGAAGTGAAATGTTCTTTCAATCCACTAGAATACTCCAGAACCATTATAGAAAAACAATGTTCAAAACTAGTCAGAATGGACAAGAAAGGCTAAATATAGTAACAGAACAACCAATCTAGCACACATTTATGACTCGTTTGTTCTACCAGAGTGCACCCCGAACCACTCGAGCAGGCCCTTAGGTACATCCTACGCAGTAAAGTCCCAATAACACTACCTGCAAGTAGGAATGAAAACAGGATTCTGGAAAAATCCTGTCAAAATAAAATGTTTAGTTTGTTGTCGAGTCGTTTGTGGTCGACATGCTTCCATGGAATCGTACGACACCCTCCACCACTTAAGACCCTATAACACTATGTACTAGTCATATCGGAGGGCTTTTGCAAGAATCCCAGCCAAGCAAAGGCCATCTGTGTGATTTTAAGTGATTGCCGGGTCTTTGAGGTAATTAAGTCATCCAACGAAGTTGGAATGACTTATTGGGATCGTTAATCTTTTCTCTTTTTCTTATTCAGATACGATAGAGGTTACTTTCTATGCACCGATTCTCACAAAATACTGCATAATCATTCACCTTTATTTCTTCTGAAAAATGACGGACGAAAATTCGTGAATTTCTGTCCCCATGTGAGTGACGCGACTTTTATTTCTCTTACATTATCTTTTAATATCAATTCCTGTATTACGCTTTCTTCTTTCTTTCAAATTTTGGAAATATCATCTCCAATAAAAACCATTTGTAAAAATGTGGTACCGACCTGGAAAATTCCGAAGGTTTCTGGCTGTATTTTCGGGTGACGTTTTTGACGTCTACGTCACCAAAAATGAAATTTTGGCCGATTTTGATGAAATTTTAAAATGTTGTAGAGGTAAAAAAATAAATTACGAGATACCTGTTTTGGGTTTTTGGATTTATCGGCATTTTTTACCTTTTTACGTCACTCCAATTTTTGGGATTATTTTGCACATTTCTCACTGAATTTTGATTTTCAATAACACACAGCTCCGAATAAGTAATACACCCAGCTATGACATTTCATACACTTTTCTCTCATTATGGTTTAATTAAATGCATTTGTTACAATTTCAAATTAAACCTTTTTCCAAAATAGCGTCAATTTGACGTTTTTGTCACGAACGTTTCATATCTGTCGGCTTGTTGAACACTCACTCTCGAAATTGTGGAAACATATTCTCCAATAAAAACCATATCTAACAATGCAGTCGGTTTTTAGCCGACGAAGAATTCGTCTTGGCGTCGTTGGGGTGACGGTAGAGCGTCAACGTCGGAAAAATTAAAATTAAAGATTGCCCGAATTACATGAAAATTTAGTATGTTGTAGGGCTAAAACACTCTTTTTGGAATTTTTAATTTAACGTCATTAACGTCAATTCAAGTTTTTACACTCCGTCGGTTTTGTCCTACCACAACGAAGGCAAAAGATACCCCCATAGAAACTAAACACACAGCGCACGGGGTATTTGGAATGATCTTTAGGCATATTTGTATGCTCGTCAACGCAACAAACTGAACGCTCTGACGTTAAATCTGAAGGGGTGCAAAACACGTAAAAATTAAATTCCACTTTCGGGCGGTTTGCTACCGCTTAGCGTCCATTGTTCAAATGCAAAATTGAAAATATTTTGAAAATCCGATGTTAGATACCGGAGATATGACGCATTCGACGTTTAGGGCATACTCCTCCAATTTGCCAACTCAATTTGCCACCAAAATTACAAAACGTAGAACTAAATTTTTATAACAGTCGGGGAGAGGAAGAACTGAAGTCAAACATTACCAATGTTTATCCACCTAGCCCGATAACTTTTAATGCTATGGTGAAAATGTCAATGGAGGGCAGAAAACGTCAAATTTCACTGCACGATTTCGAAATGTAAGTACTCATGGTCCGGAGGTATGTTGTAAACGACGTCAAGGGAACGAATCTTACCCTTTTCGTATACATTCTCTTTCCAACCTTTTTTCAGCATTTCGATTTTTTTATAATATAACCAGAATAGACATTCTCGGCATTGGCCGTGCTTCGTTGGATGACTTCTGGAAATTCGCTTTGCGATTTCAAAACCGTGTAGTTATATATTCTCTAGTCCAATCGGACCCACCCTCCAAGCAAATGTCCGCCATATTGTTGGACTTTCAGTTCCATTGAAACTCTTACACAGATACTCCACGCATCACCATGATAATGACGTGACAAAATGGCCGCTCACGAGGTCTACCATGGAAGCCCAACATGGCGTCAATGGGTCACATGACGTTGACGTCACATGAGATCCCTGATGAGCTTCCAACATAAGCATGAAAACAGGTCGATATTCTACTGACGTCGACCGGTTCACAAGTAGAGCTTCGTGTAAACTCTCTTTTCGCCATCATTTCACTATCATATACCCTCACTATATATCCAAAATCATGCACATACATAACAATACATGTTATAGCATACTATAGTACACAGACCACATGCAGTTTGACAGAGCAAAAAGCACGTCCACAAAATGCCCGTCAATATTCCGGGTAATTACAGCCTTGTGAATCCTCCAATGCAACTACAATTAAATGATTTACAGTTTATGTGCGAAATAAGTACATGAAATCGGTAAAGATGTGGTAGGAGCACATGATTTGTGTTTTGAGAAACAAGTTGATGTCTAATTGGAAACGCGAAAGTTCCAAATTAGATATACATCTGTTTACTGTGTGAAACAGTGCTCGAGAAACACCTGTTGTTTAAATGTCTCGATCTTCGTGTAGATCACATGTATCTGATATAAAGTATTCAGAGAATTCCGATTATGTTTGTCTTCACGGGTTGTTACACAATGACCTACAGTAGAATGAGAAATTAGGTACCATTTTTAACCTGCAATATTTTGATTTTGGAATTTTTAATTTGATTAGCAGCTGTTAATCGAGTTGAAATAACATTCTTCATTGAAATTAGAACCCCACAGAGAAACTGTTTTTTCACGATGAGAGACCGCGAATATACCAAGGAAACTTTGAAAACACGTTAACACTCTTAGTACTTAGTGCTTGAAGACGAAACATCATGAGGTTTCTACTTTTTTGTTGTAATTTGTTCTTATTTATTCTATATAATAATAATTCCGTGTGTGTGTGTGTTTGATTGCTTCGATATTACTGCCCCATTTGCCTTCTTACTTTGCACGCATGTTCTTCAACTAACACCAGCCCTCAAGCCAGAAGTCAAATTCTGTAAAGAATTTGGCGGTGTTATAACTTGGAACCACTCAAGCCTTCAAATCGTCCATCGTCCAGTTCCAAATTCATTCGTCTGGAATATTTCAGTTCGTTGGAAAAATGAACTTACAGTTTTCAACCAACTGAATTATTCTGGACGATTCAATCTCGAAATTATCATAAACATTCATTTTCTTTGAATCAACGCAAAAACATTTTCCCAAGTGAGTCTTGATCTTTAATATCTTTATCAATACTGTTAAGCTAGGGACACATACCACTGTTTATCGCATTCGTTTGTCGGATGCGTTGAACGGACGGCAACCATGCGGCAACATCTGACACATACAAGCGTCAAAACGGCTGATGAGACAAATCCATTTGCCGTCATGAGCTCACCGAGTGAAGATGATCTACTTATTGTCCTTCTTGCTTACAATATCATCAAGAAGAGGAAGAGAAGAAGATACTGGGAGCATCCTATCGTAAAAAAGGAAGGAACAAGGGGCATTTGCGCTATCGAGGCTCCATAATAAATCATAATAAATATTTCACTTACTGCACAATTCCGTCTTCAGAATTTTTTTAATTGCCTTCCATGCATTCAAACATTTTTCTGTATCGTGATACGATATGGGCCGTGTGTTGTATAGGTAGGGCCTCCTCCTCTCCTCCTCAATTAGGTCCCCAATCTGTTCAGTTGATAGTTTTTACGTCACAAAATGGAATTTCACCTGCGTTTACTGGAACCGTTCATCGCAAAAATCGAGCAGTGTTCGAAAACTGCGATCAACGGATCCGGTGAACGCAACGCAACCGATAATCGTTGCCGGAGGTATGTGCCATGCGCAACTGAAACCATATTGTCCGAAACCGTTTTGACGGACGCGGTGATCGGATGCGTTCAACGGATGCGATAAACGGTGGTATGTGTCCCTAGCTTTAGACACGTCTGTTTACTATATAATTATAATTATGAATGAAGACACGTCACAGCTGTAGTTTTATCACTACGCCGCGTAGTTCCACAAATTTTGTTAACCGTTTCACTGCCACGCCCACTTCATCCATATATGGAGGACCTCTATGTACGCCTGTATACAAGGGAGTTTAAACAAATTTATGACATACTTGAAACTCTATCATCTCATTAATTGTCGGAAAGGACTCTCCGAGCCCTTTCCAACAATTAATCAGATGGTAGGTTTGATCTGCGCACACAATAACGTATAGATAATTATCATACAATAGTCGCTTTCGGCAGCGAATGTGTTAATATCTTCATGTTTTCAAGGCGAATTAATACTTATTGATTGGAATGTGTATAACTGTAGTACAAAGAATATCTGTATATTTTTATGAGCAAAGGGACACCACATTACATCAACGATAGTCTGCGCGCAAACTCCATGAAAAGTGGGAAAACAAACAACCAATAACAGTATCGGGTTCTTTACATAATTTCACGTGTGGCCTGAGAGCCTTCATTCTACCGTGGGGTTTCTGTCAAATTTCATTCCAACTGATTGTCTCTTGATTAATTACTTCTACATTTTTCTGTAACCTTTTCGAACTGACAGATGTATATTACTGAACGAGCGAAAACGTATTAGTCGACGAGCAAACGGCGAAGGTATATGGGAATACAGGATCAATCGCAACATTGACGAACGGACGATAAAAGAAATGAGCAGAGAGGATCAAACGTAATGTAACCCTTTACCTAACATGAAAAGCAGACGACACTTGCAAAAAAAAATTCTTGAATAACTAATTTTTTTCATTTTTTGTCTCAAAAACATAGGTTATGACCCCTCATTGGAACGAGCTCGACGAGCTCGTTCCAATGAGGGGTCATAACCTATGTTTTTGAGACAAAAAATGAAAAAAATAATGAAATTTAATTGGCGATTTTTGTGAATAGCGCTGGCCGGTTTTGGCCGTTACGTTGGGTAAAGGGTTAATGCTTAACCCTCTGAGTATTTTCAAGATATTTTTCATCAGATCTAGTCATGGCTGCTTGAAGCTTATGATACTTTAATGGAATGAGCTCGAGGAGGCTTTTTCCAATGATGGGTCATAAGTTATGTTATTGATACAAAAAAAATGGAAATAATGTTGATATTCTGTAAAGCGTTGGATGACTACAGACGTTGTGTTTGGTAAAGGACTAAACCGTTACTGAACCTAGCTGCAGATGCAAATTGAATCCATGCTTTTACTACAAACACTGTTCGTTACATACATAAAACACAGCAAAATAGATTACATGCATACGGACTTGGACTGATAGATCACTTGAGGCTTGCTCCACAGCCTGTGCTTATAAAGGTCACTCCTTCAGTGGAGTGTTTTAATTCCCCAAACACAATCGACGTACCAGATAACAAATTTAACTTGTTTTAACTTGTTTTGGAACAATTTTGCAATCACAATCTTCGTTTCCCTATTTATGGTAAATATTCCACCAGGAATAGGACATATGATCTTCTCATGCCTGGGCCCGGTAATAAAATTGAAAAGTCTGCTAGTTAATTACCGACGTTTGGAGGTATTTCTTTTTTACGGGATTTCTTTATTATTCTCCTTAACATAGTCTGTCCAATGAAACTGTTGCCAAACCTAGTTATTGTTGGTAAATACTATGGCCAAGCACAGAACAACTGTGATCATGTACATACATGCATAATATATATTTTAACATATCGGAACTTTAGATACAGTACTGTGGTTTCAAACGCTGATAGAAAATTTCGATTTGATCGCGACTTCGTTGCCATCTTATCGAAATTCCATGTTCGCTTCACTCACCCCACCCCACACCACCCCAACACACTCCACCCCACCACCCCCACAACCCTGCAAAATCACACATGTCGAAACGAAACGTGACAACATTGAATTTCGTTTGCTATTTCTAATTTGGTCTTGTTCTAACAGTATTTATTCAGGAAATCTCGACCACCAAGTATATCGCGGCCAAATCGCAATCTGATCGAGAAGGAAGCCAGCTTTGTGAACACAGTACTCTTGAAATCAATAACAAAATCGCAAGTTCAAGGGGAGACAATTCAATAAAATATGATCCCAACTTAGGCAGTATGCGCCTGTGTATTTGCCAATGATTATGCGCGAAAAGTCTCATCACAAAAGGGCTGAAACGGTTGTCTCATTTTCATAACCGACTAACCAAGAGCTATAACCGAATAATATCCGGTTATCCGTGGCCATTATTTCACTGAATGTAGGATCAAATCTATAGGAATTGGAAGGCAGTATTCTCAAACTATTCCATAGTGTGTATACAAACGAACGTTGTCGAGTACTCGACAACGTTTGTTTGCATACACTCTACGGCGTAGTTTCTGCGATTACTCATTACTCACAGAAACTACCGATCATTAACGAAGTCTTTAATGCCAAAGTTGATTATTTCTCAATATTTACAACGCGGGTTCGATGTGTTATTTACCACAAAGGAGAAGCGGCAGATTTACTAGGTTTTAAACGTGGAATGATGATCACTATCGATATTTCCGATAACCGGTTGACGGTTTTTCTAATCGGTTAGGTAGCTAACTGGTTTCAAACCGATTATCCGGTTAACCATTTCAGTACTACATCACAATCGATTCATAAGCCAAAGAACAATGCTTACAATAACGACATTGGGCGGACCGGAGGGGACGAACGGACTTACAGGTGATTTCTATTTAGTTCCTACTTTTTGCTCCTAGTCATATAATTAGTGACAGTTTGCATGAATAGGTGAAACCAGGTACCTGTGCGGAACCGATCACAATCCTAATAATCTATTAGCATGCCGGGCGGTTGTATTTAGGCATCATCCCTGGACAAGTGACTACATGTTATTGATCACAAACAGAGCTGGGACATTTCGGTTCGGTTTCAGCAAAAGAAAAAAAATCGGTATTGGTTCGGTTTTTCTATGTGTTATGATCATATCGTTAATACCACTCCAGGCTCCTTAACTTGGAAAGAATCCCCAATAGTTCGTACGATACCACTCACCACAAAAAAGCCCTGCCTGTAAGTATCTTCTTCCCCGTGGGAAGCCTGGGAAGTTAGACAGTGCGTGTTTCTTGTGGTAAACAAGCACGTTTTACTGGTAAAATAGGACCCAGTCACTAATGATTGGGGTACAGGTCCTCTAAAATAGGCAGCATGGGGCATAAACGATTGACTGACCTTGTCTTTATCTCCATGTTGTGGTCACAATTGGCCATTGTGCAGAAGTATGTAACCCTAAACACCAATGAATAAATAAATGTAAGTATCTCCAATGGGTTCAGCTAGACTTCGCTTAAATCTGTCTTAGGGGTTCTGGGGGGGGGGGGGGGGCAGTTGCGAAGCCTATACAGTCCGAAATAAACATAAGTTAGGGTAAGAAACGAATTAAGTTAATCCAATCTCCGTCGTGTTCACATTGTCACATTTTCTCTCTCATTGACTCGTCCGAGGGAAAAATGTGACAATGTGAACACGACGTACTCACCCCTTTACCGGATAGACTATAGGGACCACTAGTCCAGCCCCCCCCCCCCCCACCCCCCGTAAGATAGTTTTATCAGTTTAGGCATAAACATAGTAAAACCGTTCCGCCGGTTTCTGCTGTGTCTTGTGGTTCCGTCTTCCAGTTTACCGCTAAAATTGGAACCGAACCTACCCCCCCCCCCCCCTAAAAAAACTCAAACGTCCCGCTCTACTCAGAAAGTGTTAAGGCATGTCCCAAGAACAGTGACAACAGATTATTGATCACAAAGTATGTAATCATACAGACAGTTCGATTAACTAGTGTTTTATCCCGTCTATCTTCTTTTCCATGCATAAGAATGTATTAGAGTGTAAGGAATATATAGAAAAGGAAAAGGATGATTGAATTTAACAAATTACACAATTATAATGATCGTTGTATCCGTTAGTACCCACGAGGCCATAGGGAAAGCGACAGCCACTTGAATTATTACATCCGGGGTGTTTCGAAGTTGTATAAGCAAATGTTGTCATGGACATTAGGTAAATGGAATTATGATTTAGCTTTCTCCTCCCTGCTACACAGTCTTGGGTGTGGTATATTCTGGACATTTGTGCTCACAGCTGGGTTTTTTTTAAGTTGTGAGATACTCCCACCTGTATCTACAGCACAAAGAGAAGCAAAAAGTCAACTGGTGAATAAATTAGCCTGGTAAGTTTATCAACCATGTTTATTTAACTCTTAACAGACTATTTCAAATATTCTGCAGTGAAACAAAACATATTCATCACATAATCGCCTTCCAATAGATCATTACGGAAATATCGTTCATAGTACGCCTCTAACAAACACGTAAACTGTTTGCCAAATGCGAATAGCAGACGAGATTTGCAAAACATATTTCTTGAATAACTAAAAATGTTCATTCTTTCACGCGAAAACATAGCTTATAACCCTCATTGAAACGAACTCAACGAGGTCGTTCCACTGAGGGGATGTAAGCTATGTTTTGGGGGAAAAATTGACATAATAATAAAATTTAGTTGGCGATTGTTGTGAACTGAACTGGTCATTTTTAGTCGCCACGTTAGGTAAAAGGTTGAGTTCTAAATTATGTAATGAAAAAAAATTCATAGAGAGTAATCGCTTGTGATTACTCTGTTTAGCACTTTTCATTATTAACGATAATTATTTTATTTAAACCTTTACCTAACGTAACGGTGAAAAACTGCCAGCGCTATTCTCAAAAGTCGCCAATCAATTTTTTTCATTATTTTTTCATTTTTTGATTCAAAAACATAGGTTATGAGACCTCATTGGAAGGAGCTCGTCGAGCTCGTTCCAATGAGGGGTCATAACCTATATTTTTGAGACAAAAAATGAAAATAGTAGTTATTCAAGAATTTTTTTTGCAAGTGTCGTCTGCTTTTCATGTTAGGTAAAGGGTAAAAAAAAAGCAAAAAGAAACCCCCAAAACAATGAAATCTCCATTACACCCACGGCAAAGCGCCTTCGTTTACGCGCACGGATACTTGACACAATTGTTGATTGCATAATTCACTCGCGAAATTATCGATTTTAACCAAACCCGGAAATCCCAGTAAATCACACTTCGGAAAGTAATAAAATTTCGTCACGATTTGACATGGCATTTATGATCCACGTTCACTTAAATCTATCCGACCCCAGCAAATCTCTGCTCAGGTTGTTTTTAGTGAACTCGGTTCAGAAATTTCGCATCAAATCGTGATTCATTTGGGTTCCTCCTTTTGTATTTTAAATTTTGAAATGTGGTATTGACAGAATTTATTGTATCCCTTTCCCAACCTTAGCCTTGAATTTACACACAGCTCAGATTTACGTTAGATTACCTAAGCGTGTCTATGTGTTTGCATTAATGGGGCGTTATCCTTTAAACTTGAAAGGCCGTTTTCCGGCCTATGAACATGACACGTCATAGTTTTATTTTAAGTAGGATGGGTGCTAAGTGCACATGTGGGGTAGACCAATCACTGTTTTCAACATGCAGCCCTAAGGCTGCATGTTGAAAATATTAATTGGTCTACCCCCAAATAATGAATATGGACTGACATAAAAGATACCATCAGTATTCAAAGGGTTAAACCTGTGAATCCCTAGTTCATAAATGGAGAGTTATTGTATGGTGTGTCAAAGTTTTCCATCACATTAATTATATACTCACAGCCTAATGTTTGACGATATTGTGAGATTCGTGATTAATACACCACAAAGGTGTTTCAAAGGGTCCAAATAACATTTGCATGTTTTTTTTTAATATGAACGCCAACACCATACAGAATTGACTTTTTCAGCTTTGGCATCCGGTTTACCACTCTGGGAGCATCTCAGATGAACTATAATCCTCACTTACAGGGCTCGACAACGCAGGCTATATAAGTTTATCACAAATGAAAAGTAGACGGCAAGATAGCTGACCCAGCTATTGCAGGAAACTGGATTTTAGGACTAGCTTGCAATCGAAAAGTCAAAAGTAATCGTTACCAACGGAGCTGAAGATATTTCATGAATTTGCACAATCTGTCCCGTGCGTTCAGGAACCGAGCCGTGTAGCTGCGAGATGTTAAAGCGCGGGACAGGTTGTTCAAATTCATGAAATACCGACAGAAAGGTTGGCAACTTACTTACACACTGTTCTTTGTTCAGTTAATAGAACGCACGGACTCGGATATCCTCTGTGGATCAGAGGTTTTCAAGTGGCGTAACTTGAACGCCTTGCCTATTGTTCTACAATGTATTTCAAGTGGGGTTCAATCCCGGGAACCGGGATTAACTTGTTCTCGTTTTTAAAAGTCAGTCTCGATACCGAGAATTTTCCTGTTGTCGTTCTGATCGGTCCCGATACCCCAGAAATTTATAAGACAGAACCGGGAATTAAAGGTTGCATTCCGCAACCTTTGATTCCCGATTCTGAGCCATGAATTTCCCTGGCATTAACATTCATATTCAGAAATTCCCGTTTGCGAGATTAAACCATAGTTCCAACGGCGATGCTGGTCTCGGAAGAAACTGATATTCGCCGTAATCTCATAAACTATAATGCGCAATTATTGATACTGTGGTCTGTGAATTTCCCGGGTATCGTGATTGACTTTCAGAACCTGGAGTCGTAGAGTTGTGGAATTCCCGTTTCCGGTATTAAACCATAATTTCAAGTTGCTTGCATACCCCGAAAAGACAATAGAGCTAGGGTGTAACAACACAACTTACATTAAAGACAAAAGTTATCACTCTGTCTCAGATGATACGAACAAGGTGAAATCATGAAATCACTCAGCACATGATAATGATTACCATGATTGTGTTGACCAGTCAGTTGTTGGTTACACCCACAGACTGGAAGGCCAAAGCAACGAAAACTTTGAGAGTGATGAAAAACATTTTACATGACATGGCTACCTCTACCCATGAACCAATTAAAATATCCAAGGATGTAAAAAGAACGTAATTCAAGAGTCAAAATGACCAGTACGCTTTCAGTCAGGTTAGGTTTACTTGACGAAGTCAAGGCATGCTTTTGGCATGGCACGTACACACTTCTGTGCGTTTTTGCGACTGTGAATATGTCCGTCTGTTCATAATTCGTTCAGCCCGAGCTACAGTCTGTTGTTCTTTTCATGACCATCACCAAATTACATATGCAAGTTCAGGTCCATGCCAAGATGAGAACCTCGTATTGATGTCACCGTCGACTACCCGCAATGGGCGCCACTATAGCTACCTTGAGTTCATTTAGCACTCGCTACAAGTAGCATTGTCATCAATTTTCTCGAAATTTGGCAGTGAGATCTAGTTGGATGAGCAGTTGAGAACGCCATATTTGTGTAACGTGTTGCCTCCATAATGGCCACCAGGGCACCGTCTTCGATTTATTCAGAAGACTGTCCACAATTCGTTCTGCACGAGATACACACCTCAGAACCTTTTCATTTCATCCCCAAATTTCATACGCATGTTCATATTCATACCTAAGGTATGAAGGTGTTGTGTTATTATGATTACGGTCGGCCGGCACGACAGTCATCCTGGATTTCATTAGCTCGGGCTAGAGCATTTATGCCTCTTGACATTTAGCAGAGTGACTTAGTTTTGCGAGTGGAGAAGAATGTCATATTTCCGTAACCGTTGGCCACCCTTAATGATGGCTCATAATGACCACCATGGTGGCCATGTTCGATTTCTTTGGAAGATCCTGCAGGTCGCATTTATGTAGCAATTGTCTTGAAACATGACAAAATGACTTGGTATGAAAAGTAGATGAAAACAACACATGTTGGTCAAGGTCTGGCGTTCAAAATGGCTGCCAAGTTTCATTTATGCACCGGTTACATTGAAATTTGGAATGGTGCGTCTGTATAATGAGAATGTCATATCTGAGTCACGGTCGACCGTCCTCGATAACTATCATGGCGATCATCTCGGATTTCTTCCTCACAGCCTGCAGGCTGCATTTATGGATCAATTTTTTTAAAACGCGGCAGGCTGACTTAGTCATGTTGCCGCCATGGTTGGATGCCCAGAATGGCCACCACGGCCCATAAACTTTTCTTTTTAAGGTTTTTTTTTAATAGATAACAAAAAATCAGTAATTATAATAAAGTTTACTTAAATGCAACATAAGTTGGGTAATTATGATATCAATCTCATAAATGCATCTTAAAGTCAAAGTCAGTTATTGACACTTTCATAAAATATTCCAAGAACAAGGATGGCGGGCTGCTTTCTATTCTGAATGAAAACATTGCAACGTTTGACTACCCACCGGATAAAGAGTTTAAAATAACATTAGGAGAGTACTGTTTCTTTAGGAGGCGGATAGTATGAGCAGCAAATCGACCAAGAGGAGATCGACACGCAAATGGCATGACGTGTTAACGCATTCAAACGACAACAATGCATACATTATTACACAAATGAAATAGTAGCATTCGGACGAAACGGGGGTGCGATGGCGCAGTTGTTAGAGTATTGGACTTTAGACCGACAGGTCGACGGTTCGACCCTGACCAGTGGTAACTGTGCTGCGCTTGGGACAATACACTTAATCTATATTGTCCCGGTGGCGTTGTGTACTAAAGCTTGTCAAGTGTGTACTTGCCTTCAACCACTGTTAACTCCGCTTGTGTGGAGTTAGAAAGTCTGCGAGTCTAACAGTTGCTCTCCGCTGCCCGGAGGTTCTCCCTGGGTAACCCAACTTCCTCCATCTGTAAAACTTCTCGACACGATGTGATTCTGGCTGTTGAAGTGTCGTTAAACAACAATAACAAACATACAGAACAGACAAGATGAAAGAATACATAACAAATCCTACAGAAGGATCTGTAATAATTCAATCCAAAAACCCTATTACTGAACCTCCCTATCGTCACCTGAGTGCTAGAATGTTCTATGTCCCATTATGGGACATAGAACATTCTAGCACTCAGCCAACGCTATGAATACAAAATAGATTTGCTGACTTCGCGTAAACCTATATGTTTCAGTACGACACCATACGAGAGCTCAGCGTTGAAAGGATTAAGTATGTCATACAAAAGACGGAAAACGAATGTTGACCAGTACTGTATCCAGATGTGTAACAGCTTGCATGGGGAACAATCTGACATTCAATTGCAGGTTTCATTTGAAACATTTCTGTCACAACTCCGTGAGCACGATGGCTCTTGGTCGGTTTGCTGCACATACGGAATTGCCCTTCAAACCGAATTTAATCCCAACTGCCCACGTGGGGGATGGGGGGGGGCACTTCTTTGGCGCTGTGTACTAAGGCGTACTACACGTCGATGGTGTACTTTTCTTCAATCAATGCTAACTCTGCTTGTGCGGAGTTAGTAAGTTGGGGAATGGGATAGTTGCTGCTCGGTGGTTCTCTCCGGGTACTCAGGCTTCATTCATCCGTAAAACCTTCCGACATGAGATGACCCACGCCGCCGGAAGTGTGCAATAGTTAAAATTCTACAGTTGTGATTTTCATTACCAAATGCGGATGTTACTTTTCTTAACTATAATTTCATTTTACTTCTTTGCATGCTATCGTAATTGCTGTTCAGTGCGTCTTGTCGATACGTTTTAGTTTTATCGTAAAAAAAGAAGATTTGATCGGCTGATGAGGTACATATTTGTCTTCGTGTGGTAACTATATGTCCATCCCATTGCAGCCTACGTCTGTTGTATTATTTGATGAGTATGAAAATATTACCACAATGCATGGAAGATGTCTTTCTCCAATTCCAAAGATTAACGCGTGTAACAGAATAGGCTTGTAATCCACTCATGTGACAAATAATATTTTTCTGGAAGCTAACATGTTGCACGATGATAACGTTGAGTGTGTGCATACTACTCCACCTCAGCGTTCAGCATCAGTTGCATACACATTCCACACAGACAACCACTGAATAATAAGTAACCCTTAAAACCTCATTCCAAATTTGATAACCCTTTACTCCAACAAAGCATGTGCCCCAACATATTATCTTTATGTAACTTGCAGTTTACATTCTTAGTACCCTGGCTACTGTTTCTGATCAAGTCTTGGTTGACTATGTAGGCAGGCAAGACTTGCCACAAACAACAGCACGGACACAAGCTGACACTGTCAAAAAGGCGCACAGTTTATAAAACTCCCTGAAAGTAATAAATATAGTAAAATGTATATTATGTGAAAAGTTTACAATTTCGGAGAAAACACATAAGAAGTGCAATAAACTGTGGTGTAGAAGATCTGTTATAGTTGTTCTATATGACACACTACCCATTAAATAAGTGTCTAGATCGACTCGAATTGGTAGAGTGTAAATTATTCTTTGATCCGTGGTAAGCAGAAGCCAGCTGTTAATCTCTTCATTAATCGGACATCAACATTATCTATGAAAACAGGTGAACATGTAATTGTCTGTATCCCGCAGACAGGCAAACGGGCAAAAATAATCAACCTCGTTGAGAACACACATAAACACATAATGGTGCGGTCTGGCTCAGTAGAGTCAAAGGTCTCCATACATCAATGCCGAGGGTTTCAAGGAGGTACCATTCAGGTTCCCCGGGGTATTCCTTGATAATATTAAAAGGAATAGCAAGATTTGGAAAAGCAGTGCTGATCGTAAGGTTCAAACTCCAGCCCGGTGGCTGTTTTTGTTAATGAGTTATGGGACTGCCGGGTCCAACTTATAGTTTAGAATAGGCAAGAAGTTATTAGGCTAAGTGGCGCGGGAGGGCTTTGAGAGCTATAAGCGAAGTTTAACGTATAACGTAAAGTAAAGTTAGTTGGAGGGAGCTATCGAGAGCTCGAACAGTTGACTTAATTGGAGTATCTAGAGCTCGAGCATTTTACTAAATTTGAGTAAGCTATCGAGAGCTCGAACATTTGACTTAAGCTAGGAGCTCGGAGTGAGCTTAGTGGAAGCCAGGCAAACCGCATGCATGAATATTATTCGTTTAAACGGTAGACGGAGAGTGGTTTAGGCGGTACAAAACTGTAAAGTGGATTGACAATATATTATCACACGTGTAAAGTGAGATAGACTGAGTTGGTTAGAGGAGTTGACGGACAAATTGAGCGTACTTAAAGATGGAGGCGACTATAAATATACTATACGTAATGTACATGTATACAATGGCATGGGGAGTGAGAGGACCACCAGGTTCTGAGGAACAACAAGAGACAACTAGACGACATCATTGAACATGGGGTACCCCGGAAAGAGCTCGAACTTTCGGTGTGTGGAAAATTCATCTGTGATTTGTTTTGTGTTGTGTATATATTTTCATGGATTGTTCTTGATGCGTACATGTGAGTACATAATAGTGTTTTATTTTCATTAAATTATATTTAGATGATACCCGTCGATTATGTTTTTAAATATCAAGTCACTGACACCTTAAGATGACAAATCTGCCCCAACACAACCACAACGCCGTAGGTGGAGAGAAGTATGTTCACTCAAAAGCCCGGCTGTTGTCTCCGAGTACGGTAGAGCTCTAGGGTGATCACAAATCTCACATATCTGCCCCATCGTGTTGTGTCAATAAGTGAAGTTGACTAATTTTACAAACTATTTCAAACACTGTTATCGAGCTACCCCGAATGTTGTGAAAATGCAAAATTGTTTTAATAATAATAATAATAATAATAGGTAAGATTTTTTAGTGCACATTTCACAATATTAAAAAAGTTCCAAGGCGCTGAACAACATGAAAGAAACATAAATACACAGAATATGGGATTAATGGGACATCAACATCAGGGTAATATTTTTTAAATAGAAAAGATTTTAGTTTTGATTTGAAAACTGGAAGAGATTGGGCCGTATTCACTGATTCAGGTAACATATTGAAAAGTCTTGGAGCATTGTAACTAAAAGAACGTCCCATATGATGCAAGGTCATATGTGGGCTGTTCCAGTAAGTTATGGCATGAGGAGCGAAGTGAACGTTTTGGTGCATACACATTGACCAACTCAGAAACATAAGAAGGCGCTAGGTTTGCTTGTGTTTTATAGGTGAACAGAATAATTTTGAAGTCTATTCTGGCTACAGTAGGGAGCAAATGAAGATTCATTAACTGAGTATTAATGTGTTCGTTCTTCTTGGTGCGGGTCACTATACGGGCAGCAGTATTCTGAATTATCTGCAATCTATTGATTTGCATGTTTTGGGAGCCCACAAAGAAGGACATTGCAGTAGTCTAGCCTAGATGAAATGAATGCATGCATAATACATTCAGTGGCACATTTTGTCAGGATTTTGCTTGCTCGACCGGTGTTCCGAATGTTAAAATTTGCAGACTGACACAGTTTTGATATGTGATAAGACATGGTCAAATGTGTATCAAGATACACGCCTAAGTTTTTCTGACCGTGGTAGATGGGCTGACAATTATGTCACCTATTTAAGAGGAGACAAATCATCTGGTGCTGGTTTGTACCTGGAGGAAAATATAATGAGTTCTGGTTTATCATCTTTCAGTTTTAGTTTGTTCACCAGCATAAAGGTTCTGATATCTGCTGTACAATTACTCATAATCAGAAATTTTGATTCTGTGTCTACCAGATCAGAGGGGTCGAATTCGATGTAAATCTGAGAATCATCGGCATAGAATTGGTAGTCGATTCCGTGTGAGCGCATAATCTCCCCAAGGTTGCATGTAAAGTGTAAAGAGAATAGGAACCAAGACGGAACCCTGTGGTGCCCCGAATTTAAGTGCTACCTGTTCCGTCTGAACACCATCAGTTGTGACACAATGTGTCCTGTATGTCAGGTAGGACTGAAACCACCTCAGGGCAACAGCTTGGTCAAAAAGTCTATCCAATAGGATCTTATGATCAATGGTATCAAATACAGCTGAAAGATCCAAAAGTACTAAAGCAACAGCTCTTCTACGATCCAAACTCTTCAGCACATCATTCTGAACGCTCAGCAGAGCAGATTCTGTTGAGTGACCAGAACGACATGCTGATTGTTTGGGGGTCTAAAAGCTGGTTACTGGCTAAGTGAATTCGCAGCTGTTGAGCAATAACCTTTTCAATCACTTTCGAAATAAATGGTAGGTTTGATACTAGACAATAATTGTTAAGTACACATGAGTCTAATGATGACTTTTTAAGAAGAGGTGTTACAAGAGCCGTCTTCAAACACGTTGGTACTGAACCTGTATTAATTGACTCATTGATAATATCAGTGATACAGCCTATGAGAGCGGGCAGGCATGACTTCAGCAAAGAAGCGGGTATTGGATCCAAAGCGCAACTTTTAGTCGGAGATAACATGATGATTCTTTCAACAATGCTTGACGGCACAGTGTTGAATTTGGATTTTCTTTTTGAAACTGAAACTGAAGAGATCTTAAACTGGGAGCGGTCACAGGTGCTTTCTGTTTGGTCCAGGGACAGTCTAATTTTATCAATTTTGGAGGAAAAAAACTCCGAAAACATTTCCGCAATACTGGCATTCGAGAGTTCATCAGAGAATTTAGGTGTTCGTTTCTAAAGACTGCAAGACCCGAAACAATTGTTTCTGGTCAGACCCACAGTCCCTGACTTTGTCGGACAGGAACTGTTTTTTAGAAAAGAAAACCCGACTTTACATTGTGATTTATACATTTCATGATGTATGGCTAATTTAGAGTGCGGCCATTTCCTTTGGAGTTACCTACGTTTCTGTTTTGCTGACCGGATTTCAGCCTTCATCCAGGGGCGAGACGCTTTAGTTGTAACACTCTTTGATATTTTGGGGCGACGTTATCAAACATTTCCGTAAGGTTGGAATTGTACGAGTTAACCATGCTATGGATCTATATTGATAAAAAAGCTTGTGTTAATTTTGGCATGAATGTCGCCTGATCGATGTTCTTAAGCTTCCGATATGATATTGTTTTCTGCAGCACATTTGATTTGTTTATGTGAAGATTACAAATTACGAAGAAATGGTCTGATAGAGAAGGATCCCAGACAGAGGTACCTTCTACAAGACTGTCGTTTCTCTGTAATATGATGGGATCTAACGTGTGCCCTCGCCTATGTGTAGGCTCGTGAAAACTTTGAATCAGATCCGGTGAGTCCAGTATCTCCATAAAGTGACGGGTATCAGGGTCAGAAGGAACGTCAAAGTGAAAGTTTAGATCACCGACCACGAGAAAACGACTAAACCTCAGCAGAGTATTTGTTGAGAAAAGGTTCAAACTCGTCGAAAAACATGGTACTTGTGATACGTCTTTTTTGCTAGACAGCAGTCGGTAAATGATTAAAAGATTGAAAAAAACTTTTACCGTCAACTGTAATTGCTATGTCAGGAAGCTCGAAAGATTTATAATTATTTCCGATTGATTTCTTTGATACTTTTATGTGCTCCTTGTACAACAGCCCGACTCCTCCTCCTCCTCTAGAGCCCCGGGCCACATGTTTAAATGAATACCATGCAGGGGTCAAGTGGCCAATTATACTGTCATCATCGTTGTTTAACCCTTTACCTAACATGAAAAGCAGACGACACTTGCAAAAATAATTCTTGAATAACTCATTTTTTTCATTTTTTGTCTCAAAAACATAGGTTATGACCCCTCGTTGGAACGAGCTCGACGAGCTCGTTCCAACGAGGGGTCATAACCTATGTTTTTGAGACAAAAAATGAAAAAAATAATTAAAATTAATTGGCGATTTTTGAGAATAGCGCTGGCCGGTTTTGGCCGTTACGTTGGGTAAAGGGTTAATCATGTTTCCGTGATGGCCAGACAGTCAAAGTTTCTATCTAAAACTAAGTCAGTGATGAAGTCGGTTTTATCTCTAATAGATTGGGCATTTATAGTGCCCAGACACAAACCGGAGGTTTACATTGCATTTCTGTCACAGGGCGTGGATGCCATTTTGGTTAAATTAGAACGGTTAACACTAGTGTCTTGTTTTAAAACTTGGGGTGCACGGGAAATTATTAGAGTTGGTATTAGTCTCTTAGTTCCCCTTCTACTGACTCGATTGGTTGGCTTGGCAGCAGGTATGCCTGTGCGTCTAACATTTGTCCAAGTAGAATAGTTTAATGGTATTGACTTACAAGCCATTTTGATAGATAATAAAGTATCTCTGTTGTAGGTAATATGCATAACCAATATTTGTGGGGTTAACACATTATTTGAATCACATCCAATTTGATATGAACAATCTCCAACAGCAGTACAATTAACAGGTAACACCTCCTCGGGTTTAGTTGACAATTCATCAAACAACTTTAAGAACAAAGCCTGTACATTATCTGTTGATATGGCCTTTTCAGATCCCGGTAATGATGAATAATTTTGAAATTTATTCATACATATTCCTGTTTTAGAACTGGAAAATGTGACAAAATACAGGATACCTACACTTTATTTTGTGAGTTACTGCAAGGAAATATAGGCTAAAAGCCACGAATGAAAACTTCGATTTCCATGCATTTATGATTGAGACAATTTTGCTACCTACTTAAAAAGATTACGCATTTTTTTATATGTGTTGTGGAACTTTCGTTACGATTAATGCATCGGAACGCTCAAAACGCGCATGGATATCGATGTAAACTTATAACATAATGGAGAGGTATTCTCTTATATCTATCGTGACAATAGAAAATATTTGTTCGACCTTGTCCGCTATGTTAAAAGCTAGCATATAATAAATTAGCTTATAAGATCACGTGATCAAGTTTTGAAACCTCACCCATCAGTAATGCATGTGACAAGTCAGTAATTTGGTCCTTACAGGACTATGAATCAAAGAAGAACTCAAAAAAGAAGTTTGTTATTTACTTTATCACAACAACACTTCAATCTTTGTTTTTCCAGCTCACACTGCTGAAAATAATTCGTGCTTAAATGATAACTGACTAACCGATATCTTTAACAGTATTCTTACATCGACTGTTGGATGGAGGAAGTCGGAATTCACGAACACTCTTCGCCGAAGCTATTCCGTAATGTGTATGTATACAAACGAACCTTGTCGAGTTGGTCGCGACAACGTTCGATTGAATACGCACCGCGGTATTGTTTCCAAGGATGTCCAGTACTCGCGGACACAGGGCGCCAAGAAATAAAGGGCGTCAGAAATTCAAAATTCTTAACGCCAAGCCAGCAAAGGTTCCACTATCCGCGGCTTTACGTAACATTTTCATGGTGTGGACAACGGCATTTCTATGACAACTACTTAGGTTAGGGTTTGGTTGGCATCGGATGCACCCAAACATGTCCGTCCCTCCGTCCGTCCGTCCGTCCGTCCGTCCGACTGCCTGTATGTCTGTCTGTCTGCCCCTCTCTCTCATGTTTATTTTCAAACATATACAGGGTACATGTACCACGGTGTTAGAATCCATTCGTGTTGGTTAAGCTGTTAACTAGTATCCGCCATTCCAATAATTTTATGTATTCCGTCTTCTGGGTTATGGAAACGACCACTCAAAAGCGTTGAGCTTACTGTCGGATTTTGCCTATTCTTCCTCTTGTGCGCTGTGTTGAAAGGTTAAAAAATCGCGGACCGCGGTCGTAAGCTTACTATATTTTACGAGTGGAATGCTGATTGTTATCGATATTGATGATAGCCGGGGGTTATGTCTGGATCGGCTGTGAACCAGTTATTGGGCTTACCCACTGATCTCTATACAACTGGAGTTGTTGGAATGCTCATTGGTCACGTCACATACAGAAAAGTGTCTACCTCGGGAGGGGGGGGGGGGTGGTGCTATAAATAAACAGTGCTCGACAAAAAAGGAATTCGAAGGTTTTCGGTTTCCAGCTGCCTCGCAATCGCCAGTCGCTTATCAATAAATTGAATATTTATAACGTATTTTAGTCACGGTTGACAAGAAAAACAAGTGCCGAGACTTGAAAGTTGATACATTGTAACCAGTTTTCATACTAGGTAATCACATGACATTTGATGAAGTGAAATCCCTCACGCTGTGACCACAGTTGTGGCATAACAGCTCTAGCGACAACGAATGTCATCGATGGGAGCAGTTACTGTATTGATTGACTTAACGCCACAAGGAGTTGGGGGCAGATTGAGTTGTGACGTTTTTCTCTGACGTTATAGCAGTCTAGTTGTATAGCAAGGGTGTAGCCAGGGAAGGTCATGGGGGTCGTACGATCCCCACCCACGAATCCCAAAGGTCCACGACCGATAATCTCCACAACAATCTAATACATGCCTACACTAAATTTGATTCACTTTCCCTCAACATGAAATCTTTGATCACCGCTGATATCAAATATTAAATACCAAACCCCCACCCCACCCCACCACCACCGGACCATCGCCGATGGCCAAAGGCCTAGTTGGAGAAGATTATGGCAGGGGTTCACGTCACCCCCTCCCATAATCTCCTCCAACTTGACCCTCTGGCCAAGGCTTGGCCCCCTGACCAAGGTTTCAGTCTTTTTGGTTGCCAGACATTCTCATCCATGAGTTGCATTGAGGGCGACCCCCTAAAAAATGCTGGCTACACCCCTGTACAGAGAACAGTTGACTAACTGTTTCAGTACTCAAATTAATGTCAGACAATGGAGTTGTTATAGAGTAATTGTTTCCCTTCAACAGTCATCCGTTGGTGAAAGGAATCGTTGTTACAGTGATTTTCAAAATGTTTATGTCAAATAAATATTTCAAACGACAATACAAATTTAGGTAAACGTGCTTATCTCTATTCGCCCTGGAACGGAAATATTTGTAGCAATATCTATTCATAGACGCTTAATTAAGATTTAGAATGCAAACCACACTCATTCTAAGAAGCAAGTGATTTTTCGCATTACGGCGAGTCTGATGGGGTTTTCAACAAATTAACCTGTTTTGGCTCAGAACAAAAAGTTCACACAACCATATATTCAACCAATCATTGTGTTTTACCTATAATATTTTCTGTTGATTGAACTGTAAATTCCGCCGCGTATCACTAATTCTCACAACGGTTAACTAAGGTTCGCTTTTCCGACCAACTGATATCTTCCCGACGATTCAGTCTAAACATGTCATAAGATTCATTTTGGGGGAATAAAAGATAGAAATGTTGCTCAATCGAGACCTCATTTGATCGACATTTTGATGACATTGCAATCAGAAGTGAAAACTCACCACAGCCGTAGTTTTATGATTACGCCGGTATAGTTTCACAAATTATGTTAATATCTTGATGTTTCCAAGGTGAATTAAATTCTTATTGATTGGAATATCTATAACTGGGCAGGAAAGAATATCTGCCTATTTTTGTAAGTAAAGGCTCATTACATTCCACCAACGATCGTCCGCGTAAAAATTTCCACAAAAGGTAGGTAAACAAACAGCACATAACAGTGTCGATTTCCGAACAGACTGGTGGCCTGAAAACTTGTTTGTCGCCGTTAAAATGTACGTTGCCATATACCATGTCATCATAACAGATACGCAGCTGCTTTTCGGTTTGTGCCCCGTGCTCTGTACCATTGAGAAAAAAAAAACTTCACCTTAGTTATTTCATTGTAATGAGATAACGGTAATGCTGAGTTGCACGGAACGTTGTCGTCACACGTGGCTTCAGCCAATTAAAGGCGATGCTAAATTGCTATTATAACCGGGTTATAAGGTGAAATGTCCAACAGTTCTTACCGGGTTCCCATGGTTCCTAACAGTATCGTGATCGCAAAACGTCCTCTTTCTCAGTTGGATAGCAATAGGTTTGCAATGTGGGCGTGATAATTCCATACCCGTGGACAAGGACTTCATAAATAAAATATTGAAAAATCGAGACGGAATCATGAAAACAAATGCGGCAGTGACTGAAATCCAATATATCCACGTTTCTTTCCAGACGTATGAGATTCCACAGTGTTGTGATAAGAAGAGCGAACAGATAATTTCGGTAAAATCACGACGTAGTCAAAATTCTTTGTCAGCTTTTCTAACCTAAGAACTGTGAAATTGTAAAATAGCCTCACACAATACTGCCCTGGAGTAAATACTATAACACTTTTACAATTGTATTTTCCAGAATTGTATTTTCTACCTATTAATATAACTGACTAAAATTAATCATTGGGGTTTTAAAAGATGTTTTTGCCAACTGGCAAATTGCCAGATCTTTAAAAATGCTAATGGTTCATTTTAACACATTTAAAGTCATAAATAGAAAATACAATTCTAACAAATACAATTGTAAAAGTGTTATAGTATTGGCCCCAGCTGATTGCTAAAGTTGTGTTCAGCGGCATCAAAAAGAGAGCGGTAAAGAAAACAACTTGAAAGAAAATATTTGAACAACCTTCGACTTCTCTCCATAAGCGATAACAGAAAAGCAACCTGTCGAACTTTTCAGCCCAATGAGCATACTTTTTGAGAGAAAAAAATACACGTAATAGACTGTAAAATGAATTTTTTAAATAGAAAACTGTACCGCAGTAAAGTGTATAAGTAATAATTTAACTCTGCCTAACACGAATTCCAGATGGCACTTGCAAACACACATCTTGAAGAACTATTTTTTCATTTTTTGCGTCAAAACATAGCTTATGACACCTCATTGGTAGAAGCTAAACGAGCTCGTTCCAGTGAGGGAAAATAAGCAATGTTTTTGAGACAAACAATGAAAAAAATGAAGAAAATTGAATGGTGATGTTTGTGAATAGCACTGACCCCTTTTTGACGATATGTAAGGCAAAGGGTTAAGGCCTTTTGGGTGGTAGACTTTAGATACCTCTGTGTCACCTTCGGTCTTTCGCACTGGATATGTTTGATAAGACATTTACTCCGGTTTCATACTCTACTGATGCCTCACGCTTAGTGAGGTGTACGTTATATTTTCGAGATTGAGTAAGTTTCAGATACCTGGACCGAGTAGAAATATTGGTGACGAAGTGCGTTTATATAAAGATATTGATTTGTTATACTCAGGCCTGAAAATAAGCAGTCTGACATTTGCACAATGAGGTCCCCAGGGTGAATTTGATGATGTTATCCCATACAGTGGGCCAATTTATCCTCTGGGTACCTCTTTCTGTTTAGTTTTGAGACCCTGATTCAGATTGAGGTTCACAGAGGATAAATTTAATGATGCTACCCTGCTGCATCACTAAATTCACCCTCTGGGAGGCCTCATTTTGCAGAAGACAGTCTGCTTATTTTCTGGCTTGGTTATACTTTATATGGAAAGTTTGTGTACTCTTTATAGTAATTACTCCAGACTCACACAACACACTGCAGCCCGTGGATACAGATATGGCATTATGTCCGGATCTTACTACGCATTTTAAAACAAAACTCATATCGCGTTTAATTTGTATCCGGTATTCTTCTCGGACCAGTCGTTCCGAACCCTAACCCGGCGGCAAAGAACGATGTTTCACCGGGTCTACCCTAAATCCTCCCGTTTTCACTCGCCCTGTGACTTTAAAGCTCATTTTGGTCTACGCCTCACGTATTCTCCAAGCGGGCTGTGCATCCTTATGATCAGACAGGGGTGACTGCCTTACTATCTGCAACCATTTGATCACGAACAAACAAAAGTAGGACAAATCGCCACAAACGCACTACAAGAGCAAGTTTGGCCGAGCGAACGATCTCCAACATTACCCTATACTCCTTACAGACCAAGACTGAAAAAAAATATTACACTGGCGATGTTCCATCACACACACACACTGAAATAAAGAGTTTGGATCAGGAACAATATAATAAATCTTTTACATTTGTATTTCCTAGAATTGTATTTTCTACCTATCAATATAACTGACTAAAATGAATCATTTGCATTTTAAAAGATTTGGCAAATTGCCACATCTTTGTAAATACAAATGGTTCATTTCAGCTCATTTAAAGTCATTCCTAGAAAATACAATTCTAGAAAATATAATTATAAAAGTCCTATAGTATTGGCTCCAGATCGCGACGAGGTCCAAATTTTCCGTCTGCTTTTCTTCCCGAAGCACTGTAGAATTTCGCGTGTCGAAAAGAAAACACGAACTGATTTTTACGTTGGTTTTGACGTGATTCAGTCTTGAATTCGCAATAGTTTAATTTTGACAATCTCAACCCCGCTGTTGACGGTGTGTCGCTACCAGATCGCGATCTGATTGAGGAAGAGACCACTTTTACGATCACAAAGCTGTTGGCTGTCAAGAGAACAATATCTTGCAATAAAAAGGGATTAAAAATATTTAGTACAAATGTTGTGTGCTATTTTCTGAAAACGGAAGAGTTAACATTGTCTGGCGGAAGTTGATAGGAAATCGTATGTGACCAATTTTATATCGCATTAACTAATGAAAATCGAAACATGACCTTCTTATCCGGCTGTTTTAAAATAAGTATTGACTGAATGGAGTTGTTCGTCTGTCGGGCGATATAACCCAGTGCACAAATTCATTTCTGGTCTAATTTTCACTCCAAGAAAATGATAAGGGGAATTTTAAACTGTGAATGCAAGATTGTTAAATATCAGTATGTTTGTTGTTATTTGTTGATATTGTAAATATAGAGGATATTCACGAAAATTTGATGAATACCGAAAATATCTCGTGAGTGGCTACAAAGAAATATGAGGATCTTCACGAGCGACGCAGTCGCTCGTGAAGATCCTCATATTTCTTGTAGCCACGAACGAGATATTTTCGGTATTCATCAAATTTTCGTGAATTTTCTTTTTATTTAATGCTCTACGACTACAAACTCTCCAATTTGTGGCCTTTATTTGCCATTAAGGCGCAAAATTTATGTGCCGAACCGGCGTCCATACAAAAATTACAACAACCAAACTCCAACCATTGGAATGTGTGAATATCCGCACAAAAAGTAGTCCCGTCTTATTTCTCCCCTAACTTTACGATTTACCAAGGCTGGCGAATTGAAATAATCGCAATGTGTTTCGAAGAAATAGAACAATAAAAAAAACACCACTTTCTTATTTTCAATAACAAGACACGTCATTTTATTTTTTTTGAACTCAATGCACTGAAGACGTGTGAAGTTGAACTGAAGAAATTTGAAAGTGATTTCGGCTTTTCGCTGGAAGGTGAATGAGAAAGTCAAACTTTGAAACCGCTGATTTAATGAATTGATTTAGTCACTGTCACTATCAATTATTCGAATTCGTTTGTATTTGGGACTCTGGAATTCATTACTGATGTGCTGACTCGTTTAAAGTACATGTGATTCGTCATCCGAACCTACGATGAAATATCGATTTCTAAATATCATTTTGATATTTCGTTTTGCCGACCGACAGGGGAATATGACTTAATTTTTCAGCGTGAATTGATGCCTGAGCATTAAATAAAATTGTGTTTTACGTTTATCTGAGGCATGACTTTACAAATGATAGACATTCGTGGGTTTTTTTTTCATAATAGTTTGTTGTTGACGTTTAACGGAAATGCAAGATTTATGGCATGAAGAAAGTGATGGACAGAACACAAGATGCCGATCCAAAGGGAACATGCCCCCTATTTTTGAAACTCATTGATGTTTACAAGCACCAATATTTATTCGTGATGACACATGGACACCCACTACTTTAGTAGTGGATGTCCATGTGTCTTCGCGGATAATACCTACAGTGAAAACTAGAAGTCCTTTCAGGAAATGCGCACAAATAGCACGTCGATCTGCGCGTTAATCTATGCGTTATGACCACAGAAAGGCTATCGAATTCTGTACATATGGCTTGTGCACAAGCTGTGTTTCAGTCAATGGATCTCCGGGTAACCCGGAGGTCCATTGGCAGAAGCATTGCCTGTGTTTGCGATGAGTAACCAGGAGAACCTGCCGTGCTTTGGATGCCATTCGATATGGCAATTGCACGCAATTCCTACGTGCAATTAAGCCTAGATAAGCGCGCTGTTCGTGACAGAACATCTAGCTTTAACTGTATCCCATGCATACATCTGTAGCTCCTTCGCGTGTCTCCAGTTGCATAAGCCGTATAGATCGGCTTCCGACGATGAGAGGGCTCATGCTCGCCCCTAAATCGCCGTTAAACTTGATTGAAATATGGCGTCTCTCCAAACCCTTGATCCACCACTGGGTACTGGCATTTAAAAACATGTCCACGGTTAAAAGATACTCACCGCTAATGGTTACCCATGATACATGTATATTAAATTATAATATATCAGTTTTCCAATAAGCTTACTCATCAACTTTATGCAAAATACATGGCTGGCAATTTTCGTCATTGGAAGAGATTTACAGGAAAGTTATCTCCCCTGCAATTTCTAAAGCTTTCAATATATTTAACGCTTTAGGTGTGGGAATGTTATTAAAAAATGAAATTTCGAAATGTTAGGGAAGATGTATTATGGATGTGCGCATCATTTCACAAACTTCAGGCATTTTCTTTTAGAGTAGTATAAAAATACAGAAGCTGTTTTTTTACAATTTTCTTCCCAATCAGTTTGGACATTTGACAATTAGTCTCTGTTTAAACCCATTTAACCCTTTACCCAACGAATCGGCCGCATCCGCCCGCGTAATATGCAAATTCAGTAGTTGAAAAAATATTATTTTTCAAAACATTTCAACAAAACCATATCATGTGACCCCTTGTTGGAACGAGCTCGTCGAGCTCGTTCCAACGAGGGGTCACATGATATGGTTTTGTTGAAATTTTTTGAAAAATTAAAAAAAATAATATTTAAAATAATAAATTTTGATATCGTCTGCGTTGGGTAAAGAGTTAAAATAAGAAAACAGCATTTTCACAATCCTTTGATATTCTGTAACTTTTTTTGGTTTATTGTATCAACAGTGTGTGCATCGAGGTATGATCTAGATACTACACTTTCCATTAATTTAAAAGTCTAGAGGGTATGATTTGCTATTTGTTTCTCGGAAGAATGAAAACTTGAAAATTACTGTAAAAACACACTCGCGAAACAAAGAGCTAAAGTAGACAGTTATTTAGATGCTTTTAATTATCTTGCCATAGAAAGCAAGTTTCCTGTTGTAACTTTTAATAAACGAAAACAAGTTGGAGCTGTTCGTTGTTTTCGTTATTAAAAGTAACAAAAGGAAATTTAGTTTTATGTTTTACTGATGCCATAGGTGTTTTCTTAACAATTACTTTCTTCTAAATTGGACATTCCGCCCCAATCTAACAATTTCAAGGGAGATAACTTTATCGATGCCTAATGAGTCATAATTGCTACGTGGGACTGATTTTTCAAAATGAAAAAAAAAATGAAACTACTAACTTACATTTCAATAAAAAAAGACTGGTCTAACAGAAACAAAAAAAGTCTTTTTGATAGATATCCTGATGTGCAGATACCATAACAAAAACAAACACACAAGGTTTGCTCGTCTTGAGCCAGAACAAAAACAAAAGATTAATTGTGGGCAGAGCAGGCATATGCCATTATTTACAGGAACTAGACTGTTCGAAGTGCATATCCCTGCAAATCAGACAAAATTAGGAAAAGCTTATTTAAATTTGATTTAAAATCAAAAGTTTCTGGGAAAAAGAATAATTGAGATTCATTTGAAAGCCACACACCAAGAAACTAGATTTGTAAGAATATTTTGCTATACATTTAGTTTGTCTAATCTGATTTGATTGAGGTTTTACGTCGCTTTCAACAACTGTGGCTGTATGATGCCTATATCACGACGTCAGTTCCCAAGATGAAGGTAGAATTACTCACAAAGGTAGAATTACTCACACAGACCCACTGGATGGCCTAAGGAATCCACATACGAACCATTGGAGAGGGACTAACAAGCTCATCTACACTGAGACCTCAATATGAGGATGGAACAAATTCCTCAAAATTTGCTACATCAGTATAATAAAATGTCTATGTGAACAGCTAGGCAATCGCTGCTGTGCATTAACAACCTGGCTACCAAATGTAGACCTATTATTCCCGGGCCAACACGGGGTTTAAGCTATAAAGTAATGTGTCTTTGTGAACTGATGTGGATCTGGTAAGCCTTAAAATGCATCTGATAGAGTAAATGGAAACATGTTTGAAGATATAAAATATCATATATATCGTATTACGCGTTTCAAGTTGGTCTTCGAGTGCTGAAGTTTTTTATCTAACAATCATATAGATTTTGGCCTGAAAACCACGAGAAACGGTACGTATCACATAATGTGTTCCGATTCCGTATCATATAGACGACTCATTCTGATTCCGTATCATATAGACGACTTGTTTCCGGTAGCGCTACGGGCAATCATAACTAGGCACATAGATACATTCTATGCGCGTTTCAGTGGTCGACGGAACATTATGTCCCAAAAATGTTTGAAAATAATTTAACCTTTTACATATCATGAAAAGCAGACGACACTTGCTAAAAAAATTCTTGAATAACTATTTTTTTTCATTTTTTGTCTCAAAAACATAGGCTATGACCCCTCGTTGGAACGAGCTCGACGAGATCGTTCCAACGAGGGGTCATAACCTATGTTTTTGAGACAAAAATTGAAAATTAATTGGCGATTTTTTGAAAATAGCATTGGCCGGTTTTGGCTGTTACGTTGGGTGAAGGGTTAAGATTCAATCTGTTTATGTGACAGAATTGTTAGATAAATGAATTATCATGATAATGTGTATGTCCTGTGATTTGTATCAGATTCTCGGTGGTGTCCAAAAATGGGATCACAACTCGCCGGCAAAGCCGGCTCGTTGAGATTCCATTCTGGACACCAGATCGAATCTGATACAAGTCACAGGACATACACATTATCATGATAATCTATATGTATCTAAAATATATGAGAAGGGGTTGGATCAAAAAAATATCATGGGAAAAATATGCAGGAAAGGATGGATGGGTAAGAAATATCTGCAATATATAAATTTCCACCCATGTCCACGCATTTTTATCCCCCCCCCCCCCCCCCCCGTACCGCCTGCTATATTCATGACATACAAAGTCTTTTAATCCTTTACCCAATGTAACGGCCAAATGCTGCCAGTGCTATTCTCAAAAATCGTCAATTAATTTTCATTATTTTTTTCATTTTTTGTCTCAAAAACATCGTTTATGACCCCTCGTTGAAACGAGTTCGTCGAGCTCGTTCCAACGAGGGGTCATAACCTATGTTTTTGAGACAAGAAATGAAAAAAATTAGTTGTACAAAACTTTTTTTGGAAGTGTCGTCTGTTTTTCGTGTTAGGTAAAGGGTTAATCATTTTGGAAAATATCGTGGCAAGAAATCAGTTAAAACGTCTTATAGATACCTGAAATAATGTATCTAAAGATAATTGTCTAGCGGCTTGATATTACAATTTCAGTTTTAATGACAGAACAAGCAGGAAATCCAGAGGAAACACAATTGTCTCCGAGACTTCCACTAAAATTAATCAACGCACTAATTCACGTGGCGTCTTCTGCAATATCCATTTAGTTAAACCGTATTTCTAATCTTTACCTCACATCTAATTATCTCTTTCGTGATGATCATCTGCTTCGAAATCGTCTAGTTGCTCTTGGAAGCGCCGATAATAATGCTGATAAGAAAAAAGTAATAATGTGCGTGTCTAAAAGAAAACAATAGTAGCAACCAATTCAATAAATAAATATTCGCTTTGTTGCACTAAAGATAAAGGATTCTTTTTAACACTACATTATAGGGATATTCCATCATTGTACTAGTGCTGTTAACGATTATTCTTCAGTTTCCATCTTTTCCGGCACAAATGGTTGTCTACCACAACGGTTGGAATGAGTACGAATTCAGTATTATCAAGGCCATGTACCACATGTCGTAGAAGTAGTTCACGACGCCGAATCTCGATACCACTATCTCCAGCACATAGGACGAACTATTTCTGCGGAAACAGAGAAATCTGCACCATATAAGCGTGTTTGACGTGGTTCACCAACCCACTCGATCTTAAATCCTTTGTTCTTATCAATCAGTTCGGGAGGGTTGCCACCCTCCCGAGCTGATTGACAAGTACAAAGGAATTGAGAGTTATTAGAGGGAAGGCTTTATGATAGAATATTATTTCGTACTTTTCTCTCCAGATTCGCTGGTTGGTTTGTCAACAAGCTCGACGCTAGCAGCAGTAAGCTTAATAAAGTTTTCAGAATACTGCTGCTAGGATAATTACTGGTAACAAACGCTCTGAACACATAACACCTGTTTTAAGACAACTACATTGGCTTCCAGTTAAACAGAGAATTGATTTCAAAACATTGATCTTAGTATTCAAATGCATCCACAAACTGGCTCCAGTTTACCTGCAATAGCTCCTCGCTGTATATAAACCAACGCGCAGTCTCCGATCAAAAAACCGAATTCAACTAGTTGTGCCTTTTAGCAGATCTAATCAGGCTCATGATCGTGTGTTCTCCATCGTGGGTCCCAGATTGTGGAATTCCCTGCCAATTAATGTCAGAACTTCAGAAACTCTCGATGTCTTCAAAAGAAATCTTAAAACTTTCCTATTTACTGAAGCATTCTCCTAAACCTCTCTAAGAGGCAACCAAAACAGATGTGACTCTTCATTTCAGAAAAGTGTATTTATTTTTGTCAAGCGTTTTAGAGCACTATTTGTGGTTTTACGCTCTAGAAAATCAATTATTATTAATTATTATTATTATTATTATTATTATTATTATTATTATTATTATTATTATTATTATTTCGCGGTTGTTTTCAATGTGCCACCAATGTTGGACAGGATCTCTCCTTTAGTGTTAAGGTTGGTGACAGTAATGCACCACTAGATGGTAAAGCTACAGTATTGTCGCCGTGAACTGGTCACTTTCAACGGGTGGGCAATATTTCAACGGACGCAATAATATTAGATTCCAAACATTAATTATAGGAATAAACGTCAAAAATTAAATAATGAAGCACCGGGTACAATTCTGTGCTTCATTAACTAAAATTTTCCTGATGACGATTTTTATTATCTGGTAAACGCATTCGTGGACATCACTGCCCACCTGTAGATTACGACCTGCCCAAGGCAACTGTACTGTATACAGAATGCCCAAGCAAAAGTATTTTTCAAATCGCTACCACGATGACATTTTCAAGTGTTTTCTGGAAAAAAAACACCGCATCGTGTTTATATGCAATGTGTAGAACAGAACAGCAGCCTTGTTAATTCCTTTGCTTGGATGAAAAGTGTTTATCTTAAAACTAAAACAGAAGGTTTCATTTTCGCCGCGCAAGACCAATCATGTCCAACGAGAGACCACAAGTAGGCGATTTTGAAACGTTTTCAGTCAGTAAAATCTGGTTCTATTTTGGACCCAACGAAACTGATTAGCATCTTGTCAGTGGGTGTTCTGCTTGTGCACAAACATTGCTATTAAAACGTCATGATGGCATGGCTTGTTGCTCTTAATATCCACTTAGCATTGCTTGTCGTTTCTACTCTGAGGTACATCCATTGTATGGACATGAACATGTCCAGGGCGTTATGAAAACCTGAAACTTGTTGTGGTATAGGCCCATTTATAGCCTACAGTTAAACCGAGAAGTCCTGTCATGAACTGTGCGCTTATCTAGGCTTAATTGCGCGTAGAAATTGCGCGCAATTGCCATATCGAATGGCATCCACAGCTTGACAGGTTCTCATAGCAAACACAGGCAATGTGTCTGCCAATGGACCTCCGGGTTACCCAAAGGTCCACTGGATGAAACATTGTTTGAGCACAGGCCATATGTACAGAATTTGATAGCCTTACCATAGCCATAACGCGTAGATTAACGCACAGATCGACGTGCTCTTTGTGCGCATTTCATAACAGGACTTCTAGTTTTAACTGTAGGGCCATTTACATCCAACAAATCCGATAATGTCATGTTCGAGAAAACAGAAAAGATTAGTTAGATTATCGAGTTGATTGTCCCTCTTGACACAAATGTTCTCGGCAAGATTCAGGAAAAGGTTTAGTAAACGCGGATCTCGATTTCTAAACGTCTCTTCAGTATCCCGTTATAAAGAGATACGAGCCTAGATTCCATGTCGTTCTTTGTGCTTTGATACCGCCTGACCGTACACGGTTTCGGTACCAAGAGGATAACATTTTTTTGCAGCGTTGATGATGTAGAAAGCATCTGTGTTTGGAAGTGTACACTTTCATTGAAAGGAGAAGGGCGCAAGAAAGAGTGGCTGTACTTGCAAACTTTTGTCGCTAAAATGGTTTTCCATGACCCCCACCAACCTCTCGTTGTGTTTGATTGATTAGAAAACGCATATGTGCTGTGTGATTCGATAAGGGTGATTAATGAGATCTTACAGTTTATTGACATCACCGGGGGACTACTGTTTTCACTCAGATCTTTAATGAGATGTTCATAGACTCAGTTCGAGATGTACTCTCAAGGGGGGCGTTGCATTTTCAGAATCCATTTCTCTCAGAAGGGGAATATTTCAGTGTGATTTTTCAGCGCTCTGAGTTTCTGTTGAACAAGGACACCCACACCAAAGATCCCTACACCCCTCACTCACCTTCTTTATATGGATGAACGAGAACTCGATTCCGAAGAAGAAACTAGCTTAACCCTTTGAACTGGCAGGACCGATTTTTCGGTCCAAGACGTAATTTCGTCCCATTTTTGTCTTATTATAAGAGGTCAAAACACGGCGCATTGATGATAAAATAAATACTGCAGTTCGCAGCCGCCGTCCGGCTGCAAAACTGCAGTTATTATTTTATCCTCCATGTATATTAATATTGGACTGATCCATCTCACTGCAAGTATACACAAAGGCGATACCTTCCAGAAAACGATGGTTTAAAGGAGCAGATTCTCCTTCTCAAGTCATTTTCTGAGATGATTTCTTGATGTGTCATTTGGACTCGACAAGTGTGACATCTTTCACAGAAAGCATGTCGAGGCAGGAAAAGTGGGTCTCCCAATTAAATCATGGAGGTGCAGTTGAACATCTGAACATCTCGGGGAAGGCCCGTCATACAGCTATCTGGGAATGCATGGGATGGAAATGTTCCACAATATCCAACTGAAAAGAAACTTGGGTGAAATATAAATTCCGGAGACTGTGCCTTCTCTAAGTATGAGCTCTGTGGCTCCCCTTACATTACAACGTGCCTATACTTTCGCATCGATGCGGCACCTCCTCTAACCTATAGCATGCTGCATCTCCAGCTCCTTGTTTATGACCCACAGTTTCACACGTCTTGAGAATGGAATTAATTTTTTTCGATAATACTCCCGACTCTAATTCTATCGCAAGGACATACATTCCCACTTTAATTGCTTATCTTGAATTTGTCTTAATTTAAAATTCCCTTTCATATTCTTTGTTATTTATTTATTTATTGGCGTTTAAGGTCACATACTTATGCACAATGGCTAATCGTGACCGTGACAGTTTTACGGGTGGAGGAAGCCGGAGTACCCGGAGAGAACCACCGAGCAACGACGAGCAGCTGTCAGCTCTCCAACATCGTAACTCTGAACTCTGCACCGCAGCAGAGGCAGGGTTAGATTGGTTGAAGACATGCGCACCACCGACGTGCAGTACGCCTCAGTACACAGCGTCATCGTGCCCCCATGTAGGCAATCGGGGTGAAGTGTCTTGCCCAAGGACACAACGCGGTTGCCGCAGGTGGGATTCGAACCGAGGACCTCTCGGCTTGCAGCCTGCACCTCTACCAACTGAGCCACCGCGCCCCCTTCATATTCTTTGAAAGTCTCGTATATTTCGGTATATGTTGACATACGGTGGCAGACCAGATGCATGAGTAGTAGGGATGCACGAATCGATGCCCGTTGAGCGGAGGAGATTCGGAGGAGGTACAAACCTCCTCTGGCAATGGGAGTCGAAAGAGGTTTTGGGGAGGGGTAAAGGAGACAAGAGTGCGGCAATATTTTTAAAAAAATTAATAATTTTAATAATTTCAATTTCCATGACATAGCATATTTTTAAATAATTTTAATTTCTATAACGTAGCATATTTTTAAATTTGATTTTGATTGCTATGACGTCATACCTCCTCCCTCCCCCTCTTAATGCTGAACAGTGCTGTGATGGAGTAACCCCCTATTTTAAATTTCAATTGCTATGACGTAGTCCCCCTAATAATTGGCGTAATGTATTAATAATTTTCGTTAATTAAATAATATTTAAATTAAATTTAAATGACGTTTTCGTTAAAGAATTAAATAAGTTTAAGGGAATTAAATGACGTATGATCATTTAAAGTATTTAAATAACAGCAAAAAGTTTTAAAGTATTCAAATGGATAATTATACTCCAAAACGGGTTTTTGAAAAACAAAATGGCGTGTCAGTTTGAAAGAAATACATGTATATGGCATGCATCGATAAAGCAACTTATTCATGGCGGTCTGTCGCTTATCAAAACACCCTGAGGTTAAACTGTTGCTGCAAACAATACCAGTTGTGTTAAACAATCGACCGAACATGCTCAATTATATTATTCCAATGCGTTTAAAATTGACAGGATCGAGTTGATGTCCAGCCGCTATTTTTCTCAAAGGTGATGACAATAATTGCTTTTAATTCAAATAAAGATGGAAAAACGCTAACATTAAGGTGATAGATAACACTGCGACTTGTTTGTTAATCATAAAAAATCACCCCGCGGTATCGTGTTTTACTAGCCTATATCAAATGTTTATTTTTGGATGTTTACTGAAGAATAAGCCAGCCATCTAACGGGGGAAGTGAAAACATGAAAGAAGTACCTTTCGCTAATTGCCCAGGTGGGGGCTGTAGCGTTGTGTACTAAAGCGTACCCTCACGTCGAGTGTGCACTTGCCTTCAACCAATACTAACCCTCTGTGGAGTCGGACAGTTGCTTGTCTTTGTTTTTGTGGTTCTCTTTGGCTTCCTCCAACTGCCCGCCACGAGGTGACACTGTCTGTCGAAAGTGCCATTTACTCCCCAATTTTAATTGCTATGACGTAGTCCCCCTAACAATTGGCGTGATATAATATATTAATGTTTTTCGTTAATTAAATAAACCACTCGCAAATGATTCCCCCACCCTCAAACAAGAAAACCAGATACTGCAAACATAATGTATTTAATGGACTGGGGTAGGGGTGAGGTAAACTAACCTCCCTTCCATAACTTCTCACGAACACTGAGGGGGCCCTCACGAACAATGAGGAATTCCTCATAACCCCTCACAAATAGTGAGGAATTCCTCAAAACCCCTTACAAACAGTGAAGAGTACCTCACAAACAATGAGGATCCACTCACAAATGATTCCTCCCACCCTCAAACAAGAAAAGCAGATACTTCAAACATGGTGTATTTAATGGACTGGGATGAGGAATGGGGTAAACTAACCTCTATCATAACCCCTCACAAACACTGAGGGGTCTCTCACAATTCCCTCACAAACACTGAGAGGTCCTTCCCAGATGACTCCTCCCATCCTCATACAAGAAAATCCGATATTTCAAACATAGCATATTTTGTTGACTGAGGTGGGGATGAGGTCAACTAACCTCTCTCATTCGATCACAGATTTCAAAAAAATTCGTAATTTATTGACCGCCGATTTCACAGCGATTAGTAATTTATTATAGTAATCATTTTGATTCGTTTTTTTTTATCTCTGGTTAGTATCGATTGTTAAAAAAAATGCAGTACATCTCAGAATTTTTCATTGTTTTATTTGTAGTGTGTCATAAAGTACCGAGTGCCTTTCTCGGCAATTATCGCGTTCGTCCGTTTTCGGAAATCCGCGTACATTACCGAATGTAACTTCGTGACTGTTCGGCACTTATTCAAAACAAACACTACCCACTGATACTGTGATCCAATAAAAATTCGGTTGTTATTAAGAGGGTCAATTAATAATATTCGGGAATGTGGTCTGACACGAGACATTTTATCAACAGAATGCTGGCACACAAGTTCTCATGTATTATTTTGTTTTTACATCGACACTTGCCACAGAAAGGTCTCGAGTTTTGTACTTTAAAGTTACGCTATAGTAATTGTATACGCGAATTAATTTTGACATGCGCTGTAGTATGGTTCAGTAAATTCACTTATTTATTTATTGATGTTGAAGGTCACATATTTATGCACAATGGCTAATCATGACCGTGACAGTTTTACGGGTGGAGGAAGCCGGAGTACCCGGAGAGAACCACCGAGCAACGACGAGCAGCTGCCAGCTCCCCAACATCGTAACTCCGCACTGCAGCACAGGCAGGGTTAGATTGGTTGAAGACATGCGTACCATCGACGTGCAGTACGCCTTAGTACACGGCGTCATCGTGCCCCCACGCGGGCAATGGAGATGAAGTGTCTTGCCCAAGGACACAACGCGGTTGCCGCAGGTGGGATTCGAACCGAGGACCTCTCGGCTTGCAGCCTGCACCTCTACCAACTGAGCCACCGCGCTCCCAGTAAATTCACTTCGATTTGAGCTGTAATACGATGCTTGAACATTACAATTAATTTCGATCCGTACTGTACAATCGATATAGACTAGACGCGGGCGGTGAGTGAGGGGAGCTTATATGGGCGAGGATTCAATTGAAGCGTTGTATATTAATTTTGATTTTGTGCTCAAAATCAAAAGCACATAATCAAAATTAATATACGATGTCCAGTCACCATTTTTCTCAAAGGTGATGACCACAAATCTGTTACCAACACTTCAAGGGAGAGTTATATAACGAAACGGGATACTAGCATTAAATCATGTTATGCAAACTTCAGACCTTACCAAAGTTACCAGATGCGACGACAGTTTGATAATGAACAAAATCACCTGCAAACGGCGAACCCATACAATAGGTCGGAACAAAGAACTCAAAGCGAATACAGTGCTAACTCAATTTCTACGCTTTGTGGACAAATTTCCAAACTCATTGTGCTGTTTCTGCGAGGCGTATCAACTAATTGGGTACAGTTTATACATCTACCTGGGATGGAAATGAAAATGTGTGGGGAAAGACTGTGTGTGGGGGAGAGGGGAGAGGGTGGGTGTAGGTTGCGTAGGTGTGTATATGTATGCGAGTGCGTGCGGGTATGCGGGTGTACTTACATGCAACGATGAATCTGAATTCTATCGATAGGCGATATGGGTCTCCGTGAAGTGATCAATCTCGTATTTATGTCATGTGATATTTGTGAGACTAGTCTAGACTTTCTTTTTTTTTGTCTTGTCGAGCATCTGTCGAAAGGAAATGGAAGATTCGGACGCGTTTCATGAAAGTCATATGAGATGAGCGCAGTTTTTCCATGTTAATTAATTAAAAATAGTCGTCGTTTGCTCCAGATGTATTTCCCTTTCCTCTTCCATGCCGCGATTTGGGTTTTCATTGGAGCGAACTGACCGAGTTCAGGGCGGTGGTTTGGAGAGCGAAAGAGTGTCATTTATTCTTAGATATAGAAATATAGAAATCCCTATCGATAATGAGGTGTCCGAATAATAAAACAGGTGAAATCTCCGTAATAATAAAATATCAGCGACTTTCCTTTTTTCTCTTCACGCCATAGTCTAGGCCCCTCGTTGGAGTGAACACGGCGAGCTCGTTCCTACGAGGAGTGAGGAGCTATGGCATGGTGACGAGGAATATCTCTGACATATGTCGAATATAGACATGTGACTTCTAAGCCAGTAATTAAGCGTATGAATGATGGATTGGGTCGATTTTCGTAATAGTAATATAGGTGGATTTTCTCTTTTTCTCTCTTCATGACATGGTCTGCGTCAGCTTTTGGACGAGCTCAGTGAGCTCATGCAATGGGGAAGTTAGATACTATGTCCTGGAGGCCGGAAATATTTTGTTTAGGAGACGAAATTCTTTAAAACTCACGAATACAGAAGTGTGAACACGTAGTTCAGTAACAAAGTATGTGAACCAATGGTGGATATTTTTCACATATGTTTTTTTCAACCATTGTTCGTTACAGCAAAAGTTATATCTTTGGCGCAAACGCTTTGTATTAATGTATTTGTATGCCTTTGTTTATGAACGCTTAGAGGTTTATCATACAAGAAAATATATTCATTCTCCTTGGTGGCCATCTACCTCCTTTTTATGTTAGTCTCGATTGCACTTGTAATTAGGTTCCTCTATGCCAACATTTATATCCCCTGGCCATGGGGTTAAAATCAGTTATACCGCATGGAATACACAGGGTATTGTTAATAAAATCCAATACCCAGAATTCACTCACTTGTTGAATAGATATGAACTTTTGACTTGAACAGAAACTTGGCATCAACAAAAAAATCAAATAGAAATTCCTGGTTTCACATGCATTGACCTGAGTCGAAACAATTGTCAACGTGCAAAAGAGGGTATTGGATTTTATTATCGGCCTAAGTATAACCGCTTTCTAAAAAACTTTCGAAGCATTAATGATATGGTTCTGCTGGTGAAATTTGATGGGAAGATATTCAATCTTACATGCCCGGTTATTTTCATTTCGGTTTATATTCCGCCAGCAAATTCAAGCTATTGGCATCATAGACAATTGTACAGTTGTATATATGAAAGGATAGGGGAAATTATCAAAATATGGTACAGACAGTCTGTTTATATTAGGTGGAGATTTTAACTCACTGACTGGTGGGAGGCCGGATTACGTTACAGATGATAGCGATAAACATGTGCCCCTTCCACAAGACTACAACATCGATACAGCCAATAAGAGGGTGAGTTTAGACAAAACAGTGAATGATTTTGGAAGGAAACTCCTCTCATTGTGTCAGGTAGCTCGACTGAAAATAATTAATGGGCGTGCACCGGGCGATTGTGTTGGTAATTTTACAAGCTACCAATACAACGGCGCAAGTACTGTAGACTATATTATAATAGCTGACAAGTATTTTTCCGATATTGATTATTTTAGTGTAAAAGCCTCAAATGAATATTCTGATCACTATCAACTTTCGCTCCAACTAAAGTATCGAACCGCTGATGAAGTCAATAAACAATGCACTTATTCTTATTCAAAATGCCCACCAAAACTGAAATGGACATCTACTGTACGTGGAGAGTGGATTGTAACTAAAACACCCGCGGGGTGGAGTATCACCCAAAGTATCACTTTCAAATTCTGTACATATGGACAAAAAACACAAGCAAAGTTTCAGCCAATGGACCTCCGGGTTTAACCCGGAGGTCCATTGGCTGGAACTTTGCTTGTTATGGTTATGCTTCGCAACAAATTTGCAATTATTGCTCGGGTTGAATCTCCACTCTGCGGGTGATTTAATGATAATATACTCTCCACGTACTGTAAGAGCGCGGAAAAGGTCTTAACATCTTTAAACGATCATAATATGACCACCCAGCTGCAGCGCTTTCGTATGAAACCTTTTAGAACAGACAAATCTGGAACAGAAGACGCGGTCAATGATCTGATGTCCATTATTGACTCAGTAAATAAAGCAGCCACAACGCACATTCCGAGTAGTAACGCGAGGAAACGACCGAAACGCAAGTGGTTTGATATAGAATGCAAACAACTGAAACAACACATGGATAATTTAGACCGTTCTCTGAAAACAACCCCCAAGACAAATCACTCATTGTAAGCTATTTTGAAACAAGAAAGATGTACAAAAAGTTACAAAATACAAACGTAAAATGTTTTACAAAAATATCTGCAACCAACTCGACCGCGTACAGTCCACAGATTCTAAGACATATTGGAATATTATTAATAATCTTCCGAGGGAAAAAGAGTCCCCGGGGAATGATCTTGATCCGGATGTTACAGTAGATTTTTTAAAGAATTTATTATGTAAATCTGTACCAGACAATAAAAACTATCAATCCAAGAGTACACCGGTGAACATTGAGGTCTCTCTTAACACCGATAAAATTACAGCGGACGAAATATACAGCTCCCTCCGCCAGCTGAAAAACAAATCTACAGGCTCCGACGGCGTGTCGAATGAACTTTTTAAATTAATAATCCCATACATTATAGACGAAGAGGTGAAATTGTTTAACCATTATCCTATTAGTTGGAGTAGATCAGTTCTCCCAACATTATACAAAAAAGGTGATAGACACGGCCCGAATAACTATAGCCCAAAGCCACACCATTGGTAAACTGTTTAATAAGGTAATTAATTCCCGAATTAACAACTTCCTGGAAGATAATAAAATAATAAGTGAAAACCAGTTCGGCTTCCGGAAGGGTTGCAGTACAATCGATAGTATATTTGTTCTGAAAACTACAATAAATAAATACAGAAAGCTTAAAAATCCTCTGTATGCTGTTTTCGTAGATTTCAGAAAAGCATTTGATACTGTAGATAGAATAATACTTTTTTCAAAAACTACAATACATTGGTATAAATAGACCGATTCTAGAAACCTTGATTTCAATGTATAAGTCGAGTTTCTATATTTCGAAAACAAACAGCGGGCTAGGTCCGCCTCAACTTTCAACCATCGGGGTCAGGCAGGGGTGTAACCTCTCGCCTACCCTCTTTAAAATATTTATTGATGATGTTAAAGACATATTTGATGATACATGTCAATCAGTCAATCTAAATAATTATTCCTTGAACCATTTACTTTTCGCAGATGATCTTGCATTACTATCGGAATCACCGCAAGGCCTGCACAATTGTCTAAATCAATTGGTAAATTTTGCTAGAGAAAACAATCTTCATATGAATATAGGTAAAACAAAAAGTATGGTATTCCGGGCTCGCAAATCATTTGTCTCCCCCAATTTTTACCTAGACTCGCAAAAGCGTGAACACACAAGCAATTTCAACTACTTAAGATTAACATTTTCACAAAATGGTAAATTGCAAGACGGCCAAAAAGACTTGAGCAAGAAAGGCTTGAGGGCATTATATTCACTAAATAATTCTTTTAATTAGAAATATCGCCCGACAGTACAAGTAGATTTAAGTCTTTTCGATAAGCTAATCAAACCAATCTTACACTATGGGAGTGAAATATGGTCGTTGGAACTTAATCACAAAAATGTAAGTCGCTCCGCGTGCGAAAATGTACATATTAAATTTTGCAGACTGTTACTCGGGGTAAATAAGAATGCGTCAAATAATGCAGTATGAACTGAGTTAGGACGATATCTCTTGTTTATCGACGCAATATTACAACAAATCAAATAGTACTGTAAATTAACTTCCCAGGATTCTACCACATTGCTTGGTGAAGCATTTTGTGAAACAAACAAGCATAACCTCGAAAATTTAAAGAAAATTCTGCATGAATACTTTGGTATATCAGACATCGAACAACTGTGTCGCGAAAAAGGTATTAAAACGATTCTAACAGGGAAAGGTAAAACAAGACATGAAGAAGAATTTTATAATGCCATTCATGACGATAATAAAGAACAGGGTGAAAATAAATTAAGAACGTATCGCAAGTTCAAGAGTGAATATGTTTTAGAACAGTATTTAGTGCACACTACGTCTTTGGGAAGCTAGGAAACTCTTCACTCGTCTTCGAATCGGCAACCACAGTTTACTGATCGAAACGGGGAGGCATTCACAGCCTGTCGTTCCGGCCAATGAACGAATATGCACCAGATGCGATTCGGGGGCGGTTGAGGACGAATTCCATTTTATAATAGAATGTCCATTATATGATCAGTTGCGTGATGAACTGTTCAAAATGTTCTTTGATCATAACCAAACATACAGGTGGTTAATATGACACTCTTCCAACACATTATGAGGATCAACGTCCCAGAACTGTTTAATCCGATCTGTAACATAATCCGGTGCTTCTTCATATTACGAGAATCTGAAGTCCCGCAGTGATTTATGATTTATGGTAATCACTGTGATGCCTTCTTAATGTATGACTGTATGATTATATATTTAGAAATATGCTACGACGTCATAACAATTAAAATTATTTAAAAATATGCTACGTCATAGCAATTAAAATTATTAAAAAATTATTTGTTTTAAAAATATGGCCGCACCCTTGTCTCATTTGCCCCTCCCCAAAACCTTTTTCGACTCCCCATGCCGGAGGAAGTTCAACCTCATCCGACACCTCCTCCGGTCAATCGACATCGATTCGTGCATGTTTACTACTTGTATGATATGGTTGTGTGTTCAGAAACTGTGGGATGTACTGTTTTGACAACAATTACCTACTAACGGGTTACAGTTACATAGATAATGAATGGCCGAGACCATTGGCCTTTTACCTCCTTTAATCTATTACCAGACAGCACATTATGGCGTTAGCAGGCACTATAATGGCCATACAATTTCATGCTTAATTAGCAGCGCATGAATTATTTTGCTGGTCTGTTTAAGTGACAAATATGTTTTTCGGAGCTCAGTATACAGACACCTGTTCTCATGCCTTTGGCCCGAGCGAGAAAAATTATCAAAAATATATACACTTGTAAACAGCAAGACCGCAAGACTAAGCTATCACCGTGACATAGTCCACTGCGACTGTATTGTATGTGCAACAAATGTGGTTTACGCAATCTCCCCGCAGCCATCTGCGCGTAAATGTTCACGAAAAGTTGGTAAACAAAAATCCCATATGAGCCTCGAATTCCTTACATTATCAGACTGATGGTTTGATAGTTTCGGGCATGCCATGACTTTAGATTCCGGTAATTCCATTTGCGCTCGTTATTCGTTATGAACTGCTAACATTACTTGTCTCCTTTGCTTGCCCACAAGAAACTGCGTGGAAACAGGTAATATTAATCAAAACTCTATAAATGAACTTCTTTAATAGTATTAGTGCAGTGTGGCAGAATAAATCCGATGTTGAGTGCAAAAAACAGAATGGATTTCTTTTGTACGCATGACATAGTGGCTGATATTGATGATCCTATTCAACTTCGTTGTCAACTCTATTGCTTTGATATTGATTACTGATTCTGGATTATGTGACAAATCAACGAAAACGGCTAGAACAGAAATAGTAGGAAACTTATTAACTCTCAGCTTATCAGGTAAATATGAGTGGAAAATGGAATTTCCTCAACGGTCATGTTGTAATTGGAGAAAAAACGACTCAACGAGATCAACGAACTGCATTCAGGGGACGCGTTTCAATGATGCTGGCCATTATCTCTACCCATTACGATTAGAAGATAACACTTGATAAAAAATCAACTGGATAACTACAAAGCTTATTTTTGCATAAAATAGCTTATGTACACTCACTCAAACGCGCCCGTTTCCGTGAGTGTTAATAAGCTGTGTTCCGAGGGTGATTATTTAAAAACAAATTACGAGTTCGCACCAAAGCTGCGAAGGAAGGTAAATGTCTATTCCACAAAGGGCAATAACTTTCACAAAAATTCTTCAAATAACATTTGCATTAACCATGACGACCAGACATTAATAAAATGAACTGTGCTTTAGACTTCACTATAATTATTATAAAACAGATTGAAACATGACAGTAGAGTGGTGTTGTGTTGTCTTGCGTCTTGCAGAAGTCTTCAGGAAAGCTACTTCCCAAAGTCTCACTATCAGCCATGAGCCCTTACTCCTCCATACACTCAACCCAGGCATCAAGTAAGACTTGAGCCCCCTAATTGAACATGACGAGCAAGTGGCGAAAAATGTGAAACTCCCCGACACAGCAGCTTTCTGAATTGTCAACTCAGCGGCAGTCATATGGAGAGACCCCCTCGGCATCTCATGAGGGGCAAAATATGTCAAAATATCAATAAAGCCTTTAAATCCAGATGGCTTTGTGAAACCAGCCGGAAGCAAATACTTAGCGATGCGGCACCTCAGATTCGGCAATCCATGCGTGTGCCCACCGCGTCATCCATGTATAAATATCTACCCCTCTGATGCTCTCTACAAAGTCAGATGGAGCCAAACCCATTTCCACTAGAACAACGGAGGGTTTGACCACTTTGTTTTGGGGATGCAAACTCAGGGTCTACATATTGTGCTTCTCTGGGATCTGGTCAAGTACTTTGTTTCACAAGGGACACTTAATTCGATAATATACTACTGGCAATTTTCTAAGGGTCACTCATACCTATCTACATCTTTGTAGGCGTGTACAGTTTTATCATTGTTTAACGGTGCTTTGAACAACCTGAACATACAATGTTACGTATGGGTTCGGGAAGCCTGAGTAATCAGAGAGGACCACCGAGTAGCGGTTAGTAACGATCTGACTCTCAAAGTCACTATATATAGTACAGCCGCCGTGGACTGGTCTCTTTCCACGGTGAGCAATATTTACACGGACGTTATAATATTTGTTTCCAAATATTAATATTAGTATAGGAATAATCATCAAAAATTCAATTAATGAAACACCGGGTACAATTTTGCTGATGATGATTTTTATTACCTGGTAAACGCATGCGTGGACATAACTACCTACGCGTGAATAACGACCATTCCACAGCCAATGTACTGTAGGCATAACCAGGGCCAGCATTGGTCATAGGCAAGTGTAGTGTTAACGTGCTGTATGTCTGTGGATAATGTGATGCACGCCTACGGTACACTTGACTTCAACCAATACTAACCCTGCTTGTTCTTTCTATCGCCCCAACACTGATGGACATAATTTAGATGTTGGCGTTGATTGTACAGACGATAACGTACTACTGGTTGGCTATGGATATTGTCCAAGCAACTGTATTTTGAAATCGGTACAATACTGATACTTCATGGAAGAGCTTTCTGGGAAAACACTGACATGGAGCCGTCAGCAAGTGATTTCCATGCAGGATTTCAATCGAAATGTCGATTCTGAGATGAGTTCAATGACCAGAAAGATTCATGAATTGGCAGAGATATAGATGGACTGACTGAAGCTGAAATTCCTCATTGAAATTGAAATTGAAATCTTTATTTGCAGTATAATTATTGCTTAAAATAACACTAAACTAATATGTGTACTGCTGGAAACAGCATAGCCTTGTAGGCTCTTCCTGCTATTCCCCATAAAGGAAAATAGAGAGAAAAAATAGAAAAACGGTCAAGACAGCCGAGTTTCAAGCCATTCAGTGAACCATTCAATAATGAAATATTCAGATGAGAATGATGAGAAGTGATAAGGTACCAGAATGGAAAGGATAGGACAACTCTTAAAACTCAGACAACTACATGCCTTGTCTATCAGTGCTCAATGAGCTCTTTGACGCAAAACATGAACTTGAGTGAGGATCTAAAGCGGAATATTCAGATCAGGTTGATGAGATGTGAGGAGATAACAGAAATTTAGGGGATTTGACAAATCCTAATATTTTTGGCGGGACTCAATCAAGTGCATGTCCTGTCCATCAGGGCTCAAGGAGCCCTGTCAGACAAAACATGCACTCGCGTCAAGTCCCAAAGCGAGCGCACTTGCATTCTAGCTGCACTATAATTTAGGTAACTTTGGTCAAGAACACTCCACGCCGAGCCCGATGCAAATGACAAGTATACGTATAAAAGGTGAGATGTGCTGCAAACGGAAACCACTAAATTTTGACTGAGTACGTCAATCACATGCATCATGCCCAGCGTGCACTAACCGTGTCAGAAGGTTGCAGTCAGTACACCCAGAGCGCCCGCAATCCACATGCGTAGAGTATGATTTCAGAAGATTGTCAGTTATGGTTTTCTGAAACTGTTGTCTGCTATAACATTGTATAACTTGCGGGATTTCATTCCAATATCGAGGAAAAGTGTGAATAGGGAGATCAGATGAAAATTTAGTTCTTGGTTTGGATGTTCGTATTTTCCCGGATTGTCTGGTATCCATACCAGAGGGATTAGTGTATACTGTGAAGACATTTTCGAAGGATACTGGTAATCTTTTATTCCACCAGTCTTGCACGAATAGAAGCACATGAAGTTTATAAAGGTCACTAAAGTTTAGAATGCCGTTCTTACGAAAAAGAGTTTCTTATCAACCTACCTTACAATTGTTTACTACTACTACTCCCTGTCGATCGTATGGGGTCTGTTGTGTTCCCGCCGGTCTATTTTCTTCTGCCATCTTTCTCTCCTTGTTGGGGGATGTTCTTCTGGCATCTGTTGAATTCACCTTCTTCTCTTCAGCTCTCACGTCTGTCATTCCCAGGACTTTTCCTTGTGGGCAATGCCTTCTGCCTAAGCATGTGGACGATTCACATGCTTCCTGCTCTTCTTGCAATGGATGTTCTTCCAATCGACCCTGTGGTCTATGTGGATCTTGGCCATCCACTTTTTGATCTTTTGTGAACCGTGTTGTGCGTTCTCGTGGCCGTGCCCCCCGCACCCGCAGGAAAGGGGAACGCTGTCGTTCGGGCCCCCCCGAAACGACCACCTATGGTGAGAGTTATTCCTCCTCCGTGTGGGATGTGCAGTCATTTCCTGTGGTGGATACTGCGGGAGCCGTTGAATTGTCTGGTGAAGAGATGCCTGGTTCCGGGACTGCGGTTCCTCTCCAGTCGACATCTGAGGCTGTCACTAGGGTTGTGGTGACTCCTTCGGAGCCGAGCGCGGGTGCTCTCTCCACCTTTCCACCAGCCTCAACGACTCCCGACGTATCTGTTGCTACTGCTGCTCCGTCTGTGCTACGTCATCGGTTATCGTTTCAGCCGGCCTCGGCTTATCCCTGCAGGGGTCTGCAGAGATGCCTGGTAGTGTGGACGTGGGATATCGGCCTCAGCCTTCCCTGACTTCTACTCGGCGAAGTCGGAAGGAGCTGCCGGCCGAACCCTCTACTGTGGTCTCTCAGCCGTCGAGCACCGCAGTTTTTTTTATTGGATTCGGATGTTCATGGCGGATCCACTATGAACTCCGTGGCGTTTCCGTCCACGCACTCTGGTCACATGGCCAGTTTTGCGGCATCAACGCCTTCGAACAGCCTAGACCTTCTGTCCCTCAGAGGTCCGCGGCGACTTTCCTGAGTTCCCGCCCTGTAGATCCTCGGGGTATGTCATACCCCTGTACACATCTGCCTTCAGATGTTTCTGCTGCCGCCCGTCGCCCCGCTTCGGGTGTATTTGAGAATCGTGACCCTTCGCTGGTTAAAAGGGTCAGGAGTGAAGCCACTTTGCCGGTTCGTTCCCACGTCGAACCGGCCGACACGGGCTGTGAGCTTAGGGAGGCCCTCTCCTTGTTCACTCAGGTTCTGTCCAAGAGCCTCCCTGTTGCTTCCAGTGAGGCTACGAGTGGTTTCCAGGCGCCCCCCTGTGGCGCCGTCTCCCAGGATTGGAAACAACTGGCCGTTTTCTGATCCCCCTGGTGTGCCTACACCATGGGAGGCGTCGGCTGGTTTGCCCATGATGGGCTATGTGTCTTCCTACTCAGGGGATGAGTCCGACATTCCTGACGCCGAGAGCCAACAGTCTTCTGTCAAGCCAGCCGACAGTGCCAGCCAGGCCGCGATCATCGGTCGCGCGCCTACAGCCTGTGGAGCAACCTGCTTCTGGGCGCCTTCGACCGTGCCAGTCGGTACAGGTGGTTGAAGCATTTACAGCTTTGGACTCTATGCTGAGTTCCAAAGCTATGAAGACGTCGTTCTTCGCCAGGGTTGACACTTTTTTGCCTCCGGCGCGTTATCGTTCCTACGATTCCGCCAATCCGTCAGTCTGCCAGACTTTGACGGTCTTGAATCAGGACTCCAACTCACTCGGGCTTTCCAAGCCCAAGTCGGCCGTTATTCATATGGCGACTCTGGAGTCCGCGTCGGGCTTATCGAGAGAGATGCTGGGCATGCTTTCTCTCTCAGAGCACGTCGTCTCTACTTTAGCTGCTTATCTGCCCCCAGGTAAATTTGACGACGTACAGGCTCCTTTACGTGTGCTGTCCGAGGCGCTCATGCATCTTACTCACACGCATGCCTGTAACACGGCTTACTTGGAATTAGTTCGCAGGGGCACAGTGCTGGACACAAGCCGTTCCCTTCCTGAGGGGCAGCACGCTGCTCTTCGATCTGCTTCTTTGGCAGGTCCGCCAATGTTCCATGGTTCCGTGGCGACGATCCGGGATGACGTCCTACGTCATTCCAAAGATCAGCAGCTGTTTCGTCAGCTTGACCAGCCTTCTGTTGGAGGCAGGGGCCGTCCAAAGCCTACAAGCACCCTTCTACTTCCGCTGCGAAGCAAAGGGCTGATCCTCCTGCCTCCGCTTCTACTTCTTACTCACGGGGTAAGGACTAGAGGGAGGACTCAGGATTCTTCATATAGCAGAGGAGGTGGTTTCTCCTTTCGCGGGCCTCGCCGGGCCTTGAAATGAAGGTCCTCACCTCGATTAGTCCCTGGTTGGAGGATGTCAGAATTCGCCGACCATTGGACCACCATCACATCCGATCCTTGGGTGTTAGATGTTGTGCGGTCCGGACTGCGAATATCCTTCCGGAGGCACCCCACTTTGTCAAGAGTGTCTCTTCCAACTCCAGTTCCTTCAGACGTTTCACGTCGGGAGCTTTTGACCACGGAGATAGACAATCTCCTGGCAAAGGGGGCGATCGAGGTCGTCAAGAACATTCAGTCAGTGGGATTTTATTCCCGCCTGTTCCTGGTGCCGAAGAAGGACGGCCGACTCCGAAAGGTGATCGATTTGAGTATCCTGAACCAGTCTATCATTGCTCCCAAGTTAAGCATGGAGACTTTCAGGTCGCCGTACCATTCACCAGGGAGATTTCGCTTTCAGCATCGACCCGCGAGACGCATACTTTCACGTCCCGATTCATCGGACATCGCGAAAGTGTCTCAGGTTCGCTTTTCTGGGGCGAGTTTACCATTTCAAGGCCATGCCTTTCGGCCTCAACCTGGCTCCTTGGGCCTTCACTCGACTGATGTCGCATGTGATAGCCTTCCATCGCATATAGTCCAGGGTGACTACTTCGGCATTTCTAGACGTTATCCTCCAGAGGCATTCCAATGCGGCCTTTCTGGAGTCGGAGGTCGACACACTGTTGGGCCTGCTCATGTCGCTATGGTCCAGAGTCAACGAGGAGAAGTCGGACCTGGTCCCTTCTCAGTCGTTTTGTCATCTGGGGATGGACTTCCGTACTCGGTTCAATACGGTAGCGGTTCCCCGGGCAAGGGCTGTGATTCTCGCAGCCTTTGCCCTGATTCTGTCCCATTCCACGTCCGCGACAGCTCGGAGTATTCTCCGACTGCTCGGCCTCTGCGGTTCGGTGACGGATCTTATTCCCTTAGATCGGCTGCATGTCAGACCTCTCCAACACTTCTGCTCTGTCGTTGGAGGCCGAATGTCGATCCTCTGGATCTGATGCTTCAGTTACAAGAATCTCTTTAACCTCACCATCTACCCTGGACGGATGTTTAGTGGATTACGCAGGGGGTTCCGTTGGACTTACCCACGACTGATCGTGTTCTGACAGCAGACGCCAGCGATCTCGGATGAGGTGCGACGTTGGATCCTCTACGTCTTTCCCTTCACGGGGCGTGGGACCAGGATCAAGCAGCTCATCACATCATCCAGAAGGAGCTTCTTGCTCTTCCTCTGAGTTTCCGGTAGTGGATCTCCAACCTTTCGAATCGCCAGGTCCTTCTGTTGTCCGACAATTCGACAGTGGTTGCTTACATTCGGAACCAGGGCGGCACGCTCTCGGTTCCCATGTACGAATTGGCTCGGGATCTTCTACTGCTCGCTCAGGTTGTCAACGGCGGGGTGGTGGTTCGTCACATTCCCGGTCGTCTGAACGTCCTAGCCGACTCCCTGTACCGACGGCGCAGGGTCATTTCCACCGAGTGGATGCTCCACAGGGCGGTGTTCCAGTCGCTTTTCGATTTCTGGGGTCGTCCCCACATCGATCTCTTTGCGACTCGTTGGAACCATCAGGTGGACACTTTCATGTCCCCGAGTCCAGATCCTCTGGCTTTCGGCGTGGACGCTCTGTCACTCGATTGGAACGGTCTGGTTGGCCACGCCTTCCCGCCGGTTCCGATTCTGCCTCAGGTTCTAGCCAAGATACGAACCTGCAGTTGTCGAATCATTCTGATCGCTCCCCTGTCGCCTCAGCGGGTGTGGATCAATCAGCTCCGCTCTCTGTTGGCGGCGGTTCCGGCACGTCTCCCTCTACATCGCGACCTTCTTTGCCAAGGTCACCCGAGGAGGTTTCACGTCGACCCGACTTCATTGTGTCTTCACGCATATCTTTTGTCAGGCCTGTCTCCTTCGTAGAGGTTTTTCGAGACGAGCAGTGGAGTGCATTTCTTCTTCAAGGAGGCATTCCACTGGTTTAGCCTATGGAGCTAAGTGGAAGGTCTTCTGTCGGTGATGTTCCGATCACTCTGTTGATTATGCCAATCCTTCGATATCATAGATTGCGGAGTGTCTGGAATATCTGTTTGATTCTCGGGGTCTCCAGCCTGTTACCATCAAAGGGTACACAGATCCATGCTTTCGGAGACCTTTTCGTACGTGGGGAAGCGTCGTATCGGCACTAATCCATACCTCTCTAAGCTTGTTCGGCACTTTTCCTTGAAAAGGCCTAGGACTTTGCAGCTTAGCCCAAGATGGAACTTTCTTGGGTGCGGTTTTGCTTGGGGGGGGGGGGGGGGGGCGCCGTTCGAACCTTTATCCCAGGTGGGTATGCGTTTTCTCACTTACAAGACGGCTTTTCTGATGGCGTTTGCCTCAGCCAGACGGGTTAGTGAGTTTCACCCCTCTCGGTTGACCCGGCTTTTTCAGGAGCTCTCCCGACAGTGTTACGTTTACCACTGATCGCTCCTTTCTGGCCAAGAATCAGATGCCAGAAACTACTCCGCCTCCTATCTGTATTAGGGCTCTTCCTTCTGTTGAGGGTAACAGCCCTTTGCTCTGTCCGGTTCGTGCAATTCGCGTTTATCTCAATCGGACGCAGTTCATTAGAAAAGGCAGGAAACGATTTTTTTTTGTCTCTTATTCCTGGTCGACAGATGATCTCTCCTCAATCCATTTCTCGATGGATTTGTCTTGCTATTCGCGACTAGCGATTGTATTACCAACCGTATTTTTGCCCACAAGGTGTGTGCATTGTCTACCTCTTGGGCTTATTCTAACTCCGTCAAGTTGTCGGATGTTATGCAGGCAGCCTATTGAAGAAATGCTTCTACTTTCTCCACCTTTCATCTGCGTCAGTTGCTGGAGCAGTCTGAGGACCTTTTTACTTTGGGCCCTCTTTCTTCTGCTCAGGCTGTTGTTTGCCCTAGCCATTAGGCTAGTCACAAGGTCAGTTCCAGCTCTGTGCTGTTACTACCCTTTTCTGTCTGTGCGTCGCACAGAACCATACGACTCATCTCATTGTTTTTTACTAATGTTTGTGAGGCTATGGTTTGATAGGCCTGGAGACCTCTTCCTCTATCCACGGTTCCAGTACTATTGGGTTATGTGTGGGTTGATTATGTGATTCCCTCCATCCTATTGTCTATTCAGCCTGTAGTAAACAATTGTAAGGTAGATTGATAGGAAATTTAAATTTTATAGTAAATTTCCTTTCTTATTATACCTACCACAATTGTTTACATGGAGACCCTCCCGTCTTCTTATTCGGGTAAGAATCCTTCCTCCCGCTCACCACATAACTCCAACGTTGGCGGATTCAAAAGAATGAGTCATTAGCTACGTGTCTGCGCACTGGCAACGAAAGTCGTGGATTTGTACTAGAAGAACGCCCCCTACTGGGTCTGCGCCAGTAGCACTCGACCCAGTTTTGGCTTATTTGTTCTTGGTGCTTTTGCACCACTTTTCTTTCCCAAATCGCTTGAGAAAGATCAAAATAGAGAGTATATGTTCCGAGTTAGGGACTTCCACTGTAGTGCAAGCATGTAGTAAACAATTGTGGTAGGTATAATAAGAAAGGAAATTTACTATAAAATTTAAATATCTTTGTGCGAGGTAAAATATTTCCTACTAATAATACGGATAATCTCTTTTTGCAAGAGAAAGATTCTGTTGGCAGATGGAGCGTGGCCTCACGCGTGGATACCATAAAATAAGTGAGGATGGACCAACGAAAAATATAAAGTTTTTAATCCTTTTTGAGAGAGAGTATTTTTAGCTCTATTTATGGCGTAGATGGCCCTTGCCATTTGGGAACAATCTGTCGATGTATGGTGTGTGAAAATTAGATTTTCGTCCATGTAAATACATAAAAATTTCACTGAAGAGTTTTCTTGTCGCTTACAAACTGGTTCAATATTCGCTCCATTTAGAACTACGCACCTGTTGCCATATTATGTGCGTCATTGTTAGGATGTAGCAAAATGTACTTTGTTTTATTAGCATTAAGCACTAATTTGTTTGCAGCACACTACTCGGTGATATCTTCATATGTTGAAGTTCAGTGTTTATCGTATTTGAATAAGTCTTCTACATTGTGACATGACGTATGGGCTGTTGTATCATCAGCAAATAATAAAACGTTCAAGTTGGTTGATTTTGAAATATCGTTTATATAGATTTAAAATAAAATAGGCCCCAAAACGGAACCCTGATGATGGCCAGTTGCTATCGCTCTGGGTTCGGAAGTTCTGTTAATAACTTGAACATACTGGTTTCTACCCGGTAAGTAGTCAGTAAACCAGTTCTTTGCCAGACCCCTAATCCCGCAGTGATTGAGTTTACTAATCAATGTGGGATGATCAATGGTGTCAAAAGCTTTTGAAAAATATAGAAACAAGGGCAAAGTGCAATCCTCCGTTGGACGGTCATTATTAACAAGGTGCAATATTGAGTGAATCATCGAGTGTCCTTTTCCAAAACCAAATTTGTAATCGTATAGTATGTTGTGCGTATTAAGATAGTTTGAAAGCCTTGTGTACATCACTTTTTCTAAAACTTCAGAGAAGACCGGTAGAAGACTAATAGGTCTATAGTTATTAAACAGTCATGGATTCCCCGACTTAAAAACTGGGATTACTTTGGCAATTTTCATTTCTTTCGGGTATAATGACAGTACTAAAGGAATAGATTGATAATATGAGTTAAAGGAGTAGATACCTCGAATGCGTCTTCTTTCAATAATTTAGTTGAGATATTATTAGAATCCGAACTAGTTTTCAGAGAGAATCTGTTTATACAAAGTACCACCTCCTGGACAGTGGAGGGTGATATGAAGAAAGATCCTGTTCTGTAATCGTTGCCTAGGTATTTTGAAAATGGTCTGTTTGAATGTGGAACTCGTCTGTTTAACGCTTTGTCAATATCAATAAAAAATGCATTAAATTTATCGGCAATTTCCTTTGGGTCGCTGAGCTCAGTTTCGTTATGAATGAAGCTAGATGGTAAAGCGTACGAACTCTTTGATCTATTATTAGCTTTCTTCACAGTTCTCCATGATGTTTTATATTATTTTTGTTTTCAAGTAAAATTTTTCAACCTTGCATTTACGTGTCAACCGGTTAAACTCTTTACAATATTTTTTATATTCTGGGATTGTTGTAAAATTTGTTAAGTACTGGGAATAATTATTGCATAAAACACCCATTCAATTTATACCCCTATTGCAGTTTACTTCGTTTTTGCAACGCACAGTATTTTCATGTATGGCATATTTCACAATGTTTACAGTACAGTACTATCATCTCCCGGCAAAAATATTCCATCAACTTACATTAATTCATACATCGTCATGACTCACAACCGTATTCCAGTTATCCATTGGTTCACTATAACTCATGTGCAAACAGTTTGTATGTTGCCAAAGTTTAAATGTTTATATTTATTCCGTTTCATCTCACAGAACGTTAGAATTTCCAGGCACGTCTTGCAATGTTCCAAGCTTTTTCTGGAAATACTTGTCGCGTGAGTTGCTGTCCTTGAACCTTAAACGCTTGCGACATTCCAATGTTATTACGTCACGTTAACTCTCTGCATACTATCGTTCTGTTACAAATATGTTTCTCTTTGGATTTTACTTATATTCTAACCTTTAAGCCAAAATCTAAATTATAATTAAATACCTTATCAATGTTTTTATGGGATAAATTTCAACCTGCAAGTTCCGGGCGCGGAGTTTGGAATATTTTATTCATTTTTATATCAATATAGCTTACAGTTTATTCATTACTAGCCCAAGAACATTAGGTTTCACTAGGGGAAAAAATCGGAGAAAGCTGATTTTTTCAGGGAATGTCGAGTACATGTCACTGAACGATTAGACAAAAGTCCCCTAAAATCCCAGTTGAGCTTTTTTTCTACAGCCTTTTTTCGAAAACGCGTTTGAAAAAAATCAAAAAAAAATCGCACGAACTTTGTAACCTCGAATTGATCCAACTGTATTTTTTGTTTACGCGTATTTCGAGCTACATAATGTCTAATATACATTTACCTAGAGGAAAATGTGCATTCTGTGACAATTTCTGCGAAAAATTATTGAAAATTCACAAAAAAGTATCGGATTTACGCAAAAAATGACGATTTTCCTAACGGATTTGCCCAAAGGGTCGTAGTACAGAACGGGATGTTAGTTGGACAGACGATAAAAAATCCACCACCATTTGAAGACTTTTATCATTGCTTACAAAATAGACATTATGGAAGACCCACTCTGCTTCTGGCCGAGTTCCCCTTTTGGCATAAAATTCGTCAGCATGAGAACTCAACTATTTTCGGGCTTGGGACCGAACAGACACGTCTGTGTCTGGCAGCATTAGATCAATAAATAATATTTACAGAATGTACAAAAATCAATAAATAATATTTACAGAATGTACAAATCAATCAACATGGATTAAGTTACATTGACTATTATCAACGCTATATACAGAAATGACATGACCCATATACATATTATTCATCGAACTCAGAAATTTCCGACAGGACAGTGTTTCTGTGGTTGTTACAAGAATCCGAACTGCAATTACACAAACCTGAGCAGGAGAGTCCTGCCTTCTTACACCCACACCTTTTTGTACAAGCACTCTTGCAACCACAACTGATCAGATTCAGTAGGTTATCGGAGGCACATGGCTTTGTGGCTGCAGTCGGTACAAGAAGTCCATTGTCTAGCGACCACCCCCAATCCGTCGGAGGAAGCGAAGTGCCCAGCCATCGTTGGACCTGGAGATAACATCTGTAGACATGTTGTTGTGCAGCATCGCTGCTTGGTGGGAGTGAGGCTAGGTCGATGGGTTTATTCAGTTTAGATTTTGCAACATAACGCTTGTAAGTGACATATCTATATTGGTCGAGAGAGGAAACAGTTTTACTCCCGTATAAGATCAGGAGAAGTTGTTCCCCGGCAGCGGCTACTGCACTTGGTGTACTGTCATCCGCCAAAATTGTGTTGACATACTGTTGTGAGTCGCTAGTAACATCGGAGACAATTGTACTGAATACTTTCTTCTTACCAACTCGAAAGAGTGCAGAAGTAGTGTCACAACCACTTATAGAATGTGCTACAAGGAGGTTGTTTCTATGGTCACCCATTTTGGTTGCTATTTCACTAACTGAAACTAGTAAGTTTGGGGTAATGGAATACATCATGTGAATATTACATCCCGGTTGAACTCGAGAGGTAAGAATGACTAACAAGTCTGTGTCTGTTCCCACAACGACAACATTGTTGTCATCTTGAGCGACGTCAAGTGCAGTTTCGGCTATCAGTACATCAGCATCAGCCTCGGCCTGCTTGGACTGAATATTGATAGCAGATAGCTCCTGCATTAGAAGATCGATCAGTTGGGTTTTGTTCTTGGCATTTGCAAGGAAATCTGATTGGGGTGTGGTGGCTGGTAACTCGGGTGAGATATTGATATCAATGGAATTCCTGTCTTTAGATCTACGGGCTTGTTCCATGCCCTTTGTCGACATTGTACAAGCATAACCATCAAAAACAACCACGACGTTCGCCCCAAAATGTCTCACTAGATAATTGGAATATGATGTACATATGTCCTTATATGACGACTGTTTAGGCCATACAACTGCCCTCTATAAAAATCCACCATCTACAACAAACAAAGAATGTTCTGGGATTTTAGTTTGCTCGGAACCGTATATTTTGAGGATCTTACCGAGCGTGCTTTTCTGTGTTTTCCTCATTCCAGCAGAATCAAACAATGCTGGTGGTTTCGGGGCGAGTTCATATTTGAGATACTCTTCCATCTCTGCTTGTGACTGAATAACACATGTGATGCGGTTGAACAGAATTGTGGGGTCAATCACTACCTTACTTCCACGGACTTTGATGCTATTTGCCATCGATGCGAAAGACTTCACAGTGTCAACACGTCGTAGTTTGATGCTGTTGAACGTTTTGCTTACAACATTCGATACGCAACATTCACCAATTTTGCGAACTTGGTCACAGTTCACAGTTTCGTCGGCCACAAGCCCGGTCGCTATAGAGACTAATTGTAGTGGATCTCTATTCTGAAAGGGGGAATGCGCTCTGAGCCAGTTCAATAATTTGGTGATATCATTGGCATCAGTCAATTGTGAACTTTGACGGAGATCCCGATGTTGTTCGCCATGACCAGTGTGAACATGAACAAAATTTTCGAGAGCATTACATATCGGAAGGCAAAGAGGTAGTCCATGTACCCATTTCGCAACAGTGCTATCGGTTATTCCCCTGCCATGTGTGAGACCACCAGGGAGCTTGAACATTCTCATTAAACACTGCTCTATGGTCTGATCAGAATATATCCCGTCCCAGAATTTATCTGAGCGCCTTATGGTAAAGTAACCTTTCTCAGTGAACAACTTCAAATCATCCTGTTGCATTATTTCTGTTAGCTCATTCATCTGCTGCAAATAGAGATGAGAACTTTTTGCGTATGCAAAATGACCACCTGCGTGAAATACTGGAATCATATTGCGAACACAATATGTGTGGAGTTCCCAGTCGCCTGTGCGCTCTGCTCTCAAGAACAACTGGAGAAGACCTATTTGCTCGTAGTATTGTACCCAAAGCTTTCCTGTGCGTCCTACGGACGCATTCTGGAGCAGTTCGTGTAATTTTGACAGTAGAACACCATATTATGTGATTTAATCGAACATGGAAATTGAAACAATGATGCTATAATACGGTATTTGAATGAGAAAAGTCGATGCCGTTTGAATTTGAGTTTAGGGGGTATGGTTAATATTTCACACGTTTCACCAGTTCATTATGGAATAAATGACTATTGTTATATATCATTATAAAGCCACTGCTTTTCTGCAATTTTTGATATATAATTTAACTCCCAAAGTAGTCGTAGATTTGATTTAATGGACGTTGTGTACCGTTGTGTGTATGAAAACAATAAATTTTTTTTCGTAATTTTGTACATTTTCGTGAATATTTCACCATTGAGTGTGAGGATTGGTACAAAGTTGACATTTTCTGTTGGGGATATGTATTCTCAATATAATTCAGCACGATATTTATGATTCTCACCCTACTAAGGCGAATAAGAATGAGAAATATGGAGCTGGGTCGAATTTTTTTTAAAATTTTTTTTTTCATCAAAAAAACGCTATAACTAAAAAAGCTCAACTCGGATTCGCGGGGACTTTTCACACTTTATCCGCAATGTATGTCCCGGAAACATATAAAAAAATCAGCTTTCTCCGATTTTTTTCCTTACTTTCTCATTTTTATGTCTAATGTGCCTGGACTATACTAGGAATACGTTTTACGAGGTTAGATTGTGAGTTTCGTTCCTATATAAGGCAGAGACGCCACAATCTGACGTCTGAAAGCATCTTCCGAAATCTTAGAATTATCCACGCCACACTTTCAGGTATACACCCCCTTTCCCTGGGGTAGGGCTTGGGTGGATACCATCATGAAGTTATCTTAGTATATTATATCATCGGTTATTAGTCCCGCATCTGTATTCAAGGCAGTGTAACGAAATTTATAAGCTTTTAGTGTCCGTTTTTGGACTTAGTGTAGTGGCGCAATGCCAACACTAATTAAATTACACATCTATTTCGGACGTCCTAGAACGGCGTAATGCTGTCGCTAAATTATCTGTTAACCCTTTACAGTTTATTAATAGTAGATTCCTAATATTTCTAAATATTTTCAGCCTTGAATACAGATCCAGTCCAACTTAGGGAAACTTTTCGGCTGCTTATGTCTAAATTATTTCGGGCTAATTCAGCGAGAGCCTCACACAGTTAACCCTCTATTTCCCGATTCGGTTCATGGCAAATTGCCATCGTTCACAGATATCTATCCATTCCGAAGGGGCGTAATGCCTCAAGTGTTTGAATAAATGTTCCTAAATAACGAATTTCTAAAACTTTTGTAGATTGTGTCAACACTCACAACAGTATTTTTGGCTATTTTAAATGCTTCAATATCATAATAAATTTTATAGTGTTGATTCAATCTATTACATTTTACCCCTTTTATTCCGTATGCTATTCAAGTGTTGCTTATTTTGAAGTGGTGTAATATCACAGCGAATAAGCAAACTCCTGTGTGAGAGTTATTTTAACCCTTTATGTACCCTGCCCCATTGTCCCCGTGTATTGTGTATTTCTGTCCAATGACAGTATGTGGTGTGGCCACAGATGAAGAATGCAGATTAAAGAATTCAACAGATTTGAATTGTATTTATCTATTAAAGAATAACCCTTTATTTTGTGGCATTCTCCCTTGTATCTGAAAACCTGAACTCCTGTCCTGACATTCTACTACTGGGGTTTTAGCACACAGAATGCTGCTTTTTGGTAATGGTGTCAGTTAATTTATAGCAGCTCTTGGTGGATTCCTGTCCCCAGTCCATAGGGAGTCTTAAGTCATGTTTGTTGGTAATTATCCTAGCGGGTAAAGTCAATGTTTGCCACAACTGGTGTCAGAAGTGGGATCTTCTGTTAGTGGAAAATTCATCTAAAAAGTTAATCGATATTTGGACCAATTGGCTAAATTGAAAGAATTGGACCCTTCCTGCATATTCTTGTAATAAAAATGTCCTTTGAAAATTATTTCAGGTTGTATTATCAGAAGTATTCTTCAGATGTTAACTGTAGATTATTATTTCTCGATATAGTTAACCCTGCCCATTTATGTTTCCAAATGGGATTCACCGCTTTCAGACCTTGGGGCTGTAACAGTTACATGTACTTTATTGAGGGATTGTAATAGTCCCCGCAAAAACTTTTGAGAGACTGCAATAGTCTCCATAAAACTTTCGAGAGACTGCAATAGTCTCCACAAAAACTTTCGAGAGACTGCAATAGTCTCCACAAAAACTTTCGAGAGACTGCAATAGTCTCCACAAAAACTTTCGAGAGACTGCAATAGTCTCCATAAAAACTTTCGAGAGTCTGCAATAGTCTCCATAAAATTTTTGAGGGATTGTAATAGTCCCCACAAAAATATTTGAGGGATTGTAATAGTCCACATATGATTCCATAGAGGCTGTCATATTCTCCCTTATACATGTTGAGGATAGAATTAATTTGTATATATCTAAACTGAGTGTTATTGTAATTTTTAGTATTCTTGAGAGGTTTCTTTAATTAAATTTCTTATAATAAACTCAATCAAAAAACTTTGAGAATAATTTAAATAATATTTGCATACTATCATAGAAGCATTAAGTAAAATGGAACTTAGATCCAAATTGATGCCTTCATATTTAGAGGCAGGAGATTCTAATATAGATGAATGCACGTCTTCATTTAATAGAATTGTTGGGACAACCCCTATACAGGCAGATACAAATGTAAGTGTAAATCGGTCTCAACCTGATTTGGCATTGATGGATAAAACAGCAAATAAAATACATTTTAGTCACACAGACACACAAAATGGTGGGGGTATGTTACTTCAACAAGCACACATAGTAAATAGTCAGTCAGTCACCCCTGCTTCAAGCAATTGTTTGGCAAGCTCAGCCAAAAATACCAGGTACACATCTGGAGATCTTAATGAGTCACAAAGCAATGATAAAAATGTAACAGTCCAATCTACACCCAACATAAAAGATTTACAAGGTCAAATTCAACAGTTACAACACACTTTGTCATCACTAGCTTTTAACAGAGATAATGATATGGCACAAGTACCTCATCAAAATTCGCAGTTGAATGTTAACTTTCAAGGCCCTACTGCACACACATCTAATAATAAGGTTAACGATTTGTCAGTAAATAATAGACGGCAATTTAGTGGCAAATACGGGGATTAATCAATAGGTGAAAATAATCAAAGGTCCACACTGGGTGGTATCCAAGAAAATTATTTGGCATTTCATTCTGATCGTCCGAGCGGATATCGGCAAAATAATAATAATAATGACATACATAGAAATTTGCCTTGTAATGAGCCTAAACCTAAAACACCCATTTTTAATGGAAGGAGTGACTGGAACTCTTTTTGGGTACAGTTTCAAGTAATGGCACAGAGGTTTAGCTGGAGTGAAGATGGACAAGGAGAAAGATTGTTGTTCTGTCTGAGAGATGATGCACTAACATTTGCTGCCAGTTTTCCACAAGGGACGAGAATGGATGTAAGCACATTTGCTGCTGCCATGAAACAAAGATTTGGTGATCACATGTTAGCAGAAACATACAGAGCTAAACTACAAAATCTCAGAATGCAATCATCTGAGAGCCTGCAAGAATTTGCATCTCGCATATCATTAATGATGTCGAAGGCCTACCCAGGACTAGAGAATTCTAAATTGTTCATAGATTTATCTATAGAACACTTGCCGAATGGGCTACCTGATCAGACAATCTCATACGATGTAATGACAAAGAAACCCCAATCAATAGAACAAGCCATAGAAATGATTGCATGGCATGAATGCTGTAGAGGGGGATTACGGAAGAACTCCTCTGTTAGGAACATGTACCTGGATGGTGATACAGGGGATAACAGTACTGATAGCACATACTCTGTGAATTACAGCCCAGATGAAGAAGACTTACGGAGAGTGAATGGCAAGAGATTTGTCACAGAAGAAAGACTGCATCAGTCTGGTCTAGAACTAAAAGAGTCAATTGTTAAGGAGTTGAAAAAGACCTTAATAGAAGAGTTAAAAGTTGTGATAGCTCAAGAAATTAAGACAGCAACAAGTACTAGTATACGAAAAGAGAGCAATACCAAGGAGTATGACAATAGGACAATTGTTGATAAATGTAGAAATAGAGAGACAGAGAAAATAGTTAGAAGTGCACAGGGTGAGCCTGTCACATGTTACTCATGTAAGGAAATAGGACATTTCAGTTACGAGTGTCCAAAGAAAAGAAATAGGCCTAATTACCACGGGAATAGATGTTTTAATAGAGCTGCGGCTCAACCAAGGGATGACAAAGTGAATTTAAACTAGAATGGGCTAAATCTGTCGGCCAAGGTTTAGCTTCAAGTTTTGAAGTTGCATATCGTCATGACTTAGGAACAATTATACCAGAGAATAAGATACACAGTGACACAAATGATTTGACGTGTCTAACCAAGAGTAAGGAGAAAAGTCAGAGTACCAAGGCACAAGGTAGTAATAAGTGTCAAAAGGATCCTAAACCAAATGAAGAAACAATTATTGCCGAGACCAATGATACTGATCACACAGACCGTAGTAATTGTCATAGGTACCATGATGATATGGCTGTAGGAGAGGAGAATTATTTGAAGAAAAGTACAGGGTCTACCATTGATTTTGTAAATATGCCCAATCATACCAATCAAAATCTTCAGTTCTGGAGTGAGGAGAATGCAGGAGAGTATCACAACATCCCAACAGTCGCCACTGCATTAGGGGCCTCAGCAGTGATGACTGTGGGAAATGGGAATCGGATTTGCAGTGAAAACATGTCTGGACAAGGGGAGAACTCAACTGATCATCCTCTGAGTGAGAAAGCCTACAGTGTAACAAAAACTAGTATGTTAGAAAGAAGCAATGAAGACACCAATGTTGAGATGTCAAATGGAAAAGCAATATCACCGCTCTCAAAATTCGTTGATCAAGAGGCAAATATGAACAGTAGACCATTAACAATAGTGATTGATCGGGTGAGAGCAGTAACAATGAGTGTACCAATGAAGATTGAGGGGCAATCAGTTAGAGCTGTAATAGACACTGGGGCAGAGGTTACAGTTTTGAGCGAAATTGCATATAATAAATTGCCTGAACACTGTAGACCACCTCTTCGGCAGGCCAAGCTGGACTTGGTTGTTGCTGAAGCTGGTAAAAAGATGGAATCACTCGGAACCATAGCAGCCAAAATGAATATTGGTGAAAATTTATTTAACTGGACCCTGTATGTCGCTCCAATAAGAGATGAATTGTTGTTGGGATGTGATGTAATAGATGCGAAAGACATCACACTGAATACCAAACGTGGATTAGAAATAGCAGGTCAATGGATTGACTGTGAGGTTACTCGAAACAAGGTTTCTAGAGTAAAATTAGACAAATCCATAACCATTCCAGCTACATCAGAATTTATATCTAAAGGGTGTATAGAGAAGGGAGAAAATGCTCCCATTGTGGATTGTATGGCACTGGAACCAACGGTTGAAGATAATAGGCAAATAATGGTAGCACGGGTTTTGATTGACCCTACAAAGGAGGGAATCCCCGTACGATTAGTGAATACATCAGACACACCCATTAAGCTGAGAAAAGGTTATGTACTAGGAGAGTTACACCAAGTGGAGGAAATTGGTAGGGCAGTAGAAAATGTAAATCCTACTTTATGGGCCCAAATACCGAAAGCAGAAGACAGGAAAAATTTAGGCTGTACACAAAAAGTTAGTAAGAGGAGTAATAAGGAGTGCAGCCTAACTAAGGAATCACATGAAGATGATGTAGGCAAAGAGGGGAGGAGGGCCGAACCTTCCACATTGCCTGTCCATCTTGAGGACTTGTATACCAAATGCTGCGAAAATCTACTGCCAGGCGAGGCGAGATTAGAGCTAAAGACTCTACTTATTAAGCATAAACATGCATTTGCAAAGAATAAGATGGAACTAGGAAACTGTTCATTAATTGAACATGAAATTAACACATCAGGAACAATGCCCAGCAGACAGCCACTGAGAAAGACACCTCAAAAGTTTGAAAATGAGGAAGAAAAGTATTTGAAGGAGCAACTAGAGAGTGGGGTTGTACAGCCCTCAACATCAGCATGGGCCTCTCCAGTTGTTTTAATATGCAAAAAAGATGGATCGGTCAGGTGGTGCATAGATTATCGCAGATTAAATGACGTAACAATTAAGGATGCTTATCCATTACCAAGGATTGACATGTGTTTAGATTGTCTGGCCTCGGCAAAATACTTCAGCACACTAGATTTACAAAGTGGTTACTGGCAAATCAAGATGAGCGATAAAGACATGGCAAAAACTGCCTTCATAACCAAATATGGTTTGTTCCAGTATACCAAGATGTCTTTCGGATTGGCAACCGCGGCAAATACATTCCAGCGATGCACGGAATTAATTTTTAGAGGCCTTCAGTGGCAAACATTACTGATATATTTGGATGATATAATAGTGATAAGTTCCGCAGTGAAAGATCATTTTGAAAGGCTTCATGAAGTATTCAGACGTCTAGAAGAGGCAGGACTAAAGCTTAAGCCCACAAAATGCCAGTTATTCAAGGAAGAAGTCCTATTTTTGGGCCACGTTGTTGGCAAGGAAGGGTTAAAGCCAAACCCAGAATTGATCTCAAAAGTATTAAGCTGGAACCCACCTAAAAATGTGAAGGAAGTCCAACAATGTTTAGGTCTCTGCAATTACTACAGAAGATACATCTATAAGTTCAGTGAGACTGCATTACCTCTGAGCAGATTAACTAGGAAAGATACTATTTTTAAATGGACGAATGAGTGCCTGTACTTGCATTCTCGATACTGATGCATCAAATGTAGGCATTGGAGCGGTATTGTCACAAGTACAAGATGGTACAGAAAAGGTAATAGCCTATGCATCAAAAAAAGCTAGACAGGCCACAACAAAGATATAGTGTCACAAGAAGAGAATTACTGGCAGTAATAACATTTATACACCAATTTAGACACTATCTTTTAGGAAATAAATTTCTTCTGAGGACAGATCATGGATCTTTAAGGTGGCTGTTTGGATTCAAAGATCCACAAGGTCAAGTGGCTAAAATGGCTGGAAATACTATCCAGGTACAATTTTGAGATACAGCATCGAGAGGGTAGTAAACATCAAAATGCCGACACATTATATAGAATGAACCTGGATGACCATGTATGTGAGCAAGATGCTGCACATACCGATCACGTTTGTAAAACGTGTTCAGAGATGCAACAGGATTGGTTAGATTTTAAACATGAAGTTGATGATGTAACTGAACTAGGGTCAAATGGAAAAGGGCCAGCAGAAGAAATTAAAATTTGCCGTAAGGTGCAGACAAGCGATAATGAGCCAAAAATGAAGGGTAGAAAAGTTAGAGATTGAGAAAGAGTGAAAGAAAGACAATGAAGAATACTCCCCGACAATTGGTCGGATGGATAAATAAGTATTCCTACCAAGAAAAGGCAGTGTAACGAAATTTATAAGCTTTTAGTGTCCGTTTTTGGACTTAGTGTAGTGGCGCAATGCCAACACTAATTAAATTACACATCTATTTCGGACGTCCTAGAACGGCGTAATGCTGTTGCTAAATTATCTGTTAACCCTTTACAGTTTATTAATAGTAGATTCCTAATATTTCTAAATATTTTCCGCCTTGGATACAGATCCAGTCCAACTTAGGGAAACTTTTCAGCTGCTTATGTCTAAATTATTTCGGGCCAATTCAGCGAGAGCCGCACACAGTTAACCCTCTATTTTCCGATTCGGTTCATGGCAAATTGCCATCGTTCACAGATATCTATGCATTCCGAAGGGGCGTAATGCCTCAAGTGTTTGAATAAATGTTCCTGAATAACGAATTTCTAAAACTTTTGTAGATTGTGTCAACACTTACAACAGTATTTTTGGCTATTTTAAATGCTTCAGTATCATAATAAATTTTATAGTGTTGATTCAATCTATTACATTTTACCCCTTTTATTCCGTATGCTATTCAAGTGTTGCTTATTTTGAAGTGGTGTAATATCACAGCGAATAAGCCTACCCATTACCCACCTGTACTTACATTCTCGATACTGATGCATCAAATGTAGGCATTGGAGCGGTATTGTCACAAGTACAAGATGGTACAAAAAAGGTAATAGCCTATGCATCAAAAAAAGCTAGACAGGCCACAACAAAGATATAGTGTCACAAGAAGAGAATTACTGGCAGTAATAACATTTATACACCAATTTAGACACTATCTTTTAGGAAATAAATTTCTTCTGAGGACAGATCATGGATCTTTAAGGTGGCTGTTTGGATTAAGAAATGGAACATTTACAAAGAGATGACAAGGACTTTAAACCACTACATGACTGGATGGATATAGATAAATGTCCATCACGAGATGCGGTTGCCAAATTAAGTCCAACTACCAGACATTACTGGTTGAACTGGAATAACATAGTGAGAGAAAATGGAGTTTTATACCAAAAATGGATTTCCGAAGACAAATCCATATCAAACAAATTACTGTTGTTAGTACGTAGAGTACTCAGAAATGAAGTACTAAGAGACAGCCATGATGCCTTATATTCGGCTCACTTAGGAGTCAGTAAAACTTTAGAACATGCCAAAAGATATTTTTACTGGTACAAGATGAAAGAAGATGTCGGCCCTTACGTTTATCAATGTGCAATTTGTGGCAAGAACAAGCCTCCTAGCTGTAAACCAAAAATGCCATTACAAGAATACACAGTTGGGTACCCGCTTGATCGTATTGGTATCGATATCTTGGGACCCTTACCCATCACTGAAAATAAAATAAATACATCTTAGTAATTGGGGATTATTTTACCAGGTGGATGGAAGCCTATCCACTTCCACGTCAACTTGCTGAAGAAGTAGCTAAGAAACTGGTGTATGAGTTTATTCCCCGCTTTGGAACACCGTTGGAAATACATAGTGACCAGGGAAAAAATTTCGAAAGCGAACTAATAGCAGAATTATGTAAATTAATGGGAATTAAGAAAACCCGTACTATGCCATACCACCCTGCATCCAATGGGCTTGTGGAAAGATTTAACCAAACCCTAGCCAAAATGATCCGATCGTTTGTAAATAAGAAGAATCCAGATTGGGACAGAAATATAGGGCTACTACTTGCAGCATATAGAAGTACAAAACACCCAGCAACTGGCTATACTCCAAATAAATTGATGTTTGGGCGAGAGGTGAACTTGCCAGCTCAATTGCTGTTCCCACTCCCAAAACTTGGAACTCCAGGACAAACAAATGATTTCATCACCAATCTAAAAGAAAACATAACTGACTGTTATCACATGACCCGTGAACATTTACAACAGGATATTAATATCGGAGGGCTTTTTCAGCTTTTTTTTTAGATATAATCGCTTTTTATTTAATGAGGATTGCAGAAGACCATGTCATCCATGGTTCATATCTCATGTATTTTTGGGGGGTAGTCACGGGTTTTAGAGGAAAGGCTTGATCAAATACTTTTTGAAAACAACAGAGAAAGGCATTGTACGCAGTGTTCGGGCAAGTACTAGTCAGTGCATCAGTGAAGTCATTATCAGATAGAAGCCTCTTAAAACAATCAATACTTTCTCGTTTGAATTCCCGTTTATGACCCTCAGTGGGTGCATACTGCAGTATGGTCGGTCATTTCTCCAATACAGAACGTCTCAAAATGGTCGCTTAATCTGTGATAACAATTCCAGCCCTGTACCTACTAAATTTGTTACAAAATATATGGTCTATAAGAGTGACCGAGAAGTCTGTGACCCTTGTGGGACGAGTAATAACAGACATGAAGTCTGCACTGAAGAATACACATAAATATTAGTTTTTGAATGGCTACCCAACTTTATTAAGTGGATATTGAAATCTCCCATGTGATAAACTTTTCTATTCTCCCTATTCAATTTATCGAGAATCTCAGATAATGTAGTCAAAAACTGATCAATGTCAACCTTTGGAACAGTGTTTGGTCGATAGATGATCCCAATAACATATTTCGTAGGGGAAGATATCTCTATAAACAACGACTCAAAAACGTGGGGAATAAAACAGACGAGTCATTTCGTATTTTAAAAAGGCATATTTTCATTAATAAATATTCCCACACCGCCCCTGCCGCCATCGTTTACAGATCTGGAACGAGAGATCAGTTGGGAATCTAAAGTTTAATACCAAAATCAATGAATTCCTATGTCCTCATTCTTATGAGTGCATTCAGTTACATAAGTATATATGCACAGAGGCAATGGGTCCCCTGAAGCTGAATCCAAATAATGATGTATGCAAAGGTAAATTCCCGCATTTACTGAAATTAAGGTACATGAACTAAAAGATGTGAAGGTCTTATTCACAGTTGGATAGATTCATTGTAAGGGGTTATCAACCATCTATTGTGCACTTAGCACCATAGGGGGCGCGGTGGCGTTGCGGTAACCGGTTCTCGTCAGATCACCGAAGTTAAGCACCGTCGAGCCCGGTTAATCACTGGATGGGTAACCAACCGTCTGAGCAATCAATTCGGACTTCCGCGTTGTGTCCTTGGACAAGGCACTTAACCCCGATTGTCCACTCGGAGGCCAGTGGCGTAGATAAAGGGGGGGGGGGGGGGGAGCGGAGGCCCCCACCAGAAGTTTTGTCGGAAATTTTTCGGGACCATTTTTAGGCGAATTTATGCCTAATAACATTAAAATGCTGGCTTTGGGGATAAAAACATGGCATTTTGGGTAAATTTGGGGTAAAAAAGACCAATTTTCAGTACATTTGCAGTAAACAACAGATTCTTTCTGTTTGTTTGGGTTTTTGTTGTTACACTGTCGGAAAATTTTCGGTCTGTCGGAAAATTTTGGGCTTGCCCCTCCGCCAGCGACAAGCTATCTACGCCACTGACGGAGGCACGATGACGCCGTGTACTAAGGCGTACTGCACGTCGATGGTACGAACGTCCTCAACCGATCTAACCCTGCCTGTGCTGCAATGCGGAGTTACGATGTTGGGGACCTGGCAGCTGCTCGTCGTTGCTCGGTGGTTCTCTCCGGGTACTCCGGCTTCCTGCACCCGTAAAACTGTCACGGTCATGATTAGCCATTGTGCATAAGTATATTACCTTAAACACCAATAAATAAATAAATAATAAATAATAAGTTAGGACCATATGGGGGCATTCGCTTTTGGCTAATTCATCGTTAGGTCATCTCATCCACTTTAAGGTACTCATAGTGAGTCATATATACATAATACATGAATGCAGATGCAATGATTCCATTACACTTGTACCCCAACAATATTGAAAGCCGAAATAATTTTCTGTATATTCTGACATTAGAGGCACATCAGCTATGGTGAATTAGATATACATATTATCTAAATACAGATGCAATGGTTCCATTACAGATATTCAAACAATAGTGTGGGCAAAACTAATGATCTGTGTGTTCTTTCATTAGAAGCCCATCAGCTATGGGCGAGATTGGGGTGGGGTGGAGGGGGGGGGGGCTCTTATACACGTACATTATTGTTAGCCAAAATAATTTTCTGCATATTCTGACATTAGAGGTACATCAACTATATAGAATTGGATATACATATTACATGGTTACAAATGTAATGATTCCCTTGCATATTTTCAAACAACAATGTGAGCGAAGATAATGTTCTGTATGTTCTGACATTAGAGGCCCTTCGGGTGTGGGGAAGATTGGGGAGGGGGAGGGGGGGTCCTATACAAGTACATTATTGGGAATGATATTTGTTACTTGGAAAAGTTGGACTATAAGGATTAATACCAGGATCAATGATCAATTGGGAGGGGGGAGTCATATATTTTGAGTAATGTTATTTTATACTGGACATAAGGTGACCATGAATAAATGTATGCCAGGGTCAGTGACTTCCTGCTTTCTCAGAGTACACTCAGTTTTTATGTGTACCCATACTATGTATGGTACACATAATGCCGGCATCCGGGGTGGCCATCCGTCGTTCGTCCATCCTTTGTCCGTCCGTCTGTCCGGGCCAACAGTGGAGGTTTAGGGGATATTATTATTAGGGGCTACCTCCAAATTAAGGTAGTGTTAGGGTTAGGAGTGGGGTGGGGTTAGGGGTAGCCCCAGAGTAGGGCTTAAGGTTGGGGAGGGTTAGGTTCCGGGGGGTTATGGTTGGGTTTCAGGGGTGGGCTTTTAGTTTTAGTAGCCCCTAAACCGAAAAATAGCTCCTAATCCTATTGGTTTGGCTAGGGTGGGGTTGGGTCAGTGGTGGGGTGGGGTGGGGTTAGGGGTAGGGGTAGCCCCAGAGTAGGGCTTAAAGTTGGGGGTTTAGGTCCCGGGGGTGGGTGGGGGTTAGGGTCTGGGGTGGGCTTTTAGGGTTTAGGGTCAGTGTGGGGTAGGGTTAGGGTTAGGGTGTGGTTTTGGGGTGGAGGGGTGGGGTTAGGGTTAAATATAAGTTCTAGGGTGGTGGGGGTGGGGTTCTAGGTAAAATAAGGTTTTGGACATACAAAATGTTTTTTTGGTAGCCCATAAACCCGAAATGTTGGAGCGTCCGTCTGTCCGTCCGTCCGTCTGTCTCTCCGTCCGGCGTCCGTATCCATTTCTTTGTCATTCAATAACTTGAAAAATATTGCTTGGATTGTCAAGTTACTTTACATTTGTGTTCAGGTTACTGATGTGCCGAGCAGTATAGTTTTTGGTGTAAATCTGATAATTTGATCCCGAGATATTAACCCTTTAACCTTCAAATTGAAAATTCCTCCAATCCCTTTGGCATTCGATAACTCGAAAAATATTGCTTGGATTGTCTAGTTTCTTTATATTTGTGTTCAGGTTACTGATTTGCCGAGCTGTATAGTTTTTGGTGTAAATCTGATGATTTGATCCTGAGATATTAACCCTTTATCCTTCAAATTGAAAATTCCTCCAATCCCTTTGGCATTCGATAACTTGAAACATATTGCTTGGATTGTCTAGTTACTTTACATTTGTGTTCAGGTTACTGGTTTGCCGAGCTGTATAGTTTTTGGTGTAAATTTGATGATTTGATCCTGAGATATTAACCCTTTATCCTTCAAATTGAAAATTCCTCCAATCCCTTTGGCATTCGATAACTTGAAAAATATTGCTTGGATTGTCCAGTTACTTTAAATTTGTGTTCAGGTTACTGATGTGCCAAGCTGTATAGTTTTTGGTGTAAATCTGTTATTTTGATCCTGAGATATTAACCCATTATCCTTCAAATTGAAAATTCCTCCAATCCCTTTGGCATTCGATAATTTGAAAAATATTGCTTGGATTGTCAAGTTACTTTATATTTGTGTTCCGGTTACTGATGTGCCGAGCTGTATAGTTTTTGGTGTAAATCTGATAATTTGATCCTGAGATATTAACCATTTATCCTTCAAATTGAAAATTCCTCCAATCCTTTTGGCATGAGATAACTCAAAAATATCAATCCGATTGTCATGTTACTTTATATATTTATTCAGGTTACTGATGTGCTGTGCTGTGCTGTATAGTTTTTGTTATGTAAATCTGATAATTTTATTCGGAGATATTAACCCTTTATCCAACAAATTAGACACTCCTCCAATCTATTTCTATATGTACCCATACCATGTATGGTGTACATAATGTCGGCATCCGTGGTGGCCCTCCGTCATAGAGCTTTCTACTACTTGCGCGTATGGGTACACATCTGACGAATTCATCGGCCTATTTTTATAAATGCACATATTATCCGAGCAAAGCTACACCGAATCCATTACAGCCAATTCCAATCAAAGATGTATCAAAGATAACTTTCTGTATTTTCTAACCTTGGGGGCACAGTAGCTAAGAGATGAGAGGGAGGGGACTTATTCGTTATTGGATGTATTCATTGTTAAGTATTCTCAGCCATCTGCCATCTACTTATACAATTAGTTAGTAAAAGTGCTACTGCCCTGATACAGCTACAGTGACTCCACTACGACTTTATCTATACAATACAATTTCTGAAATATCTGTTGTAAGAAATACACCAGCTAGGAAATTGGATTGGGCGGGGGTCCTTATTGGGTGATGTTTCTTCCTTTATTTTATGACATTTGGGGGACACCAGCTAGCAGAGTGAATTTGAAAGAATATTCATTCTTGGATATTCATAATTGTTGTTAGAGATCTACTTATATATCTCTATATTCCTAAGCCAAATGCTCCTAATGAAGTTGTGTATATTTGCGGATAATTTATTACAAGAACGCATTTTGTAGAGCGCATCATATGTGTATCCGGCTTCACTGCAAAGAGGACAGCGCTTAATACATGGTGGATGCAGTGGTGGACAATCATAGCGTGCTGTCGAGGCGCACATCTACAACCAAATCGTTCGGTCAAGAACATTTGTATTTTTGGAACCACTCCATACCCGCCTTCCTAAAATAATGTCGTCCTTATGTCCATGAGATTGCTCTGAACAGTAACTTTAAATCGCCCGAAACACATGTAGCATATGGTGAAACAAAAGCAATTCAAACACCCTTGCTCTGTGATGATAGCACTTCACAAATGCTTACTCTCCCTTCCATTAATCCTCTGAAATTGTTTGCATATTCCATGCCAGTTCAGAGCCACCAACTGGTAGAGACTACATTCATTACTTGGGGGAAGACCAATCAACATTTTCAACGTGCAGTCTTGGGGCTGCACGTTCAAAATAAATCTTCATTGGTCCACCACACTAATTAACTGTGCAGCAATTTACTTTATGAATTCTGATTGCGTCACGAAGTTGAACCGCTAAAACGGCATTTTGGATTCGAAGAGTCAAGCTCGTTAACAGGCGGTGAGATTGTATGCAGCTGGCCGTTCGAGAGTCACTTCCGACTAGCATCAAGAAACTGTCCCACCCTCCAAAGAAATACGACGCCAGACTGGCGGTATTCATCCAGCTGATATGATCGTTTACGTACTGAATACCGAAATCTGATGAATCATGAACCTCAGCCATCATTTCATATTCTGAAAGAAGATTGTTGGCCTCCGTAAGATGAGTATTGGGAAACACAAATATTACTACACCGCACGCCATACGTCAGGAGACAATCTTTATTCTTTATAATCTTGGAGGATGTGAAGATCATTTTATGGAGTCCGATGTGATTACTGAAAAGGTTAGAGTAACAGATCAAAGAGAAAATTTGCGCATTTTATACGACAGAGGAACAGAAATGTAATAGAAAAGAATCGTAGGCAAATAATTTCTATATTACCAGGAAAACAGTTGTTGGAAAAAATACTAGAAAACATATAAAAGAAATTGAAGTACACAAATACCTCAGAGGCAATAAGAAAGAAACTAATTTGTATCGTCAGATGGGGTCGATACAAAAAATACATTTTAACAAAAGAAGAAAATGAAGAATAGAAACGATTCGCACAGATCAGTTGAGCGTATTGAAGGCCCGCACTTCTTATTTTTTGACGCCTTTGGTAGCATACACACGTGCGGTTAGAGAGTGTGAATGAATTAAAATTACTTTTCCATTCAAAACAATTCCACACGCCCCCTTTCATAGTGACGCAGGAACGGCGGGATACGTGAGGTACTTTCCCGAACCCACGGCTTTTTCCAGTACTCTTAACATGTGACCAAAGATTCCTTCGTGTCTACTACTGACTTTAACTGGTCGAGGGCTAAATTATTTTTGGTGGACAGAATTTGTTACTCAGAATTTGTTAAATTGCAAATTATTGGAGAGTGTCCACAGAACAAATGTATATAAACGAAATATTATTTGTATTCGGCTGAATATGAAACATGGGCAAGGAAAACATAGGCTTTTACTCCGGAACTCTCATTTCTTGAAAGCCCTGATAGTGGCTTCTTGCACTCAACCAGTTGAAGATGAGAAAATTCAAGTGCTGGGATCAGTGTTTAATACATTTCCCCTTTGGGCCGAAGTAATGCTTCTGTTGATGGGGAATGTTTTTTTTTAAATTATGGAGCCAAAAATGTTCATATTTCTCAATATAGAGCTGCGTGAGTCACAAAACTAGCATTGTGTATTTTTGTACTCCTACCTCACCACTGAGGCACACGGACCACTACTCATATATATCAGTGTGTGTGTGGCCTTGTACGATCGTCCTTCCCAAGGTCGCAATGATTTCTACGCCCCTGCCCCGTCTTGTTGTAATTAATTACGGAAAAATATGTTCGACGTTATGTCTATAAAAACGCTAACATATTTGTGATTCGAAGTTCAAAATTTTAATATTCACGATTCAGTCACAATAGTTTTCATTCTCGAAATTTTGTCTGCCCACACAGTCCCAAGAGCATTTCGCCGGTGTTGAACATTTCCAGGCGAAAAAGACATGTAGGTGGTGAATAGGATGTCACGACCCAATACGGGATCATTTCCTGTGATGTCATTCTGCGGTGCATTGTGGGTGTCACATGGTTTGTCATGGTAACCCATGAGAGCGGTAATGTTGTGGCGTCAGTATCATTGTAATGTTTCCGTCGAAGAGTTTGCAACTAGAATGTGTCATCTTGATTCTATTGGGGCCAGGTGGCAACTATGGGACCCAAAAGACCTACCGCTATAAATGGTTCTGTTGCGATGGTGCGTTCAGTAGTATATGTGTGTATATATAATTATCGGAAACTACCTGACAGCTATCAACAGGTTTTAAATGGTATCGCGGAATTAAATATTGAGTTTGCCGCCTTAAAATGTTGCACTGGGAAGTGATGCAACTCTAAAAATAAACAGCCTTGGGAAAATAAATTGTTTCAATAAACGTTTGAAGCATTTGTTTTGACATCTTGCATTATTGAGGAATATTCCATAAAAAAGAGGATGATTTGATGACTTTTGGACCTAAAATATAAATTTACATTTGGTGTGTTTTTGTAGGGAATTCCCTGAAAAATATGTGCACGTGACCGGTGTTTGCCTTGCTGTCAATTTTTCTCTCTTATTTGTTGCATGACCCCCTGTTTTGGGGTCAGAAAAAGTTGTCTGAAGAGCTATACTTGACAAAGATATTTAAATGCCAAAATTAAAGTGATGCGATCATATTTTTTTTGCCTGAACGTTATAATGGTGGCCTATGGGAAAATACTTAGTTCCGTAATACCTATAGGAAATATGTTTTTTTGCTTCCAAACCAGATTCAGTTATTATTGTGGGGATTATTTCACAATTAAATGTTCATTGGGGGACCACACACCATAGAGAACTGTTTGTTTGTTTAGAAAAGTTGCATTTTTGTCACAGTCAGCAACAAAGGCTATATATTCCCAAAACTAAGGCTGTTAATGCAAGCAAATTCACATCTTGAGCAAGTGTATTCCCCAGGAGCACACTATAACCTCTGGCAGCTGCTAACTAACAGCCAACCTTACCCTATTAACATATTTATTTAAACCATGGTCTCCTTCATATTACTAGGGGCAGGGTGATTCCAACATTCAACCCCCCACTCCCAAAACGCCATTCAAACACACAGCCAAACAACCTATACTGTACTTCTATTCACTAGTATTCAGATGTTTTTCTCTTCTATATGATGCTCTTTAAATGTCAGAAAGCAAGTCCTTCATTGAAAGAGTATTTTGGAACACAAAGTTGGGGAGGGGAAGAGGCTACAGTGGAAGAATAACATAATAAAATGACAAATGTGATTGAATGACACTTGTGCATAGCTACCAATATAGTTGTCTGGTACTAGTACTGTCATAGTTCCCATGGTACAGCACACATTTATAGTGACAGTTGTGAAATATTGATCTCTCCTTGAACCAAGTCCCCCTCCCATACACAGTTAACCCTTCTGCTGGTGATAAACATTTGGAAAGGCTGTACAATATATTTTTAGAGGCTGAAGTTAATATCATAACTTTCAGTTTCTTATAATTTACTTTGAGATTGCAGCACTCATGGTCCACTGAGTTATTTTTCTATTTGACTATCTTGTCCTGGCTCCTCTACTACATTTTCCATTGTATGTCATTCAGTACTCTAATGTAGACTTCCTAAATGTGTGACTGAAATTCTATCTGCATGGCTGTCTCCTGTCTGTCTATCTGTTTGTCTCCTCATCAGACATGTTGTTTCTTTGTTTTTCATTTACCTGTGTCTGCATTTTCAATAATTGCCAGCTGACTATCTTTCACCCTCCCCCCTCCCACACCCACACACACAAATATATTGAACACCAAAGACCACTATATTCTTGTTGCAAATCCCAGATTCATCCTTTTTGGAAACATATTTTCTACAATTTCACTCTTTTTGCCAGAATGGGTGTCTGTGAGAATTGAAACAAAAGTTGTGAAAGTGCACTGATGGGTACTTGCAGCCCAAGCATAGCACTATAGACTCAATATTTGATGGTTTTAGGCATTTGGCATTGTAATGAGTTACCACAGTAGCAGGTACTGTTTTTTTCTTTGGAAAAAAACACTGTTATATGTTTTGTCAGTGCCATACCAATGACTCTTGGTGCGTTAACTGAGAAAACTGATGCTTTCTTTCACAAAAATTGCAAAATATTCATCAAACACAACGTGAAATGACTTCAGAAGCCAGAAGGTGATTTAAAATCCATCACAAATGGGAATTTAATATCACAGGGGGGTGGGGGGTTGTTTTGGGCCAGTATCAATTAATTTCTGAATTATGTCACAGATTTTGATGAAAAGGGGCATACTGGGGGGTCCTATTCAGGGCTATATTTTGCCACATGAGTAGGTATAAGAAAAGTTTACATCAGCTCTTCGGATAAAATGGCAGAGTCCTTTTATATTAGTGAAATATTTCGCTGCAGCCTCAATTTTTGAAACAAACTTGACATTCATATTGTTTTGTGGGGGCTGGGGCTCTCTTTTCCTTGTGGTACGGTTAAATGAAACAGATTTTTTCCAAAAATATTGTGTGCTGATGCAGATTTTAGTTTTATTTTGGGATCTTTAGTTTTTTAAAGAAAGCTGTAAATTCTCATCCCTCTCAGTTAATTTATAAAGTAACAGGATAGAAAAATCTTTTGGAGGCAATACCAGTTTCCAAGCCCATTTGACAAAGTTTGGACACTTTTCTTTAAAAGAGCACATTTTACATGTTTTTACACAGCCAAAGCCAAAAGTTGGATTCTAATGCAGAAATTACTCTTTTATCTCATGGAAGTGTTAAAATGTCTCTTTGGTGGATGATTATAGATATCGCGGAACTAAATATTGAAATTAGAGTTAACCGCCTTAAAATGTTGCACTGGGAAGTGATGTAATCTCTAAATATAAACAGCCTTGGGAAAATAAATTGTTTCAATAAACGTTTGAAGCATTCTGTTGACATCTTGCATTATTGATGAATATTCCACATATACAATTTACATTTGGTGTGTTTTTGTAGGGAATTCCCTGAAAAATACGTGCACGTGACCGGTACTTCTCTTGCTGTCAATTTCTCTCTCTTATTTGTTGCATGACCCCCTGTTTTGGGGTCAGAAAAAGTTGTCTGAAGAGCTATACTTCACAAAGATATTTGAATGCCAAAATTAAAGTGATGCGATCATTTTTTTTTTTGCCTGAACGTTATAATGATCGGCTATGGGAAAATATTTAGTTCCGTGATACCTAACTTATATATATAGTGAGAGTGTGTTTGGATGGTATGTTCCATTCAATGAAGGTATTTTTGTTGGCTTCATTTTTTTCTGAATCCTCATTTTTCTGTCCTGTACTGACTTTTCCTCAAACTCTTGTACCTGTGCTATGACCTTTATCTGCCCTTTGTATGTCAGGCCCTGCTCTGACTAGTCCCTCCCTAGCAATGTATGACCCTGCCCCGATCTATTCTCTATATATGTTGAAATATTCTTATGTGCTATTACACAATGTGTGCATAACACATGCAGCCTATAGGCAAACGCTGCAGGGGTGCGCAGTGATGGGCTTTTGTGCTGTTGGATAGTGTACGAATAACAAATATAGCATACTTTCCATCGCCAGAGTCTTCTTTTCTATACTAATGCCTGATCCATGATACCCGATTTCTTCAAATGCGTCTGTATGTTAGTGTATAACGCGCAAGAGTGTATACACATCGCATGAAGCCCTCGGGTAAATGCTGTATGTGTTTGTGCGCTAGTGCATAATGTGCGCACAACGCAAACAGCACATGGGCACCTGCGACCTTTCCAATCGCAATCACACACGTAAATTTTCATCATCTCTGTATTTAAATACGCCAACGTAAAACGTATGATGAGCTATAACGGGACTTTAAACTATGAGTTTAAAAATATAGTCACAGTGATTGAGTCTCACAATTATTTTGCGTATTTTTAGCATATTTGGGTCAGACATGATATGATCCTGGTTATTGGAAGTGTCGTAAAACCACAATAAATCAACATACAAACATATTCGGTGAAAATACTACTGGGTAATTGTCCATGCAAGTTCGCATTGGCAGTGACTGGTAATTACTCGGAAACAAGCCACATAATATATTCACATGGACTTGTGTTTGGTATACTTCAGTCTACAGCATCTATCGAAAAGTGAGGGATGGCGGTGGCTCATTGGTTATGGTATTGGACTTCAAACCGAAAGGTCGATGGTTCGATTCACACCAGGGGTAACTGCGTTGTGCCTTGGACAGGGCACTTAATCCCGACTGCCCAGGTGGGGATACGGTGACGCTGTAAGGCGCATTGCGCATCGATGGTGCATTTGTCTTCAACCAATGCTAACCCTGCTTGTGCGGAGTTAACCCTTTACCCAACGTAACGGCCAAAACCGGCCAGCGCTATTCTCAAAAATCGCCAATTAATTTTCAAAATAGTTTCATTTTTTGTCTCAAAAACATAGGTTATGACCCCTCGTTGGAACGAGCTCGTCGAGCTCGTTCCAACGAGGGGTCATAACCTATGTTTTTAAGACAAAAAATGAAAAAAATTAGTTATTCAAGAATTTTTTTTGCAAGTGTCGTCTGCTTTTCATGTTAGGTAAAGGGTTAATACGTTGGGGAGCCTGAAAGTTGTCCGTCGCTGCTCGGTAGTTCTCTCTGTGTACTACGGTTTCTTTCACCTGTAAAACTGTCCGACACAAGGTGACCCTGGCTGTCGAAATTATCGTTAAACCCCAATATAAATATCAATGTGTCCTGGTTCACACACATATTTACACCTTCCTTCAGACCGACCAAGAACTTGAAATCAATAAAATGTCATTTTTGACAATATATTTTTCAATTGTTCCGCATCAGATCGAACCATAATAGATTCAGAATGTCGTGGATATATATGCAGTTGCGATCAGTAGGTGTGGCGTGAAGGGTCAACCGCCCCGAGTGGCGGGGGAGACAAAATATGTCGATGCCATGAAACCCATGAAATCGGCCACTAAAACATTCTGGGAGATGCTAAAGTTAGCTCCAGACAGCAATCTATTTTGTGTTCGCAGTAATATACACCGCTGCCTCACGTACTAAAACATTGATATTGCTTCTCATTGCTTAAAACTTTCGAGTGAAAGAAACTTACACCGTGTTTTAAAAGTAATCAGTTCTGCTCGCCCTGTTAAAAAAACAAAACATGGAACTACTGAAGAACATCTTGCTCATTGACCACCCGAGCCGCAACTCTTCGTACTTGACCTTAAGGTTTATAAGTTTTCACGAAAATAGTAAATATTTAATCAAATATTCGAGATGGCGGAACAGTGTTTGAATACTGGAGAATCTGATAGCATCGAACGAACATTAGTTCCAAACACTAGTATTCACACAGAAGTTCATACATCGATTTCATCACATCTTATTGTAGTTTTGTGGACCCATATTGGATATAGCGATTACCTATTATAAAAGCAAATTTACTTCCATTGCCAAAAGTGATGCAGATCTTATCTTCCATCCATTCAGAATGTATTTAATCAATCCGATATTGACATTAAAACGTCTGTGGGATGTTTTTTCTTCTCCTTTTTTGCTGATTTAGCCCATCTAATCTATTGGAATATAGCTGTGATTCGTACACATCATCCTCATTTGATATTTAAGGCGTCTGGATCCGATAATGTCGGAACATCAGAATATGTTTGGAGTCGATTGCAGGTTATATGACAAAACAATTAATTTGTGAATTATTTACAATATTCTCGCCGTACGTTCTACACAATTCAGTTGGCAGGTTTCCCTAAATTATACAAACGTCTCTGTTATGAACGCAACGTAGAATTCACTGTTCCTTAACGGTGTGGTATCATGTATTCCCCGTTTCCTGCCCTCCTTTTCGATACATTACAGTACATTCGCCGTGCGCTGGTCATTTTCCAAGGAGGGGCAATATTTCCACGCGCGCAATAATATTAGATTCCAAACACTAATTACAGAGATAATCATCTAAAATTTAATTAATGAAGCACCGGGTACAACCCGGTGCTTCATTAATTAAAATTTTGCTGATGGTGATTTTTATATTCTCTGATTTGATCAAAACAGATGTGCCAAAACGCACACTTCGTTCCCCATGCCACAACCTCGTAGAACAGACCTCATATGGCCAAGCCTCATTTGGGGGGGGGGGGGGGGGGGGCGTTCCTTCAGTTACAGTATTCCAAGTCTTTTTAATATATTACCTGAATCTGTGAGAGTGGTCCAATGTCTTCCAGTTTTTAAATCAAAGCTAAAGTTTTATCTCATTAACAAATATTATCTCGATTTTGATTAATCTAATGTTTCAAGTACCTGAATACTGTATATATTTATATCCAGTAATACTTGTTTGATGTTGTTCAGCGCCTTGGGGCGTTTTATCATTGTGATATGTGCGATATATAAATTTTATTTATTTAACATTCATACGACTACCACAAATAGCTCGGCAATACCGCTGTGCTTCGCCCATCTATTCTGGTTCACCGGAAAACGAGAGTTGCCAACTTTTCCAAATCCATATCTTTCCTATCTCAAACGAGGCCCAAGTGACGTCGTACGAATGTTCTCGAGGCGACAATTTTACAAACGCAAGGTGAAAATTCGGGTGCTTTGTCGCTGAATACTGTGGACAAACATTCCATGATTGGTTATTGGTCTGCATTTAAGGTGTCGGATTAAATTTTTAAATATCCATTGCCATATAATAAATTATTACAACGGCCTGCTTTGTCATATCCCGTATCGTTGGCGAGACTAGATCGGCCCGATCAAACTCGACGCCTGCGGCTGTTAGTCAATCCGGATGTTCATTGTAAGAAAGATCGCTTTTGTTCCTTGAACTAGTTTCACTGAGTTCTAGTTTTTGCCTAGGTGGGATATCTATTCCGCAGGTGGTTTTGACTTTGGCGTAGGAATGGGTACGACGGTTTTGGTCGCAGTAATATCCGAAGAACCAAAGGGTTGCCATTTTTGACATTCTGATAAGCGATAAGTTGACACATTATTAATGCAAACCCTTAAAGAGAACAGTGCTTGTTTGGGTTATACAAGTTATGTTTTACTTGTAAAATATGATTGAACTGTATTCAGTAACCAACACCCGGGATGAAAGCCCTTTAACTTTTGAACCCTAGCGGCCGATTTTCCGCCAGCAACATGATACGTCATAACGTCATTAAATAGGATGGCTGTTCAGTACATGTGTGGGGTAGACCAATCAATATTTTCGACGTGTAGCCCCGAGGCTGCACGTTGGAAATATTGATTGGTCTGCGACACAAATAATGAATATGGACTCTTCTAATTGCTGCCACTGAACTGTCATGGAAGATACCACTAGAGTTCAAAGAGTTAAGATGGGTAACACAAATGTAAATAATTATCTCAACTTTACTTTTCAACTGCCTTGCGGTCATGATATGGCCATTGATGCTGAAAGTGATAATAAACATCATAAACACCAATAAATAAATTGATATATCAGGACAATAAATTGTGTTCAAGTGAAGCATACACCTTTTTCACATTTTTCAAAAGTTATTGCCCGAGTGGATAATTTAGTTGTCCTCGCTCTGTGTTCAAGGGATGGGTGATTTTATCGACCTGAGAACAAAATGCATTATCGATTGACGACGTCAAGGCAGATGACGTCATTTTCTAACAAGTTAGCAACAAAGTATTTTTTTACAGATGTAAACGAGTTCTGGTTTACCAGTAAAATAGGACCCGGTAACCAACGCCAAGGGTGAAATCCCTCTAATGTGGGTTGCACAGGTATTTTTTCATTTCAATGAATGACTAAGCTGGTATTCATTCTTCCTCTGCGGTCATGATATAGCCATAGATTCTGGAAGTGACCTGAAACACTGAGTTCAGCGCCCAAAGTGATTCGTTGGGTCAAAATTATAATCAGTGACTGTATGTTTATCTTCTCAAATTGGTTACTGTGTCATCAATCAATTCCGATTGTTCAAGTTGGACCGTTGTGGCCTCGTGTACTAAAGTGTACTTCACGATGCTAAACCTGTTCGTGTCGTGTCGAGTTATCAAGTTGGAGGCCTTGCAATTACTTGCCGCTACTCAGTGGTTCTGTCCGAATTTTTCGGTGTCCTCTACCCGTAATACTGTTCCACACTATAAAACAGGTGTCGAACGTGTAGCTAAACCAATAAACACAGTAGTAGTATGTAATGTGGTTTTCAGGGATCATTTGGATGATCTCATTTGGATGATCTCATGTGACGTCATAGTCACGTGACCCAGTGGCGCCATGTTGTGTTGCCATGGTAACCCGCGTGACCGACCATCTTGTGACGTCATCTCCATAGTGATACGTGGTGTTAGTGCGCATGCGCAGCGCGTGTTGTTAGGGTGATACGTGGTTCCGTCGTCCATTTTGTATACTGGAGGCCGCCATCTTGGCTTCTATGGTAGCACGTGATTGCTATGTTACCAATGGCTTCTAACAAGACAGGGGTATGTTCGGGGTGTGTTCCTTTGTATAAAAGTAAATCTGATTACCACAAACAACCCGGGAATCCCCCCAAATTACCAAAATCCACCCGAAATCACCGAAATTGACTTTATTTCCCTAATTTATCGGCTTAGCACGTAGTTCTATAGTACTAAGGGGTACAAGGGGGTGCATTCGATTGAACAGGAGTAATGTTCTGGATTAGAATTCTCCCAGAATCCCTTTTTGGATCCCTATCCCATGACGTTTTTCCCATTAAAAGACAGGTTCCTTTGGTAATTACCCGGAATTCTCCGCTTCTATCAAAATATGCAATAGTTTTCGTCTATCTGACCCTGTTCCTTTGTTCTAGAGTATACTCCAGTAGCGTAGAAGAGCATATTAATTGAAACAGTTTACCTTATTATTACTATATTTAGCAATTTCTGGTCTATTCTTGTTAGTTCTGACCCTATTCCAGGTACTCATGTTGTTTCATTTATCTAGATAATAGCTAACCAATCAGATTGCTTGATTTCCCATAATCTGTATGCAGAGTTATCTCCATTCTGTATAACAAAAGCAGTCCCAAAGCCAATAAGCTATCGAGCAGTTACTGATAAGTCATTGCTCGAACGACTCGAAGCTCATCGAGCAAATGAGCCTTAGAGCAATCGCTCGATCGAGTGACTCGGCATATTGCTCAAACGACTCGAATCCCATCGAGCAAATGAGCCAACGAGCAATTGCTCGATCGAGTGACTCCTCGAACGACTCGACGACTCATTTCAGAAAAAGGGATTCCATAGCCACAGGCGTTTTCGAAAAAGGGATTCCACAAATGGGATTCCAAAAAGGGATTCCATAAGTGGGATTCCGTCTTATGTCGAGTGACTCGCAACTATTGCACGAACGACTCGAATCCCATCGAGCAAATGAGCCAACGAGCAATTGCTCGTTCGAGTGACCCCTCGAACGACTCTTCGACTCATTTCAGTATTTGAGGATACCCATGGCCTGGTATTGTATTATTCGAGGACACCTATCGAGGATACCTTTTATAGGATACTTATCTGAGGATACTATATAGGATGTACATATCCCTATAGGTCTCTTGCTGGTCCTTAGTACTATTAATCCACCTAATGCTTCATGTTATCCTATGACTGGTATAGGTAGTATGCAGTGCTAGGCATAGGGGTATTGTGGGTAGGGGTACTGCCTGGTAGTTTAGAACGGTACTATAGTATGGCGGTATATACACTTATAGGCCCCTGTTAGTGCTTGGTACTATTAACCAACCGATTGCTTTGTTTTATTATATGGCTGGTATATGCAGTACGTTATGGTAGACCTATTGATTTTGTGGGGGTGGGGGTAATGCTTGGTGGTTTAGAACGGTAGAATAGTATAGGCTGTACATATCCCTGTAGGTCTCTTGCTGGCCCTTGGTACTACTGATCCACCAGATGCTTCACATATTATTGAGCGGTATTCTGGGGTGGGGTCAATGCCTGGTAATACAGAACGGCAGCAGAGTATGGTTGGTATATTCCCCTATAGGTCCCATCCTAACCGTTCATAGTATTAACCTACCAAATGCTTTGTATCATCCTGTTACTGGTAAGGTGATACGTAATACCAGTAGTTCCTACCTTATTCCGAGTACTCTTGTTGTTGCATTTATCTCGATCATTTATATAAATTATAACTAACCGATTAGATTGCTTGATTTCCCATAACCTGTACTTAATCGTACAGAGTTATCTCCCTTCTGCATAATAAAAACCTATATCAATGTGTTTTTAGGATAAGAGTCGTATTAAAAATCCCTCATTGAGGTCAAATTTAATACGACTCTTATCCTCATTTGACAAAAAAGGGGTGCCGAAGGCCATATGTTTTTCAAAAAAGGGGTGCCGAAATTGGGGTGCCGGGGATATTGCAATTGATTCAGATTCAGATTCTTTATTCACGGTACACATACATGTAAAATGGTTACAAATAAACATATTGCACAAATGTAATGAGAAGTATACCGTGGGAAGTGGCATAGCCTGATTGGCTGTCTACCTGCCACCCCCTGGAATAAGATGGGGTGATTGCAAACAGACTGTGACTGAAAGAATGAACTGAGAGCCAATTATGTGACACATGATGGAGAATGACGATCGAATCATTACTTTTCTGATATTAGAGTATTAGTGTTTCATTTTCGCCAGCGGAAAGACGGTGATTCAAGGTAGGCAAGAAGCAACCTGCCTATAGGACTCCCTCCACTACTTATCATAACACATGAGGGCGGCAACAAGTCCCATCGTGAAGTTCGTATCGTTTAGACTGCGACAAGGAGGTTGGTGATGATGTTTGGGTGTGGTGTCTACGTTAGCTGCATCATCATCGTAGGATGACGAATGTTATTGATTTATTTGTGTAGACTTTTATTTGCAAGTTCTTACTTGTATCCATATAGTATTTTACATAGCACCTCAAATACTGAAATGAGTCGAAGAGTCGTTCGAGGAGTCACTCCAATGAGCAATTGCTCGTTGGCTCATTTTCTCGATGAGCTTCGAGTCGTTCGAGCAATGACTTATCAGTAACTGCCCGATAGCTTATTGGCTTTGGGCCTGCTTTTTTATACAGAAGGGAGATAACTCTGCATACAGATTATGGGAAATCAAGCAATCTGATTGGTTAGCTATTATCTAGATAAATGAAACAACAAGAGTACCTGGAATAGGGTAAGAACTAACAAGAATAGACCAGAAATTGCTAAATATAGTAATAATAAGGTAAACTGTTTCAGTTAATAGGCTGTTCTACGCTACTGGAGTATACTCTAGAACAAAGGAACAGGGTCAGATAGACGAAAACTATTGCATATATAGATAGAAGCGGAGAATTCTGGGTAATTACCAAAGGAACCTGTCTTTTAATGGGAAAAACGTCATGGGATAGGGATCCAAAAAGGGATTCTGGGAGAATTCTAATCCAGAACATTACTCCTGTTCAATCGAATGCACCCCTTGTACCCCTTAGTACTATAGCACTACGTGCTAAGCCGATAAATTAGGGACATAAAGTCAATTTCGGTGATTTCGGGTGGATTTTGGTGATTTGGGGGGATTGTCGGGTTGTTTGTGGTAATCGGATTTAATCTTCTACAAAGGAACACACCCCCGAACACACCCCTGTCTTGTTAGAAGCCATTGGTAACATAGCAATCACGTGCTACCATAGAAACCAAGATGGCGGCCTCCAGTATACAAAATGGACGACGGAACCACGTATCACCCTAACAACACGCGCTGCGCATGCGCACTAACACCACGTATCACTATGGAGATGACGTCACAAGATGGCCGCTCACGCGGGTTGCCATGGCAACACAACATGGCGCCACTGGGTCACGTGAGTATGACGTCACATGAGATCATCCAAATGAGATCATCCAAATGATCCCTGAAAACCACATTACATACTACTCACAGTGTCGCCAACCATGGTGTTTGTTTTACAGCAAGTCTCAAATATATGATTCTGCACTGTGTCGAAACCGCAAAATCCAGAATAAAAATATATCCTTTTATAGCATGAAGAGCGACACTGTTATTTCATCCTTTAATTCACTGGGTGTTCCATTAACTAAAGGCCGTTATATGATTTTGTTTTACTTACACTTATCCAACATACACTGTGCATGTATTATACTAAATGAAGAAAGCGGTTTTCTTCAAGAATCATCTTCGCCTTTGAAAATGTTTTTCTCCCAAGTGGTTTCACACCTCCCGCTGATGGGATTTTTTTAAGTATCAACCGTTGGAGTTCTCTTTATTTTTATGAAATGTACGAAAAACTGAGGGGATTCCGACGTATCTGGGGGAATTCGTACGTATTATTTTTAAAGATGAGCGTGACGTAAAACTAGTTTTTGGGACCTGTGTACCGATGCGTAAAAAATGTTACTTTATCATAGTTCATCTGCAGCTCGGAGTCCTCAACAATTTCATCTTCAAAATGATCCCCCTTCCCCCCCCCCCCCACCCCCCCCCCCCCCGTCCTGAAGAAAGCCAAAAAGTGTAAGACAGAAAAAAAAAACGAACGAACAGAGACGTTCAGGTAATCAGTAATCAGAGAATTTCATCTGTCGGACATCGTCAAAGTCGACTTCAATTCACCACTTTTCTTTTTAACCCTTAATCCACGCAGATGGTATCAAAATTTATTATTTTAAATATAATTTTTTCAAATTTTTCAAAACATTTCAGCAAAACCATATCATGTGACCCCTCGTTCCAACGAAGGGTCACATGATATGGTTTTGTTGAAAGTTTTTGAAAAATAATATTTTTTTATCTACTGAATTTGCATATCACGCGGGCGGATGCGGGCGATTCGTTGGCTAAAGGGTGAAAACATGATACATAAACAATCCCGGATAAACTTAACACTGGTAGTCAGTATCTAAATGAATGGAAACTGGCCATTGCTAATTTTGGATAACTCAGCCTTTCATGGCATTTACACGGCCGGATCTTAATGCCGTTGGTTGCCGCATAACATGATAAATATACTCGCCCAAAAAAGAAAGTGTGCATTGCAGAAATTGATCAAACTCCAAAAAAAATAATTTCGTAGGTGTAAAGAGTGTTAACCTGTTCATGAATAAGTTATATTGAACACAAAAACAGCTTTCCCCGTTAAAATTGCATTAACGTTAAATGACGTGCTGCACGTTTGTGAAAAGGTATGTTTTGCACGTGGAGAGTTTGAAAATTCATGCAGCAGTGTGAATCCTTGGGTATTTAAACACTAAAGTAAGGCCTTCCTATCGTTCACATTCAAACTTGCGCTGCTGTTAAAACGACTCCACATTAGCATGCCAAGATTGACAATGAATCAACGTCTCCTTGCCCTGGGTATGATTAGAGCTGGCAGAACACACAGAGAGGTTGCCCAGCATTTGAACTGCCACCGTAACATTGTAGACAGGCTAGTCCATCGACATGCATAACATGATGACGTTCGAGACCGACTCCGCTCCGGGAGACCCCGAGTTACCATCCCTGCACAAGATCGGTATATCCGTGTCGTCCATCTCCGGAACCGGCAACAAACGGCAACGACGACAGCCAGGAACATCCCTAACCTGAGACGGATACATCCTCAAACAGTAATCAACCGGTTGAGAGAATACGGCTTACGTCCTCGAAGACCTGTAATTCGTCCGATTTTGACGTTACGTCATCGTCGTGCTTGACTGCAGTGGTGTAGACAACATCTCAGGCCTCCCTTACACTGGTGGCGACGTGTTTTATTCACAGATGAATGTCGTTTCCATCTTTCATCATCAGATGGCCGTCAGAGAGTGTACAGACGTCGAAACGAACGCTACGCAGATCCATGTGTCGTGGAGCGAAACCGTTATGGGGGAGAGGCTCTCATGGTGTGGGGTGGCATCACTGCCCGTAACAGAACTAAGCTGGTCATTATTGATGGCAATCTCAATGCAGCCAGATATCGTGATGAAGTCCTTACACCTGTTGTTGTCCCATTTCTGCAACGTCACGGCCCCGGCGTCATTCTACAGCAGGACAACGCCCGACCCCACGCAGCTCGTGTTGTTCAACAGTATCTGCAGCAACAAGTGGATGTTCTTCCCTGGCCCGCAAATTCGCCCGATATCTCACCCATTGAACACGTATGGGACGAAATGAGACGTCAGCTACGCCGGCTTCCCCATGCACCGTCAACGCCTGTGGAACTCCAAAGACAGCTTATCAGAATATGGAACAACATCCCACAAAACTTCCATGCTAACTTGTTCGCTTCCATGAGGCGTAGATGCACAGCAGTAGTCGATGCAGACGGAGGTCATACCAGATATTGAGTGTGTGACTTTTGTGTTTGACCCTTAGTGTCTTTGACTCTCCATGGCACCAAGAGTATTCGTCGTAGCGTAATGAAATTTCTTGTGTTGATCACAAATTGATTCATCTGTGATTGAATAAAATTTCCATGAATGAAAATGATATATATCTTTTTTTAGTGTTATTTTTTAGCATGCACACTTCCTTTTTAGGGAGAACATATATTTATTTCTTGATTATCACTCCCCCTTCTTCTTAATTCCGTGCTTGCGCGAGGTTTATTCTAGTACTTACATGTAATTCTTAATGCCACTTTTTGTGTAGCTTACATGTGGATTATCTTAAATAAAACTAAATGTCGCGAGCACGCTGAGCTCTACGAATACAAAAAGGAGGTCATATAAAGCTTATGATCACATGGCCGTGATTTATCTGGTTATCATGGGAACAAAACCTAGAAGGCTCAGAAATTCGCCAAATCATTTTACTGCACTTAAATTTTTGTGTGAAAGCTCGAAATCTGTAGATAAATCTTTTATGTAAATGTTTTTGAGAAAAAAGATATGTTTGTATGTGAAATTGCACCTATATTTAGCATATGTTTGCACAACCCAGTTTCTTTTTAGTCTCACATTCAGTATTCCTTCAATTGTCTTTTATTCAATTCTGAAAAAAGCAAACTCATTGTAACTTACTTATATGATCTACTGGCAGTTAGAAAACACGCCTTTAATTTATTTCTTGCATTCTGATATTTCACTGGTAATTTTTGGTTCGGTTTTGATATCATTTTTCAATCTATTTCGAAATACAGTACAGTCGCCGTGGACTGGTCATAATCCACGCGTGGGAAGTGATGTCCACGCATGCATGTATCAGGTAACAAAAATCATCAGCAGCAAAATTCTAATTATTGAAGTACCGGGTTGCACCCAGTGCTTCATTAATTAATTTTTTGATGATTCTTCCTATAATTTGCGTTTGGAATCAAATATTATGGCGTCCGTGCAAATATTGCACACCCGTGGAAAGTGGACAGTCCACGACAGCCGTACTCTAACAATCAGCTGTAATTTGTCGCTCAACAGCAGCTGCAGAACCAAAGTCTCAGGCCATCAATCTGAATTCATAATGCCGTAAGAATCCGACGCTCCACTTTCCGTGGATTTTTCTCGCAGACTATTGGTGTCCGTTTACTCTTAAAGATATACAGTTATCCTAACGTGCTCAAGTTATAGGTATTGAGGACAATAAATATTTAATTCACCTTGAAAATATCAAGATATTAACACAATTATTAGAAATACACGATGTAATCATGAAACTGCAGTTGTGATGTGTCTTCATTAATCACTATTTATTAAATAAACATGTCTGATGGTATAGGTAAGGACACATTTCTTTTGTTGACTGAAAGAAAATGAATGTTTAGAATAGTTTTAGACTCAGTCGGATGGAATATTTCCGTTGGTCAGAAAAGCGAACCGTAAGTTCCAATCAAATGAAAAATTCCAGACGATTGAATCCAAACATAGGCGATGGACTATTTAAGGGCTAGGCTGGTTTTAGGCCATAACAGCGTGAAATTCCTTACCGAATCTGGTTGTTGGCTTGAGACCTTATATTGAGTCTTGCTGCATGGTGTGATTTTCAAAGATACGTGAAACAGACCTCGGGAAATATATTAAAACTTGGATACGGAACTGTCATATTGTTACAGAACGCATAACATAAACGATCCATTAATTTAATGGATCCTTGAGTTCTGCATCTCTCATAATGACAGGTCTATATCACACCTTAGCACGCAAACTTCCGACACTACTTCCGCCTCTTTACAAAGTACGCCGGTACTTTATAAAATAATGGCCATTTGACCCTTTATATGACACAGACAGTTAATTACAAGTAAAATACCCGCAGAGCGAGTTTTCCACCCAATAACTAGAATTTTTTATAAACAGTGCATGCAAGCAAAAATAGTTTCAGGTAACGGACCTCTGGTTGCAACTCGACGGTCCATTGACTAAAGACTTTGTTCACGATGTATGAATTACTGCCTGAATTTAACCCTTTACCCAACGAATCGCCCGCATCCGCCAGCGTAATATGCAAATTCAGCAGTTGAAAAAAATATTATTTTTCAAAAAATTTCAACAAAACCATATCATGTGACCCCTCGTTGGAACGAGCTCGTCGCGCTCGTTCCAACGAGGGGTCACATGATATGGTTTTATTGAAATTTTTTGAAAAAATTAAATTTAAAATAATAAATTTTGATATCGTCTGCGTTGGGTAAAGGGTTAAAACAATTTCAGGACGTTTTGGCAGTATTTGGTGGGGTTTGGGCACAGGTGCCCCTTTTTCTCACACCTACTCCACGAGTACATAATGCGTTTAATAGTTGTGCACACAAGTGTGCCAATATACAAATACACAAGGTAGTTTTATGCTGTATTATGCACTGATGTAAACAAATTTAGTTTGACATTTTACCTTACCAATCGGCCGCATCTGCCCGCGTAATTTGCAAATTAAGCAGTTGAAAAGAAAATTTTCAAAACATAACGTCAAAAAATATATCATGTGACCCCTTATTGACTTTTTTTTAACAATGTGAAAAAACAAAAATTAAAATAATATATATTGTTATCATGTTCGTTTGGTAAAGGGTTAAATTTCGACAGCGATTTTTATCTTCGGCCGCATCGGTGTGTTTCGTTTATTTCAACCGTTTTCAAACCCGAAGGCTTGCCTTCCGGATTGAAGATGGTTGATAAAGACCGAACCATGCCCAGATCGTAGTTTACACACCAAAAAAAAAAAAAACCCAGACAAGCCGAATTTCGTTCACAAAGGTATAGTATAGTTGCCCCCTTCTGCACCCCACCCCACAACACCTTTTAGCACTCCAGTCACACTTGTCAGGACATGTCAATCAAGCGGGAAAAGGGAATTTCTGTGGATGTACTTATAAATTTGTATTCCACGGGATCAACCAGTTGAAGGCTCGGTTCGCCTAGCATATTCGTAAAACTCAACCATCTGCCAACACACATTGAACTTCCATCACCTCTGTAGTACAAATTGTACTTCACAAAGATGTTATTAGCCGTAAAATGACACAATCGTCCACGTTTAAAACGAATCCCTCAAATAACTTTCAACCCGGTACTTTTAAGAAATAAACCAATATTCCTCAAATAAAGATTGTTCTACTGGGGTACGCAGAAACAGTAAGAATATATATATATACGTGATGATCAGTCGCACCTAATTTTTCCCGAACATTATTGATAATTTACCGAAACCACCTGCGAGAGGAGACAGGTTCGAGGGTGTCCTTTTGGGTGGCTTCCTATCCATCACCCGAACTCCTTTGGCTTCAATAGGGAGTCATCCAACCAAACTTTGGTGAAACTTCGGGTCAGTTTATACCAAGCCCAAAATGGGCAGACAGTGAGACAGAAATAATCCAAAATGCACAATATATCAAATTGTTGGTGATGAAACATAAATAAGACAGAAACTGTTATTTTCATGGATCTACTGCGATTTGTCAAAATCTCTTCCTGACAGCCTGTTGTGGCATCAGTGAGCGATTAAAGTTCTAATAATAAAATACCTTAAAATTACTGAATAATTGTATGCTTCAATCTTTGAAGTACGAACTCGGCGATATGTTTTTCTCATACATATTGCTCATATCAAGAAGGCCCAATAATGGAAAATGGAATTTCAGTATGGAAAAATCTATTCTAACTTACATGCACGTTCTATAGAACACATGTAAGTCGAGGTATTAAATTCCGATAGCGTGGAATTTTATTCTCATCTGTATACGATACGGCCACCGTAGACTGGTCATTTTCCACAGGTGGTCAATATTTACACGGACGCAATGATATTAGATTCCAAACACTAATTAGTAATAATAATCAAATATTTAATTAACCCTCTGTATAATGATGTCAACAGTGTAGAAATGTCGAGCAGCAAAGTTTTGCCAAGATGCAAAACTAAGAATTTAGCCAATTCGGTCTTGTTTGATAAGGCTCAGTGAGCTCTGTCAAACGAGATTGAATTGCGAGAATTTCTAGATGCATTGTGGGGAAAACTTAAAAGTTGATATTTTGGTCCTCTGACATCAGACATCAGAGTACAGAGGGGCCCACGCGTGGATTACGACCAGTCCACGGCTATTATACTGTACATGTATGTTGCACTACGTTAGGTTTGTTTTGCAACGTCTACCTCTGTCCCTCTGCACTGTCTGTTGTTGTCTGTTTTTCTGTCAGTGCGATCGAAATTCAACAGCAACAAAGTATCTGTCCACCTGTTCCTTTTTATGCCCTCGGCCCTCTCGGGGGCATTATGTTTTTAACATGTCCGCCCGTTCATCCGTCCGTTAATTTTTGGTTTCCGTCCAATAACTAAATAACCGCATATTTGATCAAATCATAATTTTATGGGTTACTTGTGGATGACCAGGCAATTCTTCGTTTCGATTTTGGTCCAGCTTGCCATTTCAATGCGGCCGCCATAGCGTTATGACACCGTCGGGGCCATATGCCACGCTTCGCATTGCTCTTGTGATAGATAATCCAATACAAAACATGGAATTGAATTCAACTGCCGTGTGAATCAGAAGAATTTAGACAATAAATTCAATAATTTGAGTGCATTTTGACATGCTGTCTTCTTTGTTGTGATATGCAAATAATCCACCATTTCTGAACATGTCAGTTTAGACGTTTATCGCCTTTGTCAGCACAATGCGAAGAAACTAAACATTGATTGTTGATAACTCCCGTACAGGTAGGTGAATGAAAATCCCAGATTTATCATGGTACCAATCTCATCGTATTTCTGTGTGTGAATATCGTAATGTCAGGTTGTTTGCCATTGTTAAATATTGTCTTCAACAACGAAGTGAGATAAGGGACGTGGCGACAGGGGGTGGGGTGGGGGTGTGTCAACCTCCACCCCCAATCCTGACCCAAATTTCCTATAAATGGAACTTCAGAGGGTACGCCATGTGTAGTTGGAAATTCCATCTATCTGGATTTTAGAGCTTCTTTGGTGATGCTGATGTCTCCTTTACTTCCCAGAATTCCAAATCGGTTTCAAATCGGCAAAAAATTCTATTTATATCTACTGTGTATGCAGTATCGACCTTCATAAGTATGCATGATGCCAATCGGTACGAGATTTCTGTAGTACGTTTACTTATCGTAACAAAAAACTCCTCGAAAATGCACTTCAAGAGAATCACATCATGGAAAATCGTTATCCTGAGTTAATTCCATCATTCACAGTTACAAAATGATGAAACATCTAATATTGATTATTCCTGCATAAGATCTGATTTAATGTTAGGACAGTGTGATTTGCTCAAAGTTCTCAGCTTGATAATTTGTTTAGCACACATTCAATTCCCAGAATAATAACAAATAATAATAACCAGACAATTCTATTATAAATGCGTTGGCATTTCAGTTACTACAATCAATTTTATGCCCCCTTTCATGGCTTCATTTTCAAAAAAAAATTGTTCTCGGTCGTGAATTGCCAACTAGGACTAGAGACCGGGAGGGGATTTCCCCCTCCCGGTCCCTCCCTCTAGTTGGAAATTTACTATCCTACACCCCCAAATCGAAAACCTCTAGAGTGATATTCAGCAGCATTTGAAACTCAACGCGACAATGATACTTCCACATTTAATGGGAATGGATTCTCAGAAAAAAAGACACTTAGCGAAGTCGAAAGAGTTCATTTATTCGAATATGAGTTAGTTTACAAATCAATTTTCATGGACTGAGTACGGCGTTTTCAAAACGCTGATTATAGTGCATTCACTTCCAGTAATTCTGTTTTCGCAGACAAGGAGTGAAAAACGAAAATAAACACCAAGCAATATCTGATAATACTTCAAGTCATTCATCTTGCAATTACAGTACGTGGAGAGTGTATTATCACTAAATCACCCGCAGAGTGGAGATTCCACCCAAGCAATAATTGCACAGCTACAAAGCATAACAAGCACAAGCAAAGTTTCAGCCAATGGACCTCCGGGTTAAACCCGGAGGTCCATTGGCTGAAAGATTGCTTGTATTTTTTTGTCGATATGTACAGAATTTGAAAGTTATAGTTGGGCTGACAACTCCACTCCGCGGATGATTTAGTTACAATACACTCTCCACGTATTGTATAACGCTGCCAGTTGTTGTATTTGCTGTAAAGGGACTGAGCATTATCCACTGCATCGCCTCGAATAACGTACTATCGTAATCATGTCTCTGTATTCTTCACATTTGAAAAAGAGAAAACTTTATGACATCCATCCACGATTTTGAAATTTATTTTCCGTCGAAATGCAAATCAAGCTTGTAACGCTTCGAAGACAATCTTCTGAATGTGACTCTGGAGTCTGGAGTTCGTAGTCATGTATTTGAAAAATAACTTCAAATTACCGATCTGTTTTCTGTTATCCCGGTTGTTTAGGTCTGCCACTGAAACATGTGCTATTTTAAAAAAAACATAAATTACATGTTTCCATGACAGGGTTGATTTTTTCCTATTCTCTGTATAGTCCAGTGAGTTGAGTCTGGTTTGAAAGAGGGGCTGTGTAATATTTTAACCCTTTACCCAACGTAACGGCAAAAACCGGCCAGCGCTATTCACAAAAATCGCCAATTAATTTTCATTATTTTTTCATTGTTTTTGTCTCAAAAACATAGGTTATGACCCCTCTTTGGAACGAGCTCGTCGAGCTCGTTCCAACGAGGGGTCATAACCTATGTTTTTGAGACAAAAAAAAATAAAATAAAAAAAAATTAGTTATTCAAAACTTTTTTTGCAAGTGTCGTCTGCTTTTCATGTTAGGTAAAGGGTTAACTCTGTGACGCTTTAGGAACTGGCCCTCTTTACTGACTTTTTCCCCGCCGAATGTCTTTTCCTCTTTAAGCAAGAGTTTACGCATATCGGGTTAAACATATTAAAACACTACATAATCAGGGGCTTCGCCGAGGGCGATTACAAGTGCACCCTCGACATGCAGTATTCCTTAGTACACAGCGCCACCGTTCCCCAATGTGGGCAATCTGGATGAAGTGCCTTGCGCATGGACCCACGCAGTAACCACTTGCGGGGATCAAACCGTGGACCGTTCGGTTTGAAGTCCAAGACGAAACCACTGAACCAGCGCCCCACCCCCCCCCCCCCCAAAAAAAAACAACAACCCCAAACAGTAATTAAAATAATAAATTTTGATATTCTGTACGTTGGGTAACGGGTTAACTCTTTACCCAACATGAAAAGCAGACGACACTTGCAAACAAAATTTTTGAATAACTAATTTTTTTTTTGTTTCAACGAAGGTTCATAAGCTGAGCTCGTTCCAAAGAGGGGTCATAACCTATGTTTTTGAGACAAAAAATGAAAAAAATAATGAAAATTAATTGGCGATTTTTGTGAATAGCGCTGTCCGGTTTTGGCCGTTACGTTGGGTAAAGGGTTAATTAAATAGGATGCTGTGTTACGGCAACTGCATGTTTATTTTATTTTTTCACTAATAAATTTCCAGCAAGTCTTGGTTGTTTGTTAATTATAAACCAACAGAATAATATTCCAACTGCATTATCAAGATATGTCTTCGACGTATGCATGCCTTGATGATGCAGTTGGAATATTAATCAATCGGGACGTCGGCTATCAGAATCAGGTCAAGCGAGTATCTTCGCTACGTCCCTGGGTAGAATCACAATGCTTCATTGACGGTGGACCCCAATTGGTTACGTAGTACCACACTTCCGTCTAGAAACATTAGAACGATTTTCAAAAGTTGGGTTCCATTTCTTCTGCTGGAGAAAAAATGATATGCAATGCCGTAGGATCGATAAAAGAATATGACTTGTGTTAGCAATATTGTTTCAGGAAGTAAATTCCGTAAATAGTATGCAAGCTATGCCAAGTATTCTGCTTTCATGGGAATGTAGCTGCATTATGTTTTGTTAGCCACCGAAGTAGTAATATCACCGGTAACATATGTTCTTGCATGTCATGACCTTTAGAAATATGTAACAATTACCAATTGAACTAGGGGTATTTCATGAATTTGAAAAACCTGACGGAGTCCCGTGCATGCAGTGACACCAACCCACGTAGTGACAAGGTGTCACAGCATGGGACAGGTTGTTCAAATTCATGACAAAATACCGACTCGTACGTTTTGTCCAATCAACAAAACGTGCAGACTCGGGTCCACTCAGTGGAGCAGAAGTATTCAATAGAACCAGGGCGTAAGATCATAAAAAGTGAGGGAAGAGTGCAGAGTCTTCTCTGAGGACATATATACAAATAATGCACTGTACGCTTCAGAACACTGAACTCACGATTTCCTTAACAAACAGAATGGTGTTACTAAACACTTGGTTTCTTCCTTTAATTATAAATCAATACGCCGTCCCTGTATAATTATTATGTATTAGATAACAATAAGAGATGCCACATCCACAGAATGTAAACAGATGAACCAATAAAGATACTGAACTTACGTTTTACATTCAAAATACCAGCTGCATATCCCCTGCCTATGGGATCTGGGAATGGGACAGTGCTTGTTTACTGTGGTATACACGTTCTGTTTTCCTGGTAAAGTAAGACCCGGAACCAACGCCTGGGGTGGAAGTCATCTAAAGTGGGCTACATTGATATAAACGATTGGCTGAACATGACTTCATATCAACTTTGCGGTCAAGATTTGCCAAAGATACTGAATTTGACCTTAAATGCCAATATATTTGTAGCTTCCAAGCAGATAAGGGTCGGAGCAAAACTTTTGTTTAACCATATACAAACTATTTAAAACTAGACGGGCCTCAGCAGAGGTGTACCCGCCCCTAGTGCATCATTTGTCAAAGCTATACTGCCGCCCATTCTCATAACCTCTGGATATTTGAGGATGCTTTAACACTTGCGCTGCTGAAGTCGACTATCGTCACCCATTTTAAGATGATGTTCTGTACGTTCTGGCACACGCAGATCAATATTACCATCTGATCAATTGTTGGAAATGGCTTAGAGAGCCCTTTCCAACAGTTAATCAGCTGATAGAGTTTTAAGTATGCAATATATTTTATTGAACTTCCTCACATACGGTGTATACAGAGGTCCTTCATATATGGCTAAAGCAGACGTGGTAGTCCAAGGGTTGAACTCCACCTAATCGTCTGAATGTGTTTTTATAACACTGTTGCAACAGAGTTAGCTATTTACAATTCGACTTATTAGTTTAGACAGACAAAGTGTAGCAGACATACGAAGAGACCGATAATCGGCAATGATTTCTGCCATCTTAACATTTGAAGAATTGATCTACATATATATTTAAGAAAACGGCGTGGAATGGGAAAATGACCTTGACCTTTGATCTTCTAAGACCTTGTAAGTAAGGGCGTGATAGCTGAACCTTGTTGCTCCAATATGTCTGCCTAATTTGACAATTGTGGCTTGAAACTTTATGTTGCCAAAATATCGCGCGGGCATATAGACAGACATTCAAACAAACATCACCCATCGCAAAACTCTAGCTCGACCTTCGTTGGGTGCGAATAATAAATAATCTTTCTCCGTCCTCTAATGTGTTTTCCAGGAAGATTTGTGAAAGTGTAAGTGGAGAACGTGCCTTACGTTTAACCCAATGCTTTGTAAAAACAAATCAGAACATTGCAGCAACAGAACTCAATCTTGCGTCATCCTAGTTTTAACGTGTTGGTCTTTGCGCTGAAACAGTAGGTATGGCAGAGTATCCCTTCTCATAACATTGCGCGTCGATTGTTAATCCTTGCTGAAGAAAAGTTACAGTAATTAAACTGTAATTAAAGGAGGTTTACGGGGATGCGTTAGCTGAGTAGGTAGAGATACAGGCTGCAAGACGAGAGGTCTTCGGTTCGAATCCCGCCTGCGGAAACCGCGTTGTGTCATTGGGCAAGCCACTTAATCCCAATTGCACACGAGGGGGCACGGTGGAATTGTATACTAAGGCGTACTGCACGTCGATGGCACAATTTGCCTTCAATAAATGTTAACCTTGCTTGAGTGGAGTTAGTACGTTGAAGAGTTTGGCAGTTGCTCTCCGTTGCTCGGTGGTTCTCTCCGGGTCCTCCATTAGTACGTTGGAGAGTCTGACAGTTGCTTGCCGTTGCACGGTGTTTCTCTCCTGGTCCTTCGGCTTCCTCCACCCGCAAAACTGTCCGACTAGAGGTGACCCTGGCTGTGGAAATGTATTAATGAGGAGGTTTATAATTCATAAAGAATGTAGATATAAGTAGGCTGGATCTTGTTATTAGTGACAGTTTAACCTTTCGATATCAAAGAATACATCGACGAGTGAGTAGATGACCTTTACAGTTAAATCTAGAAGTCCTGTCATGAAATGCGCACAAATAGCACGTCCGTCAATTTGCGCGTTAATCTACGCGTTAGGACCATAGTAATGCTATCAAATTCTGTACATATGGCCTGTGCACAGGCAATGTTTCAGCCAGTGGGTAACCCGGAGGTCCATTGACAGAAATATTGCCTGTGTGTTCTATGAGTAACCAGGAGAAACTGCCGTGCTTTGGATGCCATTCGATATGACAATTGCGCGCAATTCCTACGCGCAATTAAGCCTAGATAAGCGCACAGTTCATGACAGGACTTCTAGTTTTAACTGTAATCCTTGAAAGGTACAGCCTTTGAAGTACTCTCGACATAAAATGGACGATTCCCTTTTCTACTTGTAGGGGAAAGTGTAATAATTTAATCGTCCAATCATATAGAGCTTTTGGATAAAACTATTACTAATTCGACTGACCAATTCCGTGTTCACTGTATTGCCTGCTCGTGGGCGGCCTACGTTTTCTTTACGTAAAAATCGGGCATAACGGTCTAAATGGTTAGTTTACGAAAAAACTTATAGATGTTATGTCTGTTTTCGAAAATGTTTAACTTAGTGCATTCTGCTGGCGGATATTCCTGCCCAGAACACATTTTGGCACATTTATTATTTATTTTTGTACTGTCGCACAATGGCTAATTGTGACCGCCACATGGAGATAAAGTAAAGTTTAGTCTATCGTCCATACTCATGTTGCCCGTTATAGAGGACTTCCACTTCAATCGTTGCTGACTGGGTCCTAATTTACAAATAAAACATAGCTTGTTTACCACAGTAAACAAGCACTGCTTTACCTCCAGAGTTTCCCACGGCGGTATGAACCCTCATTGGGACGACCTTGATAAGCACAATGAACAGCGAGTGGTCGCAAGCTGTATTTCGGAGAAATATGATGAAAACATAATAAAAAACGTATCCCCAGGAATTTAAACAGTGCTTGTTCGTTGTGGTTGACAAGTTATAATTTATTAGTACTATTCAGCCTGGTAATCAAAGCCGGTGATAATGGTTCTCTAAAGTTGGCAGCATAGGGATAAACGATTGGCTAAATTGGATTCTATATTTATGTTGCTTGATAGAGCCATTTATGTTAAATTTAGTTATTGGGCTTCAACAATACTTTCGACAACCAGGGTCACCTCGTGTCGGACAGTTTTACGGGTGGAGGAAGCCGGAGTACCCGGAGAGAACCACCGAGCAACGGCGAGCAACTGTCAGACTCCCCAAAATACCAACTCCACGCAAGCAGGGTTAGCATTGGTTGAAGGCAAGTGCACCATCGACGTGCAGTACGCCTTAGTACACAACGCCACCGTACCCCGCGTGGGCAATGGGGGTAAAATGTCTTGCCCAAGGACACAGCCCGGTTGCCGCAGGTGGGATTCGCCCCGAGGACCTCTCGGCTTGCAGCCTGCACCTCTGCCTACTGAGCCACGGCGCCCCCATTTATGCTGAAAGTGAACTAGAACATTAAGTTATGGTTAATCCCCCTTATTTTCATTAAAACCCCGTCACGCAGAGTCAAGGCCGCCGGAAGTATCCGAGGGTACGAGGCAGGAGTATTGACCCTTTACCCAAAGTAACGGCCAAAACCGACCAGCGCTATTCACAAAAATGCCCATTCAATGTTCATTATTTTTTCATTTTTGCGTCAAAATCATATCTTATCGTTGAGCTCGTTCCAATGAGGGGGCCATAAGCTATGTTTTTGACGCCAAAAATGACAAAAATTATTTATTCAATAATTTTGTTTGCAGGTGTCGTCTGTTTTTCATGTTAGGTAAAGAGTTAAAACGAGCGCTTGGCTCTGTGTATGTGTTAGGATTTATCATAAATAGTAATTTGACACTCAGGAGTATTGACATTTTATATCGTGCTTGAGTGCACCAAGGCGTCATCTGCAATGTCTGTGCATTGCTGGTAGCGCCTTTATGCACTCTAGGAATGATTATCGACCAGCCTCCGTTATTATACCTGACCACCCCAGCTTGCCATTGGTATGCGTAACGTACGTTAGAAACGAACGCTCGAGAGTTTCCGATTTACTGCTCTCGGAATGTCTTTTCCTGAAGTTCACGTTTGGCGAAAAAAGAGCACGCGTCGCGCCCTTGCCACTCCGGCTTTTGGCATCAGGATCCGATAACCAACGAATGGCGTGTGAGGTTTCTAAATGGGGGAATAAATCTATACGATTGACAAACTTAGCACAGTGAAAATTGTCTTACACCTCCATATAATATATCCCAGCCTGTTGGCCTGACGTTAGACATCAATATATGTATAAAAAATAAATCTCCTCTATTTTATTCAAAACGATATTCTTTCATTTGCGTTCAATATTTATCAATAGGATAACACCATTCAAGATGAAATGCCATTAAGGATGAAACACCTTAAGTACCTGAAAGCAGCGAATTCCCTTTTTAAATAAATTTTTGCATCATCAAACAGCTCTTATATAGCTAGAGTAATCCCATTGCACTTTCTAAGATGTATCGGATAAAATCGGAAACGTATAGTCTTTTATTGGTTTTCTATCTCCAATGAGCTTGTTGTTGGTGCATCGATTATCTCACATTGTCCATGACTTGCGAACGACTGTACCAGACTGTCTCATATGGAGAACCTTTCCGGTTCGTTTGATTAGCAAAGACAAACGTTCATAACAAAGGAACCTTGCCGTCAATGCCGATGCACGTGTCATTCCGAGAAAATGAGTTTGGAGGAACGTAAGTATTTTTCTTTCCTTTGTAAAGTTTTCAGACCTTTCCATAACAAACGTGAGTGACATGATGCTCTTCCTATATAATGAGCAGGGGATAAGAGAGGGGAACACGCGCATTGAATAAGTTATTAGAAGACATCGCTCAAGAAAACCTTATTAGCTCACCTGACTGAAAGTCAGGGTGAGCTATTCTGATCACTTTTCGTCCGTCGTCCGTCGTCCGGCGTCCGTCGTGAAGGTGGCGTTTGGGCTTTTTCTCCCAAACCACTGGCCGCATATTAATGAAATTTCATGTGAGAAGGGGTTATGTATGCGGACTTTGATTTTTTGTCAAATTAGGTTTCGGCTCACATTGAGCAGAGGGATGGGGCAAAAATGCTCCAATTCTTAAAAAATCTTCTTCTCAAGAACCAGCAATAGCAGAGACTTGATATTTGGTATGCAGCTTCCTTTTAAGGTGTAGACTCAAATTTGTTCAAGAGAAGTTGGAGGGGCTATATTTGACGATGTTAAAGGCGGGGCAAAAATTTTGGCCCCGCCGCAAATTTCTATTTTCCAAACCACGAGGCCGATTTGAACCAAATTTTACATGAGTGCTTATTGGGTTATAAGTACCTAATTTATGTCGAAATTTTTCCCCCATAGCCCCGTGGGAACCACAGGAGCTAAAAATAGAAAAAAATGAAAACGCCCATATCTCCAAAACTACACGGCACTGAGAATTCTTATTTGTTGTGAAGCTTCCTTAGGACCAACAGAATGGAATGATAAAAAAAATGCCATCGGTTTTATCATGGGGTACTTTTTGGGGACTTTGAAAAAGTGCTGAGTCAGCATTTTTTAACACTGTGGGTAATGGGAAAAACATAAGACTACTTTTCTCCGAAACTCCTGCTCCAAAAGCTTTAAAATTTCACATATAACATCTTTGGAAGATTGTTTCACGTGTTTATTGAAATTAATTGCCTGGGTCGATATTTGGACTCTCTATGGGAGGAGGAGTATTTTTTAAAAATCTTCTTCAGATCTAGCAATAAGAATGTTTTGATATTTGGTATGCAGCATCCTTAGGGGGGTAAGATTCACGTTTGTTGAAGCCAAATCCCTGGGTTCATATTTAGGCTGAAAATTTGGGGTCCCGTTGCGGACTTCGAAATTTTGGACCAAAATCCGAAAAAATTTTTATTTGTTTTTTCTGCCTTTCGGTCAATTTTGAGACAAAAAAAAAAAAAATTTTTCCCCTGAAAATTTGGGGTGCGGGTGGGACTTGAAAATTTTGGACCAAAATCCGGAATTTTTTTTTTTGTTTTTCATTTATTTCTGTCAATTTTAAGACAAAAAAAAAAAAAAAAAATTTCCCCTGAAAATTTGGGGTCCGGGTGGGACTTGAAAAATTTGGGACCAAAATCTGGAATTTTTGTTTTTTTGTTTTTTATGTGTTTCAGTCAATTTTAAGACAAAATTTTTTTTTTTTTTTACCCTGAAAATTTGGGGTCCGGTGGGACTTAGAAAATTTTGGACCAAAATCCGTAAATTTTTTTTTTGTGTTTTTTATGCGTTTCTGTCAATTCTAAGACAAAAAGAATTTTTTTTTTACACCGAAAATTTTGGGTCCGGGTGGGACTTCGAAAATTTTGGACCAAAATCCGGAAATCTTTGTTTTTGTTTTTTATGCATTTCGGTCAGTTTTAAGACAAAAAAAAAAAAAAAATTTTTTACCCTGAATATTTGGGGTCCGGGTGGGACTTCGAAAATTTTGGACCAAAATCCTTAATTTTTTTGTTTTTTATGCGTTTCTGTCAATTTTAAGACAAAAAAAACCCATTTTTTTTTACACCAAAAATTTGGGGTCCGGGTGGGACTTAGAAAACTTTGGACCAAAATCCGGAAATTAGTTTTAGCGTTTTTTATGCGTTTTAAGAAGAAGAAAAAAATTTAGGCTGAAAGTATTTTGTTTGGGAAAAAAATCTGTTTTTTATGTGTTTATCTCAATTTTGGGACGTTAAAGTGCAGGAACTGAAAATAGAAGGAAAATCCTGTGTATTGTGTGGGCACAATCGCTTCATCTAGTTGGTATATGCTTTTCTTAGGAGGGGCGTATGCAGCTTATTCAAGTCAAGTCCCTGGTTTGATATTTAGACTACCATGTCAGGTGAGCGCCCTCAGGCCCACTGGGGCCTCTTGTCTACTGCAAATTTGCAAACCACTTCTGTATTTGTAAATAGGGCCACTGATAAGAGATTGTATGGTGAATTTTTACTAAGTTTTCTCATCTTTTGTTGTCCCATCATGTGTCCATGCTTGATGTACTTTTCGCGGACAGTCTGAAAGGTCACTGGCCTGTTGGTAAGTCTGGCAATCAACTGATCTACGACCACAAGCTCCCATGCCAAAAATCTAATTCAGTTCGGAATTCGACGCTGTTTTTGGTCCTAGTGTTTGAGCGCAGATGATACAATGTGATGTCCCTTTACTCTCAAAGATAAATAGATATTCTTTTGTGCTCCAGTTATGGATATTCAAATCAATAAATATTTAATACATCAAGAAAATATTACCACACTTCATGAAAATTCACAGCGTAATTATAAAAGTACAGTTTTGTGGAGTTTTCATTTATAACTGTATGTTCGCTTTTTTGATCAACTCAACTAATCCAGCCGATAAACATCGGCGGTGGACTATTTAATGGCTAGATTGGTTTCAAACCATGACAGTGTCGAATTCCCTACAAAATTATAGTAGTGGTTTGACAACGTTCTCCGGCCCATCAGTTACACTATTAATAGCATATCTTAAAAAAAACAACAAATAAACTCCTTTGAACCTTGAATCTCCTTTACAGATCCAGAATAACGATATGTTCTGAATTTAGGAAGGTTAAAGCAGCTGCCCAGGGAACTTGTGAGTGTAGGCACACTGTATTTTCATCAAGACTGCAAACTGAAACTGTTAAATGGTTTATCTCAAATAATGAATGGATGCTTCCAGTTCATGCCAATGCACTGAAACGGACAATACCACCAGTGCTAAAAGGGGTTGAATTGAACTAAATCATCAACCTCGTTGTTAATCTTTTCCTTTCCACAACGAAATATGTGTTTGCTACAAACTTCTGTCCAATATCAATTACCCACTGTTACCACTGCAACTGTTATCTCTTTACCTGATGTAACGATCATATCCTCTTGAACACGAAAATTGCCACTGAAATTTTATCACTTTTTTAAATTTTAACCTTTAAACCATAGTTTATCATCCCTCACTGACACAAGCTCTTCGAGTTTGTTTCAACGAAGGTTCATAAGCTATGCTTTTGAGGCAAAAAGGAAACGTTTTAGTTCGATTATTTTATATATACTTATAGTAATTCATACAGAAACAAAAAAAGTTCATACAGTGAAGAGATCTGGGTCGTCGTATCACTTCGAATTGAGGAAGTCAGATAGCTGGATCAAACGCGCTGCCGTGGGCAGCGAGTTTGATCCGGCGACCTGACCTCCGCAACGAGACGTAATGCAACGACCCAGTTCACTTCACGGCAATGATAAACAGTTTATTATATGACTTTCAGTTCAAAATCTCATGCCAACGCTAGCATTAACAATTCCCCCAACCTTTTTTGGTAAATTGGATTGAAGAAAACTATTTTTGTTTACACTTATTTTTGTAACAGGTCCACACTTCCAGGGAATCCCACGATGCACATGAATACGATAAAAAATATCATGAGTACGATAAAAAAAAACCCGAAGTCAAACGCACCGCAAATAGTCCGTCATACTATAGTGATACAGAATCGGATTCCACACTGTGGATTTTCGGGGAGCGGGAAAAGATCGTCAAGCAGTAGTGATATTCAGCGGTTAAATTAGATAGTAAAATAATAAAGATAGTTATCACATGACACCATCTCTTATTGCAATTATACAAAATGCAGATTATGGTTTACAAATCAGATAATGCGTTGTCCACCCTGACAATGAATTCTGCCAAAAGCATAAGAAGAATAGGCCGTGTTCCATGCTGTAAACGGGGAATATAAACAGGAACAATATGGAGAAAATTACCAAATAGCACTTAGAGCAAAAGGGTTATTAATTCTAGGGAGTGATGCATTTTTAGTTCATTTGCAATCTATGCAATAAATAACATATCGTGCATGGGCACTATATACGCAGAACGACACACGCGTGTGAATGGGTTAATCGATATGGCACGAGTGCCAGCGCGGAAGGATAAAACGAGAGGCCGCGCATTTTATCGCCATTCCAACTTGCCAGGGGAACCCGTGTTGCTATTTTTAACTATCGCTAGCGATTCAGATTGTAATTGTGGTGCACGATTTGTAGAAAATTCCAGTGAAATTTCGCTTCAATTTAAAAATAGTCCGTCAACGATTTCGTTTCGGCATATGTGTGCGGAACGGATTTTTATTTTCCGCATGATTTCGTGTTGCTGTAGATGGGGATTTCATAGAATAGGTGTGTAATAAAGTTTTTTATTATACGCTAAAGGATAGATTATCGAAGAAATTGCGGAAAGAAAGAAACCGTATCTCCCGCTGTGAAGATATAGAAATTTTCATTTTCACGCTATCAATCAAAATGGCGAGTCAAATTATCATTGGAAATGGTCAGTGTGTTCTAGAAACGTATAGTGAAAAGAAAATCTAGTATTTTTGAGTAGATGCCGATCATTTCCCGCAAAAATTCAACGCGAATTCATCTTGAATTGATGCATGAATTCCGTTAGTCCAAACATGGCCTGGAGGTCAGCAATATAAGTTTTTGGTTTGGTACGTCCTTTCAAAGGACGTACCAAGCCAAGAACTTATATTACGAACTTTCAGGCCATGTTCAAAGGACGTACCAAACTAAAAACGTATATTACGGACTTTCAGGCCATGTTTGAACTAGAAACCCGCCAGCTGAATCAGACTGCTGTTCCGAGTACCAATCAAATCACTACCGCGTTTCAATGATTCAATGCGCTGTTTACTGTCATGCATCAATTCAAGGTTGAAACGAGTGGAATTATCAGATTCTTATAAAAGGCGTATAATAAAAAGAAAATCTAGTGTTTTTGAGTGGATATCCAAAATTTTCTCACTTGTGACCGAGACAAATGAGAATTGTTACTCAATATGTTTATATTTCTGGGTTATTCGAGTCAAACAATATGTAATCTGTATGACACTTCTTTTTAATGTGATTAATACCGTATCAGTTGCATTACATCCAAACATGAAAAGTGTTGTCTGGGAACAAGCACTGAGGTTTCTCAAACAATAGAGATCCGGCCATTCACGAAACTATAGCTTCCCTGTGGTGGTTTGCGCATGGTATCTGGTCTAAACACACTCAACTTCCCATCACTGACTAGTATTGTCGACCTGGTTTTTTCTAAAAAAGTCCCCATCCCAGTGTGCATCAAGATGGCTGCTTTCTGTTGATACCAGCTTTATTAACAATTTTACAGAACTTTCTCTCTATTTTCTTTCATGACATTCATGACACGATATATCAAAATTACAGTTCTCAGCTCATATATATATATATACATACAACAAAAACAGAGAACTGTTGACACTGCTTTTGTGGAGGTAGTACCCTCGACTCTGAGATTAAAGGTCTGCAAAATAGTGTTTGAAATGATTTTATTGAATATTTACGTGTTAACCCTTTACCTAACCTGAAAAGCAGACGACACTTGCAAAAATAATTCTTGAATAACTAATTTTTTTTCATTTTTTGTCTCAAAAACATAGGTTATGACCCCTCGTTGGAACGAGCTCGACGAGCTCGTTCCAACGAGGGGTCATAACCTATGTTTTTGAGACAAAAATAAAAACAATAATGAAAAGTAATTGGCGATTTTTGAGAATAGCGCTGGCCGGTTTTGGCCGTTACGTTAGGTAAAGGGTTAACCCTTTACGTAACGAATCGGCCGCATAATTTACAAAATGAGCCGTTGGAAAACATATATTATATCAAAAACTTCAACAAAATCCTATCATGTGACCCCCTCATTGGAACGAGCTCATTAAAATATTTGAAAAATAATATTTAAAATAATAAATTGTATTATCGTCTACGTTGGGTAAAGGGTTAAAAAATTTCGAGACCTCTTATTTATGATAAATAATGTATGTTAGAGTGTATCCTAACATATACACCAGGAATTAAGCACCCCTGAAATGTTTCATGACTCATTCCCGGTACTTCATTAATTAAATTGTTTATGATTATTAAAAAAAATAGTGTTTGGAATCTAATATTATTGCCCACCCGTGGAAAATGACCAGTCTACGACGTAGGTATATGCTTTTTGTGACCAAACAATAACTAAAATATACACTTGGAACTTAATTAAGCACCCCCTGAAATGTTTCATGACCATGAAGTTGCTGTTAGTGATTATTATGTTTTAATGAGTGCTATGTCTTTGCAGTACATTTCATCTTGTGAAACATGATGTATGTGGTTGATAGCGTACCCCAAACATATCCCCTTGTCCACGTGAAGCATGCTTTCCACGAATGTCACAAAAAACACAATCATCTACATGCAACATCTGGGTATAAAACAAGAATGTTTGTCACTTCTTTTATCAATAAATTTTGACATGGCAAGACGGAGACTGTCAGAGGCTCTAAGATGGCAAATCGTTGGCATGCATGCAACAGGCATGTCATTCAAAGCTATTGGAAGGCAACTTGGCTATAGTCGTACTCTCATCAGCTGACTTGTCCGAAAACACCAAAACGACGTTAAGGACCGACCAAGGCTTGGACAACCCCAAAAGACCCCTCAGTGGGAAGACTGGAGTCTGGCACGCCTCTTTAGGTGTGAGCCCTTTGCTTCAAATGGGGTTTTGGAACGCCTTTGGCTCCCCAACAGGCGTTTGTGCAACAGAACTGTCCGAAACCGTCTCAAAGCACTGGGTATGCTGTCCAGAAGGGTCACCAAGCGTCCAGCTCTGCCCGATCAGTACCAAAGACGACGTTTGGAGTGGTGTATGGCACGACAACATTGGCATATCAATACGTATCAGTAATATCAGGCCGCTGAGGAGAGTCCATTGGTCAGACGAGAGTAAGTTCCTGCTTCACGTTACAGATGGCCGCATGAGAGTGTGGAATCATAGAAATAATGCTTACATGCCCACGAACATCAGACCTACTGTTCCTTATGGCGGAGGATCAATAATGATCTGGAGATGCCTCTCTCATGATTGTAAACATGATATGGTGACTGTACGTGGGAATCTTAATGGTCATCAGTACATCCGGGACATTCTCCATTCGGTTGTCCTGCCTCATTTTGACAACCACCCGTTGTCTACTCATCCTGTATTCATGGCCGACAATGCAAGGCAACATCGTTCCCATGTTGTGAGAGAATTCCTTCAGAGCAACGCTATTACAACACTACCTTGGCCTGCAATGAGGCCCGATTTGAATCCCTTAAAACACATCTAGGACTTTTTTGAACGTCGTCTGCACGCAAGGGATCCGCCTGTACATACTTTGGCCGATTTGGAAGCTGCATTGCATGAGAAGTGGCAGCAGTTGCCTCTGGACCGTATTAGAAGGCTCACTGGTAGTATCAGAAGGAGAGTTCAGGCTGTCATCCTGGAACGTGGTGGATACACTCGCTCCTGATGTCAGACACTGCTATTGTGTTCAGAAGATCACAAGTTACATTTTTTGTCAGCAATCGCAGGCATTGTTTCATCATGGACCGTTCTAGCACCATACTTGACTAGAGAACACATTTTTCTATCAAAAACATCAATGACAGAATATGTGTAGTTAGCGCCATTAAAATATTGCTTCCTTTTTTCGCACACAGTCACTTTTGGCCATCTGAAAGATAGCATGACAGTTCTGTTAACACCACTGCGAAAAAAACGAGGTGCTTAATTAAGTTCCAGGTGTATAAGAATTAAAAACAATTATCCAGGACGATTTTTGCCAAATTATTTCTGTTTACATTCTCCTTAACCTGAAGGTAAGTTTGTCTGAAACATTGTTCCATTTAGTCAATTTCATAGTATATGAGATATTGGTAAAGTGGTTATTTATTATTTATTTATTGGTGTTTTAAGGTCACATACTTATAGCAAATCGTGACCGTGACAGTTTTACGGGTTGAGGAAGTCGGAGTACCTAGAGAGAACCACCGAGCATCGACGAGCAACTGTCAGCTCCTCAACATTCCACTCTGTTCAAGCTCCACACAAGCAGGATTAAAGCGGTTGAAGACATGTGCACCATCGACGTGTAGTACGCCTTAGTACATGGCGTCATCGTGCCCCCATGTAGGCAATCAGGATAAAGTGCCTTGCCCAAGGACACAACGAGGGTCGTCCCCGACGGGGATCGATCTCAGGACCTCTAGCATAGAAATTCATCAGTCTACCACTGAGCGCTCGCGCTCCCTGGTAAAGTGGAAACTCGACTCCTTGGATCTTTAATAACAATACGACCACCGTATAATGTGTACATTTGATACGGAATCCGATGAAACTATTGACTCTGAAAAGGCCAAAACATATGGTGACACTCCCAAATGTTGAAAAAGCGTCACATTTCTGTGTGTTTAAACTGTTACTTTTTGGCGAAAAACATTTTTTTTCCGAATCTCTTCTTTTTGCAAAGACATTCTTTTCGATTCTCCATTTCTGCATATTTCGCACTATAGGTTTTTTACAATCAACAATGCCTTGATGAATGTCGAAGTTCATATTCGCCAAGAAGACTCATAAGTACAGATAATTACTAATAATTTAGTCTAATCAATGTTAACGTAATGTTTAAATGGTATCATTTGGAATTTGATCAATGAAACTTCGCAGTCTGTGTCAATTCATTTTGTCTACCAAGAAATACGAATTAGATTGGTTCTTTGTCCTATTTGACTTACCTGAAGTAATTGTAAACACATTGTATGGTAAATCTATCGACTGGAAATGATTTGTACAGTGATGTGTAAAAGTGCAGCCAAGAACTGAAGATCTATAAAATATCTCTCTGAAAACTAAAAAGTGATTTTAAGTGGCATATAAATGATGGAGCGGATCCGGCAAACCCCGCAGTAAAAAGCTCGTACTCTTTCAGTAAGTGATTACAAGGTCAGCCTTAATCAAGTACTTGACATTTTTCCAGAAACTACTTTGCCACATTAAAGAGTTGACAATTATTTTCAGAAACACTTTGTTAGTCTTAATACCGACCAATACAAGGAAATTGATGTACATGGATAGATCCGAGGATACACGCGATGACATCTTATGAAAGGGTACTATATGTTGTTTCTAAGAAACCAGGGAATAAAAGAGAATTCAGGATGTCGCATATATACATGCATCCCTGGCACAACGTAGAATTATCCCAAAATACCTTGAAAAACCAGGGTATTTTGTGACATTTCTACAATGTATCATGCTAGACTTCCATATGGGATACGCTGAGTCCTCTTGCTTTTTATCGACTTTCTCGCATTTTCTGAATCTGATCCTGATTACGTAACCTATTTGCGTCTTTCCAGGTTTATAGAACTCCAATAGGTGTGAAAAGGCTACATAATAATGTTACATGGCTGTGTTCTGTAACTCCTCTACTGGCGACAGACTTTGTGGGTGCCAGTCTTTTAATTTGCTATGTACTGAATCCGCAACGTACAACAAATGGGAGGGGGGGGGGGGGGGGCAACCTGCCTCGACCGAAAAAGTGCGATGAATCTAATTCTAATATATATCGCTTGTTGCACAAAATATGTAACATAATCTGAATTCTTACGTGTCTGAACAGTATAATCCAATGTAGAATAGTTCAGCTTATTTCAATTCAAATTGCTCAAATACGTAACTTACCCAACCCTCCCCTGCAGTCGCAGTAACATGTTGCACGTTTAAGTCCTTCCAAATTTACTAATTCCTTCGCCATCATGCACCGACTGTAATGCCGTCTGTTCACTGCCTGATCTTGATTCAACTCAAAAGTTCCCTATGACTCCTGTGTTAAACCTGCGCACCGAGAGTCATTTTAGGGTAAGTTATTTTTATGAAGGACAGAGGATATGTTTTAAATCGACCAGTTTGCTGGCTCAGTCTCAACTGAGCTAAGTTATTTTTGTTGAACGACATGTGTTCACATGTTTCTGTCCTGTTACAGTTTATGAGAGAGTGCTGTAGAAGAGAAATGTATTTTAGCTCAACCTAAAAAGTGTCAGCAGAGTTTTCTGGTAATGATTTGTCCGTTGTCCTTCCGTTGTCCGTTCGTTGTTCGTCCGTTGTCCCCTCGTCGCCCGTCTGTCGTCATCATTGTTCGTCGCCCGTCTGTCATCAACATTTTGTTTGAATTATAGTATGGTATGTATCCTCAAGGTCAAGGTCACATGCCCTATGTTAAGGGGACAGAAAAACTTTAACATTTTACTGTCATTTTTGTCAGTCCATATAATTTGGTATGACTGACATGTTCATACGTGGTACAGTTATTACCCATGACTCAAAGGTATGTCGCGACTTTGATCCAAGGTCATATCTCAAAGGTCAAGGTCTCGGATAGCAAAATGTTGGTATTGTTATAAGTCCTTGTCCGATCCATATAACTTGGTATGATTGATAGATCTTATTCACATTTAGTACATGTATTGCTCAAAACTCAAAGGTGTGTCCTAACTTTGATCCAAGGTAATATCATCAAGGTCAAGGCCGCAGACAGTAAAACTTTGATATTGTTGTACAACCCGTGTTTAGTCCATATAGCTTGGATAGATAGATCTTATTCATAATTAGTGTCGAGGTCACGACAGCAAAACTATGATATTATTGTACAACCCTTGTCCTGTCCATATAATACGGTATGATTGACAGATGCTATTCATACTTGGCACAATTATTACTCCTGGCTCAATGGTGTGTAGCAATGTTAACCGGAGTTCATATCCTCAAGGTCAAGACCACAGACAGCAACACTTTTAAATTGTTAAACAGCCATTGTCCGATACATATAACTTGGTATGATTGACAGATCTTATTCATACTTGGTACAATTATCGCTCATGACTCCAAGGTTTGTCAGAACGTTGAAGCAAGGTCATATCCTTATGGTGAAGGTCATAGACAGCGAAACTTTAATATTGTTAATCAGCCCTTGTCCGGTTCATATAATTTGGTATGATTGACAGATGTGATTCATACTTGGTACGATTATTGCTCATGACTCAATGGTGTGTCGCAACTTTGATCCAAGACCATATCGTGAATGTCAAGGTCGCAGACTGCAACACCTTTATAATGTTATACTGCCCTTGTCTGGTTTGTATAATTGTATAATTGAATCTGTGACAGATCTTGTTCAACCTTCACACAATTGGTACCCATAACCTAGCGTTGTGTCATCACCTTGGCCTATTGGAATTTCATCATGGTCAATGACATAAATAGTAACACTTCGATTCTTGTGTTGCATTTAGTTCCTATTAAAGCAGTAACCCTGGGCGGAGCTGTCTCGGCGGGGCGGAGAGGCCTCTTATTATATATTTAATGATTTCAGTTCACGCTGAGATATTGTCGACATATGATTTTATATGATAAATAAGTATTTACCGCAACTGGAAGAAATATTGCCGAGTCCATACTGAATGCAAATCTAAAATTATCCACATTAACAGGTATCTGCAAATAAAGACATTTTGTTTAGGAAATTCTATTACTCTGAGAAGAACACACATTCTTTTTATGCAGAACTTGATTTCTAGGAGTTCACACTATTTGCACAGCGCCGTTTGTTGTGATAAGTTACAGGGCAGACAGAGTTGATTCCTCGCTTGAACAAGAGTGCTAGATTGTCATACTGTCATCCTTTCAAGCATAATCTTCTTCAGATTCAATTTAAATTTTCTGTTTTGGGGTTCAAGGGCGTTTTGTGTATGTAGTAGCTGTTCATTTATTTTTGTTGGTAATGGTGATAACTCGACAGGTGAAATTTTTCGTACACATTTGGGTGACAAAAGGCAGGATACCATTTTCAAATTGTATTGAAAAGAGAGACCTGTCTATGTACAAGGTTACTATTTCCACTCTGATGCAGGGAAGTAGAGATATGTGGTTTAGGGGTTTTGTGGAAAACCGGACCACAAGACCCAGCAAAAACCGGATCAGCGGTTTTTCTGTGTTTATGTATAAATTCGTTATTTAGTCTATCCGGAAAAGGGGCGAATACGTCGTTTTCTCTTTGTCACATTTCCCCCCTTTATAATAAGGGAGAAAATATGACAATTAGAATACAACATAGATAAGATGTAGAGCTGAAACAGTTAACCGATTAATCGATTAATCAGTGATCAACTTCTTGATCGATACAAAAAGTAATTGATCGATTGCCCGTTACTTTCGAACTACTGTATTATATGGGTTAAGAAAGGAACAAACTTGTTCCAAAATAGGCAAACATTGTCACACTGACTCACATCAATTATATGGGACAGAGTAAAGCATGCAAGTTATTTGCTGACATACTTGTTTACTTGCATGATCATCATAGTGTATCAGTAGCTGGAAACGGTCATTCTTAACCCTTTACGTATTGCGGGTTGCAGACGATACTTGCAAAATAAATTCATGAATTACTAAATGTTTTTAATTTTTGTCTCAAAAACATAGCTTGTGACCCCCCATTGGAACGAGCTCAATGAGCTCGTTCCAATTAGGGGTCATAAGCTATGTTTTTGAGACAAAAATTGAAAACATAATAAATTTGAATGGAGAGTTTTGTACGTAGGCCTAGTTGGTGTTGTTTGTTACGATGGGTGAAGGGTTAATGCTGAAAATCATCAACAGTATGGCAATTATTCAGATATCTATTTGGACGAATGATTAAACGGTTAACCAAGGTTAATCCTCGTGATTAATCGTTCAAGAAAACCCCCTAACCGTTTCAGCTCTAGTGACGTATAAACTAATGCAGATTTGTTCATAGTTTAGGGGCCTGAGGTGTTATTTACTGTATGTTCTTAACCTATAAAAAACCGAAACCGAGGATATTTGATAAAACCAAACCGAAACTGAAACCGAATCGGAAAAATCAAACTCTCCCAACTGTCCATAAAGGAATATGTCCCAGATCTCAAAATTGTTGCATACGGAACAATTTGAAATAGGGTTGTTTTAATGTGATTACAAGATATTTGTCGTATGAAGGAGTACATTTATTGAATGCGTTCCCTTATTTCTCAAATTAATATAAATATACTGAATTCCACGCGTCGGCCACGAGGAAGTGGGTTAATACATAAAATGTGTAAAAGCAAAAACACCACTGACGGTATAAGAAGTAGCCATGCTGCATTCTTTATCGTTGCTGAATAGTAATCACATGTTAAATTGCCCAGCATTTAAAATCAATGATTCAACCTTTATGCAACGTCATTTCCCATCAATGATGTTGAAGACTGTTACATTGTGCAAATAAAAACTGACGTCAAGCTGATTTCAGTCAATTACTTGGTAATGCTATATGTCAATAATTCGTCTAATTTTCTGCGTACAGTAATTCATAGCAAAAGCATCGCGTAATGGAACCCTTCATTGTTTATTAAAATATTCTATGCTTCAGTGTCCTATTATTTCATTAAATCAATGTTTAAAACTATTTTGATAATGTTTTAATGCTTCGTATTTTTTTTGTTTCTAGTTTACATAACAGTCTTTTTTTCTCCGTGGAGCATCTGATGCACTGTTAGCTTAGTTGGGTTAAAAATCAACTCAAATCAACTGGGATGAGTGAATATGAACCCAAATGGGTTCATATTCACTCACCCCAGTTGAGTTGGGCTAATCTTTAACACAACGAACTTTAGAGTGTATGTGGTGCAGCAGCAGGAACCCCCAAAATTTCACTATTTGGAAACATACAGGTCACAGAAGTACATTTGTTAAATAACATTTTGGGATCTCTAGATGAAGTAAATCTATGATGACATTGCATGAAATCTTTACTTTACGAACGAAGAAAACTGAGTGTTTGTATACCAACCTCAATTATCTGTTTTTGCAATTTTCGTCTGAGTGCACCTATACAGTACGTGGAGAGTGGATTGTAACTAAATCACCCGCAGAGTGGAGTTTCCACCCAAGCTGTAACTTTCAAATTGTGTACATATCGACAAAAAACCCAAGCAATGTTTCAGTCAATGGACCTCCGGGTTTAACCCGGAGGTCCATTGGCTGAAACTTTGAGGGTGCTGGTTGTGCTTTGCAACAAATGTACAATTATTGCTCGGGTGGAATCTCCACTTTGCGGGTGATTTAGTGATAATACACTCTCCACGTACTGTATATATTGCTCAAACACAACCCTAAACGACGTATTCGGGGCATAAATATTCATTGGCCATCGTCGTTGGTTCCATACTGACTCAGAAATGCTTCTAGCATTCAAATATCCGAAGATGCGAGCTGACGGGAAACTTTTAAATATTAAAGAAACTCTGCATTAGGTTTGTGTACAGGCTTTTCATACACGTCTTCGAATTGCAATTAAATGACAAATACGTTGGAATTTTAAAAACATTTTTTCTTTGCACGATGTCAGTATGGTATGGTCTTCTTTCATCGTTTTGAGGCATGTGTCATTGAAGTTAGTTAATATTTGTCCAAGTTGGAACCAAATAGATATCCATGCCCATATCTTACTGAATGAAATCCACCACCACCCCCCCCCCCCCCCCCGCCTTCCCGTCTTTTCGCTGAAATGTTCTTTGTGTTATAACGTCTTGTATATATTGCTTGAGACACCGTGGGAACTCGAGAAAACGAATCAGTGCTTGTTGACTGCAGTTAACAAGCTATGTTTTGCTGGTAAAATAGAACCCAGTGACCAATGCTTGGGACTGGAAGTCCTCTAAAACGGGCACCATGGGTTTTAACAATTGACCAAGCTTTGATTTTATCTCCATTTTTCGGTCACAATTCGCCATTGTGAAGAAATATGTGACCTTAAACGGCAATGAATAATTATATTGCTTGATGCCATGTGTGTGTATGAGAAAGTAGCTAAAACATTGTCAGGGCAAAGCCAGCCTAAATATAGGGGCAAAGGGCCTCATATTTAAAGATATTGTAAGTTCAAAATATTCTCCGCATCAAGGCGAAAAACCTACGTGAATTTCACTTCTCTGTGAAGCTGGACATGGAAGAAACACGTGGTGTATATCCAGCTTCAGGGCAGGGATCCAGGGGAGAAACGGCTTGTTAGATAAGGTCTAATCTCATTTAATTTATACAGTAGTCGCGAGTCTTACGAGACGTAATCGGCTGGTTGCAAGATATCGTCACGGCCAACTGAGAAACGAGATTCTAAAACGATAGAAATGTCTATCGTATCGTCATCTGATCATTAGGTAGCAATAATGGTCAGAACGAATCGGTTTTCTCGACAAGTGAAATCACCGTTAAGTCACGCACGAGATGACTTGTATTGATTCTGCCTCGATATACGTCATCTCCTACCGTTTTGACAGGTGGACAGATGAGCGTCGGTCCACCTGACAGGTTAGGGTAAAAAGTATATATACCTTGAAGAGCAAAGCATTAGACACACACTTGGGGTCACACACACGTTGGTGAAGTCCGGGACAGGCGGACTGTTTCCTGGCATAGGGGTACCTTCGATCACAGGACCCTGAAACGGCTGGAATCGCCAGAGAGGGCATTCCACGATTGATTTAGCGTAAGGTTGATAGGCGGCAAATTCGTTGAGAAGGAACGCCCCAGGTGGAACGTTAAAGTTTAGATTGTCGAGTAGCAGGTATCAGCCTGCAATAGTTAGAAGTATAGGTTAATTGTATTGTGCGTATTAACCCTTTGAAGCGTCAGACTGATTGCGTTCTGAGTAGTTTGTTTTGCTGTCGAAGCATCGTAATACCGACTGGAGATCGGTGTGAGTGACAATTTCGCCCTAGCACAAAAAGGGGCATTTGTGAATCGTGAATTCAACCAGGAACGGTGAATATTTCAATAGGACTTTCACAGAGGACTTTCAAAAGGCACATAAGAAATGAGTAGACAATATCTGACCCAAATCAGAAGTACGGTGGCTTTATAGATGACGAACATTGCTGGTCGGAACCCTCCGACAGCCAGAGGTACAGTTACGCGCAGACGTTGACATTTGAGCCTAAGCGGGTGAAGCTCTTATGGCGAGCTCACAGTAATAACATTTCAGATTTGTGAAGCTCTTATGGCGAGCTCACGGTAGTAACATTTCCAGTGTGTAGACTATAGTGCCAGTACAGGACTATAGAACGACTATATGATTGTTGAGAATTGTTTAACCCTAGCAACCCATTTTCTGTGAAAAGAATCGAATTGTTGATGGTTGAAATATTGAAACGGATTTATTTTTATGTGTAAATAAAAGAATTGTTGTTACTTTAAATCATTCTTTCCATTATGCAGCCTGAAGTGATTAGGAATCACACCTAACGGAAATCGAACCTATTTCAGGTCAATTTGGCAGAGAAGGAATCGCTGCGCCGAGTTCGAGACACTTGGATTCCGATCCTCCACGTTGGTCTAATTTTCCCGCAACTTCATCAGCGGGACTAAATAACCCCACGTCAGCCCATGCCTTACGGGGCCTCAGGTGTTCCTGACATTGATTGGCGAGCGCTAACCAGGATATTTCTAAAAGGTAAAAAATGGCTATATGGAAATTTTGTTTTATTTTAACGGCGGTTCTGTTTATGTTTTGACGCGTTCGGTCAAGTGATGCCGTTCAAGGGTTAATATCGCAATACAGTAGTCCCCAAGAGGATACTTAATAGCCACTATAACTGCGGTAGGTTTCAGAATATTGGGGCGTTTAATTACGTTAAATTACAGGGGTAAATTAGGATTAATTGCCATATTTTTTTTTCTTTCTTTCTTTTCCTTCTTCATTCTTTCTGACGAGTGTTGAAGATAGAAAGAAAAAAATCAAAATGGATGTTGTTACACCCCTCGCCCAACTGGTATCATTAGGCAAGGAAATGGGCCTTGATGGAGCCGAACTTCAGAAGTTCGTTAAAGATGAGCAGAAACGTGAGGCTAAGGAGATTGCCTTACGTAATGACGCGAGGGAGAGAGAAGCCCAATTAGATAGGGAGGCAAAATCGCGAGAGATTCAGTTAGAAAGGGAGAGAGAGAAAGACGCAAGAGAGGCGAGGGAGAGAGAAGCCCAATTAGAACGAGAGCGTGAGAAAGACGCAAGAGAGGCGAAGGAGAGAGAAATTCAATTAGCAAATGAAGCGAGAGGGAGAGTGAAGCCCAATTAGCAAGGGAGGCAAGGGAGGCAGAACGAGAGCTCGAACAACAGAGGCACGAGAGAGAATTAGAGCTCCTCAGAGCAAGGGCCGATCTGGAGAATGAAAGTCGGCGCTCAGGGGATGGAAGTGCAGGGGTAGCAATTCATGCCCCACGCCCCCACCTCGCTCATTTTAATGAAAACACAGATGACTTGGACTCGTACTTGGAGAGGTTCGAGCGTTTTGCCTCTAGTCAAATGTGGCCAGAAGACACATGGCCTATGTGTTTGAGCCCTTTGTTGTCAGGTAAAGCCCTCGATGCTTATACCACTATGCCTCCTGCACTTCTTAACGACTACAGTGAGCTGAAGAATGCCATCCTTCGGAGATACCAGCTCACTGAAGAAGGATTCCGGACCAAGTTCCGAGAAATTAAGCAAGAGAAGGGAGAAACAGTACCTCAGTATTTTGCCCGAGCTAGGCGGTACTTTGACCGCTGGACTGATCTCGCAGAAGTGAATGAGTCGTATGGAGCCCTGCGAGATCTATTTCTCCGGGAGCAGTTTTTAACTACATGCTCCAAGGAGTTGGGCCTGTTCATCAAGGAAAGGGGTCCGCCCACCTATGATGAGATGGCAACTGTGGCAGAACGCTACATAGAGGCCCACGGTGGGAGTGTAAACGCTCCCAAATCGGCTAGGGGTGGGGCAAACGGGTTGGCAATGGCACCTGTAAGGCAACACCACCCCAATCCGCCTGCGTCGCAGGCCAGCCGGAATGGGAACGCCCCCAAAGACACAACTTGTTTCATCTGCAACAAGCGGGGACATATAGCCAGGGAATGCTGGCAGAAACAGTTTATGACCACTGGGAACGTTAGACCACCTCAGCAGGGGGTCGGGAACGCAGCACCAAGGGGTTGGAAGCAAGGTGACCGCGTAGATCCAGGGCCCAGTAGACAGACGGCAGCGTTCTGTCAAACTATCGGTCCAGAACACAGTCTCCTCCGGGAATGTATACAAGAGGGAGAATTAAGGCTGGAAGGCGGGAAGGTTGTCCCGATAATAAGTGGCATGTGTGAGAGGCTCACAACTTCGCAGGAGAAGTTAATATGCTAGTGTATCCAGGATATGTGGGACAAAGGGAGATCCGTCTGCTCCGGGATTCTGGGTGCTCCTCTGCAGCGGTTAGAAGGCAACTGGTTGACGACAAGCAATTGTTGGGGCGCGACCATTTGTGTATTTTGATAGATGGGACCGTTAGAAGGTTCCCCATCGCGAGGATAACGGTAGATACCCCATTTTATTGTGGCGAAGTGGAAGCCATGTGCATTGAATCACCTGTGTATGACCTGGTCATAGGTAATATCCCAGGGGTGAGGGCAAGCCCTGATGAGTTATGGTCCCGGGGTAGGGAGCCAAGTGAGGGCCCAACGAGGGCAAAGGAAGTTCAAGTCGGTGGGCAAGGGTCCCCGGCGGTTGCACTCGGTAACGTACCGAGTAAGGAAGGGAAGGTTCCCAGGGGGAACCAATCCGATGGTCCAGGGGATGGCCCCCAACACGACGAAATGTCGGAAAGTTTCAGGAGGGACGACTTCTGTCCAATTAGGGAGAAGGGGCCGCAGGCTGTCCAGGCTAAACGGAAAACGGCGAGGGAACCCAACGGGGTCATTGGGGAAAGACCCTCAAGCAAATTTATGTGGGGAAGTTGAGCGCCCTAAGAAGTCCGTGTCACCTGTGTGGAGAGGGGAGGCCAGACCCACGCAAATGGTTGGGCAAACTTCCACAGAATTGAGAGGGCACGGGTCAACACGAGTTGAGTTTGTTAAAGTGGATGGGACCGCTAAGGTGGGCGCCCAGGGAACCGAGGAAAGGGTCCACAAATCAAAGGAGAAGCATCCTAGGTGGCGGAGACCACGTAGAGAGTGCCGGGGGCGCACAGCGCCCAATGTGCACAAGAAGTCGTCGCAATGGACCGGGGGGTCGACGGCACAAGGGCCAAGGACGGCCAGTGTCGTTCGAACGGCGGTAATCGCCGGGACGAGTGAGCCTGGGGGATATAGCGCCAAGGGAAGCTCTTGGGAACGCGACGACGACAGGGTATGGGGACCCTGGTGGAATACCCGTAGAAATGACGGGGCGAGAAGTAGGGGGGATGAGTTTCGTAAACCATGCGTTAAGGCCCGGAAGGAATTTTCTTATTTTAGTATTATTATTGCTCTGACTGCTGACTAGAGTTGGTTGTGAGTGCGAATGTGAGATACACTGCCCCGTCTGTCGCGTGTGCGTGGACGGGGAGCCTGTGTGTCGAGTTTTGAAAGTGTGGGATGCACAAACCCGGTGTTAAGGCCCGGGGAACTGTGTTTGCTTTTATTGACGGGAGTTTGTTGTGAGTGTGAGGCACATTAACCTCGTCTGTCTCAAAGGCGCGGTCGGGAAATCTGTGTGTTGAATGTGTGAGAGTGTGAGGCACAATTTTAATCCCCTGGTTGAGCTTTGCGAGGGTGAGGCTCAACATAATGCAGGGGTAGTTTGCCCCTTCACAAGACATAGGGGAATGGGAGGTGAAGTTACACTCCGTTGGAATTAACCCATCTGACGCAAAGGCGCGGATGGTGTTACCCGTCGGAGTGAGTGCCAAGTGAACTGTTTGCAAAATGGGCGAATGTGTATAAAAATGTGTATGTTTAGGTGTAAATATATAGTATTAGAGAGAGAGAGAATGCTGCAAATCTAAGGATAAGGCTACTCTCCATATGTAAACCCGCAAGACGGGAGCATGTGGTAGCGTGTGTGTCGTGGGAATCGACATGGCCGACGCATGAGCCCGGTCATGACCCCCACGACCACTAGGGTACAGTTTTGTAGTCTTGAACATGATGGTAGATTGTAAAAAGGTGTGAGAAGCGAGCGTGCGTGGCTTTGCCCCTTGTGTTTTAAGAGATACACAAGGTGTTTCTCTCGGGAAGGGAGTTGTCAGGGCAAAGCCAGCCTAAATATAGGGGCAAGGTGCCTCATATTTAAAGATATTGTAAGTTCAAAATATATTCTGCATCAAGGCGAAAAACCTACGTGAATTTCACTTCTCTGTAAAGCTGGACATGGAAGAAACGCACGTGGTGTATATCCAGCTTCAGTGCAGGGACCCAGGGGAGAAACAGTGTGTTAGATAAGGTCTAATCTCATTTAATTTATACAGTAGTCGCGAGTCTTACGAGACGTAATCGGCTGGTGGCAAGATATCGTCACGGCCAATTGAGAAACGAGATTCTAAAACGATAGAAATGTCTATCGTATCGTCACCTGATCATTAGGTAGCAATAATGGCAAGAACGAATCGGTTTTCTCGACAAGTGAAATCACCGTTAAGTCACGCACGAGATGACTTGTATTGATTCTGCCTCGAAATACGTCATCTCCTACCGTTTTGACAGGTGGACAGATGAGCGTCGGTCCACCTGACAGGTTAGGGTAAAAAGTATATATACCTTGAAGAGCAGAGCATTAGACACACACTTGGGGTCACACACACTTTGGTGAAGTCCGGGACAGGCGGACTGTTTCCTGGCATAGGGGTACCTTCGATCACAGGACCCTGAAACGGCTGGAATCGCCAGAGAGGGCATTCCACGATTGATTTAGCGTAAGGTTGATAGGCGGCAAATTCGTTGAGAAGGAACGCCCCAGGTGGAACGTTAAAGTTTAGATTGTCGAGTAGCAGGTATCAGCCTGCAATAGTCAGAAGTGTAGGTTAATTGTACTGTGCGTATTAACCCTTTGAAGCGTCAGACTGATTGCGTTCTGAGTATTTTGTTGTTTTGCTGTCGAAGCATCGTAATACCGACTGTAGATCGGTGTGAGTGACAATTTCGCCCTTGCACAAAAAGGGGCTTTTGTGAATCGTGAATTCAACCAGGAACGGTGAATATTTCAATAGGACTTTCACGGAGGACTTTCAAAAGGCACATAATGTATGAGAAGACAATATCTGACCCAAATCAGAAGTACGGTGGCTTTATAGATGACGAACATTGCTGGTCGGAACTCTCCGACAGCCAGAGGTACAGTTACGCGCAGACGTTGACATTTGAGCCTAAGCGGGTGAAGCTCTTATGGCGAGTTCACAGTAATAACATTTCAGATTTGTGAAGCTCTTATGGCGAGCTCACGGTAGTAACATTTCCAGTGTGTAGACTATAGTGCCAGTACTGGGCTATAGAATGACTATATGATTGTTGAGAATTGTTTAACCCTAGCAACCCATTTTCTGTGAAAAGAATCGAATTGTTTATTGTTGAAATATTGAAACGGATTTATTTTTATGTGTAAATAAAAGAATTGTTGTTACTTTAAATCATTCTTTCCATTATACAGCCTGAAGTGATTAGGAATCACACCTAACGGAAATCGAACCTATTTCAGGCCAATTTGGCAGAGAAGGAACCACGGCGTCGGTCTAACTCAGCTCCCTGCGCCGAGTTCGCGACACTTGGATTCCGACCCTCCACGTTGGTCTAATTTTTCCGCACCTTCATCAGCGGGACTAAGTAACCCCACGTCAGCCCAGGCCTTACGGGGCCTCAGGTGTTCCTGACAAACATATCCATGTATTGAAGGGGTATATTCAGCTTATCAAAAAAACAAACAGTTTTTAATTCATGCCCAACGCTTAATATATTAAATTTTATAATACTCATAAGTATGTTCAGGATTCACAAGTCTTTTGAAGAGATAGTGTATCACGATGACAGCAGGGAGTGCTAAATGGTGTTTTAGTCAGTAAAGCTGTACAAAATAATACTATCTGACATTAGCCTAAATTATTTGAGAACTATTGCGCTCATTTACGTGCAGTAAGTTTGAAGTGATATATGTGAGGACGGTTAAAGTATTTTCGCTTTTTCAGTAGCCTCTCTTGACAACGTAACGCAAACGTAATAATTACTTTAACCCTTTACCTAACGAATCGCCCGCATCCGCCCGCATAATATGCAAATTCAGCAGTTGAAAAAATATTTTTCGAAAAATTTCAACAAAACCATATCATGTAATCCTTCGTTGGAACGAGCGCGTTCCAACGAGGGGTCACATGATATGGTTTTGTTGAAATTTTTTGAAAAATTTAAAAAAAGTTATATTTAAAATAATAAATTTTGATATCGCCTACGTTGGGTAAAGGGTTAAGACCCCAAACATGTATATCATGTCAGCAAAGGTGAACAATAGAGGAAAATAGAATGGACAAGTACAGTAGTGCACAGTACATAATTCATTTCTTGAGTGCAACAATGCATTAGTATTGCAGATGGCGCCTTGTTGCACTCACGGTGATATATATAACATGCCACATTAGTCGGAATCATATTGAATTGGTATGGAAAGTGCTTCAGTATTCAATACATCGAGACATCTGTCTTCTGCCTCTCACGAGCAAGCTGTTGCTCATGACTGATTGTTTTGGATTTGGACACAAGGACAACTGTCCAAATACTAGTGTTGGCAGTCACACACACAGTGTTATTTTATAGCTCAGGTGCGTCCGCTTCTGTGCAATCATCTTTGCTGCCAGCTGCTCTCCATCTTCCTTTTCACAACCAAACTCTCTTTCAGGATCAGATTATGCTATGCGGCCACTTTTACAATTGTATTTTCTAGAATTGTATTTTCTACCTACTAATATAACCTACTGGATCTTTGAAAATGCTAATGCTTCCTTTCAATCCATTCAAAGTCATAACTAGAAAAAACAATTCCAGATAATGCAATTGTAAAAGTTTTGTAGCATTGGCCCCTGGTCAATATATTCTTACACAAGTGAGTCGAGATTTTATGAATATATATTTCGAAAAGAAATCCGAACAAGAAAGAAAGAACGTCGCGATCCCACCAAATTATACACACAGTACTGTAATTCCACAAGTTAAGTGTACCTGTTTTGTTGGTTGTTATTATACTCCGCCATATAGTGGGATGGACATATTGGAATGTGTTCCGTCCGCCCTTCCATTTTTCTGTCCTTCAGTATTTCTTTCGGTCGGTCCTTCCGCATTTGCTGCCATCATTCGTTCAAAACATATTTCTCAAATTTGATACATAGTTGTTTATGTGTATCCATACTATGTATGGTACACATAATGCCGGCATCCGGGGGTGACCATCCGTCGTTCATCCATCCTTTGTCCGTCCGTTTGTCCGTCCGTCTGTCTGTCCGTCCGTCCGTCCGTCCGTCCGTCCGTCTGTCCGTCCGGCGTCCGTATCCATTTCTTTGGCATTCGATAACTTGGAAAATATTGCTTGGATTGTCAAGTTACTTTACATTTGTGTTCAGGTTACTGATGTGCCGAGCTGTATAGTTTTTGGTGTAAATCGGATAATTTGATCCTGAGATATTAACCCTTTATCCTTCAAATTGAAAATTCCTCCAATCCCTTTGGCTTTCGATAACTTGAAAATTATTGCTTGGATTGTCTAGTTACTTTATATTTGTGTTCAGGTTACTGATTTGCCGAGCTGTATAGTTTTTGGTGTAAATCTGATAATTTCATCCTGAGATATTAACCCTTTATCCTTCAAATTGAAAATTCCTCCAATCCCTTTGGCATTCGTTAACTTGAAAAATATTGCTTGGATTGTCAAGTTACTTTATATTTGTGTTCAGGTTACTGATGTGCCGAGCTGTATAGTTTTTGGTGTAAATTGGATAATTTGATCCTGAGATATTAACCCTTTATCCTTCAAATTGAAAATTCCTCCAATCCCTTTGGCATTTGATAACTTGAAAAATATTGCTTGGATTGGCTAGTTCCTTTATATTTGTGTTCAGGTTATTGATGTGCCGAGCTGTATAGTTTTTAGTGTAAATCTGATGATTTGATCCCGAGATATTAACCCTTTATCCTTCAAATTGAAAATTTGTCCAATCCCTTTGGCATTCGATAACTTGAAAAATATTACTTGGATTGTCAAGTTACTTTATATTTGTGTTATATTTGTGTTCAGGTTACTGATGTGCCGAGCTGTATAGTTTTTGGTGTAAATCTGTTATTTTGATCCTGAGATATTAACCCTTTGTCCTTCAAATTGAAAATTGAAAATTCCTCCAATCCCTTTGGCATTCGATAACTTGAAAAATATTGCTTGGATTGTCTAGTTACTTTATATTTGTGTTCAGGTTACTGATGTGCCGAGCTGTATAGTTTTTAGTGTAAATCTGATGATTTGATTCCGAGATATTAACCCTTTATCCTTCAAATTGAAAATTTGTCCAATCCCTTTGGCATTCGATAACTTGAAAAATATTACTTGGATTGTCAAGTTACTTTATATTTGTGTTATATTTGTGTTCAGGTTACTGATGTGCCGAGCTGTATAGTTTTTGGTGTAAATCTGTTATTTTGATCTTGAGATATTAACCCTTTCTCCTTCAAATTGAAAATTGAAAATTCCTCCAATCCCTTTGGCAATCGATAACTTGAAAAATATTGCTTGGATTGTCAAGTTACTTTATATTTGTGTTCAGGTTACTGATATACCGAGCTGTATAGTTTTTGGTGTAAATCTGATAATTTGATCCTGAGATTTTAACCCTTTATCCTTCAAATTGAAAATTCCTCCAATCCCTTTGGCATTCGATAACTTGAAAAATATTGCTTGGATTGTCGAGTTACTTTATATTTGTGTTCAGGTTACTGATTTGCCGAGCTGTATAGTTTTTGATGTAAATCTGATGTTTTGATCCCGAGATATTAACCCTTTACCCTTCAAATGGAAAATTCCTTCAATCCCTTTTGCATTCGATAACTTGAAAAATATTGCTTAGATTGTCAAGTTACTTTATATTTGTGTCCAGGTTACTGATGTGCCGAGCTGTATTGTTTTTGGTGTAAATCTGTTATATCGATCCTGAGATATTAACCCTGTATCCTTCAAATTGAACATCCGGCGTCCGTATCCATTTCTTTGGCATTTGGTAACCTGAAAGATATTGCTTGGATTGTCAAGTTACTTTATATTTGTGTTCAGGTTACTGATGTGCCGAGCTGTATCGTTTTGGTGTAAATCTGATAATTTGATCCTGAGATTTTAACCCTTTATCCTTCAAATTGAAAATTCTTCCAATCCCTTTGGCATTCGATAACTTGAAAAATATTGCTTGGATTGTCAAGTTACTTTATATTTGTGTTCAGGTTACTGATTTGCCGAACTGAATAGATTTTGGTGTAAATCTGATAATTTAATCCTGAGATATTAACCCTTTATCCTTCAAATTGAAAATTCCTCCAATCCCTTTGGCATTCGATAACTTGAAAAATATTGCTTGGATTGTCAAGTTACTTTATATTTGTGTTTAGGTTACTGATGTACCGAGATGTATAGTTTTTGGTGTGAATCTGTTATTTTAATCGTGAGATATTATTAACCCTTTGTCCTTCAAATTGAAAGTTCCTCCAATCCCTTTGGCATTTGATAACTTGAAAAATATTGCTTGGATTGTCAAGTTACTTTATAATTGTGTTCAGGTTACTGATGTGTGGAGCTATATAGTTTTTGGTGTTAAACTGATAATTTGATCCCGAGATATTTACCCTTTATCCTTCAAATTGAAAATTCCTCCAATCCCTTTGGCATGAGATAACTCAAAAAATATCAATCCGATTGTCATGTTACTTTATATATTTATTCAGGTTACTGGTGTGCTGTGCTGTATAGTTTTGTTATGTAAATCTGATAATTTGATCCGGAGATAATTACTTGGATTGTCAAGTTACATTATATTTGTGTTCAGGTTACTGATGTGCCGAGCTGTATAGTTTTTGGTGTAAATCTGATAATTTCATCCTGAGATATTAACCCTTTATCCATCAAATTAGACACTCCTCCAATCCATTTCTATATGTATCCATACCTTGTATGGTGTACATAATGTCGGCATCCGTGGTGGCCCTTCGTCATACAGCTTTCTACTAGTTGCGCGTATGGGTACACATCTGACGATTCCATCGGCCTATTTTTGGTATTAATATCATGAATGGGATTGCGAACCAGCTTTTCTCAAGTATTGTCTCAAGAGCTTCTCCTCTTTGTTGGACTTTCTTGACATCAAATTGCCACTTTTTGACATCACATTTCAAAAAGAACCGTTAAAGATTTTTTTCCAAATTTAATATTTAGCTTTTTGGTGATAATATAATGAATGGACGGACCAGCCACGTTCAAATATTTCTGCCCTTGTTGGAATTAGAATTTAGAATTTATTGTCCTCACATATTTAGTGTCCTCGCATTACCGTATTTGTTAACATTACATTTCGAACAAATCTGTTCAAAAGGTTCTTTTAATGTTTAATGTATTGAGTCAAAAAAGAAAGTATAATAGAAACAAATGTGAAAACATGGCATAAAGGATGAAATATAATAGTTCTAATGTTGCATGTTTGTGGACAAGAAGTCGTGCAAATAGTTTAATGACATGTTGTTGTCCACCCATCCGTATACAATTTTGCTACGGATTTCAAAATAGCACGTGCTGCCCGTGAATGGCAAATTGAATGGGTGTCGATGTTCTGTGTGTTATGCTATGCTAGAGAGCCTGGGTTACTGAGATAACACGCTAGTTTTTGTCTTCCAACATTTTAAAAAATTCCAAGGTTAAACGAAGATCAGAGGTTGCGTGCCAGTTGTATGCATGAGGCTGGGATACTTCCAGATGAGCTCGCTGCCGTGTTCGGAGTCACTGTGGTCACTATTTACGTTTCATTGGAAGGTATAGAACCACTGGATCTACTGCCAACTAAACGCGTTCAGGTCGACCTTAAGTAACGACCCCTGTACAAGACCGACACATCAGGACGTCTCACTTGCAGGATCGCTTCCTTCCGGCGACGATGATAGCAGCAATTATTCCTGGTAGAACTAACAATAGAATCAGAGCATAAATTGTCCGCAACAAACTCACTGAACACGGCATCCGCAGTAGGCGTCCATACCACGGACCAATCCTTACCCGACGTCATCGTACCATCAGAATGGAATGGGTACGTCAGCGTATTTGCTGGACTCAGCAGCGTTGGAGCGCAGTTCTTTTAGTGATGAATACGATTTTGTCTACGGTGCGCTGATGGTAGGGCAAGAGTGTATCGCCGACGTGGAGAATGGTTTTCTGATGCTTGCGTGCGGGAATGCGACCGTTTCGGCGGGGGTAGTGTAATGGAATTTCCTTGCACCACCGAACGCAGTTGATCTTCATCGATGGTAATCTGAATGGACAGCGGTATAGAGACGAAATTCATAACGCTGTTGTTGTCCCGTTGTTCAACGCTAACGTTGGATTGCAGTTATTCTGGAAAGACAATGCCCGATGTCACGTGGCGCGTATCTGTCGTGACTTTCTTGGGGAGCAGAGCATAGAACTTCTTTCCTGGTCCCCATTTTCGCCAGATTTGTCGCCAATCGGGCATCTTTGGGATCAGTTGGACCGTCGGGTATGACTTCATGATCTCCATACGTTAGGCGATTTACGTAATGTTCTAAGGCAGGAGTGGAACGCAATACCACAGGGTCACATCCAGAGACTTATCAGGTCCATGCGTCGTCGATGTCTTGCCATCCAAGAGGCAAACGGTGGACATACACGCTATTGACTGCATGTGTGAACTTTTCATTTCACTCCATGTCTGAATTGCGACGTCCTAACCTGACGCAGGCAACAGTAAGAACATCATGACATTATGCATTCATACAACTGGACTCAAAATATGAATTTACAATAATTTGTTTGGGATTAAAGTCGATAATACTGAAAAAATTGCTCCTCAAAGTTTATTACACTTCCTTTTTTCACTCAGTATATTGGTGTTAAAATCATCAGGGGGATTGCGAACCAGCTGTGTTCAACTATTTCTTCAAGAATCATTGCCCTTATTGGACTTCGACTTTCTTGTCATCACACTCACACTTTTTGTCGTCACATTTCAAAGAAAACAGTTCAAGAGTTTTCCAAACTTAATCTGTGGTGTTTTTGTGTGATAACATCATGAATTGGATTGCGAACCAGCTGTGTGTAAGTATTTCCTTGCGAGTTATTGCCCTTTCTGGACAAAGGTGGCTAGGGATTGGCCACCCCATGGCGTTGCACTTGTTTGTTTTCACGCAGAGACTTTTCTCATGCACTCGTCTAGGGATTGGTACAAGGGTGCTCTCGAGATTATTTTGACCAGAATAAAACGCAGAACCTTGACAATACGGAAGTGAATACAGCACATGATAAAATATTCATCTGCTTGGGTAGATTAAATAATGCTAACAGGTAACTTCGTTTAGAGAATATAGGTGCAAGCAACTCTATAAATAGTCGTTTGACCTAATGCCGTTCATTTTGCGTATAAGAGGATTTATCTTAAACCCGATTTGGGAGAGAGTTCAGGAAGGCCTAACGAGGTTTAAAAAAGACGGGCAGGGAAAAATACGTGCACACGGGTAGTTCTATGTTGCAGTCCTCATGATCACACATAGTCGAATTGACCTGCGCTGGAACGACTTAATGACGAATCGAGTATGGCAAACGACTCCGGTGCGAATGACATTGGGATGATCGATCCGATTCCCAGTAATCCGTATCAAGATTCATTGTTTTTAACTGCCTTCAAGTGTCATATAATATTGCCCCGGCAGATTACCTATCTCCCGTTTACCGAGTGTTGAATACCCTTCCGTAAGTTAAAACACTGGAACTTTCAGAAAATGTATTGAATTGACGAGCAACAATTACCGGAAACAAGAGAATGCACTAACTGTTTAAAAACTTTCTCTTTTTTCTTTCGACTACCATGGTGAGGTGGAGATGAAAAATAATCTGGGTGTTATGTCACGACACATGTGTAATGTGCGTCTGATCAATATCTTTCTGAATAAATCATTGTTTTACACTCAGACTTTATCGACATTCCTTCAAACGTATTTGCCGAATGTCTATTGCTTAAACACAGGCACTGAAGCTATAGAAAGATGATGCTTCAGACGAGTGACATGTATGTTCAGCACCTTTCATTCATACATTGTTGACAACGAGGTTCAATCTTTAATTACTGGTGATTCCTCTTCTCAGTTATATCCTCTTGAGAAGAAATCGAGGGGATTTATGAGTAAACAAATTCGACTTACTTTCTTCCTGAAAAAGTGAGACCTCGATACAAAACAATTGCCTTTAACCCTTTACCCAACGCAGATGATTTCAAAATGTATTATTTTAAATATCATTTTTTAAATTTTTTCAAAAAATTTCAACAAAACCATATCATGTGACCCCTCTTTGGAACGAGCTCGACGAGATCGTTCCAAAGAGCGGTCGCATGATATGGTTTTGTTGAAATATTTTCGCAAAATAATATTTTTTCAGCTGCTGAATTTGCATATTACGCGGGCGGATGCGGGCGATTCTTTGGGTAAAGGGTTAAATATTTCGATAAGGACACCACGCGCACATGGGTTATGGGCAAGCGGTGACGGGTTTGTGGTCTAGTTTGCGAGAACAGATATTGATTCTCGAGGACTCCAGTTTTCAAAGAATTTAGAATATGAGAGTACTGTTACACCCTTGTCAGTGCAATCAATACATATAGTTGTATTCTGTAATCTATAGTAACAATCAAACCACATAATTATATATTTACTAGAGTTGATTCCTTAACCCCCTGAAATCAAAAGCCCGATATTTCGGTCCAAAGCTTAATTTCGTCCCATTTGTGTCTCATTTCTAGAGTTCTATACACGGGGCGTCGAGGATAAAATAATAACTGCAGTCTGCAGCCAGGCGGCTGCGGACTGCAGTTATTATTTTATCCTGTCTTTATATTGATATTGGACTGACCCACCTCACTGTAAGTGTACAAAAAGTCTATACCATTCCAGGAACGAGGGTTCAAAGGGCTAAGGGCCTAGTTCTAATTTTGGTCAGTTTCTCCTCTTACGTGTTTTGGAATCCAAGACTTCACCAGACACCACTGCGTGGTCAAAGTGTTATCGTATTATGAGGGAGCAAAAATAAGTAGTATTTTCCAGGCCTTTAGAGACACTTTAAGAATCTATGACAAGAATCAAATGAACATTTGTGAAAACCAAAATTGATTGTCATTGTATTCATTGCGAGCCTCATTTACGAGAATCGATTTTGATTCTTGCAGAAATTTTAAGCCGTGGTTTGTCAGTTATTCTGAGAAACAACAATTTACCGGTCTATGAAATTGCCTTGTTACAATATATAGGGGGGCGCGGTGGCTCAGTTGGTAGAGGTGCAGGCTGCACGCCGAGAGGTCCTCGGTTCGAATCCCACCTGCGGCAACCGCGTTGTGTCCTTGGGCAAGACACTTCACCCCCATTGCCCATGTGGGGGCACGATGACGCCGTGTACTAAGGCGTACTGCACATCAATGGTACGCATGTCTTCAACCAATCTAACCCTGCCTGTGCTGCAGAGCGGAGTTATGATGTTGGGGAGCTGGCAGCTGCTCGTCGTTGCTCGGTGGTTCTCTCCGGGTACTCCGGCTTCCTCCACTCGTAAAACTGTCGCGGTCATGATTAGCCATTGTGCATAAATATGTGACCTTACACATCAATAAAAAAAAATAAAAATACAATATATAGGAGAGTGTCCAGAGGCACTCACTCATGACTGTAACAGGACAAATACTAGTGAACATTTTTGTGACGAACGAAAATTTAGCACTTCACCGGTTAATAAAGAAATACGAAATGCGCAGTTATATTTATTATATTTATCCCATAAATGTATGTTTATTCGAACAATAGAAGCCTTGGATAAATGTTTGCTTTATTCACCTAGTGGGGCGATAATTTTTCCCCGTAGGTTTAACACTGAGAGAATTTATTCCTACAGTAGAGACGGACTTGTTGACCACTGACCTCTACCGCATTCGTGTAGTACAATTAATAGTTCAATTGTTGTTTCCTTTAAACATTTTTGAAAGTATTACACAATGTCAGTAGAAAATACTACACATTGTTCATTTAATAAAGTATTTTTTCAAGTTTAGCTCAAGTTTGTAGGGGAATTACTTTTAGACAGATATGTATCACAGCGCCTTGTTTATTTTTGACAGTTTTGCTTGTCGGTCGAATTGGACCAATGTGCTCCTCACTTCTCGCTGTGCTTTGTAGCGAGTAACATCACGATTTCGCCGCGACTGCCCTGTAAAAGATTTATGGGATAAACAAAATAAACGTAAAGTGTTTTCATGTAAAATATTTATTCTACTTGCAGAATTAAGAAGAAACCGACTCGCTAGAGGCTCGTCGGTTTCATTCTTAATCCTACTCGTAGAATAATTAATTTTTTTTTATTTGAAAACACTATACGTTTATTCTATATTTATATGTCATTTTAAAAAAAATACATACAGTACACATATTTGTGTTATTGTTTGCAGAAAATAGCAACGTGTTGTTTGCAAAACAAATATTATAAACAACACTACACTTTATTCGTGCTTTGTTGCAATATCCGTCAACCATAAAAAGGTGAAATGTCAAGGTCTTACGATTTGGACTAATTTTGGATGACTCTGGAGGGCATTAAAATGTCCAAAGAAGGGTCAGTTTCAACGAGAGATGGCCTGAGAACAAAACCCTTTTTTTGGCCGAAGAGTTGACTGTTAAGCATAAGTTACTAGCAGCGCATTCCATATTGTATATAATAAATGAGGATCATTCCGTCCAGCTAGAAATTTTCATTCGCGTCGGCGGATGCTACCCGTTCTGGAACAGGTGGGTCCGCTAGCTGTCTATAAAGGCATCAAACCGCTTAGATATGGAACACGGCAAATTGTCAGGCATTTTGACGACCATTCCCAACATTGACGCACATCTTGTAAGAAAATACTTGTAAGTTTTACCAAAACATTGATACAGTACGGTCGCCGTGGACTGGCCACTTTTCACGGTGGACAATATTTCAACTGACGCATTAATATTAGATTCCAAACACTAATTATAGGAATAATCATCAAAAATTTAATTAATGAAGCACCGGGTATAATATTGGTGAGATATATCTCGGTTAACAATTAAATTGCTTTGATGAAACAAGAAAGTGTATTTCTTTTCTTTTTTGTCCATCATAGTTCCGTATCAAGTTTGTCTTATCAGTTCTCAAAATCTGCACAGTGCTATGACATAATACAAAGATTGTAAACACATTCCATTTTTCTTTTAAAGTAAGACATATATAATATCTCTGTAATTGTACATGTTTGTGCATTTTTTTTTATTTCAAATTCAAGTATGGTTCTGACGATAACTGAGGAATGATCGCTGATCATTGCGCTCAAAAACCATGAATCAAACTTTTATGAAATTTAGTACAAAATAGATGGCATGGGCCAACGTTGTTGCTGCCTAAGGCAAAGTCTGTGTGTTACCATGAAAATGTTGCATTATACAAGTCTGCAGAAGGACAGGTCATTTCAACCCAGTCGTGATTCGATCTGCACTCTCTGCCTGCTGTTCTCATGTGAGATTACAGCGAAGTGTAGTAGTCCTAATTTGTTAAGGTAGACAAGTCATCCCTGACTAATATCGTCATGAAAATGGACTTTCGATAGAGTAATGTTCGTCGAAATTATCAGATGAGCGAGGAAGGTCCATTCATGATTCAAGTAACTGTAACGCCCATGACAGCAGTAGAAAACAAAGCCAAGTGTCCGTTTTTTACATTCAATAAACAAAAACAACAGCCCGCTCTCGGAGTTGTCTGTTGTTTTCGTTTTTAAATGCTATAATATCCCCGTGGGAACCCCGGGAAGTGAAGCAGTGCTTGTATACTATGATAAACAATTTCTGTTTTACCAGAAGAACAGGACCCATGCTTGGGGTGGTAATCCTCTAAAATGGGCAACATGGGTAAAAACAGTTCTCTAAACTTGACATTATCTCCATGTTGCTGTCACGGTTTGTCATTATACAGAAATATGTGACCTTAGCACCAATAAATAAATGAATAAATAAAAGTTACAAAATGTAACTTTTGCTTTTTATCGCAAGCTTATTAGAAGCAGCAACTTCACAGATGGTGCGTCATTAACTGGTAGAGTGCTGGAAGCCCATATTTGGGCTTTATTTTGAAGTGCCGTTATCACAGCTTGAAGGCTCACATTCAGTGGATGTGCTTTGCATTATCTTTGAAGTGATATTATTTAGTCTGTGAGGGTTTGCTTTGTTACAATTTATGGGAGAGTGCCCATAGGCACTCTCCCATAAATTGTAACAAGGCAAAGACCTGTGTTGAAGTTGTGATGGCCAAAAATAATTTAGCACTCTACCAGTTAACTGGTTGAGGGCTACATTATTTTTAGTGGTCTGAATTTGTTCATCAAAATTTGTTTTATTACAAATTATTGAAGAGTGCCCAAAGGCACCCTTCAATAATTTGTGATAAAACAAAGTTATATAAACAAAATATTATTTGCGTTTGACTCAATATGAAGCAGGAGAAAGCAAAATGTTGGCTTTTGCTTTGGTACCATCATTTGTTTGAAGGCCCTGATAGTGGCTTCTAGCAGTCAACCAGTTAAGAATATCTATCACACTTGCCTACACTACGTAGGTGTCCACGTTGGCCTCTGTTTAGCGAATGTGTTTTTTTACAATAATTTGCATATTGTTATGCTTCCCAGGAAAAAATTAACACATCTAACCTCTTACACTTTTATATTAATGGAAATGACAGTATCGGTATTATATGTCACGATGAGCATACTGTGGAGATAATGAGCAGAAAAAGCCACAGAACATCAAAAAACATGTTCCTATTTTAAATGGGTTTCAACAGAGAATGATAGTTGAACTTTCAAACTGATTGTGAAAAAAAATGTGAGCGCTAGTATTGTATTTTTATTCTACTCCACAGACAAAAATATCTAAAGTTTGTGAAATGATGCACACATCGATGATACAAATTCGCTAACATTTCGAAATTTCAGTTCTTTTATGAAATACCCATACCCCTAGTGTTAAATTTACTGAGAGCTTTTGAAATTAAGGGGAGCTAACTTCCCATGTACATATTTTCAGATGACGAAAATTGTCAGCCATGTTTGTTTTGATGGCATGCTGAAATACGAAATCTGGTGTCTGGGGTGAGTGGCCTCTAAAGCTGAAGCAATAATCTTAATCATGAACGATTTGTAAATTCTGACTTCATGGTTGTTTCGTTTCTTTGTTTGTTTATTTGAATTTAACGACACTTTAAATAGCTTGGGTCACATCGTGTCAGACAGTTAGGTGGGATGGGGAAGCCGTAGTGCACGCGAGTACCATCGAGCAGCAGAGGTGAGCAACTGTTAAACTCTCCAACTTATTAACTCTTCACAAACAGTGCCGGCAGCGATTGAAAGCAAATGCACCAATGGCGTGCAGTACGCCTCAATACGCGGCGACTCCGTGCCCCCAGAAGCTGTGTCGTGGTCTCGGTGTAGCAATAATTTCCATATTGTTCTATCCGGTTGTGCATCCAGGGGGGGGGGGGGGGGTAGGAAAAAAATTGCAGACACCGATGCCGATTTTTTGTTTTTGACCAGTCGGAGGACCCACCCACCCACCCCATGTAATTTTCTTCCAGTTTTACAATTTTTTTCCGGGGTTATCTGAACCACTCACCCCCACTAAATACATGCTTCTGCATCATCCTTCCCACCATACTGCACCATAACCAATTTTATCATACAGTATTGAGTTATTGATCTTGTACAGTAGGACAGGTCTTGAAAGAACATCCGTTTTATCAGACCAAAGTGGTCTCTTAAGGCAGATGGTCTCCCATAACAAATCAAATATAGAGTAAAGCTGGTATGTCCAGGTATGTCCATATAAAACATGGTCTCCAAAGACATCGGTCTCTTAAGGCATGTTGTATTGTAATTCATTAACACTCTTGAATGTTATACCATTAACTTTTTACCTATAGTTATCTCTCCATGTGTTCAGACATGTTGTAGAAACCAACAATATATATGGTATTCGACAGAGTTCAGAGCGCTTTTTTAAATATCATCCAAATTGTTGATTTTTTTGACGACATGCATGAACCAGCATGGACTGACAAGAAGAGAGATAATTGCGGATGAGAAAGTATACTTCAATATCAAAGTGAAGGGTGTTGATGTAGCAAAAAAAAAATCTCTATGCAGCCTGGTCATTCTGAGTCATTTCTAAAAGTATTTCAATCTGTGTAAATTTCATGTAACACTCGGGTAGAGGCATTAACCTCTTACCTAACACAGTGGCCACAATAAATATGACCAAAATAAACCAACAACATTCAAAGTGGATTATATATCCAAATATATCCCACAATAAAGCCACACAAATATGGATAACATTAGAACCGACTCTTCGAGCCAGTTCTAATGTTAGCCATATATGTGTTTATTTCAAGTAACCTTATTGAACAGTAATCGTTATATGAGAATTTTTATTTTTTTTGTATTTTACAAAAGAATGTTAGGTAAAGGGTTAAATATCATAAATTACTCAACCCATCAGAACCCATTGCGTTCTCCATTCATATATACAGTGGCACTTCTCTTGAGAGACCACCTTTTTGAGGAACCACCTCTTTTGTGCTAGAGCGTGTTTTATGTGGACAACACAGGACAACATACCATTTCGGCCAGACAAAAGTGGGCTTTCAAGACAGGTGGTCTTGACAGCCCACCTGTCTGAAAGCCCCCTTTTGTCTGGCAAAAATGTTGGTCTCTCAATATATAGAGGTTCCACAGTATGTGTATGCAAAAAGCAATGAGTTTAGTCATTTATGTATTTGTTTATTTTTTGACGAAGGTTTGGGTGGGGATGGCTGGGTTGGGGGGAGGGGATTTATTACTTATTTTAAGTCCAGCCCTAGATGGTCTGGTACATGATTTTGTTGACACCTGTGTTCTCAGATGTGTTTGAAATAAATTAGCAGTTCAATCAGGTTCAATGTTTAGTAGTTTCTGTGTTACATACTTCCTACAATGGCAATAATAGTCACAGGGGTTTTCGTAATAGGTCTGGATACATCGTTGTACAGAATTGTTCCTGCAGCTGAAATCTGTAACTATTCCTGACTTCACATAATTGTCTTTGCTCCTCATCACCAGGGTGAACATATTAGAAATTTAATGAAACAGAACACTCTCAAGATCACTTATCCTTAGAGTGCAGTGTTTGATAATTGCAATTAGTGATGCATTTTAACTTGTATTATTCAATATGTCATACATTGTATCACTATAAGCCGAATCATAGCTCAGTCGCAATAACAGTTTTATAATTGTATATAACCCATGGTAGGTACCCCCTGATAACCTGAGTGTCTTTTTATTGGTTCTTGAATGATACTTCACTGATTATGGTATACAATTTTGACCAAAAATGTCTGAGGAAAAAATTTGCAAGCATCGGAATTTTATTTTTGTCCTCCTTGACCACCCACCCACCCCGGTGTTTTGCATTTTTTTTCCACCCCACCCCCACCCCCATCCCCCCCGGTACTTCTTGATTTTATTTGGGTCCACGTTTACTGATCAAGAAGCACAACCTAATAGAACAATATGGAAATTAGTGTTCGGTAAGATTTATTTATCAGTGATACAGCAAAGGGCAGCACCAGATTTCACATAATTTAAACCCTGCATTATTTTATCTGCCCCACAACTCAAAGGAAGTAAAAGGTAATTTTTTAACTCGTTTCCCGGTGTTTAAGTCACAATTAGCGAATAGATGGAGACACTTAACCTCTCGAACTTGGATGGTATGCTTCATGCCAGTTGAGCGGTGTGAATTGGATTACTCCGCGTATTCGTATTCATGTTCGCGCATGTGTGGCTGGAGGTGGTGATGGTAGTAGACAGTAATATAGAAAAATAAGTATTCCTCACAAATGCACTTCGAAAAAGCCAAGCAAATTTACCTCTGTGAAGCGCATTGGGCGTTTGGTTCTTAATATCTACATTGTGTCGTTGGACAAGACATTTAATCTGGATTTCCCAAGCGGGCGTAAGGTGGCGCTGTATACTAAGGTGCACACCATGTCGATAGCTCATTTGCCTTCAATCAATGCTAATTCTGCTTGCGCCGGTATAGTTGGTTGAAGACTCCGACAAAATCCTTATGTTGCCCCGAGTAGTTCACCTGTAAAACTGCCCAACACGATACGACACGTGGCTATTTTTTGTACAATTATAATGACCCTTCAGCCACTACTATAAAACGTTTACAATTGTATTTTCTAGAATTGTATTTTCTACCTTTTAATATTATTTTCTTAACCAACCGGCAAATTGCCACATCTTTGAAAATGCTAATGGTTCATTTCAATCCATTTATAGTCATGCCAAGAAAATACAATTGTTTGAAATACAGCTGTAAATGTACTATAGTATTGGCTCCAGGTCGAGGAACACAGTAGTTCAAAGAGCTAAATACCTCGTTGATTTATTTTGAATGTGAAGCAGTTGATTGAAAGAAAACGAGTATCTCGTCTCTATGTCTCGACTATTGCTTAATTTTCTTTGAAACCCTTGAGATTGTCCAATTTGCTGTCGCTAGCATTATATTATGCAATAATCTTCTTGAGGAATTGGGCATGTTGGCGAAGTTTTACAGATGATCAACTCTGCAAACTTATTCTTAACTCGTTCATTACAATTATGTAATGACTGTAAATGGATAAAAATTGTATGTTCATTGAACGCCAAGAACAACCTGTTCCGCCGGATGCACAACAAACAGGTAATTGTTGATCTTACGCGTAATTAGTTGATAGACTTCTCTTTTATGAGAATGGATAATCGCAGGTTATTAAATCAGTATAGCGTACTTTGATTTCATGAATATTCTCCATTTTTATACCTTCAGACTAAATGCGCCCTCTTACTACACCATAAAAATTATATCATTTGAAACACAGACAATTGAAATTACATGTACTTTATAGCGACAAAAATATAGTATACTTGTGTCATGTCTTAAAAGAAGATTTTAAAAATGTTTCCAATTTAGACGCTTGTTCAACACTTTCCGAGTGAAGGCTGTGCTTCAAAGAAGCGTACTGTAGTAAAATAAATATTTTTGTGGATTTCATTAACTGTTTGCCCGATCCCAAGAAATAGCTATTTATCGTACAGTAAAGGTCCCCCAATTTATTGGTTAGTAATCATTGTTCTGTTTTTTAAAGGCAGTTCAACTAATTGCTCCAAACTGGCAAATACAAAATACCTCAGCCTTCAAGCTTCTTATAATGTAGTCCTGTGGCGATACCTCGAGTTCTCTATGTGCCGAGCTGAACGCTACGGAAACCTATCGGCATGCTGGGATACTTGAGGCGGAGATGGGAAGCGCTTTGAAGTTCCAAATTGGAGCTGTTCGTTTAACGTGCGCCTCTCTCTCACTTTCGTCCCTTCTCTATCTCGTCTTAACTATTCTTTTCTGAGAACCGAGTGACTCCATGAGCGGTAGGTTTAATGCAGGCAGGCATCTAACATGTATATCCTCCCCTGAGTGTGCTTCGTGACGTCATCCGTAATGGTAAAGCCTTGATGTACTCAGGGTATGTGTTATATGTTGTACTGTGATTTTGTTCACCTCCCTTCAAGACACTTGACCGTTTACCCAGCGCACAGTATAGCAAAATTTATTGTTTTAATTATTGTCGTTTTGGAAAGGTTTTCCGAAAAGTTAAAAGGAACCTTATCAGTGAGCTCCTTCCAACGAGGGGTCCCATGATATGGTTTTGTTGAAATCTTTGAGAGAAAAACTGCTAAATTGAAAAATTGGGCGGCCTAATGCAACCGATTCGTTAGGTAAAGGGTAAAAGGTGTATCTTGTTGTCCGACGAGCTTACGCATGTCACTACTTGCTACTGTATCCATTTCCCATTGTCTCATTAATAAGCATTTTTTGTTTGTACTTATTTGCAAGATCGGAAAAAAATATTGTTTCAACCTTTACCCAACGCAAAACGATTTTTTAACTTTTTAAAAAAAAAATTCAACAAAATCATATCATGTGACCACTCATTGGCACGAGCTCGACGAGCACGTTCCAAAGAGGTGTCACATGATATGGTTTTGTTGAAATGTTTTTAAAAATAATATTTTTTTCAGATGCTAAATTTGCATATTACGCGGGCGGATGTGGCCGCGTCGGTAGGTAATGGGTTAATCTAAGCGGGGTGTTATTTGTTTACTGTGGTCGACTAATGCTTCTCTATTAGCATAAATTGCTCCAGTATTCAAGATCTGGTCACCCTGGGAACCCGATTAAGTGGAGCAGTATTCGATTGCTGTTGTAGCCCAGTCCAGTGGTACTGATGAAACATGACTCGGATATCAACGTCTGGGGAGGACGTCCTCTAAAGCTGGTAACACAGGTGCAAACAATAGATTAAACTTTACTATATTCGTGTTGTGATCAGGATTTAGTAATAATTTAATCCTAGGGCTATAATCACTAATCGGGGAAGTTGGATCAGTAATAATTCAATCATACAGCTCCAAAGGGCTATAATCACCTACTTGGAAAGGAGAATCAGTAATAATTTAATCCTACACCCCAAAAGGCTATAATCACCTAGTTGGAAAGGATGCTCTGTAATAATTTAATCCTACGCCCAAAAAGGGCTATAACCACCTACCTGGAAAGGAGAGTCAGTAATAATTTAATCCCATAGCCCCAAAAGAGCTGTAATCACCAACCTGAGAAGGAGAATCAGTTATAATTTAATCATGCAGCCTCAAAGGACTATAATCACCTACCTGGAAAGGGAATCAGTAATAATTTATTCATACGGCCCAAAGTGCTATAATCACCTACTTGGAATGGAGAATCAGTAATTATTTAATCTTACAGCCCAAAAGGGCTATACTTACCTCCCTGGGAAAGATGATCAGTCACAATTAATCATACAGCCCAAAAAGGCTACAATCACCAACCCGAGAGTGGGAATCAGTAAAAATTTAATCCCACAACCCTTAGAGACTATAATTACCTACATGGGGTCGGAGGATCATTAATAATTTAATCCTACAGAAGGAGACACAGTAGTAATTTAATCCGAAAGATCAGTAACAATTTAATCCGACCGAAAGAGGATCAGTAATAATTTAATCCTACCGAAGGAGGGTCAGTATTAATTTAATCACACTGAAAAAGGATTAGAATAATTTAATTTAATTTAATTAGGATGGCAATAATTTAATCCTTTCAAAAGAGAGTCAGTAATAATTTAATCCTATCGAAAGAGGATGTAATAATTTAATCCTACCAAAAGAAGATCAGTAATAATTTAATCCTACTGAAGGAGGATCAGTAATAATTTAATCCTACCAGAAGAGGATCAGTAATAATTTAATCCTAACAAAAGAGGATTAGTAATAATTTAATCCTACCTAAGGAGGATCAGTAATAATTTAATCCTACTGAAGGAGGATCAGTAATAATTTAATCCTACTGAAGGAGGATCAGTAATAATTTAATTCCGCAGCTCAAAAGTGGTATAATCACCAACCTTGGAGTGATAATTAGTAATAATTTACTCCTACGGACTCAAATGCCTATAATCGACTGAGGGCTGTGGAATTAAATTATTACTAAACCCCCCTATATGTACAAATGAGACCATTCCCAAAAAACACGATGTCATTCGGAGAGTCTTGGTGGAAAAATTAAGACATGGATTGTGCAAAACTGAGCACTCAAAGAAAGGCACTTAAGATTCAGTATGTTAAATTTTATTTGGGCATAATTATGTCTCCTTAATAAAGTCAGTTTGCAAAGAAAGTCACTTAAGATTCAGTATGTTAAATATTATTTAGGCATAATTATGTCTCCTTAATAAAGTCAGTATGCAATGATAATCAATCTAACTAAAAGGCGTAGCAAATAAGATGTGACCCGCTGAGCTCGAGGTCTTATAAACGGATACTGTGAACATATCTTTAAAATCTGTTTCCCGCAAGCATAACACTATAATTGGAGTGACCAACCCCTCAAGCTCCACCATCTCTTCATTAGTACGCCTCTGCATCATCTGATGCCGTTCTTGGTGCTCCAATTGGACTTTTTCTTCTTCATTATCTTCTACATACTATTGTTTTCAAAAGGTTTTGATAACTTATGAATGAAACTTCCCGCTTGGCTGTTTTCTTCTGCCATCTCTCATTGCCTTTTATATAGAGGTGTGGGGACAGCGTCAAGACCTTGATACCTGTGTAGGAAAGATATTCATGGATGTCAAGATATACAGGATCAAGTGACTTCATCTCATTTTCCCATTCCAGGGAGGAAGTTAACAAGTTGTGTCACGCGAGCATAATGGAGTCACGAAAATCAGTCAAAAAGAAGGCGAGTTCACCTCTCATACCACACAGCCGGTTGAGACTTCCGAGTTGAATGCCAGAGTTCACGGGTTCCTTCAACTGTGTCTCGTTCACTTATATTCGAAGCATTCTCCTGAATGTCATTCATGCAGTCAGTTCCTTTAGCACCATTCTTAACACCATCTGCGGTACCTAATTCGGATTGAACGGACGAACCCCAAGGCAATGTTGCCAGATCAAGAATAGAAACAGTTCACGCACGACCACCATGACAGTTTATCATTTCTGTTGGATCGAAAAAAACGTCACAAGAGTACAAGATCTGGTTTCCTGAGCCACGATGACAAGGACCTGTATGCTAAGATCATGTCTACAAAGCGACGGACCTCTCATGAGTAGAAGTGTTAGTTGCTGTAGATAATAATGATCGAATAGAGTGGGAAATAGCAGCAAGTTCTCAATACAAGTCGAACTGTTTTCCAGACGATCCTGACGTATCGTTCAATTGTGCCACTCCCATAGGATGATGCAGTGTTTTCTGACTCATAACAATGAAATCCCTAGAGAGATACTCTTTGGTTCCTGGGATATGAATGATGGACGACGGTACAGATTATAAACACAACTGGTCCAATTTCTAAAACGGGTGACGAATGCATATTTGGACATCAGAAAGCAAACGGGAAGCAGAAATTCTCAACAGTTACTGCCAGCGAATAAACATTGTATAAACTGGAAGGTAAAGGTCGTTTAAAGCCATTGTCCAATCGTTCCATCGGTTTTGTAGCTTTTTCGAGAGTCAGCTCCCAAAATGGCAGAAGAATTCATGTTTTGGCTCAGTACGTACAACACAAGATGTACTCGCTATCTCGACACCCTCTGTTGAGAAAGGGAGGTTCTTAGATCGAACGAAGGGAAGTGGTCGAGCAACTCCTGGATGATTGTGAATATTAATCTAACTCGAGGGTGTAACAAAGGCACAGTACGATCTGGCGAATGAACCAAGGACAAAATTCTTGTGGCCTTGTCGATACTGTCGTACTTACAGAAAAAGCAAGTTGGGGACTACAATCAAGAATCGTATTGTTCTTGATTCTTGTGTGTTTTGTATTGTCCAACATGAATGCTACAGAATATTGGCTTCTTTCGTCGCCGCAGTTTCCTTCTCAATAGCTAGATAATGGAATTCTTCCCTTGTAGCGTGCATGACATTAATGCCATGGGTTTACTCCTTTGGTTCAAGTTTGGGTATATGCCATCAGCAGCGCCACACAGAATATAAAAAAGATTTTCATCATTTCAGTGGAGTACTGCATTAGAAATTTCTGCCGTTAACTGTTCAAAACACTTAAATGTATCCTATTGACAAGAAATGTATGTGTGTATGTGCAAACACCCCGAGAACACTACAGAGGGATCCACATTCGTTGGTAGATGAAACACGTGTAGAGGTTTTATTCTATCCATATCAACTCCTACACAGTATCCAAAACTGTTTACAGAAAACACTGATGACACAGTTTTAGGTTCATTCACATTGAGGTGACATCGATGAACTGCGACCAAGCCATTCTTGACTTTGTTTGCATGCTCCTGTTGATCATGACCACCAACTGTGATATTATCAAGATACGCGAACGTGTCCCCTTAGTCCTTCTTCGTTAACCATTCTTGTACTTAGTTCTTTGTAAAACGGTTTCACCATTAGTGATACCAAGTGAAATTCCGTGGAACTGATGCAAACTGATATTTGCTTCAAATTATATGATTTTCTTTAATATGAATCTTGTAGTTCTCCAGTCATTTCTTCTCTAAAATCAGCTGGGTTAAAAATCAACCAACATCAACCATCTGGATTGTGTGAAAGACATATTTCAGGCTTTTGCTATCTCAGAGCACGTGTCCTGGCCATGCCATCTTTAGGAGGTCCTGCTTATAATAGACAAATCACCTGAGCAATGATTCCTAGTCAGGTCTTGGCTACCAGAACAGGCGGCCAAGACTTGACTAGAAATCGCTGCTAAGCAACAGGACATATGCAGGTTGTAACCCAGCGAAAATACGGGACAATTGCCCAGGCCATTGACGGTTAACAAAACTTAAAAGAAAATCAGGCACTTCTTTCATGAAAATGAACCTTTTAGCTGTTACCAAGCCACAACAGGGCCTTTTAAATAGCGAATGTATTGCCCCGGATAAGGTTTTCGGTATCTTCATGAGATCGGTATAGGTTCGGTTTTTCGGTATATTGTCCACCTGTACACGGCAGTTATAGAGCATATAGTTTGTGGATAAATTGCTGCTTCTCCAGCATTTTTGAATGACTGACCGTCGAATAATGTCCTTTCTTTTTACATTTGCAACAGAAGGCATCACAAATTGGACAGAATATCCTATTGCGAAGATTTCCTCCACGGAAAGGAAAAAACACCTTTTCTTACTTATGGACATACTTGCCTTGTAATGTTCGGTTTGTGCTAATGTGTCAACATCACAACTGCTCGTCTTGTTTAGTTCTGCTGAATGTACATTTGGAGAATACATTTCTAATTTCTTCTTTGCCAATCAAGGCCAATGGATTGATCACATGCGGTCTTCAAGTCTAGATGCTTGTTTTCCAGGAGACGCTGGCGAATAAGCTTTGATGAAAAGCACTGGTGAAAGGACCACGGATGAAGTTCTCTGGATATTGTTCTACAGTCACTGCTTTCATGTTACAGTCTTTACTTAATTTTCTAAGCTTCTACATGAACTCACTCAAGACTGTTGATGCCCCGTGACGAGCAGATGTCTTTGAAAATTTCACTCATGGTCTTTACATACAGTTGTTTGAGGACATCAGTATTCTGCAGAGTTCGGAGATTGTCCTGAGCAGTTTCAACACACTGTCCAAAGAGGCATTCAGGGATCTTCGGCCAGTGTTTTCATTTTTTTCAAGCCCTGGAAGAGTCCGGAGCGATGTCGAACCGAGCTGATTTCAGGAGAGTGTCCATGATGGAACGTCTGAGCTTAGGTTACTAAGTTGATTAAATTGTTGAGATCTTCGGCTTTAATCAACTTACAACATGACACGGGATACACTGGAAAAGAAGAAGGCAACAGTAAGAAAATAAAGTCATGAACGTAAAGAAACACTGCATGGAGTTCGTTGTCTCAAACAGTCTACTGAGTCGGAGAACCTTTTATGCTTCTGTACACGAAATCACCAGGTAGAGATGATAATTCATATCGCGTGAGGTGGTTTTACAGGTGGAGCTAGCCCGAATACTCGGAGAGAACCACCAATCAGCGTTGAGAAAATGTCAGACTCTCCACCTTACTTACCTGGCTCATGCTGAGTTAGCATCGGTTGAAGGCAAGTACACCATTGACATGCAGTAGTACACCTTATTACGCAGCGCCACTGGGAAGTTGGGATTAGTTAGGAAGTTGCCCAACAACGCAAATATAAGGATCGAACCCTCGACGTTTCGTTTTGACTTTTTGAACCCTAGTGGTATCGCCTGTCCGTTCAATAGCAGTAAATGGAATAGTCCATATTCATTATTTGGGGGCTGATTAATTAATATTTTGAACGTGCTGCCCTGGGGCAGCACGTTGGAAATATTGATTGCTCTACTCCACGTATTTGCTTTGAAACCATCGTACTTAATGAAGTTTTGTCGTATCATGTTCCTTGGCCGGAAAAACGGCCTCTAGGGTTTAAAGGGTTAAAGTACGATGCTCTAACCAATGAGCCTCTGGGTTCCCAGTGACAAACTAATAAAAAAAAATCGCCCAAGATAAAATAAACCCCTAAGAAATTTAAAACAACACATTGGTGGTGATATATAATCAGAATCCGCTCGAGGAACCGATTTCAATAGTATGTCCAAACCAATGTGTTGTGAAACCTAGAAAATCGAATGATATATAAAGTACTTATGGCCACTTTGCATTTTAGAAAAAAATAGCCATCACAATTTCTGAAATTACACTTTTCTATTAGGGTTAATCCCGGGAACGGGAATTCCCGGGTTCCAGGTTTCGAAAACCGATCCCTATACCCGGGAAATCTACAGCACGGAACCGGGAATGAAGCGTGCTTCTGTTTGTGTATTGAACTGAAGTTTTCCGAATTGAAACTTTGTAGGATTTCGTCAGCCATTCCACGCCTGAACTTTTTACAGTCCTAATTCCTGACGAATCATTTTCAATAAATCACTGTAACTCTGAACCAGTTCTGGAGGTCCCCCACCCCCCGCATCTCCCTTTCCGCAGCAAGATCTTCTTCACCCGCTTCTAAGTTCAAACTCGTCTTCATTTTCAGAATCACTAGTACCACTACCTCCTCCAACGAGAAAACCCTCTTCACAACCGTCACAGTCTCCTCTGCTTAAAGCAGAGGAGACTGATGACGGCAGTGAAGAAGGTGTTGATGTTGGAAAAGGTAGCAGTGATAATAAAAATAAAGACGTGATGGAAGCGGGTTCGGGTTTTCATACTTATCTTTGGAAAATAACTTTTCCGTTTGGTGATGGGGGATTGCCAGTGCAATATGCTCATTATCATTAAAATAAATGCTTCATGTTACCCTCGAAAATTTACATGATATTACCCGGGATATTTCCCAGTTCCCGGTTCTGAGAGTAATTTTATTCCCGTTCCCGGTTGGTGGAAAACCAGGGAATATATTAAACCCTACTTTCTATTATACGATTCAGCTAAGAATAAAAGGAAATGGCGAAAAGGTAGACGTAATATTTTTCACCTTAACGGACACAAGACATACGATTACGTTATTTAAAATTCGTATTTTTACTGTAGTTACAACCGGCGAATCACAGTGAAAATAATGACAAAGGACGCGTGTTACGACCCGTAATGTAATAAATGCCCATAATGTAATACCTACCCATAATGTAATACAAAAAACGACCGATAATGTAATACGAACCCATAATGTAATAAAAAACGACCCATAATGTAATAAATGTAATAACGTGTAATAAATGTTAGGTACCCATAAAGTAATAAAATTTTTAAAAAATTAGATACAAATTACACTTTTCCAGGCCCGTAATGTAATAAAATTCTAAGTTTGATTTTTGTTTTTTCTCTTTACTCCAGCAGTGCGTTCGGCTACTTTTGACACATCCTACGCCTTCATCAATGCTGCCAATGGCCCCTATGCCGTACACAGCCAACATGTGTAGGTCTGTTGGGATTATGATGGAGGGTATTCCGGGACCTGGGGCGGGTATACTCTGCTCTGAGTGGCAGGCATTATCCCTCTTCTATTTGTACCACCCGCGCAAACGTCTTCCTCAATAGCCTCTACTGCCCTGCCACAACCATATAGGTCTACCTTACCAGACATTCAGTAATTTTGATTCCAGGATGGTCATTTATAACTGCAATCATCATATTCGACCGGCTGTTCACTTGCACAAAAGCAATGTGGGTAGCAGGTTCCTACTGTTAATAAATGCAAGTAACTCTGGCCAAAGTTGCTGGGGCAAAGGGTGGAGTGGGTGCCGTGGGATTTGGGTGCACCAAGACTGGATAGTGGCGGGGGGGGGGGGGGGGGTAGTGTGGGATACAAGGAAAAGATGGAACAGAAGCAAGACGTTGAGTCAAGCGGCGCAGAGGAATATCGGGAGGCGATATGGTAGGTGTACTGGTATTGGGATAGGGGATATCCTATAGCTCGATGGGATTTGGATTAGGCTACTTTCCTCCAAATTAAGCGTACGATCTATCCTCTGTCTCTCTAGTTTTCACTACCTGAACAAATTAATCATTTCCCTGTACTGTACTACTATAAGTTTATGTCACACCCACTGCACATGGAAACCAATGAGCCCGATCCCAGGATGACACTTAATAACGACCACATCATATTCCCGATCCTGTGATAACATGTGTCAAGTAATATTATTAGTCCACCACACGGCCTTCCACTTAAACTACCTACAGTCATGGCAGTTCCTGGCGGTTGGCAGGGACTTCCTGCCAACCGCCTACTCTATCACATCGACTATTCGCGTGTTCATCTCCGCTATTGTGCCACCTTCTCCTAAGTTACACTCAAACAACATACATAGCTAGACACGAGGAGTAACATGGGCGTATCCGTTTGACCGGGTGTGTGACCTTGACCATCAAACTGGAAACCTTGAACCTGTGTATCGGCTCCTGCTGGGCGATTGTCCTGAAACTTGGTGTGTGCTTCGGGCGCCCAACAATTTCGCCACACCCGATGCCCGTCATGTGTGACCTTGATATTCAAACCGTTGACCTTGAACCTGTATCTCGGTTCATGCTGGGCCGATTTTCGTGAAACTTGGTGTGTGGGAGTAGTTCAGGACGCTCAATATATATATATATATATATATATATATATATATATATATATATATATATATATATATATATATAGAGAGAGAGAGAGAGAGAGAGAGAGCCCCGAACTACCCCCACATACCAAGTTTCACGCAAATCGGCCCAACATGAGCCGAGATATAGGTTCAAGGTTAACGGTGTGAATATCAATCAAGGTCACACATGACGGGCATCGGGTGTGGCAAAATTGTTGGGCGCCCGAACCACACACCAAGTTTCATAAAAATCGGCCCATACACAGGTTCAAGGTCACCGGATTGATGGTCAAGGTCACACCTCACGGTCAAACGGATATGCCCATGTTACACCTGGTGTTTAGCTACGTATGTTGTTTGAGTGTAGCCAAGGAGAAGATGGCACAATAGCGGGGATGAACACGCGAATAGTCGATGTGATAGAGTATGCGGTTGGCAGGAAGTTCCTGCCAACCGCCAGGAACTGTCAGGAAATGTAGGTGGTTCAAGTGGTAGTCCCCACAGCTCAGAAAATGCTGTGGAATGCTTTTCCAATCAACATAATCTCAAGAACCACCAAAACTACTCTCTATTATAGATCTGCATTCGTCCTGTGCATACTATGAGTGAAGCCACGCCACTGGTGACATTTATTTGAGAATGCAATCCCCTGAGCTCAATACAAAGAGGCTGCTTTGTGCAACCAAGTGATGTGCACATTAACTCGACTCAGTTGCTGGTCACAGCCACAGGTGAACATGACATACTCTTAACCAATCTTCTCGCAAAGGTGGCCTGCGTGGATGATAGCAGTCTACAAGGCGTTTAACTTGCTTCGGTTCATATCAATTGAGGGTGTTCAATCTGTGGTGTGTTGAGGTTTTAGAAAAATAACACTGAGAGGAGTTGAAACCATTTCACTCAGGGCTGTCACTATTGAAACTGATACAATTTTTATTGAAAATGTAAGGTCTTTCTTGCATGTGCGAAGTGCAAACTATTTGACTGGAAAGCATTTGATAATATTACTTGACACATGTGATCACAGGACCGGGAATATGATGTGGTCGTTATTAAGTGTGGTCCTGGGCTCGGGCTCATTGGTTTCAAGGTGCGGAGGGTGCGACATGAACTTATAGTAGTACAGTACAGGGAAATTACTAATTTGTTTAGGTAGTTAAAATTGGAGAGACAGAGGATAGATTGTACGCTTAATCTGGAGCAAAGTAGCCTAATCCAAATCCCATCGAGCTATAGGATATCCCCCATTCCAATACCAGTACACTCACCATATCGCCTCCCGATATTCCTCTGCGCCGGTTGACTCAACGTCTTGCTTCTGTTCTATCTTTTCCTTGTATCCCACACTATACGCCCCCCCCCCCCACTATCCGGTTATTGTGAACCCAAACCCCACTGCACCCCACTACACCCTCTGCCTCAGCAACTTTGGCCAGAATTGCTTGCACTTATTAACAGTATAGGAACCTGCTACCCGCATTGCTTTTATGCAAGTGAACAGCCGGTCGAATATGATGATTGCAGTTATAAATGACCATCCTGGAATCAAAATTATTGAATGTCTAGTAAGGTAGACCTATATGATTGTGGCAGGGCAGTAGAGGCTACCGAGGAAGTCGTTTGCGTGGGTGGTACAAATGGAAGAGGGATAATGCCTGTCACTCATAGCAGAGTATACCCGCCCCAGGTCCCGGATTACTCTCTATCGTAATCCCAACCACCCACACACGTTGGCTGTGTACGGCATAGGGTCCATTGGCAGCATTGATGAAGGCGCAGGATGTGTCATAAGTAGCCGAACGCACTGCTGGAGTAAAGAGAAAAAACAAAAATCAAGCTTAGAATTTTATTACATTACGGGCCTGGAAAAGTGTAATTTGTATCTAATTTTTTAAAAATGTTATTACATTATGGGTACCTAACATTTATTACACGTTATTACATTTATTACATTATGGGTCGTTTTTTATTACATTATGGGTTCGTATTACATTATGGGTCGTTTTTGTATTACATTATGGGTAGGTATTACATTATGGGCATTTATTACATTAGGGGTCGTAACAGACGCGCAATAAACTCGTTAAAATGTTACGAAAAGGGGTGATATTTACTATTTTATTGATAAAGGTCGGTGTTATTGTTATTTCGTTTGTGGCATTATATTAATATTGTACTGTTCCTGTGTAGGGTTCAGAGAAAAGCTGAGGGAATTATTTTAAATTATTTTGTTTCTTTGACATCTAGTTTAGTCTCTGAAAGCGGTTCGTTGGCTATCTGCTGATGGCTTTTGAACTGAAATGATTGTCGCTTTCGATGCAATTACTTTACACTAGTGAGTATCAAAACGTAACGATTTCTTTAGAATAGGTAGCGCATATAATAAAATATATACCTATGTTTTTGAGTGATTACCATAAATATTGTCTAGCAGGTGAAATATAAATTTTCAATTGGCAGCCTGCGGTCACTGGTTGAAAATTGATATGTCACCTGCCAGTCACTCATGAAATAATTATGATATCCGTCGACAACACTTGAAAATCAAAACACTAGCATCTCTGACCAAAGGCAAGGCTTCGAAACCTGCTAGATTACAGTATATGTTTTGTCCTGACCGTGTCACGTGAAAACACTTTTTAGGTTCACCGCTGAAATTAGAATATTTTTATTACCTGCAAGCCGTTTCCTGGTATCCCAAACACAACCTTACAGTGTATGGTTAAAATGAAAAATGCGAAAGCTCATCATTTCACCATACAAGAAAAGAATATCGGAAAGTCAGTAATATTCGAGATTGATTTGTCTGATTATGTTTGTTAAATGTTCCTGGAATTATGTTATAGTCTGCCCGCAGTAATACATAACAATGTCAATGTAAACCAGAGTGTGTATATAAGAGCCGTATTTTTATTATGATTGCGTACTTCTTCGGCATCATTGCTGTTCACAAAGATGTTGCATACACATTTACACAATGCAAATGAACAAAGAAATAATGACTGTTTGTGTTTAATTAGTTCCTCTGGTAACAGCACGCTGTTGACGACCAACCTGCGGAAATCTTCCTTTGGAAACCGGAGTTGAATGTTGGTCATCACTAAGAAATACATGTCGTAATAATTTAGCACTTGGAGAGAAGCGACATGTTTCAAAATCATGGTTAACAAGCGCCAATATATTGACAGAACCTATCACGATCGGACATTCAAGCTGCTTATGTTTTCTGAACAATTGATACATCGCTAAATCTACAAGTGAAGCAGGGCATCGACCATACACTCTATAATTAGTTGGGTTAAAATTTAACCCAAATCAACTGGGTTGAGTGAATATGAACCCAACTGGGTTCATATTCACCCAACCCAGTTGATTTGGGTCGATTTCTAACCCAACTGATTTTAGAGTATAATCACGTGACACCTATAAGCAACAGGCCTAAACCTTTTACCCGCACGATACCCTTTGAAATGGTTTGACGGTACAGGTTAGAGAATCCACGTCACAGTGAAGACGGCAGAGAATTTACAGTTAAAACTAGAAGTCCTGTAATGAACTGTGTGCTTATCTAGGCTTACATGCGCGTAGGAATTGCGTCCAATTGCCATATCGAATGGCATCCAAAGCACGGCAGGTTTTCCTGATTACTCATAACAAACACAGGCAAGGCAATGTTTCTGCCAATGGACCTCCGGGTTACCCGGAGGTCCATTGGCTGAAACATTGCTTGTACACATGCCATATGTACATAATTTGATAGCTTTACTGTGTCCCTTACGCGTAGATTAACGTGCAGATCGACGTGCTCTTTGTGCGCATTTCATGACAAGACTTCTAGTTTTAACTGTAACTAGTTATATATTTATATTCTGGCTTATACATTTCTCGAAATGTCTGCGTAACTATCATCATAAAAACTACCCTTTTCGCATACTGAATAGTATAACTCTGGAAGGGCAAAGAGGGAGGATATGTTAGATTGTTATGTATGCGAGTATATTTAATTACCGCAAAGACCCGACAACTATTTTACATACCCAAATGGACTGCTATGTTAAGTTTATAGGGCCGTTAAACAAGTAGTGTATATGAGGACACAGTGCTATAGGGCCGGTAAACATATAGGGTATTCCAAAGGTCCTTTCAATTGGTACGGAGTTTACTCCGATACCGAAGAGCCTATACAGTCCCTTAGCCAAATGGACGTGAGTATGATCTTTCCCCACTAACTGTCTCTTCGGCACAACACGTGTGACAAAAAGACCTAGATATGCTAATCTGCCTCAAAAACATTTATCACCTGGGCACATGCGGATATAGTATAGAAAAAGTTTAAAGATTGAATACTGGCGGTTAGCGGCTATTGTTTGGAGATTTTAGAACAGGTGGGAACTAGTCGAGATTGATGAGGGAGGATATGGGGAATAACTCCTAGCTTCTAGACCATCCCGTGACACTTAGCAACTAGATATTGGAGATGGTGTCATTGCTTCTAGACTACTGACACCGTCAGCTATTCCCTCTTACTATCGCCCAGTTGTACTAACGCCTTCTAGTGTTATTACTAGTTCCTACTCCTACTATATTATCTACATTGAATGCTACAGCACCCATGGCTGGTATTGCTTCCGCTAACTACTATCAGCTCTACAGTGACGTTACGAATCTAGATTCTAGATTCTATCAATGTAGCTGATAGAGACCACCACCAACAACCAGGGCTGGGGTCAATTACATGTAAATGTAATTAATTACAATTACAATTACTTTTAATTTTTCAATTACAATTACAATTACTTTTCATTTCAAAGAAATTAATTGCAATTACTTCATGAAATGTAATTAATTACTTTTCAATTACTCTTAATTACTTTTGCAATATTTCATTAAATCGAAAGCTTCATAACCAGTATGTGTATGTATTAACTTTTCTTTTTGCTATTGTTATCAGGGAAAATGCATAATAGAACTGAAGAGGTGAAAATGATCAAGCCAAACTCCCTATTGTTATGAAATTAAGAATTGCTCGCTTGTTACTTTCAGAACATGCTTACTGGGATAAATGTTGTGGGAATTATGAGGGGTTACACTCCAACATAATCAACTGAAAGCAGTTAAGGAAAAAATAACACACACATTTTATTGATTTCCCAAGGAACTACTGTAAGAAAAGGCATACAAACCCAAAATATGAATTGCCTGTTTCTTGCTATGACAAGCAGTAAATTATTAAAGATACGACCAAATGTACATTGCTTTCAATTACGACACTGGGGTATATGATTATTACATGTTATCATCATTAAATTCTGAAAAGTATCATCCTCAAAATCGATGAATGAAAAGTTTCTGAGCGCCGAAGGCACACAGGGATGATGTGGGATATTGATATTGATATTTTTTATTCGCAGTATGCAAAAAAAATTTACAGTACAATACAGTAAACTACAAATACGGTACATAATGAATATTTCAGAAATAAAGGCGAACATACTGCAGGGGATGACATAGGCAGAGTGGCTGTCTACCTGTCATCCCCTCTTGGAACAAGAACTCAGGTGCATACAGTCTGTGAGAACGTGAGAAAGCTACATATTGTACTTATTTCTGATCAGCTGAAAATCGAATCCAAAAGAGAAGAAAAGAATCATTTGGTACTCTTTCTAAATTATCAGTTCAGGTTGTAAATTTGTTTGGGTCTGTCCGACGCAACTGTCCCACACGTGGGGCTTGATGGTTCACAGTCAGAATTGTTAGACCTGCATGCCCACTCTACCCCGTCATTAATGAAGGGATTAAAGTCCCTTGCGACCCTAATAACTTTATTTGCTTTATAGCTTTATTTGTTTATAAATCCATGAGAGTCGGAGCGAGAGCCAATAATCGTATTAAGTTTGCGTGTGCGACTGGCAGTAGGATAGTGGGTTGAGATCCCCGAGAACCTCGAACTGGAAAATGGATAGGAATTTGCATAATTACAAGAGTTCTGCACCGTGTTTGCTCAGAGAAGTGGGCAAATTTATAGTAATACTGAAACCGTAGGTTGGTGGTTATGTTAAAAATTTTTGTGGTTATTTTAGAAAACGTTTGGTGGTTATTTTAGAAAACGTCCTCAAAATCAGCTCATAATCTTTCTTAATAAATTCAGAGAAATATTAGGCTTTGTTATTTTGTTTTAAGATCAGTATAACCTTTATGTTCCATTGTATCTTCTTGAAGCTGGTCAGACAAAAGGCAGTTCACTGTATTGTTTAAAGGTGTCAAATCGGCTTAGCTCAAACAAAGGCCACCAATAAAGACAAAGTTTTCAACAGTTTTTATGTGACAAATTGTTAAGACAATTGAAATTTAATCTCTTTTACTTTTTTTTAATAATGCTTGACAATTTTCTCTATTTAAAGTAAAGTTAAAGGAGAAGGGCTTTTTATTTCAAATCTAGTACCTAAAAGGAACAAGTTTGAAACTTGAAAAAGTGACCTAAACCATGAATCAAAAATTAATAATACTAATAATAATATGGGAGGCCACACATAATCTTTCTTTTCAGCCCCCCCCCCCCCCCCCCCACACACACACACCTGTTCAGTCCATTGAGTTGTTCTACATTAATACATCATACAAACACAAGCTTCAGTTTTGTCAAATAAGGTATACAGCAATCAATGTTAAAACACTGACACAAGCACAAGCCTCAATAGTTTTTTATCAAACAAATTACACAGACAAAGATTATCAGGACAAGAAAATCAAACTCCTGAACATTCAGTTGGGGTCTGGACAAAACGTCCGATGAACAAAAATGACCGAGACAAAACGTCCGATTTTCTGGACAAAACGTCCGATTTTTTGGACGAAACGTCCGATGATTTTGGACAAAACGTCCGGTGAAATTGGATAAAACGTCCGGTGATTTTGGACAAAACGTCCGATTGTTGTTATGAATTGTGAGTGACGATGGAAAGAAAATATATTTTGTCCGATCCATACCAAGTGTCAATGAAGAAAACCTGATATGGGTCAGAAAAACAGTTCCGCCCAAATGAACACTAGATGTGGATGCATCAGTGTTGTAACAGAAAACGAAGAAGTTGAGCTGTTTTTATCACTTATTAATAAACAGAAAATGTCAATGAATAAGATACATATATAACAAGTAAAGAGTGTTGAAAACTTAACAGAACCTACTTAAAGAGAAGTACATCTCAGATATGAAATGGACTTATGGCTGAGAACCACTCGCTAGCCACTTTATTTGATATATTCCAGGCCGGAGCAGCTTTTGCTAGCATATTTCTAAGAATATTGCGCTAAGAAAAACTGCACCAGTCTGGAATATATCAAATATAGCGACCAGGTCGTGGTGGAAACTAAACGTAACCTAATTTCATTCATAAAATTGAAAGACAAGTGCATCGAAGAACATTACATTTGAATCATTCCTCTGAAAAAGGACAAAGTTCCGCCGCCCGGCGTAAAAATTCTGATGTTGTTAATGAACGTGGTTCTTCAGAATAAAGTTCCCAAAGTTTGTGGAGAGTATGCGCCTTCTCCCGTTGTGCCTTTTTTGGTATCTGTAGAGTTTATGTTGACTGATCAGTTGCATTTGATACTCCAAAAAAGAAGATTCAATAAACAGTTCAGGGATGAGCTAATACATATTTGGTATGTAGACCTTCAACTTTTCTGCCTTAAAAATTGTACGTTTTGTCCAAAAAAAAAAAAAGAAATTGTATGTTGTGCAGAAATATCGTACGTTTTGTCCAAAAATATCGGACGTTTTGTCCAAAAATATCGGACGTTTCGTCCAAAAATATCGTACGTTTTGGTCATCGGACGTTTTTGTCAATCGGACGTTTTTGTTCATCGGACGTTTTGACTAGTATTCCTTCTAAACAATAACTCAATGAAATGATTCACATTTTCAATTTTGACTCTTCCCATATGTCACAAGACTATTCCCTTGATTGCATTAAAACAAGAGGGGGGGGGGGGGGGGGGGTGGCTCAGTTGGTAGAGGTGCAGGCTGCAAGTTCGAATCCCACCTGCGGCAACCGCGTTTTGTCCTTGGGCAAGACACTTCACTCCCATTGCCCATGTGGGGGCACGGTGACGCTGTGTACTCAGGCGTCCTGCACGTCGATGGTGCACCTGTCTTCAACCAATGCTAACCCTGCTTGTGTGGAGTTAGTATGTTGGGGAGCTGACAGTTGCTCGCCGTTGCTCGGTGGTTCTCTCTGAGTACTCCGGCTTCCTCCACCCGTAAAACTGTCGTGGTCATGATTAGCCATTGTGCAGAAATATGTGACCTTAAACACCAATAAATAAATAAATAAAACAAGAATTTAATGTAAAAGTGGGTTTTAAGTAAGATAATGTGTTCGTAATCCGACCATAATCTGGCTGAATCCCTGTGGCTCGTTTATTGTTTGTTTCTGAACTTGAGTTATAACTTCGATTGTTTCCATTCAACAGCTTTCATTTTTTTCCTCGTCGTTTATGCCAACCGAACTTTGACCTATGCATGGAGATGAGTCGCGAGAAATATAACATCCTTCATTTATATCATGAAAATCGACCTTCGATAAAGTTATCTCCCTTGACATTATTAGACGCACGAGGAAGGTCCAACTAAGAAGCAAGTGATTGTTGAGAAAACACCTACGTTCTTTGACATCAGAAGAAAATAAAACCAAGTTTTCTTTTATTACATTTTGTGAACGAAAACATCAGACAGCTCAGGGACTGTCTGCTGTTTCCGTTTATTGAGCGTAACAGAGGGAACTTGACTTTTTATGGCAAGCTAAATAGAAGCATTTTATTCACAGATAATCGGTAATTAAGAACATCTATCAGTATCACACCTCCCAAGATCCCAAGTGTCCACTTTGGCGCTTTGTTTAGCGAATGCGTTTTTACAGGAATTTACAAGTTTTATTCTTCCTAGAAAAATAGCAAATCTCACCTCCCAGATTTTTATACTGGTGGAAAGAACAGCGTCAGTATTATATTCACTATGCGCACACTGTTGTTGTAATGTACAGAAACAAATTGGCAGAACATCAAACGATGTTGAAAACGCCGTTTTCTTAATTTTAACCCCTAGCACCCAGGTAGTGCAACAAAATTTCCCCCAACCACTCTGTTTTTTTTTCTTGTTTAACTATGAATTTAACCAATTATATCTTGTTTGACAGAGCTCACTGAGCTCTGTCAAACAAGATATAATTGGTTAAATATCAAACTGCATTATGGGAAATATTTCCAGCTGAAAACCTTGCAATTTTGACATCAGAGTGCAGAGGGTTAAACGAGGTTTCAACAGAGAATAGTTGCCAAACATTCAAACTCATTGGCGAAAAAATATAAAAAGCTAGCTTCCGTATATTTATACGGCCAATCTCTGGAGCCGGTCTTATTGTGGTCCGTCGGTCTGTTCGTTAACGTTTGCTTCTCCGCACCATAACTTGAAAATAAAATGCACCATGGATCCTATTTTTGTTGCGGATTAGTGTGACCAGAGGAAGGTCTCTTTCAATAATAAATTTTCTGCCATTTCCCATATGGCCGCCATGACAGCCACTTTGGATTTTTTTGTGATTTTCACTTGTCCGTGTAATAACTTTAGAAAATAATGACTAATGGATTCTATTTTTTTTTCTGGTGTCATTACTAGTGATTGTAGGTAGATTCCTTTCAGTAACCAGCATTCTGGCAAATCCAACATGGCTGTCATATCTGAGCAATAACTCCCCCCGCCTCAACCCCCACCCCCAAAACAAAACAGATGACTAATGAATTCCATATTTCTAGTTCTCGTTGTACATTAAGATGGATTGGAAATGTATGTGGTATATTTAGCATTGCAAAATGACATAATTTTCATAAGGTGGACATTTTACGATGCCACCACCCAGCGGTGCTCTTGTTATACTGCTCTACAGAAAAATGCCTAACGTTTGTGAAATGATGCGCACATCGATGACATTCTCTAACATTTCGAAATATCAATCTTTATATGAAATTCCCACACCTTTGTTAAATTGTTAAATTTTCTGACAGTTTTAGAAAATTAGGGGTAGTTAACATTCCCTTAAATCTCTTTAAATGACAAAATTATCAGCCATGCCTATGTATGTGTAATCGTTAATTGTGGTTTTGCGAAGCCTCTCTATTGTAAAATGCGTAGACAGTTATTTGGAGACCTTAATATCGATTATGTCGGGAAGTGAAACAACTCAGACAACAAGTCATAATCTATTATTTGAAATCTTTTAAGTTGCACTCTAGCTTTACTTTATTCACTTAGAGCGAATTGTTTTGACTACCGTATAGACTAAAATGTTTTGAAAATTACACGAAGGTATCCCCAATCAATACTGTCCAATGTATTCCAGGTTGTTCCCCTTCCATTGAAATTTCTGCCTGTAGCAACAGAACAGTGAAAATAAAAGACATCAGCGAATTTCGATGCGATAGCGCCCTGGAGGTAATACTATAAAACTTTTACAACAGTATTTTCTAGAATTGTATTTTCTACTTATGAATATAACTGTCTAAAATGAATCTTTAGCATTTTAAAAGATAAGGCAATTTGCCAACTGGCAAATTGCCAGATCTTTGAAAATGCTAATGGTTTTTTTTAACCCATTTGAAGTGATAACCAGAAATACAATTCTAGAAAATACAATTCTAGAAAATACAAATGTAAACGTTTTAATGAATCCGGTCAAATTCTCTGTCCACACAACGATGCAAATTTTGCACATCGAAAAAGAAATAGACCAGAATTTCAGATGCAATTTTCGCTTACTTTTCTTGATTCGGCCTTGACTTTGCAATATTTTATTGATGGAATTTCAACCCACTGGTGTAAGTGTGTCACGACCACATGATCCGATCGCGATAAAGGCCTTTTTTGTGATCCCAGCACTGTGTTCTCTCCAAGGAACGCCAAGTCGATTTTTCAAACGTCTGTTTCTCAGTAGGAGAAAATATTATTGAATACCACAAGATCTGTAAAGTATTCTGATGTAGTGTGAAGAATACTGCTTCTAACAGTAAATTATGTAAACCCTTTGAATACGAGAGTCCCCGCGGGAACCCCGGGAAGTGAATCAGTGTCTGCTCACTGCGGTAAACAGGCTCTGTTTTACTGGTAAAATAGGACACAGTCACCAATGCTTGGGAGATACAAACCCTCACTAAAATGGGCAACATGGCTAATTAACACTTTCTCCCCTGGTCTTGAGCTGATACTCATGTTGTGGCCCTGCTTAGCCATTGTGCAAAAATATATATGACCTTAAACACCAATAAATAAATAAATAAATTTGAATACGAGAGGCTGATTTTCCAGCCGAGGAATACGATACTTCATCATTTCATTAAGTAGGATGACTGTATGGATGGGTGTGGTAGACCCATTAATACCCCCAAGGTTGCACGTTGAAAATTTTAGTTGATCTATCCCCGAATAATGAATATGGACTCTTTAAATTTCTACCTTTGAACTGACATGGAAGATACCACCAGGGTCCAAAGGGTTAATGGGATGCATAGTTATGCCAAGTTTACTGGTTTCCATCAAAATATGACTCCATCGTGGTAACATAATTATGTTGATGCCTGTAATAATACTTCAGAAAAGTGAGCATTAACCCTTTACCTAACGTAGCGCCCAAACCGGCCAGCGCTATTCTCAAAAATCGCCAATTAATTTTCATTATTTTTTTCATTTTTTGTCTCAAAAACATAGGTTATGACCCATCGTTGGAACGAGCTCGTCGAGCTCGTTCCAACAAGGGGTCATAACCTATGTTTTTGAGACAAAAAATGAAAAAAAAATAGTTATTCAAGAATTATTTTTGCAAGTGTCATCTGCTTTTCAGGTTAGGTAAAGGGTTAAAAGGTGTAGGGAGAGTGTGAGGTTTCAGGTTTTGTAATAAAACATAGTTTCCGACGTTCTGATTTAATTAGCTGTAGTGTGGTGTGTCGCCGTCCAACTCGTCCAATCTCTCCTTCTTGTCTCAGCTGGAGTAGTCTGTTTTCTTTTTCCTAACCAGTGTCTTATCACTTTTTTCTCAACATTATAAATGCGTTTGTCTTCATTTACATGTATGTTTATAAAGCTTATATTCTGTTATAATTGTTGATTGTATTTCAAGGAACGGGTTTAACTGAAGTGCTCGGCTTTTGTAATCCAACCATTTTTGTTATTGGAACAGTGTTTTGTTGTGTGATAGGCAAATTACAGTAAAATTGGAGCTGATAACCAACGCCTGCGATGACGGTACTCTTAACTCTGCAGTATAATTAAAAACGATTGGCGAAACTTGCTTGCACTGCTGTAATCTACAACTGTAGATGCCTAAAGTGACCTTGTCCCCAAAAAGTCGAACAAATAAAAGCATCAAAACATCAAGAAACGCATATTGAGTTTTCTAGTATTTAGTTTCAGTTTTCTAGTGGATAGTGGACGGATGTTTGGACTGACCGGTTTTTCGGCATCGTAGGTTTCGGTCTAGAATCCGTCAAATTAATGCAAAACAAAACTCAGATAAAACGTTTATGTTAAGAAATGGGGTCAGCATTTCTAATTGCAATGGGCAATCGGAACAGTCAATAAAGGGAAACTTTGCGACAAAAACAAACTGTTGGGTGATATGTGAACACTGAACATATTCTGACGTAGATTGTATAACGCTCTCAAGTGGGTATGCGTATATTTCTACGTATACCAAAAGTATGCAGTCCGTGAATAGACAACACAACTAACACCTCATTGGATGAAAAAAATCAGTGATAATTTAATCGTAGAGTTCTAATTGGCTGTATTATTTATTTATTTATTGATGTTTAAGGTCACATATTTATGCACAATGGCTAATCATGACCGTGACAGTTTTACGGGTGGAGGAAGCCGGAGTACCCGGAGAGAACCACCGAGCAACGACGAGCAGCTGCCAGCTCCCCAACATCGTAACTCCGCACTGCAGCACAGGCAGGGTTAGATTGGTTGAAGACATGCGTACCATCGACGTGCAGTACGCCTTAGTACACGGCGTCATCGTGCCCCCACACGGGCAATGGAGATGAAGTGTCTTGCCCAAGGACACAACGCGGTTGCCGCAGGTGGGATTCGAACCGAGGACCTCTCGGCTTGCAGCCTGCACCTCTACCTACTGAGCCACCGGCCCACCGCGCTCCCAATTGGCTGTAAAATTAAATTATAACTGAACTTCATCTAAAATAGAAAAGAGGTTCGCTCATTCTATTGTATACTGTAGTATATAAGACGAATATATACAAGGTTTCGAATGGGTTAATGTGCATGTTTGTCGGTTAAATAAGTGGACACTGAGCTAACTATAAAATATTCACCTCATCTTTATTACAGGGATTTATTACTACACTAACCCTTTGAACCCTGCAGGCCGCTTTTCCTGAACATGATACGTCATGATTTCATTAAGTATGGTTGCTGCTTGGTGCGAGTGCGCGGTAAACCAATCAATAGTTTCAGGGTGCAGCCCAAAGGCTGCACGTGGAAATATTAATTGGTCTTCACCAGATAACGAATATGGACTCTCCCACATGATGCCATTGAACTGAAATGGAAGATTCCACCAGGGTTCAAAGCGTTAAATGATAATGGTAATAATCATTTTAACCCACTGCACACTGATGTAAAAATCTCAAAATTTCAGGCTGCTAATTTTTCCCATGATGCAACTATAAATTTAATTAATTCAGTCTTGTTTGACAGAGCTCGTTGAGCTCTGTCAAACAAGACTGAATTGAATAAAATTCTAGTTGCGCTACTTGAAATTTTGGTATTTTGACACCAGTGTGCAGGTGGTTAATGTACATTTAAATTCAATGACAGTTTGGCTGAATGACTGCTGGACGAATTTTCCTTGAGACGAAACGTTCTAGACCGCAACGCACTTGAACGCAACGTCATGTGTTTACCTTTTACACTCATTTAATACATCTCGCAAACCCAACGTTTGCAAGAGTTTAGATCAAATGAAACGTTACAAACCATGTTAATTTACAATGTTCGTGTATTAAAAAACAGTTAATTATCAAGGAAACATGTGAAACGCATGTGCAGATTATGCAAATAGGCTATACAAAATGTATTTATGCTCTCGAGAGGAAACCTTTTACAGCTGTCAATCTGAAAATAGTTTCAAAAAACGATCTAGCCATAAAGTTCTGCCATTTTATTTATATCCCCTGGTAATATTAAGTACGTGGGCGATTGTTAGTTGCAAGAAAACAATACAATGTTCTTGCACAGACCGCCACAAAGTCTCAAGACAACTCAGTTTATCAAGTGTTGGAAAATTAAATTTTAGTAACTGTCCCCGTGATGTGCGCCTTTGAGAAAATACGTCGCCTGAGTGCTAGAATGTTCTATGTCCCATAGGGGACATAGAACATTCTAGCACGCAGGCGACGAATAGTTAGTACTGTTATACCATAAGCATATTCCTGTCCCGTTATATTACACCATAAACAACTATAGGAGCATATGAAGCTCAAAAGCACAAGCAAATATATTTGGCACGAAGCTTCAGTCTTTAAGTTAGAAGAGCACACCGGCTAAGAATTCTTAATGGCAGTTTGGAGTACTACTTGTCTTAATTAAATTAGGGTTAATATCATTGAGTACATAATAAGGTCTGACAAATCTCTATCGGATGTTGACTATTTCATCATTAAATCACTGAGGGTAGTTTTCCGATCACTGCCAACACGTTGCGCATTCGTCATATTCTTCTCCACTTAATAGTATGATGAAAAAAAATGAATAAACAAAACAAAAAATTTACTTTGCCTTTTCTTAAAAATAGCGTGAATTTAAGGAAAAATAACGGTCCTTCACGATTTCAAATTAAATTTCACAATGGACAACCATGTTTCGGTGTCTGGAGCTGAAAATTTATTGCAGATAGTTAACCCTTTCCCCAACGCATACTATTTTCAAAACTTTTTATTTCAATTTTTTCAAATGATTTTAAAAACTCTCAATCAACAAAACAATTTCAAAATGATATCAAGTGTCCCACTCATTGGAACGAGCTCGTGAAGCTCGTTCCAATGAGGGTGTGTCACATTGTATGGTTTTGTTTAAGTTATTTTTCAAATATATTTTTAACTGCTCAGTTTGTATATTACGCTGACAGATACGTCAAATATTAGTTGAAGGGTTAACTGAGTCAGTTCATCGATTTGTAAAAGATCTCCGGTTATCAAATATAAGAAAGCTCCAAAAAAGATAATGGTTGTATATTAATTCTAAGCATTACAAGAGACGTCTTTCGTGAATTGGAGTATAAATGTATAAACAACCTCTCAGTAACCTTCTTTTTGCGAGAAAAGCATACATAAAGGAAAACGTAAAATGTACGTTTAAAAACACTCAAATCACTGATCGGCATACAACTGGTATGCTGGTAAGCTTATTGTACATATGTAGAAAAGTACCGCCGTCATCAGAACGTGGGGCGGAAGATATAGAGAGTAATCGCTTGACTGGGCTGGTTACGTGAAATAATTCATGAGAGGCGAGGGACGTTGTGCACACACGAGTGCGCGAATGCGCACGAGTGTTTTACAATTTAGTCCCTCGCCTCGAATGAATTATTTCGCGTAACCAGTCCAGTCAAGCGATTACTCTGTTTATTACTTTCTTATCAACCTACTCACAATTGTTTACTACAGGCTTGCACTACAGTGGAAGTCCCTAACTCGGATAAAATACTCTCTATTTTTGTCTTTCCCAAGCAAGTTGGGAAAGAAAAGTGGTGCAAAAGCACCAATAAAAATAAGCCAAAACTGGGTCGAGTGCAACCGGCGCAGACCCAGTACGGGACGCTCTCTCCCAAGTACAACTCCACGACTTCCGTTGCCAGTGCGCATATACCGTCTCTAAAGACTCATTCTTTTTAAAATCCGCTTCGTGTCGAGATGTTTTTGCACGCTTATCAGTGTTCCACCAGCTCGATGTTTGATGATTCCTGATTCATTATACCACAGTGTATCCTTTGTATTCTCAGGAACAGTGTTTTATATTCTCTTTTCTATTATATGTCCATAATGTATATTTATTTGCTCTCTCTCGAGTCGCGCGCGAATTTCGCGTGCCACGCGGATCGGACTTAGATTTTTCACAATTATTGTTTATGCTTTTTTTGCAAAATTTTCTAATTGTGTTAGAGTTAGGTGTCAGCGGGGTACCTCTCCTACAGTGTTTCTTCTTTCTTTTGAGAGTAGTCTTCCTGTTGTGTGGTTCCCGGTCGACCGTCTGGGGTCTTTGTTTCTGTCACCTTTCTCTCTTCTTTGGGGTGTTCTGTTTTCTGATCTCAACTTCTCTGCTCCTCTCACCTCTATCATGCCCAGGACAATTCCTTGTGGGCAATGTCTGCTGCCAAAGCATGTGGACGATGTACATTCGTCTTGTTCCTCCTGTAATGGGTGTTCGGCCGAGCGGCCGTGTGGTGTCTGTGGAACATGGTCTTCCACCTTTTGGGCGTCAGTAAACCGTGTCGTTCGTTCTCGTGGCCGTGCCTCCCGCTCCCGCGGGAAAGGAGAACGTGGTCGTTCGGGGCCTCCCGAGCCGACTTTGTCTGATGAGAGTTATTCCTCCTCCGTGGGGGATGTGCAGTCTTTTCCTGTGGTGGATACTGCGGGAGCCGTTGAGTGTTCTGGTGTAGAGATGCCTGGTTCCGGGACTACGGTCCCCCTCCAGTCGACATCTGAGGCCGTCACTAGGGTTGTGACTCCTCCTTCGGAGCCGAGCCGGTGTGCTCTCTCCACTATTTCACCAGCCTCAACGACTCTCGACGTATCTACTACTGCTGCTGGCCCGTCTGCTTCGTTGTCTGTTTCAGCCGGCCTCGGCTTTTCGCTGCAGGGGACTGCAGGACTGTCCGATACTGTAGACGTGGGATATCGGCCTCAGCCTTCCCTGACTTCAACTCGGCGAAGTCGGAAGGGGCTGCCGGCCGAGCCCATCGCTGTGGTCTCCTCGCCGTCGAGCACCACAGTTGTGTCTTTGGATTCGGATGTTCGTAGTGGAAACACTATGAACTCCGTGGCGTTTCTGTCTACTCACTCTGGTCACACGACCAGTTTTGGGGGACCAACGCCTTTTGTGCAGCCTGGACCTTCTGCCCCGCAGAGGTCCGTGGTGACTCTCATGAGTTCTCGCAATATTGATCCTCGGGGTGCATCGTACCCCTATACACGTCTGCCTTCAGATGTTTCGGCTGCCGCCGTCGTCCCACGTCGGGTGTTTTGGAGGATCGTGACCCTTCGCTGGTTAAGAGGGTCAGAGGTGAAGCCACTTTGCCGGTTCGCTCCCCTGTCGAACCGGTCGGTACAGGCAGTGAGCTTAGGGAGGCCCTCTCCTTACTCACTCAGGTTCTTTCTAAGAGCCTTCCTGTTGCTTCCAGCGAGGCTATGGGTGGTTTCCAGGCGCCTCCTATGGCGCCGCCTCCCGGGATTGGAAACAGGCCGGTTTCCGATTCCTCTGGTGTCCCGACACCATGGGAGGCGTCGGCTGGTTTGCCCACGATGGGCTATGTGTCTTCCGACTCTGGGGAGGAGTCCGACATGCTTGAGGTCGAGGGCCAGCAGTCTTCGGACTTGGGGGCGGCTCTTGACTTTGTGTTTGGGTTTCTGCCTGAGCTCAAACCTGCTAACCAGCCGACAGTGTCAGCCTGGCCGCGATCATCGGTCGCGCGCCAACAGCCTATGGAGCAACCTGCTTCTGGGCGCCTTCGACCGTGCCAGTCGGTACAGGTGGTTGAAGCTTTTTCAGCATTGGATGCCAAGCTGAATTCCAAGGCTTTGAAGACTTCGTTCTTCACCAGGGTTGACACCTTTTTGCCTCCTGTGCGTTATCGTTCCTACGATTCCGCCAATCCGTCAGTCTGCCAGGCTTTGACGGTTCTGGATCAGGACTCCACTTCCCTCGGGCTTTCCAAGCCCAAGTCTGCCGTCATTCCAATGACGACTCTGGAATCCACGTTGGGCTTATCTAGAGAGATGCTTGGCATGCTTTCTCTCTCAGATCACGTCGTCTCAGCTTTGGCTGCTTATCTGCCTCCAGATAAGTTTGACGAGGTACAGGCTCCTTTGCGTGTGCTGTCCAAGGCGCTTATGCACCTTACTCACACGCATGCCTGTAACACGGCTAATTTGGAATTAGTTCGAAGGGACGCTGTGCTGGACACAGGACGATCCCTTCCCGAGGAGCAGCGTGCTACTCTTCGATCTGCTTCTTTGGCAGGTCCGCAACTTTTCCATGGTTCCGTGTCGACGGTCCGGGATGACGTCCTACGTCATTCCAAAGATCAGCTGCTGTTTCGTCAGCTTGATCAGCCTTCTCGGGGAGGCAAGGGCCGTTCCAAGCCTAACAAGTACCCTTCTGCTTCCTCTGTGAAGCGAAAGGCTGGTCCTTCTGCCGCCGCCTCTACTTCTTACTCACGGGGTAAAGGTAGGGGTCGGCAGAATCGAGGGAAGTCTCAGGATTCTTCATTTAGCAGAGGAGGTGGTTTCTCCTCTCGCGGGCCTCGTCGGGGCTCGAAATGAAGGTCCTCACCTCGACTCGTCCCAGGTTGGAGGAAGGATAGCAGAGTTCGCAGACCATTGGACCACCATCACATCCGATCCATGGGTGTTAGATGTTGTTCGGTCCGGGCTGCGCATATCCTTCCGACGGCACCCCACTCTGTCAAGGTTGCCTCTTCCAACCACAGTTCCTTCAGACGTTTTACGCCGGGAACTTTTGTCCACGGAGATTGCCAATCTCCTGGCAAAGGGGGCGATCGAGGTCGTCAAGAACGTTCAGTCAGTGGGTTTCTATTCCCGCCTGTTCTTGGTGCCGAAGAAGGACGGCCGACTCCGACCGGTTATCGATCTGAGTATCCTGAACCAGTCTATCATTGCTCCCAGGTTCAGCATGGAGACTTTCAGGTCGGTCCGCCAATCAATTCACCAGGGAGATTTCGCAGCCAGCATCGACCTGCGAGACGCTTACTTCCACGTTCCGATGCATCGGGCGTCACGGAAGTATCTCAGGTTCGCTTTTCTGGGGCGAGTTTACCAGTTCAAGGCCATGCCTTTCGGCCTCAACCTGGCTCCTTGGGCATTCACCAGACTGATGTCGCATGTGATAGCGTTCCATCGCACACAGTCCAGGGTGACTACTTCGGCAGATCAGGACGATATCCTCCAGAGGCATTCCAATGCTGCCTTACTGGAATCGGATGTCGCCACTCTGTTGAGCTTGCTCACGTCGCTAGGATTCAGAGTCAACGAGGAGAAGTCGGACCTGGTCCCTTCTCAGTCGTTTTGTCATCTGGGGATGTCTTTCCAAACCAAATTCAATTTGGTGGCTGTTCCCCAGGCCAAGGCTGTGATTCTCTCAGCTTTTGCTCTGACTCTGTCCCAGTCCAGGTCCGCGACCGCTCGGAGTTTTCTCCGGCTGATCGGTCTCTGCGGTTCGGTGACGGATCTCATTCCTCTAGGTCGGCTGCGTGTCAGACCTCTCCAACACTTTCTGCGCAGTCGTTGGAGGCCGAATTTACATTCTCTGGATCAGGTGCTTCCGTTTCCGGACTCTCTGTATCCTCACCTTCTTCCCTGGACAGATGTTCAGTGGATTACGCAGGGTGTTCCACTGGACTTACCCACGTCCGATCGCGTTCTGACGGCAGATGCCAGCGATCTCGGATGGGGTGCGACGTTGGATCCTCTCGGTCTTTCCCTACACGGGATGTGGGACCAGGATCAAGCAGCTCTACACATCAACCAGAAGGAGCTTCTTGCTCTTCTTCTGAGTTTCAGGCAGTCCTTCTACTATCCGACAATTCGACAGTGGTTGCTTACATTCGGAACCAGGGCGGCACGCACTCGCTTCCGATGTACGAGTTAGCTCGGGATCTTCTACTGCTCGCTCAGGATGTTCACGCCGGAGTGGTTGTTCGTCACATTCCCGGTCGTCTGAACGTCCTAGCCGACTCCCTGTCCCGACAGGGCAGGGTTATTTCCACCGAGTGGATGCTTCACAGGGCAGTGTTCCAGTCGCTTTGCGATCTCTGGGGACGTCCCCACATCGACCTCTTTGCGACTCGTTGGAACCATCAGGTGGACACTTTCGTGTCCCCGTGTCCAGATCCTCTGGCTTTTGCCGTGGACGCTCTGTCACTCGATTGGAACGGTCTAGTCGGCTACGCCTTCCCGCCGGTTCCGATTCTTCCTCAGGTTCAGTTGTCGAATCATTCTGATCGCTCCCCTGTCGCCTCAGCGGGTGTGGATCAATCAGCTCCGCTCGCTGATGGCGGCGGTTCCGGCACGTCTCCCGCTACGTCGCGACCTTCTTTGTCAAGGTCGCCCGAGGAGGTTTCACGTCGACCCGACTTCGTTGTGCCTTCACGCATATCTTTTGTCAGGTCCTGTCTCCTCCGCAGAGGTTTTTCGAGACGAGCAGTGGAGTGCATTTCTTCTTCAAGGAGGCACTCCACTGGTTTAGCTTATGCAGCTAAATGGAATGTCTTCTGTCGATGGTGTGCTGATCACTCTGTTGATTATGCCAATCCTTCGATTTCACAGATTGCGGAGTTTCTGGTATATCTGTTTGATTCTCGGGGTCTCCAGCCTGTTACCATCAAGGGTTACAGGTCTATGCTTTCGGAGACTTTTTCTTATGTGGGGAAGCGTCGTATCGGCACTAATCCTTACCTCTCCAAGCTTGTTCGGCACTTTTCTTTGAAAAGGCCTCGGACTTTGCAGCTTACTCCACGATGGAATCTTTCGTGGGTGCTGCTCTGCTTGGGGGGGGGGGGGGGGGGGGGGCGCCGTTCGAACCTTTATTCCAGGTGGATATGCATTTTCTCACATATAAGACGGCTTTTCTGATGGCATTTGCTTCGGCCAGACGGGTTAGTGAGCTTCACGCCCTCTCGGTTGACCCGGCCTTTTTTAGGAGCTCTCCCAACAGTGTTACTTTTACCACTGATTGCTCCTTTTTGGCTAAGAATCAGTTACCAGATACTACTCCTCCTCCTATCTGTATCAGGGCTCTTCCCTCTGTTGAGGGTACTCGCCCTTTGCTCTGTCCGGTCCGTGCTATTCGCATTTATCTTGATCGGACACGCTTCATACGGAAAGGCAGAAAACGGTTTTTTCTGTCTCTCATTCCGGGTCGACAGAAGATCTCTCCTCAATCCATTTCTCGATGGATTTGTCTTGCTATTCGTACGGCTTATAGTCGTTTAGCAGCTGGCGATTGTATTACCAATCGTATTTCTGCCCACGAGGTGCGGGCACTGTCTACCTCTTGGGCTTATTCTAACTCCGTCAAGTTGTCGGATGTTATGCAGGCAGCCTACTGGAGAAATGCTTCTACTTTCTCCACCTTTTATTTGCGCCAGTTGCAGGGGCAGTCGGAGGACCTTTTTGCCCTGGGTCCTCTTTCTTCTGCTCAGGCTGTTGTCTGCCATAGCCATTAGGCTTCTTGAAGGTCAGTTTCAGTCTTGTGCTGTTACTGCCCTTTTTCTGTCTGTGTGTCACACAGGCTCATATGTCTCTTTTCATTGTCCTTTACCTATGATTGCGACATTATGGTTGATAAGCCTCGGGACCTCTTCCTTCTACTTCACGGTTCCAGTGCATTAGGGTTATGTGGGGGTTGGTTATGTGATTCCCTCCAGCCTTTTGTCTATTCAGCCTGTAGTAAACAATTGTGAGTAGGTTGATAAGAAATCTAAATTTTATAGTAAATTTCCTTTCTTATTATACCAACCACAATTGTTTACATGGAGGCCCTCCCGTCTTCTTTACGGGTAAGGAATCTTTCCTCCCCGCTGATCACATAACTCTAACGTTTACGGATTCAAAAAGAATGAGTCTTTAGAGACGGTATATGCGCACTGGCAACGGAAGTCGCGGAGTTGTACTTGGGAGAGAGCGTCCCGTACTGGGTCTGCGCCGGTTGCACTCGACCCAGTTTTGGCTTATTTTTATTGGTGCTTTGGCACCACTTTTCTTTCCCAACTTGCTTGGGAAAGACAAAAATAGAGAGTATTTTATCCGAGTTAGGGACTTCCACTGTAGTGCAAGCCTGTAGTAAACAATTGTGGTAGGTATAATAAGAAAGGAAATTTACTATAAAATTTAGATTTTCATTATTAACGATAATTATATTATTTAACCTTTTACCTAATGTAACGGACAGCGCTATTCTCAAAACTCGCCAATTAATTTTCATTATTTTTTCATTTTTTGTCTCTAAACATAGGTTATGACCTCCTCATTGGAACAAGCTTGTCGAGCTCGTTCCTATGAGGGGGTCATAACCTATGTTTTTGAGACAAAAAATAAAAATAACCGTTATTCAAGATTTTTTTTGAAAGTGTCGTCTGCTTTTCATGTTAGGTAAAGGGTTAAAAAGGCAAAACAAAACAATGAAGCCCCCATTACACCCACGGCAAAGCGTATTCGTTTGCACGCACGGATACATGACACAATTGTTGATTGCATAATTCATTTGTGAAGTTATCGTTTATAATCAAACCCGGAAATACCAGTAAATCACACTTTGGAAAGTAATAAGTTATAAATAATCAATAATGAACAAAATAATTCTTGATTGTTTCATTTTTCTGACGCCTCGTAATCGCCGATCGCTATTTCAAGTGTGTACTGTCATGTCTGCCAAAAATGAATATGTTGACCGTGTGCTCATTATTCACGACAATACAAATTGAATATTTACAACACAAACACATGGAACTTGATTATGCACCCCTGTTTTTTTTCGCAGTGGTGTTAATAGAAATTGTCATTACTTTCATGCTATCTTTCAGATGGCCAAAAGTGATTGTTTGCGGAAAGAATGGTCTATTGACAAATGAAAGACAACACAATGATGAAAATATGCAGTATTTTAATGGCGCTAATTAAACATATCCTTCACTAATGTCTTTGATGGACAAATGTGCTCTCGAGAAGTATGGTACTGGAATGGTCCATGATGAAACTATGCCGGTAATTGCTGACAAACAATGTAACTTGTGATCTCCTGAACACAATAGCAGTGTCTGACGTCAGTAACGAATGTATCCACCACGTGCCAGGATGACAGCCCGAACACTTCTCCTAATGCTACCAGTGACCCTTCTGATACGGTCCAGAGGCAACTGCTGTCACTTCTCATGCAATGGGGCTTCTAAATTGGCCAAATGCTGTAAGCTGGATCCCTTGCTCGCACACGACGTGCTAGAAAGTCCAAGATGCGTTCTAAGGGATTCAAATCGGGGCTCATTGCAGGCCAAGGTAGTGCTGTAATAGCGTTGTTCTGAAGAAGGAATGCTCTCACAGCATGGGAACGATGTGGCCCTGTATGGTCGTCCATGAATACAGGGCGAGTAGCCAACGGGTGGTTGTCAAAATGAGGCACGACAACCGGATTGAGAATGTCCCAGATGTACTGATGACTATTGAGATTCCCACGTACAGTCACCATATCATGTTTACAATCATGCGAAAAGCATCCCTAAAACCATTACTGATCCTCCACCATAAGGTCTGATGTTTCTGGACACGTGAGCAGTTTTTCTATGATCCATACTCTCATGCGACCATCTGTGACGTGAAGCAGGAGCCTACTCTCGTCTGACTAATGGACTCCCCTCCATGTCTTGAGATTCCAAGGTTATCGTGCAAAACGTCGTCTTTGATGCTGATCGGACAGAGCTCCACGCTTGATGACCATGCCTGATCTCATACCCAACGCTTAGAGACGGTTTTGGACAGTTCTGTTGCACAGACGCCTGTTTGGGGAGCCAAAGGCGTTTCAAAACCCCACTTGAAGTAAGGAGTTCAGGCCTAACGAGGCGTGCCAGACTCCGATCCCCCCGAGGAAAGGGCTTTCGGGGTTGTCCAAGCCTTGGTCGGTCCTGAACATCGTTGTTTATTATTTGTTTCGGACAAGTCTGCTTATGACAGAATGACCTTCCAATATCTTTGAAGGACATGCCCGTTCCATGCATGCCAACGATTTGCCATCTTAGTGCCTCTGAAGTCTCATCCTTGCCATGTCAACATTTACTAATAAAAGAAGTGACAAATTTTCTTGTTTTATACCCAGATATTGTATGTGGACGGTAGTGTGTTTTGTGACATTCGTGGGTAGTATGCTTCACGTGGACGAGGGTGTCAAGGTGATAGCTAAAAGTTGCGATTCTCTTGTTTAAAAGTGTATATATCTTCGACAATTTTTCTCGTTCGGGCCAAAGGTATAAGAATGTGCGTTTATATGACGGACCCCGAAACGCAATTTGTCACTTAAACAGACCAGCAATAATTCAAGCGCTGCTAATTAAGCATGAAGTTTAATGTCCATTATTGCGCATTTGCCGAACGCCACATGGGCTATCTGATAAAGATTAAGAGAGAGAGAGAGAGAGAGACCTGTATTCTCCTGCAAGTCATTATCTGTATAATTATGGCCATTTAATATGTAATTATGGTGAAAACAGTACATCGCATATGTTCTGGACACATACCCATATTACGCAGCTAGCCTGTCACGGAATGTCAAAAGATACCAAAATGTGAGTCTTCCAAAGGAACTTTAAAGCGAATATTAAATTAAGATAGATCTAAGCGGCCAAGTTCAAGAGAAGCGATTAAACTGAGAATTAACGTTCTAGCTATGGAAATAAAAATCGGATGGTTTCTCGAAAAATTCATTCCAGTCTGAAGGTGTGTAAGGCTGTAGGTCGTTTCGAGTAGATGGGGATGTCCCATGCTATAGATTAGAGGAAGTGCCGCATCGGTGCGAAAGTATAGGTACGTTGTAGTGTAAGGGAGCCACAGAGCTCATATTCAGAGTAGGAGCAGTCGCCGACCAAGTCGATGACCATATATGAGAATATGATCAGAAACACGAAGTACGAGATCAGGGAGCTATTTGCATTTGGGTAAACGGCATTACCTGTTTTAGAAGACAAAACATTCGTAGGCAGAGTAGGTTTTGCCTGTATGAACATTATTCCGAGATAAATGGAAGGGAGCGTTTAATCCCATTCGTGGCGACTGCTTGAGTGAAAAGCGTCCAGTAAAGTGACAATAAGCTAGTGGCCGTGCGACGGAAGTGGTAGGGTGGCATCTCGTCACTTATTGGAGAGAATGCGATATAGTGAAGTGACAATACGTTAGTGGCCGTGCGACAGCCGTGAAAGGGTGAAGTGACTCAAAAACTGTGTGGATGGGGGTGATTGACGTTTTGTTTATCATATTCATTGGATTCCATGTAAAATTACCATATTTATTTATTTGTATATGTATTAAAATTGTTGTTTTCAGTGAATCCCTTATGATTCATGCTTTTTGACGAAAAGTCACAGACCCCTTCAGGATAAGAACCACCACATCAAAAGTGAAACGGGCGGGTTCGCCACGATGAGACATACGTTCACGCACGGATTCAGGCGACACTCCTTGAGTTCTGGCTGAATACGCGGCGTGAATCTATTTCTTCCAGCAGCGACAAAGCCCGGGTATCTACTGTACAGCCGAGGTGGACTGGTCAGTTTCCACGGGTGGGCAATAATATTAGATTCCAAGCACTAATGTTTTGGAATAATCATAAAAAACTTACTTATTAAAGCACCAGAGTACAACCCGGTGCCATCGTAAATTGATATGGGGGTGGCTGATTGAGTTGCGACGTTTTTCGCTGATGTTCCAGCAATCCAGTTATATATTACCTCCTACAAGTGGGAATTTCATTGGTTCAAAAACGTCACATGCAGACTGCATATAAAACCATATACTGCCTGTCAACAACAATATACGCTGACAGCTATGGCTAATCTCCCCGTTGTTCATTGATTTTTCAAAATGGCGGCAGCCGATAAACGCTTCAAGTTGAAAGATTGAGTGTTGGAAGCCCATATTTGGTCTGAAGTGCGGGTTGGGCAACTTAAAAGGCTTCATATTCTGTGGATGTGTGTCATTGTCAGGGACACCTGAGGCCCCGTAAGGCCTGGGCTGACGTGGGGTTATTTAGTCCCGCTGATGAAGTTGCGGGAAAATTAGACCAACGTGGAGGGTCGGAATCCAAGTGTCGCGAACTCGGCGCAGGGAGCTGAGTTAGACCGACGCCGTGATTCCTTCTCTGCCAAATTGGCCTGAAATAGGTTCGATTTCCGTTAGGTGTGATTTAAAGTAACAACGATTCTTTTATTTACACATAAAAATAAATCCGTTTCAATATTTCAACAATCAACAATTCGATTCTTTTCACAGAAAAAGGGTCGCTAGGGTTAAACAATTCTTAATAATCATATAGTCATTCTATAGCCCTGTACTGGTACTATAGTCTACACACTGGAAATGTTACTACCGTGAGCTCGCCATAAGAGCTTCACAAATCTGAAATGTTATTACTGTGAGCTCGCCATAAGAGCTTCACCCGCTTAGGCTCAAATGTCAACGTCTGCGCGTAACTGTATCTCTGGCTGTCGGAGGGTTCCGACTAGCAATGTTCGTCATCTATAAAGACACCGTACTTCTGATTTGGGTCAGATATTGTCTACTCAAACCTTATGTGCCTTTTGAAAGTCCTCCGTGAAAGTCTATTGAAATATTTACCGTTCCTGGTTGAATTCACGATTCACAAATGCCCTTTTTGCGCTAGGGCGAAATTGTCACTCACACCGATCTCCAGTCGGTATTACGATGCTTCGACAGCAAAACAAACTACTCAGAACGCAATCAGTCTGACGCTTCAAAGGGTTAATACGCACAATACAATTAACCTACACTTATGACTATTGCAGGCTGACACCTGCTACTCGACAATCTAAACTTCAACGTTCCACCTGGGGTGTTCCTTCTCACGAATTCGGCCCCGTAGCCGCCTATCAACGTTAAGCTAAATCAATCATGGAATGCCCTCTCTGGCGATTCCGGCCGTTTCAGGGTCCTGTGATCGAAGGTACCCTTATGCCAGGAAACAGAGTCCGCCTGTCCTGGACTTCACAAACGTGTGTGTGACCCCAAGTGTGTGTCTAATGCTCTGCTCTTCCAGGTATATATATACTTTTTACCCTAAACTGTCAGGTGGACAGACGCTCATCCATCCATCTGTCAAAACGGTGGGAGATGGCGTATATCGAGACAGAATCAATACAAGTCATCTCGCGCGTGATTTTAACGGTGATTTCACTTGTCGAGAAAACCGATTCGTTCTTGCCATCATTGTTACCTAATGATCAGGTGACGATACGATAGACATTTCTATCGTTTTAGAATCTCGTTTCTCAATTGACCGTGACGATATCTTGACACCAACCGATTACGTCTCGTATAAATTAAATGAGATTAGACCTTATCTAACATACCGTTTCTCCCCTGGGTTCCTGCGCTAACGCTGGATATACACCACGTGTGTTTTTTCCAGCTTTACAGAGAAGTGAAATTCATGTAGGTTTTTCGCCTTGATGCGGAATATATTTTGAACTTACAATATCTTTAAATATGAGGCCCCTTGCCCCTATATTTAGGCTGGCTTTGCCCTGACAACTCCCTTCCCGAGAGAAACACCCTATGTATCTCTTAAAACACAAGGGGCAAAGCCACGCACACTCGCCTCTCACACCTTTTTACGATCTACCATCATGTTCAAGACTACAAAACTGTACCCTAGTGGTCGTGGGGTTCATGACCGGGCTCATGCGTCGGCCATACCGATTCCCACGACACACACGCTACCACATGCTCCCGTCTTGCGGGTTTACATATGGAGAGTAGCCTTATTCTTAGATTTGCAGCACTCTCTCTCTCTCTCTGTAATACTATATATTTACACCTAAACATACACATTTTTATACACATTCGCCCATTTTGCAAACAGTTCACTTGGCACTCACTCCGACGAGTAACACCGTCCGCGCCTTTGCGTCAGATGGGTTAATTCCAACGGAGTGTAACTTCGCCTCCCATTCCCCTATGACTTGTGAAGGGGCAAACGACCCCTGCATTATGTTGAGCCTCACCCTCGCAAAGCTCAACCGGGGGATTAAAATTGTGACGCACACACTCACACATTCAACACACAGATTTCCCGACCGCGCCTTTGCGACAGACGGGGTTAGTGTGCCTCACACTCACAACAAACTCTCGTCAATAAAAACAAGCGCGGTTTCCCCGGGCCTTAACACCGGGTTTGTGCATCCCATACTTACAAAACTCGACACACAGACTCCCCGTCCACGCACACGCGACAGACAGGGCAGTGTATCTCACATTCGCACTCACAACCAACTCTAGTCAGCAGTCAGAGCAATAATAATACTAAAATAAGAAAATTCCTCCGGGCCTTAACACCGAGTTTACGAAGCCCATCACCTCACCCACAAAAATATTTGCGACTGGAGCCCCCGTCCCAGACACCAGGCCCGCAGCCACCCAACTATTGCTTCTTTATCACCACCGACCATTGGTAGGGGCCCGGTTCCCAGAATCTCCTTGGGTAACCCTCGACACACCCCTACTTCTCGCCCCGTTATTTCTACGGATATTCCACCAGGGTCCCCATACCCTGTCGTTGTCGCATTCCCAAGAGCTTCCCTTGGCGCTATATCCCCCAGGCTCACTCGTCCCGGCGATTACCGTCTTTCGAACGACACTGGCCGTCCTTGGCCCTTGTGCCGGCGACCCCTCCGGTCCATTGCGACGACTTCTTGCGCACATTGGGCGCTGTGCGCCCCCGGCACTCTCTACGTGGTCTCCGCCACCTAGGATGCTTCTCCTTTGATTTGTGGACCCTTTTCTCGGTCCCCTGGGCGCCCACCTTAGCGGTCCCATCCACTTTAACATACTCAACTTGTGTTGACCCGTGCCCTCTCAGTTCTGGGGAAGTTTGCCCAGCCATTTGCGTGGGTCTGGCCTCCCCTCTCCACCCGGGTGACACCGACTTCTTGGGGCGCTCAACTCCCCCACATAAATTTGCTTGAGGGTCTTTCCCCAATGATCCCATTGGGTTCCCTCGCTGTTTGGCGTTTCGCCTGGACCGCCTGCGGCCCCTTCTCCCTAATTGGACAGGAGTCGTCCCTCCTGAAACTTCCCGACATTTCGTCGTGTAGGGGCCATCCCCTGGACCATCGGATTGGTTCCTCCTGGGAACCTTCCCTTCCTTACTCGTTGGGCCCTCACTTGGCCCCCTATCCCTGGACCATAACTCATCAGGGCTTGCCCTCACCCCTGGGATATTACCTATGACCAGGTCATACACAGGTGATTCAATGCACATGGCTTCCGCTTCGCCGCAATAAAATGGGGTATCCACAGTTATCCTCGCGATGGGGAACCTTCTAACGGTCCCATCTATCAAAATACACAAATGGTCGCGCCCCAACAATTGCTTGTCGTCAACGAGTTGCTTTCTAACCGCTGCCGAGGAGCACCCAGAATCCCGGAGCAGACGGATCTCCCTTTGTCCCACATAACCTGGGTACACTGGCATATCAACCTTCTCCTGCGAAGTTGTGAGCCTCTCACACATGCCACTTATTATCGGGACAACCTTCCCGCCTTCCAGCCTTAATTCTCCCTCTTGTATACATTCCCGGAGGGGACTGTGTTCTGGACCGATAGTTTGACAGAACGCTGCCGTCTGCCTACTGGGCCCTGGATCTACGCGGTCACCTTGCTTCCAACCCCTTGGCGCTGCGTTCCCGGCCCCCTGCTGAGGTGGTCTAATGTTCCCAGTGGTCCTTACCTGCTTCTGCCAGCAGTCCCTGGCAATATGACCCGCTTGTTGCAGATAAAACAAGTGGTGTCCTTGGGAGCGCTCCCCTTTCGGCTGGTCTGCGACGCAGGAGGATCGGGGTGGTGTTGCCTTACGGGTGCCATTGCCAACCCGTTTGCCCCACCCCTAGCCGATTTGGGTGCGTTCACACTCCCACCGTGGGCCTCGATGTAGCGTTCTGCCACAATTGCCATCTCATCATAGGTGGGCGGACCCCTTTCCTTGATGAACAGGCCCAACTCCTTGGAGCATGTAGTTAAAAACTGCTCCCGGAGAAATAGATCTCGCAGGTCTCCATATGACTCATTCACTTCTGCGAGATCAGTCCAGCGGTCAAAGAACCGCCTAGCTCGGGCAAAATACTGAGGTACTGTTTCTCCCTTCTCCTGCTCAATTTCTCGGAACTTGGTCCGGAATCCTTCTTCAGTGAGCTGGTATCTCCGAAGGATGGCATTCTTCAGCTCACTGTAGTCGTTAAGAAGTGCAGGAGGCATACTGGTATAAGCCTCGAGGGCTTTACCTGACAACAAAGGGCTCAGGCACATAGCCCATGTGTCTTCTGGCCACATTTGACTGGAGGCAAAACGCTCGAACCTCTCCAAGTACGAGTCCAAGTCATCTGTGTTTTCATTGAAATGAGCGAGATGGGGGCGTGGGGCATGAATTGCTACCCCTGCACTCCCATCCCCTGAGCGCCGACGTTCGTTCTCCACATCGGCCCTTGCTCCGAGGAGCTCTAATTCTCTCTCGTGCCTCTGTTGTTCGAGCTCCCGTTCTGCCTCCCTTGCCTCCCTTGCTAATTGGGCTTCCCTCTCTCTCGCCTCATTTGCTAATTGAATCTCTCTCTCTCTTTCGCCTCTCTTGCGTCTTTCTCACGCTCTCGTTCTAATTTGGCTTCTCTCTCCCTCGCCTCATTTGCTAATTGAATCTCTCTCTCTTTCGCCTCTCTTGCGTCTTTCTCACGCTCTCGTTCTAATTGAATCTCTCGCTCTTTTGCCTCCCTTACTGCTTGGGCCTCTCTCTCCCTTGCGTCATTACGTAAGGCAATCTCCTTGGCCTCACGTTTCTGCTCATCTTTAACGAACTTCTGAAGTTCAGCTCCCTCAAGGCCCATTTCCTTGCCTAATGATACCAGTTGGGCGAGGGGTGTAACAACATCCATTTTGATTTTTTCTTTCTATCTTCAACACTCGTCAGAAAGAATGAAGAAGGAAAAGAAAGAAAGAAAAAAAAATATGGCAATTGATCCTAATTTACCTCTGTAATTTAACGTAATTAAACGCCCCAAATATTCTGAAACCTACCGCAGTTAGTGGCTATTAAGTATCCTTTTGGGGACTATTGTATTGCGATATTAAACCCTTGAACGGCATCAACTGACCGAACGCATCAAAACCTAAACAGAACCGCCGTTATAATAAAACCAAATTTCCATATAGCCATTTTTTACCTTTTAGAAATATCCTGGTTAGCGCTCGCCAATCAATGTCAGGGACACCTGAGGCCCCGTAAGGCCTGGGCTGACGTGGGGTTATTTAGTCCCGCTGATGAAGTTGCGGGAAAATTAGACCAACGTGGAGGGTCGGAATCCAAGTGTCGCGAACTCGGCGCAGGGAGCTGAGTTAGACCGACGCCGTGATTCCTTCTCTGCCAGATTGGCCTGAAATAGGTTCGATTTCCGTTAGGTGTGATTCCTGATCACTTCAGGCTGTATAATGGAAAGAATGATTTAAAGTAACAACGATTCTTTTATTTACACATAAAAATAAATCCGTTTCAATATTTCAACAATCAACAATTCGATTCTTTTCACAGAAAAAGGGTCGCTAGGGTTAAACAATTCTTAATAATCATATAGTCATTCTATAGCCCTGTACTGGCACTATAGTCTACACACTGGAAATGTTACTACCGTGAGCTCGCCATAAGAGCTTCACAAATCTGAAATGTTATTACTGTGAGCTCGCCATAAGAGCTTCACCCGCTTAGGCTCAAATGTCAACGTCTGCGCGTAACTGTACCTCTGGCTGTCGGAGGGTTCCGACCAGCAATGTTCGTCATCTATAAAGACACCGTACTTCTGATTTGGGTCAGATATTGTCTACTCATACCTTATGTGCCTTTTGAAAGTCCTCCGTGAAAGTCTATTGAAATATTTACCGTTCCTGGTTGAATTCACGATTCACAAATGCCCTTTTTGCGCTAGGGCGAAATTGTCACTCACACCGATCTCCAGTCGGTATTACGATGCTTCGACAGCAAAACAAACTACTCAGAACGCAATCAGTCTGACGCTTCAAAGGGTTAATACGCACAATACAATTAACCTACACTTATGACTATTGCAGGCTGACACCTGCTACTCGACAATCTAAACTTCAACGTTCCACCTGGGGTGTTCCTTCTCACAAATTCGGCCCCGTAGCCGCCTATCAACGTTAAGCTAAATCAATCATGGAATGCCCTCTCTGGCGATTCCGGCCGTTTCAGGGTCCTGTGATCGAAGGTACCCTTATGCCAGGAAACAGAGTCCGCCTGTCCTGGACTTCACCAACGTGTGTGTGACCCCAAGTGTGTTTCTAATGCTCTGCTCTTCCAGGTATATATATACTTTTTACCCTAAACTGTCAGGTGGACGGACGCTCATCCATCCATCTGTCAAAACGGTGGGAGATGGCGTATATCGAGACAGAATCAATACAAGTCATCTCGCGCGTGACTTTAACGGTGATTTCACTTGTCGAGAAAACCGATTCGTTCTTGCCATCATTGTTACCTAATGATCAGGTGACGATACGACAGACATTTCTATCGTTTTAGAATCTCGTTTCTCAATTGACCGTGACGATATCTTGACACCAACCGATTACGTCTCGTATAAATTAAATGAGATTAGACCTTATCTAACATACCGTTTCTCCCCTGGGTCCCTGCGCTAACGCTGGATATACACCACGTGTGTTTTTTCCAGCTTTACAGAGAAGTGAAATTCATGTAGGTTTTTCGCCTTGATGCGGAATATATTTTGAACTTACAATATCTTTAAATATGAGGCCCCTTGCCCCTATATTTAGCCTGGCTTTGCCCTGACAGTCATGTTACCTTCGAAATGAAACTGTTTGGTACGTATGAATTTGCCTTGTTACAATTTATGGGAGAGTGCCTGTAGGCACTCTCCCATAAATTGTAACAAGGCAAAGTCACGTGACCACATTGTGAGAATTCTGTCATTTAATTTTGATCACTGTTGTTATTAGTTCTGTGCATCGATGCAGAAGTCGGTAAGATATATTCGTTACACAGTTTGTTGGTGGCCTAATATGGTATATATGGTGTCAGTGAATTCCATATTGGACTCGAGCTTCGCTCTCGTCCAATATGAAATTAACTGACACCATACATACCATATTAGGCCACCAACAAACTGTGTAACTAATAATATACGGACCAATGATTCGAATCGTTTGACAGGAACCCCGGAAGGTAAGCAGCCGTTGTTTACTGTGGTAAACCAGTTCCGCTTTACTAGTAAAATAGGACCCAGTCACCAATGCTTGGGGTGAAAGTCCTCTAAAATGGGCAACATATTGATCAACGATTGACTAGACTTGACTTCATCTCCATGTTGTGTCACGATTAGCCATGGTGCATAAATATGTGACGTTAACCACCACCAACAAACAAACAAACAAACAGACAGACAGTGTAAGCTACTGGAAAACTATAAACCATCTCAGAAATAAGGAGACTGGAAATATCATCATTCATCCCAATACAACTGCAGTCTCTATTAATCAATTGTTCTGTCGGGAATATTTCACTAGTTGCGAACAATAATCTCAACGCCAGTGTAAAAACTCATAAATTCTCATTAAATAGGAATCACCTTACTGCTAAAGGAATTGTATTTGGCAGTAAAACTTATGAAAGCTTAAAAAATCCCCTGGATCGGTTACTAAACAAACCTTTCAAAGCAATATTGCCGTGTGTGATTGATGCAGTGATCAACAGTTTCATTCAAATATTCGAATTGGGACATTATGCGTACTGCTGGAATCAATCACTTGTCACTGTTATATACAAAAACGGTGACCAACATGACCATGATAATAACCGAACAAGAGTCATCAGCTCAGGGGTGGGTAAAAGTTTCAATAAAATAATTCACGTCAAATCCAAACACTACTCGGAAAGAAACAAGTTATCCCTTTACCTAACATGAAAAGCAGACGACACTTGTAAACAAAGTTATTAAATAACTGTTTGTTTTTCATCCAAAGCATAGCTTATGACCCTTCTTTGGAACGAGCTCATCGAGCTCGTTCCAATAAGGGGTTATAAGCTATGTTTTAAGGCTACAAAATTGAAAAAAAATAATGAAAATTGAATGGCGATTTCTGTGAATCGCACTGGCCGGTTTGGGCCGTAACGTTGGTAAAGGATTATCAGTAATAATCAGTTTAGGTGTTGAGAATATTGCAGCACAAATAGAGTGCCTTTGTTCTCAAAATTGTAACTTATAAATGTGAGTTCAATAAGAAACCCCCATCGGGCTTCTTTAGACTTTAAAAAAGCATTCGAGAGAGCTAGTCTCTACCTTCTTTCCCGGAAAATGAAAAATATTTTTATATCAACGGTTCCTTGTTTTACATTATGCACCCCCTTTATACAGCACTAAACTAAGGTAATAACTCTCAACAATACTAGGTTTGAGAGAAGGCTGTGTCTTCTCCCCGACTCTATTTAAATCATAATTGATGATATGCAACATTGATTATTGTGACCAGTAGCGTAGTCGGGCTAAATGAAGTGGGTGTGGGGGAGGGAGAAGGGGGGCAATATTTTCAGAGAAAGAATATTTTCTCCACACTTCATTTTACCTCTTGATGGGTTCAGAGTGTTTATCCCCCATAGTTGAAATTCCGGGGTAAAAAAAGTCAACTCAAGTATTTTTTAAGGTTCAAATACCCAGAACAGGGAGGCATAACTACAGACAAATGACCCAAGAAATATCAGGGATAGAATACATCAAGTGGTGTTAAGAATTTCAGGCATGAATGGTAGATAAGGTTGATATTTAACAGGAAAAGTACTTGGGGGCACGTCTCCCCATTCTTCCTGGCCGAGCCGTTGATTGTTGGAACACCATTTCCCTACCTACGAGGCGTGATAATAATCATCTCCGATTTGCAGATGACCTTGACATGTTTTCGCAATCTCTTATGGACTTCTAACCTTTCTTAACAAGCTGAAGGAGAACATCTAACCCTTTGAACTCCGTTGGTATCTTTCATGTCAGTTCAATAGTAGCAATTGGAGTCCGTATTCATTATTTAGGGGTAGACAATTGATGTTTTCAACATGCAGCCTTAAGGCTGCACGTTGAAAATATTGATTGGTCTACCCCACACATTCACTTTGCAGCCATCCCAATTGAAAGTATGACGTACTATGTTGCTTGGGTGGTCACAGGTAAAAGACAATGTCACAGATCAAAGGTCAACAATCTGGGATTACTAAATTCAAGATATGGGCTTACAGTGGGAGCGCGATGGCTCAGTGTTAGACTGTTGGACTTCTATGCTAGAGGTTCCGAGTTCGATCCCCGTCCGGGACGACCCGCGTTGTGTCCTTGGGCAAGGCAATTTATCCCGGTTGCCTCAATGGGGACACGATGACACCGTGTACTAAGGTGTACTGCACGTCGATGGTGCACGCGTCTTCAACCGCTGTAATCCTACTTGAGCGGATCTTGAACAGAGTTAGAATGTTGAGGAGCTGACAGTTGCTCGTAGATGCTCGGTGGTTCTCTCCGAGTATTCTGGCTTCCTCCACCCATAAAACTGTCACGGTCACGATTAGCCATTGTGCATAAGTATGTGACCTTACACACCAATAAATAAATAAATAAATAAATAAATAAATAAATAAATAATGCACTTACAGGGGTGGGTCAAGTGTCGTCTTGTTATTTATTATGATTGGTTATATTTATTATATCCATACCCAAACAAAATGACTTCCGTTATGGACAAAATAAAAGCGAAAAGAACAAACTTACTTTCTTTTTCTACACAAACGAAACAGTTAAATTAAGTACTTCTAAAATATCGCAAACTCGTAATTATTATCATGTTTGTCTTCACTGGTAATGGTATTAATAACGTCACCTCTATCAATACTACTGGCAGTATGTCATTAAGGGCGCCTTAATATAGTGGACTTCAATCCAAGATCTGCTGTCAATGAAAATTACTTGCGCTTAGCTTTACAACATGACTGGTTTACTCAGTTTCCTGTGAAATGGAGTCAATTGCTTATCTTCCGCTTCAACTATAGAGCTGCTGTTAGAACGACTAATAGATGTGGAGGGAATTGCATGGGGCGGTATGTCAGTGACCGCCGAGACCAAGCTCTAAAGCGACCAGTTATATTTTGTAAGGAACTCGACACTGTGATGGCCTTGAATCAGTCTAGCACTAACATAGTCCATCGCCTATGCTTAGATTCACTCGTCTGGAATATTTCTGTTGGTCGGAAAAGCTTAATATCTTCATTACCACTGCTTTCTTCTTAACCCTTTACCTAACCTGAAAAGCAGACGACACTTGCAAAAATAATTCTTGAATAACTATTTTTTTTCATTTTTTGTCTCAAAAACATAGGTTATGACCCCTCGTTGGAACGCGCTCGACGAGCTCGTTCCAACGAGGGGTCATAACCTATGTTTTTGAGACAAAAAATGAAAAAAATAATGAAAATTAAATGGCGATTTTGGAGAATAGCGCTGGCCGGTGTTGGTCGTTACGTTAGGTAAAGGGTTAATTCCACGCTTGCGCGGCTTTTATTCCAGTCACCTATTATAAATTATCTACTACATATTTTCAGCACACACCTATCAGTCAATACAAATTGGAAATTAAGGCAACATGCAAAAGGGTTATCTAATTTTTCAGGTAACTGCCTTTTCAGGTAACCCCTTTTCTGCTTTTTGAGCAAGGGAAAAGTAACGAACAACTGAGAATTCTGCAGCCCATTTATTGGAATTCTTTCATTAAGGCGGTGATTCACCATGATGCTATATACTGTATGTAAGACCTCTGCTGACAAGCCTGCATATTTTGCGACAAAACGATTGTTGGACGTCATTGCACAAGCCCCAGGGCGACGCCACACACTCCCACCACTATATGTATCCGTGGGCCCAGTCGAAAAAATTCTCTGCGCACATATGGGAACCCCAAGAATGCAAAAATTAAACGATTTCAAACGCTCAAATTCTTTAACCAAACAAGACAGATATTTGTTATTTGGTGTGGAGCTTCCCCCTGGGAAGTAGAAGCAAGTTAACTAAAAATCAGCAATTAGATGTTTCTTTGGCCATCATGTGTGGTCATCAATTTAGTGATGAGGGAAACACTGAGAAATAATCCCCTCTTTAACCCTCTATACAACGATTCCGCCCGCGTAATTTACAAACTGATCAGTTGCGATAAACATTTAACATTCGGCTGATTGGTCGTATTGCAAAAACGGAAAGAACATTGAAAAGTTTCGTATTTTTTCAGCCCCAAAAGAGTTGAAACAGATGAAATTCAGGTGACGTCAATTTTGAAATTATGAATTTCGATGACGTGATGTGTCGTGTGGCGAGTGAAAATTTATCCTCTATTTGGCTGAGTGCTAGATTTTTTGTGGTGATCAGAATTTGTTTTTCACAATTTGTTTATTACAAATTATTGGAGAGTGCCTGAGGGCACTCTCCGATGAATTGCAATAAAACTAAATTATATGAACAAAAAAAATATTATTTGTATTTGACAGAATATGAAACATGAGCACGACAAATATTGGCTTTTGCTCTGGTACACTTATTGTTTTCAAAGCCCTTATAATGGTGTCTTGTACTTAACCAGCTAATGGTGAGGGGGCAGGATAGGTAGCCGCCGTATTAGTGGAAACGAAGCGGGACTCCATGTTACTTTACAAGAGGCAGACAATGATGAAATAGTTCAGTGAACATCAACTATTCAAATGAGTATGGTGACGTGGGGTGGGTGAAATAGAACTATCGCACCCGAGTATCTCTTCCGAGATCTGTGTATCTCAATAAGTAGGTTGTTGAAGAAAAGTGTGTCTCGATCCGATGCCAATATGATCGAGAAGGAGACCGCTTTTGCGATCACGGTACTATACTCATATTTTTAAACTGCATATCCGATCCGAGTATGCATGTGACAAAAAAGATTTTTGCCAAAATATATATTCTTGCAAATCATGAGTAATATTTTGGATGCGTCATGTATGTACCGAAAGCCCGCCCTGTCTAAATGATACTAACAGCATCGCCAACAATACGGGAACTATAAAGTGCATTTGCAGTGGAGGTAGGGGAATTGTTTCAGTGTTTGCCAACAATTCTTTAATCCGTTTCAAATACATCTTATGTTTCTTCCGCACCTACTTAGACTTGTTCTTCTACTTTTTTCAAATCATATACTTTATATACATTAACCCTTTACCTAACATGAAAAGCAGGCGTCACTTGCCAAAAAAAATATTGAATAACCAATATATTTCATTTTTTGTCTCAAAAACATTGGTTATGACCTCTCATTGGAACGAGCTCGATGAGCTCGTTCCTATGAGGGGTCATAACTTATGTTTTGGAGACAAAAAAAAATGAAAATTAATTGGCAACTTTTGAGAATAGCACTGACCGGTTTTGGTCGTTACGTAGGGTAAATTTTCTTTTCAGAGATTAGTCTCGTCGTGTCTGTGTTGTCTGGCTGTGCAACCGCAAGAAGTTGTCTGTCGCGCCGAAGACTAGGTACTTTGTTTTTCTCTGCACTTCCCTACCTATTGACAAAAATATCCTGATTCATCACCCACATAACACAAATCTTGGACAGCTTATCTCAGGTTAACATCTAAATATCCTCCAGCACAAGGGTGCCATGACGATGACCGATTGGTAGATATGGGGGCGGGGAGTGGGTATAAAACTACTTTGTCTCGACTGTGATAGGTCAAGTCACGACTGATGAAGTATTCCAACTACGCCAACAAGGCATGCCTTGATAATGTAGTTGGAATGTTAGTCAGTAGGGATTATAGTTCAACCTCCACAGTTCTTGGAAATTTATTTTGTGGATAAATACTCGCAGTAGTCGTGATGCGTGGGCCTCCGAACTTCTTGTTTAATGTATCGTACACCAGGTTTGGTCATGCTGGGTCCAAATCGGGTGTCGCAGTTTACAGGGGTTAAATTGATGTCCGAAATGATGGAGGAAAATTTAGGTTCGTATCAGTGCTCAGCCGACAGCCAGTGACTGTCGACTGAACCCCAGTTAGAACGTAAACCTTGCCACCCTATCAATGCCCTGTCCGTTTGGGACTGTTAGGATTCCTGAAGATGCCTGCGGCTTACAACGCCAAAGGGTGATCAACGATAATTCACTAAAAAGATTATTTATTTGCATGTACGAAGAAATAAAATATGAAACAAATTACTCACAAAATTATCCATAAGAATACACTAATTACGCGGATAAAAGTTTATTCTTTAGAGCCCTCGACGTCTCCCACAGCTAGCGGTGTCCGCTGGATCAACATCACATCATCTTCATTTTCTCACGGTTTGTGATACATACAAAGTGTCTATTCACTTCCGTTGCTTCCTTCTAGCAGGGTTAACTTCACAGTCATTCGGGCTTAACACATATAATGTTCTGCTTGTGTGACTCAATCAGCGTTCTCACAGTTCAATCACAATTCAGTCGGCGTCTACCACAGTTCACGATCACTTTGCGCCTTGCCTGGCTCTCAAGGGGTTAAGTTATTCTTCGCTTTCAGATATATGCTTACAAAGCTTGCATAAAAATACTCTGCAAAGTGTTCTCAACATCACCAATTCTCGCACCGCCTAAAACTATCTTATCTCGCGAGCTATTCAAGCGCTTACTCAAGCTCTTAATACGGTTTCTAGACCTCGACGTTACAGCTTTTACATCTTTGGCTACTATGCCACTACGGTTTGCAACCGTTAACAAACTACTATCGGTTGCTTACAGCCCTCACAGGGTTACGACTATACGCGGACTTTCAATCTCGGTGCCTATGACCCTCGACGGCCAAGGTTAAACTCAGACCTTCTCTGAGTGCCCTCAGGCCAACTGCCCACCTCAGAATTCTGCTCCACTCTTTATACAGTCGGAACGCAAAGTTTAAATATATTAATTCTGATTTAACGAGTGCTTTGTATTTCGATATGGATAGAGATATTAATGCGTATTTTGTTTGAGTTAGACTCGCTTGAAATTTCGTGGACACTTTTATTATTATGAGCTCGTGTTCTGTGATGTCTGGCAACATATCTCGAAGCTCTCCTGGCTTGGTAAGATATGCCTCTTTTGAAACAACTAGACATTTTAATGATTGTCTGAAACGGCCAGAACACGATTAAACTGTTTACGTTCAAATTACCCGTGAACAATCGTCAATTCAAATCCACGATGGACAGGATGATATATTGGTTTAGTGTAGCCATACCGAGAAAATGCTTGCCATGTTCCACACGTGTACGCTCACTTATCTCTGCTTCGAACACGCGAAACAATATTCTAGCCAATTGGACGTTAAGTTGACCGCATTATTTCTAATTGAACATTTACACAGCCAGCGTGACACAAGCAAATAAATGTTATTTAATCGAAGGCTCCCATAGATTTCGCCAGCAATCTTCGCCATATTACTGTGATTTGTGTTTTACCACAAATCTTAGGACTTGTGTATACTTTAGTCCATGCTAAATTTCATAAAAAAAATAACAAAGTTGTAATCCCAACGCTTGGCCTCAAATAGCGTGACATCGGGTACCGTAAACCCCCGTTGGCATGACCGACTGCACATATAACATAAGTTTATGTGTCGAATCTATTGGCTCGTAAGAAAGGACACGATTACTAACAATCTAAGACTGGAATCCACTGGCAATCTAAGACACCAATCCAGAAGAAAAATGATTCGACAGGGATCGTTATGAGGAGAGGCATCCTTTACACGTCGCAAGTTATTTACGCCCCCTCTCATGCATGCTTCAGCTATCTAGACTGTGATGTGAGATTATGGGTTGCGAGTAAACGTTGAATGGTGATTTTTTGGGTGTGATTCTGGGCGGATTCAGCCTGTTCTTTGCATGAATGGTTAATAAGGAAATATCTAAAAGGACCCTGGGACCCGAACTGTTCAGACAAATTCATTCAGATCCCTGAGTGCAACAAGGCGCCATATGCAATGCTTTAAAATTGCAGATAGTGTCTTGTTGCACTCAAGGGCCAAGTTGTAAGACTAGTATTGTGATATGTATGCGTTCATATTAGTGTCTGTGTCGGAGTGCATCACAATGACATATATCCACCCTAAAAGTGTAAACTATTATAAAGGGACTAGACTGGAATTTAAAAGTGTGTGATATACAAACTTATTTTCCATTAATTATCTACGTAATACAAATACCAGACATTCACAGAAAATATTTCCTGAATAACTAATTTTTAAAGCAATTTTTATCTTTATAACATAGCTTATCACCCCTCACAAGAACGGGTTCGACGAGCTCGTTCCTATGAGGGACATTGGATCTGTTGTTTAGGGAAAAATTGAAAAAATACTAAAATTTGGTTGGCGAGTTTAGTGAATAGCGCTGACCAGCTTCAGTCGTTACTATAACTAAAAGGCAAAATTTCATATGCGATAAAAAGATTCTCAACTTCGTCACGATTTGGAGTGACATCACGTCTCACTAGAGATCCTTTCTCACATATTTTTCGACAGGAAGCTACAGTGTCGTTGAGCGAAGTTTGGACGGAAAATTGCGACTGCGATCGCGATAAGACCGTGATCTGGTCCAAGTTATCTTACATTTCTTCTCCTTTAGTAAGGGCGAGAATTTTGAGTTATCTCCCGCTATTTTTCACGCACGTACGCGCAAGAGGTATTATTTCACATGTAATTGTCTCCATGGAGGAGAGGTATTATTTGTCGTAAGGTCATAAATAAAGACAAAAGACCTATTTTCAAAATTAAATGAAACCATTAAAACAATAACATATCCAAAATATGTTTATAGAACAAAGAAATTAATTTTTGCTCTCATCAAATCTATGTCCGTCTAGATTATCTCATAAGGATTTAGTACATGTTCAGGACTTTGAAGTTACCCCCTCAGTCTTTTTTAACAAATTAATAAGGTGATATACTGGGATAGAAAGTGAAAATTTTATTCAAACAAAAATGGAACCATTCAAAACTAATTTTAACAAAACGTATTTGATACCATTTTAAAAAAGTATGTTATAAAATATTTGATTACATGTCCGTCCATTATGTAAAAAAATGAAATTTGTGGAAAATGAAAATTTTTCATTTTTCTCCCATAGATCACTATAGTAATTTAGATTGTCATCTTTACCACTGTTTATACGCATGCGCATTCAGGGGAGTAAAAATAGTTCAGTATGACCCCTCTTGTATTCACTGTTCTGTAAGGATGTCAATCCTGTTTATTTCATAATAATTATTTAACCCTTTACCCAACGAAACGACCAAAACCGGCCAGCGCTATTCACAAAAATCACATTTAATTTTTATTATTTTTTCATTTTTTGTCTTAAAAATATAGGTTATGGCCCCTCTTTGGAACGAGCGCGTCGAGCTCGTTCCAATGAGTGGTCATAACCAATGTTTTTGAGACAAAAAAAATGAAAAAAATTAGTTATTCAAGAATTTTGTTTGCAAGTGTCGTCTGCTTTCCATGTTAGGTAAAGGGTTAATACATGGTACTAATGAAAACAATAAAATAGTATAATAATGTATTCAATGATTCAGCCAGAAGTTCGGAACTCTAACAAATGAACCATATCAGCCCCAAATGCATGCAGCTCCATCTTAGCTGATGGACATTTCTCTTACCAAATGCACTCATTCAGTAACAATTTTATGAAATGGAGTCGAAGAGTACTGACAAAGCAAATAAACTAACTAGTTTCAGGTACAAGAATGCCCCATGAAAAACCCCAACACGAATATTTTAGTTCCGAAAATCCGATGTACAAGGGCTTTTTCACCCCAGTCATCGCCAAAGATTTTTTGTTTTGAGTACGACCGCCGTCACTTTCCACAGGTGGACAATTTATCTACGAACGCAATAATATTAGATTCCAAACACTAGTTACAGGACTAATCATCCAACATTTAATTAATGAAGCACCGGGTTCAACGGCGGCTGTACTTTAACTTGTATGAACACGGAAAAGTCAAAGCAATATATGTAAGCTATATATATATCATTTATTTATATTGGAAAGTTTATGATATTCACCTTTGCCAATGTTTGCATCATTTCTGTACACTCAGTTCCTTGGCATTTTATGACCTCATTCTTTGTTTCGCTAAATTCTGTCGGTTATATTATGGTCTCGACCTTTGCATTGCTAGATTATAATGACCTCGACTCCTAATAGGAGCCAATACTATAGAACTTTTACAGTTGTATTTTCTGGGTTGAAAATACAGTAGTATATATTAATTACATCTCTGTGTGGACATTCACGAAAATACATTCTCCATTAGCATTTTCAAAGATGTGGCAATTTGCCAATTGGCAAATTGCCATATCTTTTAAAATGCTAATGATTCATTTTAGTCAGTTATATTAATAGGTAGAAAATACAATTGTATAAGTTTTATTGTTTTGGCTCCAGAAATCGATCCATGCCATTGTTAATTGTCTAACAAACCCTGTGACTGGAAGACTTGCAGATAACAGAAAACCAAATGACCAGAATTTGCTCAACACATCTTCACACTCATCATGATACGAACACATACATTCTCCTACGCACGCATGCTCCAAAACGTTTTCAGTGAAATTTTTACGTTCACAGTCATGCCGCACATACATACGCCGGCAAACGCCCACGCCCACCTTCTAACTCTCTGCACGCCATTCAGTTGCATCCCTTCTCGAATGAACAGACAGAAGATAAGTACCACATGACATCATGTGTCTCTCCGGAAACAGTTCCATTGCCTGCATTCGCATTTACTTTGAGGGCTTTGCCTAGCGGCCATTTATCACCCCTCTGTTCAAACATTAGCAAAGAAACGTTATCAGTGCAGCATGGACCACAGACAGACCACCGACGCTGCATCGATGACAAATACAAGTGACGTCGTGAAGCAAAAGAAGAACTTACAAGTGCATTTACTCGAACATGACAGGGTTGTATAGATGAATTTATTGAACAGTGCGTACTTCTCAGGCCCCATTGACTTACAGCTGTTTCTGGCCAAGTATCGTCTGCCTTGTTAGACAGACGGCACTTGACTAGAAACCACCCAGGTTTTTAAGACTGTATCTCCTCATTATTTACCGGACTTTCATTACCATAGCAGATGTTGCATCGCAATCCGGACAAGTAGGCTCGATTCCATATTTTAGGTATTAATATTAAAAGGCGCATATTGGAATATATGTCAGTGAACCTTAAAATGTCTATCGAAAGTGACTACAACTGCAAGAATGTAGACACTGTATGTACACGTGGTTGCCATATAAAGGTGATTCGCAACTTTACATAAACGAGCAACCCGTTACTGACTTTCCTCTTTATCTGAATGTATGTGTTAATAATTAAAGCTCGATAAAATCTTGACTGTCGATTATTTATACTTGTCAAAAATTCACTTCATATGTTATATATTGTTACTTTCGGTAGGATATATTAATTACATCTCTGTGTGGACATTCATGAAAATACATTCTCCTTTTCAGCAGTGATTGTAATCGAGATTTCCCATAATACACGTTATAAACAGGCGAGAACGTTAATATTTTATACTTAAAAATGACAGCACACAAAAATGACAAATTTGTAAACCGATCAACAGGAAGTATCCGTATGTTCACTTGGAATTAAACCAGTGTATTTCATTTCCTTTTCCTCTCCAACATATTCTAATCTGAACTTGTAACTTACATTCGTGACACTTAGAATTGCCATTCATTGACGGTAGTTTCCACTGCAGAAATTTTTAGGGAAAGGAATCAACGAATCATATATTACATGGTCAACCTGTACGAGTTATAAGAGTTATACCAAGCGACACAATGTCGCGTGTGACCCTGTACTTTGCTATTGTCCCAGGCTGAAAATAGATAGGACCTAATCAGACATGCGGTCTTCCCGGCATAATTGTGATGTAATCTATTTCTCATCTGTTCTGTTTTTGTAAGATTCCAAGCCATATCTCGTCTGTGGTATACACAAGAATCGCTTTTCAAAACGTTCATTGCTGATAACTCCGCATTGGAACGGCGAAAAATAAAAAAAATATCTGAAGAAATGTTTTACAAGAGTCGTCACTGGTCGGGTAAGGTAACGTATAACAGGTAATTTTAAAATGCTATCTCATTTGAGTTTGTAGAATTCCAATGAAAACAATATAGAATAAATTCAGAGGTTCATGAAATATACGTGGGATGGACGTAAAATGTAACACGTCCATCATTCTTCTATATCAAACGATAGATAATTCATGTCAATTTTTATAATTTAATGTAGAGTGGCTGCTTGCACAATAGAACAATAGAGTGTGAGGTGGCCGAAGTCTTTGCCATTTAAACCATGGAAAGATCAAACGATGACATTTTATCATCATAAGATTTTGTGCAGTCGACAATTGTATAGCTTCCATCAAAGATTATTACACACAGTCTCGAATACTCAATAGGAAACTTAGTTTGAACAACCCATGTGAGTATTAATTTGTAAATTGATTGACCTTTCTTATAATGAATGTAGCCTTGTAGAGTGGAATCTCCCACCCACTTTTCAATGGACAATTACGAATGATTTTTTTACCATAAAAGTAACAGTACGACAGCCGTGGGCTGGTCACTTTCCACCAGTGGGCAATATTTCTACGGATACAATAATATTAGATTCCAAACACTAATTATAGGAATAATCGTCACAAGTTTAATTAAGGAAGCATCGTGTACAACCCGGTGTTTCATTAATGAAAATTTTGCTGATGATGACGAGCTATATCACTGACACTTTTGAATGAATTTGCCCGAAACGGTCATCAATCGGTCAATTAGTGGAACTAGCTTTCACGTACAGTATGGCCACCGTGTACTGGTCACTTTTCACGGGTGGGTAATATTTCCAAGGATGCAATAATATTAGATTCCAAACACTAATTATAGTAATAATTCGTCAGAGATTTAATTAATGAAGCCCCGTGTACAATCCGGTATTTCAGTAATGAAAATGTTGCTGATGGTGATTTGCATTACCTGTTAAACGCATGCGTGGATTACGACCAGTCCTCGGCGACTGTACTGTAATAAAATACAACTTCCCATCCCAACTGATGCAAATAAAGTTTAATTTCGGCGTTAGACACGACTATATATATTTCGACAATTGGGCGGGTGAAAAGGCTATGACATTCATACAACCGGAAAATTATTCATCGAGTTATGAAGAATTCATTTCGACCAATCACATGCAAGCAAATCTCTTATCATTGAAGATAACTATATTTTTTCATAATTGAAATGAACTATCTGTCGCTTTATCGGAGTATGAATGTGGGCTGGGCTTGGCAATGTATATGATGTGCATAGCATGTCGCATTACGGTAAGTTTTTATATGAATGAATGAATGAATGAATGAATGAATGAATGAATGAATGAATGAATGAATGAATGAATGAATGAATGAAATGCTTCAGCGCGCCGAAGGCGCACGGGCACGATGTGGGATTTGAAATACCTTGAGACCCGAATAACTGTATTTGCTTATAAATCTGTGAGAGTCGGACGCGAGGGCCAATAATCTTATTTGGTTTAAGTGTGCGCACTGGTAGTAAGGTACTGGGGTCAGACCTCGATCTGGAAGGTGACTAGGAATTATGCATAACTTCAAGAATTCTGCTCTGTGTTTTATTTAGAAACGTGTGCATATTTATGTCAATTCTGAAACCGTAGTTGTTTCAGAAAGAACATTTCAACAATCCCCTCACCCTGTAAATTGAATGTGTTTTTAACCAAGATTTATTTCTGGAGTTTATATTTAGATTAATTTTTCATCATATCTAGTCATGGCTGCTGCTTTAAAACAGCCATGACTGGATTTGATGACAAATATCTTGAAGTCTCTACAGTGTCATTCTCTTGGCTTTTATCGAAACTGTTTACGTAATGGGTTTGATAATAACGGGAATCCAAGCTGTCCGTTTGTCATCTGTGCGAATGTTGCATTTGAATGAAATCAGTGAGTGTACGCTCGTTTAACCCTTTACCTAACATGAAAAGCTGACGACACTTGCGGAAAAATTCTTGAATAACTATTTTTTTTCATTTTTTGTCTCAAAAGCATAGGTGACGACCCCCCATTGGAACGAGCACGTATCGATGAGGGGTCTTAACCTATGTTTTTGAGACAAAAAAAAAATGAAAAAATGATGAAAATTAATTGTCGATTTTTGACAATCGCGCTGGCCGCTTTTGGCCGTTACGTTGGGTAAAGGGTTAAAGGGCTTGATTACAATGCCCACTATTACCAAATAACATTTAAATTCCATTTGTTACGGCCAAGATCTCATTTCCAACTTCCCAAGTGAAAAGACATCATTGAGCTTGACAGTGTGACGACGAGATCAGCTATTTCTACATTTGTATTGACAAGTAAAAACTAAGTCTCTTCCTAATTTGCCAAATTTGCGAGTCAGCATGATGCAAAAATGGTCCTATAATTTGGGAATGTTGGAATAATTGTATCAACAATGTACGCTTTGAAGGACAAATTAGACATTTAGCCCTTTGATAAGGTAAACATATGTACTGTCAATTTGTCCTTAAAGATACAGTAAAAGTATTGGCAAACAGCTGTTGGTACTTTTGTGGTAAAATATTACGCCGAAAATGCCGTGTTAAACTACTTTTTCCAGTGTCGACCATTTTGTTTTTTCGTTGTCCGACTTGAGAAAAAACAAGGAACTGATATCTGGTTTGTCTTCATTATACGCAAAGTATGTGGATTTGTCATACAGAGTATGTATGAACCATCCCTGGAACCTTCCCTATTTTCTGATATGTACAACATATTTTCATGATTTTTCATATATGATACAGCCTGGTGATTTACATTGGATTTTATATTTCCTTGCATCCTCTTGATGTACTAGGTGAGCCTTTTCTATACGGCCGGATCTCCATGATGTACTTAAACTTCTGTGGATGTTTTTTTTTCATATGGCAAAATCCAAACAGTTTTGGATCTCACCGTATAACAAAAAAATCAGCAAAAGTTTAAGTTAAAAGGTGAATTCGGTTGCTCTCCGACCTGAGCCATTCACTTCTTAAGTCTTCTGATGATATATTCCTTATATAAAATGTTCAAAGATTTCTGCACTTTCACAATAAGGCGAATGAACGGTTCATTCCAGTCGAAGTCAATCGCCTGAATTATTTAGCCCTTATGCGGGAATCCATGCATCTGCAGAATCAGTTGTCTAATCCTATTGGCAGATACTCACTGTGTAGTTAAGCGAGACTTCAGAAAAACAGAATCACAATTTACAGGCCCAGTTCCTGAATTTGTTTGTTGGCGATAAAACGTCTTAATATATTTTTGGTGGCTAAGTTTTTATAACTGCAGCATATGCTGGTTTATAACGTTTCTTCTTACATTACCTTATTCAAGTGACACTGAATTCTCTGAAAAAGCAGAGACAGACTGTATTTCTTGATGAAGGCCTAACACAGTCAGAGTCAAATCATCACGACCGGCAGAATGTACTTGCCCGAAGATCATCATTAAAAGCACTGACAGAACCTCATACGAGCTGATTGAGCCGGAGAGGACTATATTTGTCAATGTGGCCCGCGGTCAGGTCGCAATAAAACCATTTCGAGTGGCAGATTATACTTGCTTGAAGACCACCAACAGACACCTTCCCAGAAGTATTATTCGAACTCACCAAGCCGGAGCAGACTATACTTGTCAATGAGGGCCGTCAGTCAGTTCGCCCTGCAAAAACACTTCAAGTGGCATGTTGTGTTTTTACTCGAAATCTACTGAGCAATTCTGACAGATCGTGTGACGGGGTTGTGGACTGGGACTCGTCGACCCATTTGGTTCCTCTGCATCCTCCTTCCCGGATTTCTGGATGTGGCATTAACTGATTTTGTATACAGAAAATGGGGTCGTAAGGGATTACCAACCACACATCGTTCTTGGGCGCCAACACCATTTGATTGCTGTAGTTACAAATCCTTCAGGATGCCAGACTCCACTGAATATTTCGTTAAATCAAAAATGGCTGCTTTACAGCAGCCATGACTTGTTTTTTAGAAAAGTTAGACACCCCTGACCTATATCGTTATGAAAATCGACTTTCGATAAACGTATCTCCCTTGGAATTGTTAGAAGAGCGAGGGGGTCTAATTAAGAAGTAAATAACTCTTGAAAAAACCCTATGACATCAGTAGAAAATAAGCCAAGTTTCCCTTTGTTATTTTTAATAGACGAAAACAAGAGCCTGCTTTGAGGGATATCTGTTGTTTTCGTGTATCAAAAGTTATAAAAGGAAACTTGGCTTTTTGTGCCAAGCCGATAAGAAGCAACGACTTCACAGATAGCTCGTAATTAAGCAGATACTGTTCTGGGAAAGTGAGAACATCCCATTCTTCATGGGCTGTTAAGAATATCTATCAGTATCACACCTAACAACAGTCAGTAAGTGTCTACTTCAACGCTTTGATTAGCTAATGAGGTTTTACAGGAATGTGCAAGTTTTTAGCTCACCTGACTGAAAGTCAGGGTGAGCTTTTCTGATCACTCTTCGTCCGTCGTCCGTCGTCGTTCGTCGTCCTGCATGAAGGTGGTGTTTGAGCCTCTTTCTCCTAAACCACTGGCTACATTTTAATTAAATTTCATGTAAGTAGTGATTATAAAGGGGCATTTCGAATTTTATGCAAATTGGGTTTCGGCTCATATTGAGTAGAGAGTGGGGAAAAATGGCCAAATTTTTTGAAAATCTTCTTCAAATCAACCACCAGTATCAGAGACTTGATATGTGGTATGCAGCTTCCATTTGAGGTGTAGACTCAAGTTTGTTCAAGAGAGGTTTGAAGGGCAATATTTGTCTTTGTTCTGAGAAGGGCAAGAATTTTTGCCCCGCCCAAAATTTCTGTTTTCTGAACCCAGAGGCCGATTTGAGCCAAATTTAATATGAGGTATTATTGGGTTATAAGTACTTGATTTATGCAAAAAAAAATTTTCCTGCAGCCCCGTGGGAACCGCAGGAGCTAAAAATAGAAAAAAAATTAAAACGCCCATATCTCAAAAACTGCACGGCACCGAGAATTTTTATTTGGTGTGAAGCTTCCTTAGGACCAACAGAAAGGATTGGTAAAAAAAATGCCATCGGTTTTATCATGGGGTACTGTTTCGGGACTTTTGAAAAAGTACTGAGTCAGCACTTTTTAACACTGTAGGCAATGGGAAAAATATTAAAAAAATCTTCTCCAGATCCAGCAGGCAGAATCTTTTGATATTTGGTATGCAACATTGTAGGGTGGATCTGATTCAATTTTGTTCAAATCGCCCCCCCCCCCCGGGTTCATATTTGGTTGGGCTCAGTATAGGAGCCCGATTTCGAACTTAGTGCATTTCCGGCAAATTTCTTTAAAAATCTTCTTCTCCAGATACAGCAGGCAGAATCTTTTGATATTTGGTATGCAACATTGTGGGGTGGATCTGATTCACGTTTGTTCAAATCGCCCCCCTGGATTCATATTTGGGCTCAGTACAGAAGCCCAAATTCGAACTTAGTGCATTTCAGGCAAATTTCTTTAAAAATCTTCTTCTCCAGATCCAGCAGGCAGAATCTTTTGATATTTGGTATGCAACATTATGGGGTGGATCTGATTCAAGTTTGTTCAAATCGGCCCCTGGGTTTATATTTGGGCTCAGAATAGGAGCCCAAATTTGAACTTAGTGCATTTCAGGCAAATTTCTTTAAAAATCTTCTTCTCAAGATCCAGCAAGCAGAATCTTTTGATATTGGGTATGCACCATGCTTAGGGGGAGGGGGGGGGGTAGATTCAAGTTTGTTCAAGCCAAGTCTCTGGGCTCATATTTGGGCTATGGTAGCCCGAATTATAACTTAGTTCAAAATGAGGAATTTTCTTTAAAACTCTTCTTCTTCAGATCCAGCAGTCGGAATGTTTTGATATTTGGTATGCAGCATCCTTAGGGGGGTGAGATTCAAGTTTGTTCAAGCCATGTCCCTAGGTCCATATTTGGGCTCACTGTGGGAGCCCGAATGATAACTTAGTTCAAAATGCGGAATTTTCTTTAAAAATCTTCTTCTTCAGATCCACCAGTCGGAATGTTTTGATATTTGGTATGCAGCATCCTTAGGGGGTGAGATTTAAGTTTGTTCAAGCCATGTCCCTAGGTCCATATTTGGGCTCACTGTGGGAGCTTGAATTGTAACTTAGTTCGAAATGAGGAATTTTCTTAAATATCTTCTTCTTCAGATCCAGCAGTCGGAATGTTTTGATATGTAGTGTGTAGCATCCTTAGGTAGGGGGGGGGGGGGGGGGGGATTCAAGTTTGTTAAAGCCAAGTCCCTGGGTCCATATTTGGCTCCCTGTGGGAGGCCGAATTATAACTTAGTCAATATGAGGAATTTTTCTTTAAAAATCTTCTTCTTCAGATTCAGCAGTAGGAATGTTTTGATATTTGGCATTCAGCAACCTCAGGGGGTGAGATTTAAGTTTGTTCAAGCCATGTCCCTGGGTTCATATATGGGTTCCCTGTGGAAGCCCGAGTTATAACTTAGTTCAGTATGAGGAATTTTCTTTAAGAATCTTTTTTTTTTTAGATCCACTGGTCAGTATCTTTGGATATTTGGTACAAGCTTTTCTAAGGAGGAGCAGATGCAACTTGTTGAAATCAATTCTCTGGGTTGATATTTAGGCTACCATGTCAGGTGTGCGCCCTCAGGCCCCCTGGGGCCTCTTGTTATGCTTCCCTGGAAAAAAATTAGCTAATCTCTCTTACTAGACTTTTATTTTAAAGGAAAGGACAGTGTCTGTATTATCTGTCACGAGCACACTTTTAACCCTTTAGCCAACGAACCGACCACAACCTCCCGCGCAATATGCAAATTCAGCAGCTGAATAAATTGTGTTTTTAAAAAATTTGAACAAAACCATATCATGTGACCCCTCTTTGGAACGAGCTCGACGAGCTCGTTCCAAAGAGGGGTCACATGATATGGTTTTGTTGGAATTTTTTTTTTAAATTTTAAAAATGATTTTTCAAATAATAAATTTTGATATCATCTGTGTTGAGTGAAGGGTTAAAATAATAAACAGGAAAGGTTACACAACATCAAAAGAGGGTGAAAACTTTGTTTTCTTATTTTTAAATCAGTCCTAACAGAGAATAATAGTCAAACGTTCGAACGGATTGAAAAATTGTGAAATGTCAGCTTCTGTATCTGTATTTATATACTACTCTGCGGGAAAATGCCAAAAAACGTTTGTGAAATGATGCGTACATCGATGATAAAAAAAAAATAGATAACATTTCGAAATATCAATTTTTATATGAAATTCCCATACCCTTAGTGCTAAATTTACTGACAGCTTTAGAAAATTAGGGGGAGCTAACTTTCCTGTAACATTCTTCCAATGACGAAAATTGTCAGCCATGCTACTTAGCAAATTAAGAGTTATTGTATTATGGCTGATTTTCAGTCCAGAAACAATAACGCCCTCAACTTCGTCAGTTTTAATGATAATCTACGATACACCATAATGCAAATGTCAATCTGTTTGTAAAATGGGGAAAAATAAATTATATCTCTACAGTTTGCGTGACTTTGACTATTAAACAAATGCATGCACACTATCTGAATGATTGCCGAATTATATAAAACGACAAAAAAAATGAAATAAACCGACAATCCATCAAGATGGTTAAACTACTAAAGTTCGACCTTTACTTCGCGTGTAATAATCATAGAAATTAAAAACCAATATATGGTTTGAGAGAACTGTCAATACAACAGACACTTCTGGATGTTGTGTTTTTTTAAAGAAAGGATTTGAAGGCTGTAAGGAAATTTTAAATTTTCCATTCAAGATTGCGTATGTTTTGACATACAGTACGGCCGCCATGGTCACTTACCACGGATGGACAATATTTCCACCGACGCATTAGTATTAGATTCCAAATACTAATTATAGTAATAATCATCAAAACATTAATTAATGAAGCACCGGGTACAACCCGGTGCTTCATTAATTAAAATTTTGCTGATGGGGATTTTTATTACCTGGTAAACGCAGGCGTGGTCATCATTACCCACGTGTGGATTACAACCAGCCCACGGCGACTGTATTGTATGCTGTCCCTGTTCTAATTTCACCGAGTACGCGATACAGACGATCGATAGGGGCATGGCGTTCTGAATTCTGTGGGAGTTTTTTTTTTCTTCCACGATCATCCGGTCACGCTAAAAATAACTGTGGGTCGTCCTTTAGAGTCAAAGGGATACTCCTTTTAGACACCAGTTTTCACGTTTTAATACTAAGATGCCGAGTGGGGTGGGATATACCTCTCTTCCTCTAATGACCATCTGATTTACGACAGATCTTAGCGACGAAAACCACCACACTACGAGAAAAAACAACCTCAAGATGAATAGCCGCGCATTTCAAAGTTCAAAAAGATACTTCTGGGGTGATTCGTTCGATTCTGAAGGAATTAAGATAAGGTATATACTAATGAATAGAACCCTAAATTACCGAAAGGCCTTGGTCGACTAAAAAGTCGCAACCCGTGACGTCATTTAATGAGAAAAATGAGTCGTTGCAGGTTGAGATTGTCGGAAATCCATACTTTGCCGGTGATGTTTACTATGCGACAGTCGCGTGTTTTGTCACTGTATACAGCAATGCAAAAAGAACGACTGGCGATCCATATTATAGCCATACAAATTGCCAAATGCGTAAAGTGAACGGCCGGGTGGGGGGTGGGGGTGGAGGTTACCACCCATTGTCACTTTCTTGACACTTTCTTCTCGCACAAGTTGATTTGTGTTGTACACCTTTTCGGATGATTCAAGGGGCGACGTTTTTCCATGAAATCCATATATGAGGGTAGGCGCGAAAGATAACTCCTTTTCCTTGTGTAGTTTTGAACAAAAAACATTTTTAAACCAAATTTATCTTGCCCTCCGATACTGTTGTTTGTTACGATCATGTGAACCTTTCACCTGTTCGTTCCAAACCTAACTGGACATTTAGTATAATTATTATTCTCCATTTACACCCACACTTATAGGTGTCCGGCCAACAGAGTTTCCGGAGACAAGATCCCACATCTGTTACTTCTTGATTGATGAAGCAATAAGTGAATCGATCTTTTGTGAAACGGTTAATGATTATTAATATTGTTCTCGTTCACTGGAAATAAGACCCATTTTTGGCTGACAATTTTCGTCGTTGGAAAAGATTTACTGGAAAGTTAGCTCCCCTTTCTTTCTAAAGCTGTCATTAAATTTAACACTACAGTTAAAACTAGAAGTCCTGTCATGAAATGCGCACAAGTAGCACGTCGATCTGCGCGTTAATCTACGCGTTAGGACCATAGTAAGGCTATCCAATTTTGTACATATGGCTTGTGCATATTTATTTATTTATTTATTTATTGGTGTTTAAGGTCACATACTTATGCACAATGGCTAATCGTGACCGTGACAGTTTTACGGATGGAGGAATCCGGAGTACCAGGAGAGAACCACCGTGCAACGACGAGCAGCTGACAGCTCTCCAACATCGTAACTCTGAACTCTGCACCGCGGCACAGGCAGGGTTAGATTGGTTGAAGACATGCGCACCATCGACGTGTAGTACGCCTTAGTACACTAGTACACAGCGTCATCGTGCCCCCATGTAGGCAATCGGGGTTAAGTGCCTTGCCCAAGGACACAACGCGGGAGCGCGAATCAGTCGCTGAAATGGTCACCCGTGCAGTACGCCTTAGTACACTAGTACACAGCGTCATCGTGCCCCCATGTAGGCAATCGGGGTTAAGTGCCTTGCCCAAGGACACAACGCGGGAGCGCGAATCAGTCGCTGAAATGGTCACCCATGCAACAACTAACCGCGCTCTACGTTGCTTAACTTCGGTCGGTGATCTGACGAGAACTGGTTACCGCGACGCCACCGCGCCCCCTGGCTTGTGCATAGGCAATGTTTCAGCCAATGGACCTCCGGATAACCCGGAGGTCCATTGGCAGAACCATTGCCTGTGTTTGCTATGAGTAAAAAGGAGAACCTTCTGTGCTTTGGATGTCATTCGATATGGCAATTGCGCGCAATTAAGCCTAGATGAGCGCACTGTTCATGACAGGACTTCTAGATTTGACTGTATCATCGATATGCGCATCATTTCAAAAACGTCAGACATTATTCGTCTTAGAATACAAAAAGCGGGCTTTTTACTATTTTTTTCAATCCGTTTGAACGTTTGACTATTATTCTCTGCTTAAGCCCATTTAAAAATAAGAAGCGGCGTTTCACCATTTTTGGTGTTCTCTAACTATTTTTTCTGTTCATTATATCAACAGTGTGCGCATCGTGATCCTTTCCATTAATCCTTTGAACACTTGTGGTATCTTCCATGTCAGTCCATATGCAGCAATTAGACGAGTCAATATTCATTATTTGGGGGTAGACCAATCAATATTTTCAACGTGCAGCCTTAGGGCTGTTGCCGTAGAATAGGAACCGAAAGTTCATTACATAGCATTTACAGTACAGTCGCCGTAAACTGATTGCTATTCACGCGTGTTCATTGATGTCTACGCATGCGTTTAGCGAGTAAAAAAATCATCATTCGCAAAATTTTAATTAACCCGGTGCTTCATTAATTAAATCTTTGACGATTATCCCTATAATTAATGTCTGGAATCTAATGTCATTGTGTCCGTGGACATATTGCCCACCCGTGGAAAGTGACCAGCCACGGCGGCCGTACTGTTTGCTATGTAATCAAGTGGTACTACAAGTGGTTCTACAGACTTCGTCTCAAAAATAAAACATACTTCATAATTTGTAATAGACCAACGACACTGGGTCGAAAAAGACCTGGGCCGAGACTCACAACTACCTTCTACATTTAGCATACATGCCTGACCATAACATGAAGTTGTCCGCCTGTTCTTAAGTATACATACCCATGTTTTGGGGTGAGCTGCTCGGACAGGAGTCTGCAATGAACAAATTGTTCATGGTCATCGGCAATGTGACAATAAAATCCGCGGCACACTATCGCGGCGTTTTTTTCGCCGTTATCGATTACCAAGAGAATTAAAACGAAGAAATTTTATAACTTTCCAAAGTGTGATTTACTGGGATTTCTGGGTTTGATTATAAACGATAACTTCACAAGTGAATTATGCAATCAACAATTGTGTCATGTATCCGTGCGCGCAAACGAAGACACTTTGCCGTGGGTGTAATGGGGACTTCATTGTTTTTGTTTTTTTAACCCTTTACCTAACATGAAAAGCAGACGACACTTGCAAAAAAAAAAAAATTCTTGAATAACTATTATTTTAATTTTTTGTCTCAAAAACAGGTTATGACCCCTCATTGGAACGAGCTCGTTCCAATGAGGGGTCATAACCTACGTTTTAGAGACAAAAAATGAAAAAATAGTGAAAATTAATTGGCGATTTTTGAAAATAGTGCTGGCCGTTTTTGGCCGTTGCGTTAGGTAAAGGGTTAAATAATATAATTATCGTTAATAATGAAATGTAATAAACAGAGTAATCGCTTGACTGGACTGGTTACGTGAAATAATTCATTCGAAGCGAGGGACTATATTGCAAAAAGTTCGTGCGCATTCGCGCCCTCGTGTTTGTACCAACGTCCCTCACCTCTCATGAATTATTTCACGAAACCAGTCCAGTCAAGCGATTACTTATTCTCTATGTAATTGGAATGAATCATGTCTTTGTAAGGATACTTTGACATACAATTTTGTTGCCTCAAAATTGTATTTAGTTGTTGTATATTTCACTTTGGGCATTGAATCAATTTAATGTCGCGTTGTTTTTGTTTGGCCACAAGGCTCAAGCTACAATCACCAAACTGTATCGAAGTTTCAAACTGGGAAGAAACAATCGTAGATTACTTGTATCGTTCACAGTGCTTGTAATGAGAAGAAATGATTATTGAGTATGTTTGTATCGCACACAACGCGTCTAACGCGTCCATTGTGTATCGGCATTTCGCCTCAAGGTTGAACCAAATGATATTCATTCCAGTGATTCAACATTCATGAAGGTTTCGTTCCCTTATGTTTCGCTATATTCGAATTTGTGGTTTTTATTCACATATCTTCAGGGTAATACAAAAGTAATATGCAAGGGCCAGAACACTAAGAAAAATTCGTCCTCTGTGTGCAACAAGGCACCATATGCAATGCTTAAGCATATATGACGCCTTGTTGTACTTATGGGACGAAGTGTAAGTGGGAATTGTCGGGATTCAAATCAATGCAGAGAAAGTTTCTGTTGACACCAACTGCCTATTGAAACCATAATGAACCACGCACACTTCTCTTCTACCTGGGCCAATACAAAAAACTGTCACAATTGTATTTTCTAGAATTGTATTTTCTAGTTATGACTTTAAATGGGTTGAAATGAACCATTAGCATTTTCAAAGATTTGGTAATTTGCCAGTTGACAAATTGCCATATCTTTTAAAATGCTATTGATTCATTTTAGTCAGTTATATTAATAGGTATAGAAAACATACAATTCTAGAAAATACAATTGTAAAAGTTTTATAATAGTGGCTACTGGTCTGCTAGTGATCGAGTAGTGTCCATGGTTCAGTACACTATACCGGTGATTGAGTGATCTGCGTTGCTAAGTATTGTACTTGGCCTTTAGTGCCGAAGATAACTGTTGCACTTTCTTGATATTGCGGCACTCGGGATATTTGAAAAAGAAAGAGACGTTATCAATGATGTAGTGTGCGGTTCAATGTGGAGTCAAGTGTCACAATCGATAGAAATTAACAAAAATAAATGATGTGCTATGTGTAGAATGGAAACAATTTTGGAAATTCATACCGCGTACTTTCAAAAGAATTGGGCAGTGTTGTGTAATTACCTTTTCCTATAATGAACATTTGCCAAACAAACAGCGGAGAAGGTTGAAAATGCAAATGAGACGCTTCATTGATTTTTGCATATGTTTATATTAATTCAATGCTTTGATGTACCCAGCCCACATGTCTCCGTTTAGTAAGTCATTAATGAGTAATAAAGGTTATCGGGAGCAAACATATTGTTTTGAGATTAACTTTTAGTCGATATTTCTACACTCTTCTCCCACCAAACCTCCCCGGTATAAAATAATATATATAAAGGATTCGAATTCTTGCCATCGCGAAACTGGTTTTGAGGTTTCTGCGATTGGCGTTGTATCAGCGCGTTCATGCGTCGTGTTACAAGCTGCAGGGTGAAGAGCTTTAAAGGCCTGACCAAATTAGAAACTACGGCAAACTGAAAGAGGCTCGCTTTATTTTCTCCGGAAATTCATTTTAGCTTACCGTTTTACTTGATTTTTGAAACAAGAGAAGGGGAAAAAAGTACTGGCATTTTTTCACTATTGACATCCGAGATGAAAAACCCAAAACACTGCTCCTTAATTCATGATGTTCCATCAATTAGTCGATGGAATTTTGTGGCGTAATACGCGGTTGAAAAGGGCTCAGAGATCATTTTCAACCGTGTTTTACATCACAGCACTTCATCGCGACAATCAGAGAACACCAAGTTTTATGGTCATTCTAAAGTAGATTGTAAATTCATCTGTTCTTTCTAAACCCGTAATTTGATTGGCTGAGAGTAGGTTGGCTCCGTGCTCTAATCCAGGTAAATTCACTCTTACCGTACTCTAATTGCCGGAAGTGGGCCACTAGGAACATGTCTGTATTCAAGCTACGCGCGAGCAACGGCGGTAAACCGCTCCTATCAAATATCAAACACACCCTGGAGTTGTTTTCTATGGTAAAGTTTGTTTGCGTCCGTGATTTGAAGTTTACCTTGTAAATTCGATTATGGCAAATACACCGTGATCGAAATAACATTTTTTTTATTGTTTTTCTTCAAATAAAACGTGTTTAGAGATTTTTTCTGTTCTAACGATGACAGGATTACAATGCAGATACACGTCTGTTGTTTCGTTAGACATTCGGGACATTAACCTTTAAAAAATGGGTTTCCATAGACAAATTCCCTAATGTCTAACTCAACAAGAGATGTGTATCTCCTAATAATCGTTCTAGAAGAGTAAAGAAATGAATACCAAGGACAATTCGAGTATATGCAGGGGCGTCGCTAAGGGGGGGGGGGGGGGGGGGCATCTTTAACCTTCTAGATTATTTTCCCGTCGAAAATTTTCTTCAGGAAGGGCGTCTAAGGTATCAATTCTTCTCTTGCTAATAATTGTATTCTTTCTTAACCCTTTGAGCCCTCGTCTCCTGGAATGGTATCGCTTTGTGTAGACTTATAGTGAGATGGGCCAGTCCAGTATCAATATACAGGGGGGGGGGGGGGGATAAAATAATAACAGTTATGCAGTTATTATTTTATCATCAATGCTCCGTGTAATAAGACACAAATGGGACGAAATTATGCCTTGGACCGAAAAATCGGTCTTACGTGTTCAAAGGGTTAAAATACGTGATTTGCTAAGTGGTAAGTGGACTTGTGTCACACACTCAGTAGGTCAGACACACAGAGGTCTGTGGTACCCGATTCGAACTGCTATTGACCCCATTTTACAAGTTTAGATTATCGGTACGGCACGTGTTAATTAAAGAAGAATTTGCGTCACGACTAACACATGCATTTTATTTATCCTCTGATCCATTTCGAAGAAGTGTTGAGTACTTCAATTATAATCCAGACTGACTACTATTCCAACTACATCATCAGGGTAAGTCTTCGACGAAGGAATACAGTGATGATGGAGTTGGAATATTAGACACTCGGAACTTGAGCCATCACGGTCGAGACAAATCAGGTTTACACCATTGGTAGCGCCAGGATTTCTCCGATAAGGTGGCTTGTGCTCACCAACAGGTGCAAGGGGTTAGGCTATCCCCCAGACAAGTCCACAGTAAAGGAGGAAGTTGCTCCGACAGAGGGGTTAGACTTCCCCGACATGGGTATTGTATCCTCCGACGCCTACCTTTCGCACCGCCAGTAGTTTACCCTCCCTCGCGCATAATCGGTCATCTCCCTTACGCCTCTGAACTGAGTATACTTTCTCTTCAAGGGTATAAGTCAGAGTAACGGTCGCCATATTTTTCTGGGGACAAATGACAGGAAACCACACGATCGTTCATCCAATTTCTACAGGCCTGTCACTAATGTTTTTTGTAAATTGTTGTGAAGTCTGACATCAGCGGTTGTGTAGTACCTCGACTGATTTGAATAACACGACTCCTTAGTTTAGATCGTGTTTCTCTTCACGTTGTGGAAGCTATGCGTCGTTATCCATCTCGCAAAACCAATGGCATCGCACCGAACAATATTTGTTGGAACAGAAAGCAAATTAACCAAAATAAAACAATTTGCAGAAATGTTCAGACGTAAAGGTACACTACATGTAAACAGCATAGCCCTGGAGGCTGTCTTCCTACCATTCCCATATTAACCCTTTGAACCGTTTTTCTGCCAGGAATGTGATACGTCTTAATTTCAATAAATAGGATGGATGCTAAGTGCATGTGTGTGGTAGATCAATCAATATTAACTGGTCTACCCCTTAAATAATGAACATGGACTCTTCCAGTTTAAGAAAACTTCAATAAAACCAAATCATGTGGCCCCTCAATGGAACGAGCTCAACAAGCTCGCTCCAGTGAGCGTTCACATGATATGCAGTTTTCTTGAACTTTTTTGAAAAACATATATTTTTCGCAGAATTCTGACTTTGTAATATCCGAATTCTGACTTTGTAATTTCAGAATTCTGACTTTAAAACTCAGAATTCTGGCTTTGTTTTCTAAGTCGTTAAAACTAACTAGTTATAACGGCTTACTAAGTATTGAAAAAAGGATTAACATCTCTATCCACAAAGTGCATTGTCATTCCCTGTTACCTGTTGTCAGGGCATTTGTTTCAGATGCAACCAGCCAGCGTTTTTGTTCTGAAAGTTGCAGATGCTCGGATGAGGGGCTGTCCTCTGCCTCTGCCTCCCCTCCTCTTCCCCCTATATACCTCAGATTTCACGACCCATCCATTCCCTCAAGAAAAAAATACATTTCTTTACAATTTCTTACGGTTCGTTTGAGAGCGCGAGTGTATGTGTATGGGGTGGGGGCGTTGGAGGATATTTTGTGGGTTTAACGAGACTTTCAACAATCAAGATCATATCATGTGGGAGGGTTTTATGGGTGGAGGGAGTCCGAGTGGCCGGAGAGAACTTCCGAGCAGCTGCGAATAACTGCCAGACTCTTAACCTTACTACCTTTGCACAGGCAGTATTAGCAGCGGTTGAAGACTAGTGCACCGTCGACGTGCAGTATCCTTCAGTACACAACGCCACTGTGCCCCCACATAGGCAGTTGGGATTCATTGTCTTGCCCCCAAAAACAACACAATTACCGATGGTCAAGATCGAACCTTGTATATTTCGTTTTAAAGTCTTGTGCCTCAAGAACTGAGCCACCCTGCCCCTCGGTAGGGGTGGGTGGCCGGCTTATGCCCGACGATAAAGGGAACTTTGTTACGAAAATGTAAAACACTTTCGGCATTCATTCAAAGTGAAAAACAAAAACTGTAATATTATGAACAGTGGACCAAAAATTGTCTAAAATCACTGAAACGGTCTTGACAAAACGCCATTTTGGCCTTATAAGAGTAGCACGTAGTACTATAAGGCGCATTCTATTAAACTGGAGTACTTCGCTGAATCGGATTCCCCCAGAATTCTCATTTTCTACCTATTACAGACATTATTCTAGCTACTCTAACCCTAGCAGTTCATTTAGTTCTAGCTACTCTTGGCTACCGCTTGCTACGAACTCTACCCTCGTCCAAGTCTTATAATCGTTAGTCAGCTTGCTTGATTTCCCGTAATCTGTACCTACCCGTGGAGAGTTATCTCCCATGTGTACAACGAAGGCCTCTTTGATTTTCAAACCCAAAATGCAAGCGAACGGGGATAGGTATTATTCGAACTTATCGAGCAAATAAGCTATCAAGTAGTGACTCAACCAGGCATCGAACATTTGCTCGACCGAGTGACTCCACATACTGCTCTACGACTCATCTCGGTATTTGAGGATACCTACAACATGGCTGCTATACAGTCCCACCATTACTAAGTTCTGGTGCTAGTATGACTCTTAGTACCTATCATTCTCGTCGATGCTCGGTGGTTCTCTTCGGGTACTCCGGCTTCCTCCACCCGTAAAACTGTCACCGTCACGATTAGCCATTGTGCATAAGTATGTGACCTTAACCCTTTACCTAACGTAACGGCAAAAAAACTGGCCAGCGCTATCCTCAAAAATCGCCAATTAATTTTCATTATTTTTTCATTTTTTGTCTCAAAAACATAGGTTATGACCCCTTGTTGGAACGAGCTCGTCGAGCTCGTTCCAACGAGAGGTCATAACCTATGTTTTTGAGACAAAAAATGAAAAAAAATAGTTATTCAAGAATTATTTTTGCAAGTGTCGTCTGCTTTTCAGGTTAGGTAAAGGGTTAAAACACCAATAAATAAATATAAATAGTACCTATCATTTCGCTATTGTAGCTACGTGTCCCAGTTCATATCACTATCAAAGTTGTCTTTCACAACTAGAAGTAGTCGAATATAGTCTGCTTGCTCTAACGACTTTGTCATACCTTTTTCATGTTCCCCTAATGAGCTGTCGTGCAGTCACTGAAAAAGTCATTGCTCAAACTACTCGAATCCCATGAATTGGAGTTAATATCGGGTTGTTTATGGTAACTAGACACACTCCCATTTAATCGAACACACCTTCCGAACACCCCCGACCTGTTGTATATCATTTGGTGACATGGCAACCACGGGATACCATATACCCCAAGATGGTGGCCTCCAGTATACAACATGGACGACGAAAACGAAAAAAGAGCCCCCGATGAAATCCCAGAAAAAAGCCTGAAACGTGCGAGACATGCTACTAATGTGCTACTGATGCTGATAAATCACAAGCACCAGACCTTTTGTACGATAGTGTAATTGAAATCGAACCAACCCCCAGAAATGACAAACCTTGCTACAAATAATCATTCAAGAATAAAGTAAATATTATCGTCTTATCATATTATATTATTTTATTCTCAAGTTATTGTTTGTTACGTGCCTCCCCCCTCCCCCCCCCCCCCCCCCCCCCATCCAAGGGTTTCATGGAGGTCGGGTTTCAACGATATTTCGTTTTCACATATAGTTCAACGTCTTGTTAATATAATTAAGGCTTTTGGATGGTATTATTGTACCACGCACTATTTGAAAATGCCAGCAGTAACATACGGATCAAGATGTATTGGGGCCGAAGAAGTCAGAGTTTTTCACTTCTTTCCTTTCCAACGGACCTATGGATATATATCCGAATGGTAGCAACTATTCATAATGTTACAGTATTGCATGGCATTGGACACCACCCTCTACACTTCCTTCAGAATATCCGCTATTCTAGTTTTTATTTTCCACTTAGGATGAATGATAAATGTGCCCTTTGTATTGGAAAGTAAAACAAAACAATTAATCCCGGATAGGGTGTTGAGTCTGAGGCAAATGAAAAAAGATCTGCTACTTCCTTCCTTCTCTCGACAAAAATGAAGACCCCGGAACTCAGTGTGTGTGTGAGGGAAGAACGGCAAAAGTTAATTCTGGAATAAACGTTTTCATTGTGACATGTTCCTTTATCTTCAGGCATACCCTCCCCACCCCTGCCCAAGAGCACCGTGGCTAAATGCTTAGAGCATAGGACTTTAAAACGAGAAGATAGACGGTTCGATTTTGACCATTGGTAAAAGCATTGTGTCCTTAGGCAAGACATTTGTTTCCCAATTGCCCATGTGAGAGCACGGTGGCGCTGTGTACTAAAGCGTACTGCACGTCGGTGGTGCGCTTCCCTCAAACCGCTGCTAATACTGCCTGTGCAATGCTAGACTTTAAGTTTAAGAGTCGGGCAGTTGTTCGCAGCTACTCGTTGATTCTCTTCGGCCACTCGGACTTCCTCCACCCATAAAAGTCTCCTACATGATGTGAACCTGGTTGTTGAAAGTGTGGTCAAATCCCAATAATAAACAAATAAGCACTACCCACCACCCCCCCCCCTCCGAAAAAGCACACACACACATACGCACGCACGCACGCACGCACGCACGCACGCACGCACGCACGCACGCACGCACGCACGCACGCACGCACGCACGCACGCACGCACGCACGCACGCACGCACGCACGCACGCACCACACACACACACACACACACACACACACACACACACACACACACACACACACACACACACACACACACACACACACACAAAACGAACCATAAAAAGGTGTAAAAATGTAAATTGTATTTTCTTTCAAATTTCTTGAGGGGATGGGGTTACTCGTGGAATCCGAAAATCCGAAGTACACAGGGAGGAGGGAGGGGAGTGCTGTACTTGTGACAATTTCCCTTCTGGAGCATCTATAACTTTCCGAATACCAAATACGCTGGCTGGTTGCATTTGAAAGCAAATGACCTGACAACAAGTAACAGGGAATGACAATGCACTTTGTAAATAGAGCTGTAAATCTAAGTCGCCATAACGACTTTCTAAGTCGTTATAACGAGTTATGTAAGTCGATATGTGACTTTCAAAGTCGTTATTACGATTTACGTAAGTCGTTATAACGACTTTCCAAGTCGTTATAACGAGTAACTAACTCGTGAAAACGAGTTTCCTAAGTCGTTATAACGAGTGACGTAAGTCGTTATAACAAGTTACTAAGTCGTTAACGACTTAGATACATTTCACACATATCCTAAATACGCTTCCGTAATATCAGACATGACGCTTCAACTGAATGCATGCAATACTCAGGTCAAGTCAGAATTCTGAGTTCTAAAGTCAGAAGTCCGAGTTCTAAGGTCAGAATTCTGAGATTAGAAACTCAGAAATCTGAGTTCTAAAGTCAGAATTCCGAGATAAGAAACTCAGAATTCTGAGTTTCAAAGTAAGAATTATGAGTTCTAAACTCGGAATTTTGTGAATACAAACTCAGAATTCTGAGTTCCAATGTCAGAATTATAAATTTTAAGGTCAGAATTATGATTTTAATTTTTCTTTACGATGTCGCGAATACGCGCCCGTAGTAAAGGGTTAGCTCTGGACCTATAACCTTTGAAATTCCCGGCAGAAATTACCGATGTTGTGCATCGCAAATTTCTATTGGAAACCTTATGGTCTCGCCCCACCACCAGAAAAAAAAAATAGTCACACACGAGCTTGGCATTTTGTCTGCTGTCCGATTCAAAAAGACAAGTTGTCTTAACCCTTTCACCGCATACTTGAAACTCTATCATCTGATTAATTGTTGGAAAGGGCTCTCTAAGCCCTTTCCAGCAATTAATCAAATAGTTGGTTTGATTTGCGTATACCAGAACGTACAGATAGCCATCGTAAAATAGGTGACAATGGTCGCTTTCGCCAGCGAAAGTGTTCAGAAGTATCTGCAGAAAAAAGTTTGAAAGACAAACAGAAGCATTTTCGAAACGAGCTCTATTCAAAAAACGCTAAATAAGCAAGCGTTTATAGAATGGGACATATCTTCGCTGATGGTTAGCATCACTCAACACAGACAATGACTTTTTTTTAGCCTAAGGCTACAACCCTGAATGAAGCACGATGATACTTCCGCTCTCATTGTTTCTTCGGAGATCGATCCATTTTCCTCTTACATATCAATTTTATACAACCTATTTTATCGAAGATCGACTTTAATTTGCCTTCATCAATATGACAATTCAAGGAAATAAATACGAGAGAATTAAAATTATCCATTTTACCATCGGAAACACCATATCGGTTGCAGTGGCGAACATCGCTGTGGTTTTAGTTAACTTTTTAGAGTGGTGACGTGCGTTCAGAAACGTAAAGATATCAGAATTCGTCTTAACAGGTTCTCTGGAATAATACAGTATTTTAAATTGACTGTGCCACACAACATCCAACAACTGATTTCATACTTCACGGATTACAGATTGGGGCTACACTTTAAGGAAATTCGTCGTTTTCTCTCTTTAAAGCACCTGCGTTCGGTTAAGTAATTCCCAAGTGGTTTAATTAGCGCGATAAATAAAACATGGACGAGTGTACAAGTTCAGGTAAGTGTTATCTCATATGTACCAAACCTTTCCCAAACACAAGACGCGGGCGACAACAGTAGTTTTCACAACATTTATTACTTTTTTAAAACCATGGCTTATGATCAATTACTGGAAAGAGCTCGAAGAGCTCGCGCCAATAACGCTTTATAAGCTTTGATTTGGAATGAAACAATGGAAAAGTAAATATAGAAAGGTGGTCAGTTCGTTCTTAAGTATGACCAATCAAACTCTAAATGAAATTTTGACGAAAATGCGATTTGATTTTACACCCCCCCCCCCCCCACCCCCACCTCCGAATACTACTCATGTTACCAAGCTGTGGGGCGGACTGAAAATCGTCACCTTTATTTACAAATGTTATTTAACCCCCTTTACCCAACGTAACGGCCCAAACCGGCCAGCGCTATTCTCAAAAATCGCCAATTAATTTTCATTATTTTTTGTCTCAAAAACTCGAAGAGCTCGTTCCAACGAGGGGACATAACCTATGTTTTTGAGACAAAAAAATGAAAACAATTAGTTATTCAAGAATTTCTTTCGTAAGTGTCGTCTGCTTTTCATGTTAGGTAAAGGGTTAATGACGCTGATGAACAAATAAATAAATTTTATTTCAGTGTATGACATTTCCAAATGTGTAACCCATACTATGCTACAGTTGTGCGAATTAGAAGTCAAAAGTTAAACACATAAATCAAGAAGATGAACTTTTTCCAATCCTTTCTCCCCAACTTTGTGCAGAAACACTGACACAATTAGGCCGGTTATCCAAAGTTTTACCCGAGTGTCATCCCATCCGTGATTTGTTCACGACTACGAATTGGATCGTGTCCATGTATTTCAAGTCGAAGGCATTCTATTCCATATTAACATTTCTGTAGTCACTCATTTCTTAATCCGGCACGCATTAGTTTTTGTTGGGGGGGGGGGGGAGGGAGTGCGTTACGGTGACGTTTTCAGTCGATGGTCAGATGACATAGTAAAAACAAATTCAGTCAGCCGCATTAGCAATAAATTAACCCTGCAATAGAGCAGATCTGTCCTGGGTAATTATTACCTAATATCCTACAAATGGTTATTTATTTATTGGAGTTTAGCTACACTTTCAACAGCCAGTGCCACCTCATGTCGGACAAATTTACAGGTGGTGGAAACAGGAGTACCCGGAGAGAACCACCGAGCAACGGCGAGCAACCCTGAGACTCCACAACGTACTAAGTCCACACAAGGAGGGTTAGCATTGGTTGAAGGCAGTACGCCTTAGTACCCCAAATGATTGAATATGGTATAGCGTGTATGATCAGGGGCGTTGCCAGACTAAATGAAAGGTGGGGAGGAAAAATATTTTTTCTGCTGCAAAGGCAGCAGAAATATATTTTATCACCTCCAACTCATATGAATATCAGCAGAAAAAAGTTATTCCATCCACTTAATTTTACCCGATGTTGAGTCAAGAGTGTGTCCCCTTACAGGCCCAGAAGAAAGAAAATAACATTTCATGTCGGTTGAAGCACCGTGACTACCTTTTTAAAGACTATTATTATTATTATTTATTGGAGTTTAAAGTTACATTCTTATGCACAATGGCTAATCGTGACCGTGGCAGTTTTACGGGTGGAGGAAGCCGGAGTACCCGGAGAGAACCACCGAGCAACGACGAGCAGCTGTCAGCTCTCCAACATCGTAACTCTGAACTCTGCACCGCAGCACCGCAGCACCGCAGCACAGGCAGGGTTAGATTGGTTGAAGACATGCGCACCATCGACGGGCAGTACGCCTCAGTACACAGCGTCATCGTGCCCCCATGTAGGCAATCGGGGTGAAGTGTCTTGCCCAAGGACACAACGCGGTTGCCGCAGGTGGGATTCGAACCGAGGACCTCTCGGCTTGCAGCCTGCACCTCTACCAACTGAACCACCGCGCCCCCTTTTAAAGACTAAAGTACCCAGAAAATAAGACATAATTTTAGCAGAATGACCCATGAAGTATCATGGTGAGAATACATGAACTGGTTGTGGGACATCATATATGTACATATATAAGGTTACCATTATCCAGCAAAAGCGTAGAGGGGGAGAGAGTATTCCCAACCCCCCTCACCTATTGTGGCTACGTCATTGGAACGACTAATCCATTTAGGAAGATAGGTTTGGAAGAGTCAATACAAGGACATTAAAGTAACTTTGTTGTATTGTATGTGCTGTTTCCTCCTCTTGTGTATGTGCAAAGGAAGTGCGTAAAAACATTTCACAATGCATACTAAGGTCAACTCGATGATGTCTCGATCTGAAATATTAATATTTTATATCACATCTATTCTCTATGTGATTCCTCAATGTATCTGTCTCGAAATCGGCGCAACCAGGGTTTTGAAAAACAATCACGATACCCGGGAAATTCATAGACCATTGTATCAATGATTGCATATTATAGCTTATGAGATTACGGCGAAATTTAACTTCTTCCGAGACCCGCATCGCCGTTGGAGCTATGGTTTAATCTGTTGAACGGGATCGGGAATTTCCCTCTTACCCTGGCCCGTAACTACCGAAAAATATTGGGGGTGGGGGGGGGGGGGGGGGTGGGGGGTGTATCATCATTCTGCCCTACTGTCCGCGCATATTGCCCAGCAAAAATATCACCTTTTCAAGTGCTTTCAACAGTTCATATCATATGATAATAGGTGCCCTGTAGGGCAGGACACTCCACACAGGAAGATACATATATTCTAAATAGAATTGCTGCATTTACAAGGACCCCCTGGTCTCCTTTTGCATGGGCAGCAGTGCATATGAACTGAGATGGAAGTTGTACAAGACCATGATATATCAGGTCCTCAACATGCCCTATCTGTTCAGCTCTATTCTGTTAGGCAGGGGAACATTCTGGCAAATAATTCCTTGGCAGAGCAGTAGTAGCGTGGGCCGCGGACCGTGGTAACCTGCCCTACTTGCTGCCCTGCGAACAGAAGATCTGAATATTTTTGCCCCCCCCCCCCCCCCTCCCAGGATTTACGCCTCTGCTCTTACCGGTTCTGAAAAGCAGTCCTAATGCCCGGAATGTTCATGGACTAGAAATGGGAATCAAAGCTTGCGGAGCGCAACATTTGATTCCTGGTTCTGTCCTATGAATTTCCCGGGTCTTGGGATTGATATTCAGAGACGAAAACCAGAGAAATCCCGTTATCGTGACTGCCTTTCAAAAGCGAGAACCGAAAAATGCCCGTTCCCGGGATTAAACCATAGTTTTTATCACTAGAAATGCGAAAAAAACAACAGGAAGCAATTTCTGTACAGACATATTAACATTCTATAAGTTCGTCTTCTGGAATATAGAAAAGATTTTGCTCATTAAATAAATTAATAAGTTGATGTTTCATACCATTTTCTACGGTACCGTGATTACAAATGCGGACAGAGAATTTCGACCAGGTCGCAACAAGGTCTCTATTTGGTCGATATTTCACTGTCCGCTTTCCTCCCCAAAATATTGTTGAATCTTACCCGTTAAAAAATGAGACATTGAATCTCAAATGTTCGTTTTTCGTTTGTTTGATCCACTGAGTATGTGTGTGGCGACCAGATCACGATCTGGTCGAAAAGCTGTGCCAAATTATGCCCCTTTTCTGTGTCATTTCTTCGGGGTCCCGTTTCCTTCATAACATATCAAATTTACCCTGTTCACATCTCCCACAGTTACGTTAGGCACTGGAGCCAATACTATTGAACTTTTACAATTATATTTTCTAGAAGTGTATTTTCTAGGTATGGTTTTAATGGGTTGAAATGAACCATTAGCATTTTCAAAGATGTGGCAATTTGCCAACTGCCATATCTTTGAAAATGCTAATGATTCATTTTAGTCAGTTATATTAATAGATAGAAAATACAATTCTAGAGAACTTAATTACAAATTTTTTATAGTATTGGCTCCTTGTCGTTTGTCAAGTGTAATTGATCAGAACACCACTCTTGTATTGTTTAAGGCTGTTTAAGTAATGGCAAATTTAGCTTGAAAATAGGTGACATGTTATTTTCGATGGCGTCAAAAATGTAGAATAAATTGTTATAATTTTTCATTTTTTGGTGTTCAAAATTGCGAAGAATTGTTCATAAATACAGATGGACAACAAAAAAGTCACAAATTATTTTGTTGTTCAGATTTAGGACGACATTAAACATAACCTGTCACCTAATTTCAAGCTAACTTCGCATTACTTGTATAGCACCTTAATCTCAACTGCGTACATGGGGACACGGTGCTCTATGTATTAAGGCGCATTGCTCCTCAGTGGTACACATACCTCAAACTGATGCCGACTCTGTGTGTGCCGAGTTAGTAAGTTGGAAAGTCTGAGAATTACGCGCCGCTGCTCGGTGGTTCTCTCCGGGTACTCCGGGTTAATCTTAAGACTCTCTGACACGATACGACCCCGTTTGAAGTGCCGTTAACTCTTAACTCGCCGAGAATTTTCAAGATATTTTTTCATTAAGTCTAGTCATGGCTGCTGTAAAGCAGCCATGACTAGAGTTGATGAAAAATTAATCTAAATATAACAAGAAATCATGGGTGAAAAAATCCATTCAATTTACAGGGGAAAATATGTTTAAATATACCCAAATTAAACTTATATCAGTGACAAGAGAAACCCTAAGCTGGGCAGGAATATCCTCCGGCAGCATGCAAAGAGTTAAACCTCATAAACAATTTCCATCATAACGTAGGCACAATTTACAATTTATTCTATGTAAAACACGAAGTGGTCCATCAAGAACTGAAGTTGCCTGTACACATGAAAGTAACAAACACAAAGAAGAAAATACAGCTGCCAAATAGTGTGTGGTTTCAGCATTAACTGAAATATTGCGTAACAGAAACGAGGTGATATGTCGTACACTAATTACATAGTTTCAGCAGCTATTATCGCAAACACAAGTGTAAGACAGCCCCCTTTCATACCTTGACAGAAGAGATGCAACTAATATAATTACCACACTCATCAGTTATAAGAAACACATGTGATTACACACTGAGGTTTATTTTATTAGGAATAGAAAATTCCATTCGAATTGCGGCTACATGATAATTAACTGAACGTCGGTAGCAACACGTACTCTTTACAAGCTTTCTTAAACAAGCAGCAAAATTGTTGAATAGTATCTGTAGAAATATGCAATTATATTATACAATTATGTTAAATTAAAATAATATGGCATTTTGCATTGGGAGTTTAACTATCCTGCCCGCAGATACTCATACACACAGATGCACTCTGGAATTAGTTGTATTAAAAAGCAAACCAAATCAACTGCGTTGAGTGAATATGAACCCAAATGGGTTCATATTCACTCAACCCAGTTGATTTGGATTCATTTTAACCCCACTGCTTTTAGAGGGTAGTTTGTCCATAACATGCATCGACGGCACACTCCATCACTCACCCACCACTGTACACAAACTCACGACCTCCTAGAAGTGCATGCTTCTCAGTACCTAAGAGTACACCAGTAATTTTGTAAATACGAAATTGCAAAATCGAGACGGAATGAGGAAAAGCAAACGAAAAAAAAAATTGCATCTGAGATTCTGTATTCACCCATTTCATGTTCGACAGATGAGTTCTAGGAAGGGAAACGGGCGGAAAATTTCGATCGGATCTCGATCCAGTCACGACCCGGTCGCGATTCGATCGAAATTCTATGTCCGATTTTTAATCCCTGGAGTGTAGATTCAAATACAAACATCAGTGAAAACAGGACCCAAAGACCAATCTGAAAATGAACACACCCAGTCAATTACTATACTGTACAAAATTACCGACGAAAATGTGGCAAAAGTACTGGCAACCAACTGCCGGCAGGAGTTCTGCCTCAGAATATTACGGCGAAAATACCATGTTAAATTACTCTTGCCAGTGTCTACCTATTTTGTATCCGATCCTGGAGCAAAACTGAGGAACTGATATTTGGTTTCTCTTCATTACAAGAGAAAGGGAGCGCGGTGGCTAAGTGGTTACGGCATTGAACTTCAGACCAAAAAGACCAAGGTTCGATCCCCAGCAGGGGTAACTACGTTGTGTCCTTGGGCAAGGCACTTAATCCTGATTGCACACACGGTGGCGCTGTATACTAAGGCGTACTGCACATCGATAGTGCACTAGTATTCAACAAATGCTAACACTTCTTGTGCGGAGTTAGTACATTATGGAATTTGACAGCTGCTCGTCACTGTTTGGAGGTTCTCTCCGGCTACTCCGGCTTTCTCCACCCGTAAAACTCTCCGGCAGGTGGTTACCCTGGCTGTCGAAAGCGTAGTTTAACCCCAAAAAATAAATAAATAAATAAATAAATAAATAAATAAATAAATAAATAAATAAATAAATAACACGAGAAGACTGATGATTTGTCATATAAAGTAAACCAATTAATATCTTTAACATGCATCCGAATAGCTACAAGTTATAACTATTAATTGGTTATCCTAAAAATAGACTATTCTGAGACAAGTTACCTTCGATCAGGACGATGCTATTCTTTAAAAGGGTTGATTGTGCTCGTTCTGAGAAAACAATTTCCCCAACTGTACATGAATACTATAAAAAATGACACTTCTAACACAAAAGTACCGTTCGACACGAACGATACAATTTTGCAAACGAATTGATTGGGTTCGTTCTGACAAAATCATTCCTTAACTGTACATCAATACTCTCCTCTTAGTTTCCATGTTATGAGACTTTAAGCAGCAATAATCAGTACCGTAATATTTACAGCCGGAGCCAATACTATAAAACTTTTATAATTGTATTTTCTAGAATTGTATTTTCTCCCCATTAATAAAACTGGATAAAATAATCGTTAACATTTTAAAGACATGGTAATTTGCCAATTGGCTCATTGCCGCATCTTTGAAAATGCTAATGGTTCATTTCAACCCATCTAAAGTCATACCTAGAAAATACAGTTCTAGAAAAAAACAATTGTAAAAGTAGTATAGTATTGGATCCAGGAGAAACGACAAGTGGTTGCCGGTATCTTAATTTTAGCGGTAATTTATAATTCCGCATCAGAGAATTATTGCGTCAAAATGAAAAACAGTTGTATGCTTCAATTTCCACATTCTTCTCAGTTTCCCTGTCTTCATTAGACTCCTTTTTTACTTGTTGCTTCCGCTCAGAAGCAGGACTCAAGTTAGAGGCATCGCTCTGTGTCGAAATTCCAAAGCGCAATGAAAAATCGTTGATTATTACATTATGACATCGAGCACAACCCTTGCATCTCACACAGTGGATATCATCCTATAATGCCGCCTCAGAGAGTGCAGAAAAGAAACTGTATATGTTGCAGAATTCTATTTTTGTTAGTCTGTTTGGACATACAGTACGTGGAGAGTTGACTGTAACTAAAACACCCGCGGAGTGGAGTTATCAACCAAAGTATCACTTTCAAATTCTGTACATATGGACAAAAACACAATCAATGTTTCAGCTAATGGACCTCCGGGTTTAACCCGAAGGTCCACTGGATGGACCTTTGCTTGTGATCGTTATGCTTTGCAACAAATTTGCAATTATTGCTCGGGTGGAATTTCCACTCTGCGGGTGATTTAATGATAAAACACTCTCACCCCTACTCCTGTTCAAGTACAGTACAATGATTACTCAAGTGGACAAAGAGTTTCGACCAGGAGCCAATACTATAAACTTTTACAATTGTATTTTCTAGAATTGTATTTTCTAGTTATTACTTTAGATGGGTTAAAATGAACCATTAGCATTTTCAAAGATCTGGCAGTTTGCCTGTTGGCAAATTGCCACATCTTTTAAAATGCTAAAGATTTATTTTAATCAGTTATATTAATAGGTAGCAAACACATTTCTAGAAAATACAATTCTAAAAGTTTTATAGGATTGGCTCCAGATCGCGATTGCCTCGCGATCTAGCCAAAATTCGCTGTCAACTTTCCACCTCCACAGAGTACTTGAGAATGTCACCTGTCGCAAAGGAAACGGATTCTGTCTGGGCATCGCAGCGATTCTAGCTTCGATTCCTTTGCCCGATTCAATTCGAGATTCGATAAGAAGCAAACATCGAGATTAACAATGCCCTATATCGTAACCATTGCTTACTACAAATGTTAATGATCTCAAAAGATGTGGTTGTTGTTGTTCCTTTGTCGGTTTGGTGGCTCAGTGATAGACTGTTGGACTTCTATGCTGGAGGTCCCGAGTTCAATCCCCGTCCGGGACGACCCGCGCTGTGTCCTTGGGCAAGGCACTTTATCCCGGTTGCCCACATGGGGCACGATGACGCCGTGTACTAAGGCGTACTGCACTTCGATGGAGCACATGTCTTCAACCGCTGTAACCCTGCTTGAGCGGAGCTTGAACAGAGTTAGAATGTTGAGGAGCTGACAGTTGCTCGTCGATGCTCGGTGGTTCTCTCCGGGTACCCCGACTTCCTCCACCCGTAAAACTGTCTCCGTAACGATTAGCCATTGTGCATAAGTATGTGACCTTAAACCCCAATAAATAAATATGTAAATAAATAAATAATTTTTTTTTTTAATTTTTTTTTTTTATTGGCATCTCTAGAAAAATAGTACATTATATAAGATTACAACAAGATTTTTACAGTATAATGTATATACTAAGCAGTTCTCCAATTATTCAAAGAATGCATCAGTTGGGTAGTTCCATTTATCCCTAATACGCTTGGCCTTGCTGATTGTGTATATGTATAGAGAATCCATTTCAATATTTTTGTAGGATTTTATAGCTCTTGCTAGATCTGAGAAAGAGGGGATGGTATTGCTTCGACTGCAGGTGTAAATATCCTTTTTGTAGATGAGGAGACAGGTATTCCAGACATTTGGATAGGCATGCTCGGAAGTAGAGCCTAAACTATTTCTCCTTTACTAATGTTTAGTTGAATTTGCGGATCCGGACTAAGGTTAATCCTTTCCACTAGTGAAAGTAAAACTGTTTTTGAGAAAGAACAATCGTAAAATAGATGTGCGATCGTTTCTTTCGTATTTCCACAGAATGAACACAGCTCTGTTTCCGAAAGCCCACATTTAAAGAGTCTAGATCTATTTTGTGAATAGAATTTTATGGTTAATCTTATATTGTAAACTTTGTAGATATGTATCATCTGTTTACCTAAAGGTTTGTTTGTAAATGTATTGCCAATCATTATGGTCAAGATTTTCGTCCAATGCGGTGTTCCATTTCTCTTGGGTATGTGTAGGTTTTTTTGATACTTTATTAAGAAATATGGGATAGAAATGGCGGTTTGCTTTAGTGCAAAATATGAGTTCATTCACCAAAGGATCTGAAACAAATTCAAGTTTTGTACTATTAGATATTATATTTTTTCATGACCTTGGTATTGCATTGACCACACCGAGGTAGTTGGTGAATGGAATATCAAGGTCATATTTCAGCTTAAATTCTTGAAAGTCAGTGATGGATCCTGAAGCGCTATGTATATCGTTTATAAAGAAAACACCCTTTGTACACCAACGTCTGTAAAGAAACAGTTCATTATTATCCCCGCATTTTCAAAATGCGGGGATATTGTCGTGATCTCCGTCCGTACGTCCGTCCGTACGTCACACCCTGAAAAGGCTCCTAGGGTATTCAATTCGAAACGTTTAAACTATGCTAATGTGATCAGGTAACATCTCTAGATGTGCATGAAGGTTTCGGAATTTTGATTTTGCCCCCGGTGGTTCCAGTGGAACCACTTTTATCGTTAGACAATCAGTTTTCATCGAAAGGCCCCTAGGGTATTTAATTCGAAACGCTTAAACTATTCTAATGTGTTCAGGTAACATCTCTAGATGTGCATGAAGGTTTCAGAATTTTGATTTTGCCCCCGGTGGTTCCAGTGGAACCACTTTTATCGTTGGAAAATCAGTTTTCATGGAAAGGCTCCTAGGGTATTTAATTCGAAACGCTTGAACTATTCTAATGTGTTCCGGTAACATCTCTAGATGTGCATGAAGGTTTCGGAATTTTGATTTTGCCCCCGGTGGTTCCAGTGGAACCACTTGTATCATTAGAAAATCAGTTTTCATCGAAAGGCTCCTAGGGTATTTAATTCGAAATGCTTAAACTATGCTAATGTGTTCAGGTAGCAACTCTAGATGTGCATGAAGGTTTTGGAATTTTGCTTCGGCCCCGGTGGTTCCAGTGGAACCACTTTTATCGTTAGAAAATCAGTTTTCATCGAAAGGCTTCTAGGGTATTTAATTCGAAACGTTTAAACTATGCTAATGTGTTCAGGTAACATCTCTAGATGTGCATGAAGGTTTCGGAATTTTGATTTTGCCCCCGGTGGTTCCAGTGGAACCACTTTCATCATTAGAAAATCAGTTTTCATCGAAAGGCGCCTAGGGTATTTAATTCGAAACGTTTAAACTATGCTAATGTGTTCAGGTAACATCTCTAGATGTGCATGAAGGTTTCGGAATTTTGATTTTGCCCCCGGTGCTTCCAGTGGAATCACTTTTATTGCTAGAAAATCAGTTTTCATCGAAAGGATCCTAGGGTATTCAATTCAAAACGTTTAAACTATACTAATGTGTTCAGGTAACATCTCTAGATGTGCATGAAGGTTTCGGAATTTTGATTTTGCCCCCGGTGGTTCCAGTGCAACCACTTTTATCGTTAGAAAATCAGTTTTCATCGAAAGGTTCCTAAGGTATTTAATTCGAAACGTTTAAACTATGCTAATATGTTCAGGTAACATCTCTAGATGTGCATGAAGGTTTCGGAATTTTGATTTTGCCTCCGGTGGTTCCAGTGGAACCACTTTTATCGTTAGAAAATCAGTTTTCGTCGAAAGGATCATAGGGTATTTAATTCGAAACGTTTAAACTATGCTAATGTGTTCAGGTAACATCTCTAAATGTGCATGAAGGTTTCGGAATTTTGATTTTGCCCCCGGTGGTTCCAGTGGAACCACTTTTATCGTTAGAAAATCAGTTTTCATCGAAAGCATCCTAGGGTATTTAATTCGAAACGTTAAAACTATGCTAAGGTGTTCAGATTAACATCTCTAGATGTGAATGAAGGTTTCGGAATTTTCATTTGGAAAATCAGTTTTCATCGAAAGTCTTCTAGGATATTTAATTTGAATCGTATAAACTATGCTAATGTGTTCATGTAGCATGACTAGATGTGTATGAAGGTTTCGGAATTTTGATTTTGCCCCAGGTGGTTCCAGTGGAACCACTTTTATTGTTAGAAAATCAGTTTTCATCAAAAGGGTCTTAGAGTATTTAATTCGAAACGTTTAAACTATGCTAATGTGTTCAGGTAACATTTCTAGATCTGCATGAAGGTTTTGGAATTTTGATTTTTCCCCAGGTGGTTCCAGTGGAACCACTTTTATCGTTAGAAAATCAGTTTTCATCGAAAAGCTCCTTGGGTATTAATTCGAAACGTTAAGACTATGCTAAGGTGTTGCTAAGGAAATGCGGGGATACACCATTGTGTGTTTTGCACACAAATAACTCGATCTAGTTAATTTTTATATAATTATTATAAAAATAGTGGTTGTGAGAGAATTTCTGTCGGGGTTGTGTGATTGCTATTTTTTAAGAGAGCCCATACCTTAAGCACGTTTTTTCCAAAAAGGGTCCATATAATTTGAAGCAATAAGTATACCATGTTTATTCAAAGACTACATTTTGCTCCCCCCAAATTTTTCAAAATTATCGACAACGAGTGTTTTCCGTTGGGCCATTGCCTCTGAATCTAGTAACTTTTTGATCCATACAATTTTTAAAGAGCAACACAGTTTTTTACGTGGGGTAGTTTGAGCCCGCCATTTTCGATTAAGTTGATTATTACGTCACGTTTAATTTTGTTCCTTTTGTCCGACCATAGAAATTTAAAAATTATACTTTGAATTTCATCTAATATCCTATCAGCCGGATCAGGGAGAACAGTAAAAGAGTGTATTAAGATGGGGCTCGCTAACGTTTTAATAACTGTAACTTTGCCGACTAGTGTAAGATTTCTGAGGGGCCAATCTGCTAAAAGTTTTCGCATTTTGTTTATTTTTTCTGAGAAGTGTTTATAGAAGTAATTGGCCGAATTTAGTTAAAATTTTATGCCAGTTATGGTAAACGTTTCGTTATGCTTCCACTGTACATGTTTTTCTGTTTCCAGTTCAGTCCCACAGCCACGCCGAGATCCTATCCAAACGATATGAGTTTTATCAAAGTTAACGCTTAATCCGGATATCGCAGCGAAGTTGTCAAGAGAATTTAAGGTCTCGTTTAGGGAATAATGGTCGTCATCTAAGAATAGAGTACTGTCGTCAGCGTGTTGGTTGATTACATACTCCGAGTCATTAATTTTGATTCGATTTATTTTGGGATTGAATTTAAGAAGTGAGCCAAGTATTTCGACGCACAAAATAAACAGGTAAGGAGACAATGGGTCCCCTTGACTTACTCCCCTCTGAATATTAAAATAATCTGAAGAATACCCATTTTTTTATAATGCAGCTAGAAACCTCGCCGTAGAACGTGTTGAACCACTGAATTAAGGATTCGCCAAAATTTAAAAACGTAAGAGTTTTTCTAATAAAAGACCATTCAAGTGAGTCAAATGCTTTTTCGAAGTCAACTAGAACTAACATTCCTGGAATCTTCATAGATTCGCATTTTTCAATTACTAGTAAGTCAGAGACCAATCGCGTGGATTCACCTATGAATCTTCCTTTCATGAATCCCAGCTGACTTTCGGAAATTAATTAATTAATTAAATAAATAAAATTTGTCGGTTTTGAGCCATGTTTACAAACAAGGGTCATGTCATAAGATCCTTCAAGCAATATCATGATGTGTATATGAACCAGTGTATCGAATTTCCAGACATGAGTGGCATATGAAGTTGACAATTTTCAGGAAAAATGGATGTGTGGTTGGAGGGACGGGTCCCATCTAATGCGAAATATTTTTCAGCCCCTACTCACTCATTGACAGAAGGTACTATTAACATTAACGACGGAGTTATTTCTAGGGGTGACCGATTGGGGTTTGGGAGTGATGTAAACTGCACTGGTCCCGATTGTGATGGTTCAAGTCCCAGCCCATAAAAGATTCCAACTGCATCATCAAGGCATGCCTTCGCCGTGGACATGCCTTGAAGATGTTGCATTATTAGTTCGTCGGGATTATAGTTATCCCTTTACCTAATACGAAGGGAAGACGATACTTGCAAACAAAATTCTTGAATAACTATTTTTTTCATTTCGTTCGTTAAAAACATAGCTTATTGAGCTCGTTCCAACGAGGTGTCATAAGCTATGTTTTTGAGACAAAAATGAAAAAAATAATGAAAATTGAATGGTAATTTTTGTGAATAGCGCTGGCCGGTTTTGACCGTTACGTTAGGTAAAGGTTTAAAACTCTCAAGTCTTGGGGATTTATTTCTGGATAAATAAAATATACACGAGGTAATCATGCATGCCACTTCCAATTTAGTTAACACATGCCGTACTGGTAATCCAAATTGGTCATTTTGGGACCCCAACAGCCCACATCGTGTTCTACAGACCACCATTTGTATGACCGACTGTGCGTGTAATACGAGAAAGAACATGATTACAAGCAAGAATGAATCGATAAGTAAGACTTCTGTTCAGATAAAAATGTCCCGACTGAAAAATTATTGGCGGCTTCATCTCCCCCCCCCCCTCCCCCCCCCCCCCCCCCCAAGTTACTCGTATTCGCAGGACTTGCTTTGATTCTTGCTAATGGTGTTCAAGAATGTTCTGGAAATATATTCCTCATGTCTTGCCTGTACCCCCAGACCAACCCCGTATGATATCTGTCTATTGCCAACTTGATTCCCTGGAATCATGTCCGCGAAATTCAGGTTAAATTCGCCTCATTACCCTGCCCTTGTCTCTTTTTCTTTGTTATTTTTCTGAACAGTAAAACCCCAGTTTTTTCGATTGGTTTTACAGTTCAGTCGCCGTTGACTGGTCGTAATCCACACGTGGGCAGTGATGTCCACGCATTCGTTTGCCAGGTAATAAAAATATTATTGCGTCCGTGGAAATATTGCCCACCCGAGGAAAGCGACCAGTCCACGGGGGTCGTACTGTATATGATGTTCGTGCGGGCGTGGTGATTAGTCGAATGTATAGAAAACCTTGAGAAAAGATTATCAGCAGAATATTAGTTACAGATTAACTCTTAGCCCGCTAAGTATTTTCAATATATTTTTCATCATATCTAGTCATGGCTGCTACACAGCAGCCAAGACTAGATATGATAAAAAAAATCATCTAAATTTAATTCAAGAAACCATTGGTGAAAAATCCCTTCAGTTCACAGAGTGGAAATTTGATTAAATGTACTCGAATTATACTTATTTCAATGGCAAAGGAATTTCGTCCTGGGCAGGAATATCCGCCAGCATTATGCAAGGTGTTAATAAAAATATACAGTCGTGAATGTTTATAAGTAGCCCTCTGATTTGCGATTATCCGTTTACTGAATTTTCCCGTTTTGTGCGATTGTTTCCTTTATTCGAATTTTTTGGGGTGAATGTTTATCAACAAATACTAACTGGGAATGATCTGCTGTGCAAACATGTCTCTTCTTTTAGCCCAATGAATCAGATCCGTAGTGATATGATGCCAGCTTCTGAAAGTTACCCATTATTTTCGGTGCATTATTTTTAGCTATTTGAGTCCATGACGATCGAAAGCTGTTGACACCCAGGGCGGTCGCGAAGATAACCAATTTGGGAGAAGGTGTCAACCCGATTTCTCCCCATTGTGATGGCGCAAGTCTCGGTTGCTGAAATATTCCAACTACATCGTTTAGCTGCACCTTCGTAGATGACGTAGTTGGAATTTTAGACTGTCGCAAAACTCGTCAAAAAAACCGAAGCGTTCATGGATATTATTGTGAATAAATACACGTAGCAGCTCTGATGCAATGAGTTCCCAACAACTTCTTTATTCAGCACATGCCGAACTTCAAATTGATTATGGTGCCCTTCCCTCCCGACCAGCCCAAATCGAAATCCACAGACCCCAATTTATTTGACCGACTGTGTTTGTGACATAATCCCAAGTATCAAATCTAGTTGCGAAAGATAGTACATGATTATTAGCAAGAGCGAATCGATATCTAAAACTCCAATTTTAAAAGGCATCAAGCAACAAAGGATACTACCGCAGACAACATCGATTCTCCGTTTACTCCTTGGGTACAAACTCTGAATTTCTTACTACAGAACACATCTACCCTATACAGCGCTGTACGATTAAATTATTATACTCTTTTATAACAAGTGGGGGTTTCAACCTGTCATCTGCACATGATCGGCCTTTTTTTTTCTTCCGCAAAGGTATGCATACATTTAAACATTAGTGGTACAGGTCTTTGGAGTGGTCTGTCAAACCAATTTTTCAAGATGGAAACTATTTTAATCACATTAAAACATGAACAAACAGTATTTCGGAGTCTTGCAAAAGTTCATTTATTTTATAATCTTAGCTATCTTCTTTCGTTGCATCCACATGAAAATAACCAAGTACACCGTCTCGTCCCTCTTCAGAAGAACTTTCAAAAATGTCGTCTGGCTTTTTTTGTTACTCACATATTCGTTTTTTTTTTTTTTTTGCTGTTGAGTTGATATCATCCTTTGTGTTAATTAGCACTAATTGTAGTCTGCACAGTTCCTAAATATATTCATGTTTACTTGTTTCCTTACATTTCAAACCTGCCGCAACTTTAGACGTAATTACCTTCTTGGTTCAATTTTCAAACAAGATTTATCTCCTTTGGCTTAGTATAACGTTACGTTCTTTTATATATCCCAGTACAGCAATGTGTTCGTCGACAAGGTGAACAACCACAATACAACAAAATCGTCTTTACAGTGCGATAAAACGAAATTAGAACTGATGTATGTGTGTCACGACCAGTCCGCGAGCGGGTCGAGAAAGAGGCCACACTCTAAAATCAGTTGGGTTAAAAATCAACCCAAATAAACAACTGGGTTGAGTGAACACGAACCCAATTGTAGCATAAGTATAGTTATCATAATAGATCACAAACGTCCATAAAGATGCGTACTTTATTAAACTTTAGGTCTGTCCTTTCAACTTCAACGTTATAGTCGTGCAGCAATCTTTTACCAAACATGAAAAGCAGACGACACTTGCAAAATAAATTCTTGAATAACTAATTTTTTTCATTTTTTCTCTCAAAAACATAGGTGATGACCCCTCTTTGGAACGAGTTCGACGAGCGCGTTCCAAAGAGGGGTCATAACCTATGTTTTTAAGACAAAAAAATGAAAAGAATAATGAAAATTAATTGGCGATTTTTGTGAATAGTGCAGGCCGGTTTTGGCCGTTACGTTGGGTAAAGACTAAAGACTTAAATATTGTGGCATTAACAGACATGTCACAGAGCACTGCACCCGAACCACCCTGTGATTTCTTCAGATTCACCTTGAAACAGATGGTATTCCTCATCGGAAATGATAAAAGAGAGAAATGTTGGATACATTTATATCTACGTTTCGTTCCTTAGGTGCAAAAAGGTACCATCTGCAATGCGAAATCATTGTAGATGACACCTTGATGCACACAATAGACGATTTGTAAATAAACTGTGACATTTTGTATGTATTTGTGTTTGTCATTGTCAATATATATTTTTATCATATTGGATGTGCTATTTTCAATGTAAATTTTGTTTACTAAAGTGAAATGAACTTTAAGTCATAACCTTCGATCAGGCCGATAGAGAGTTCATTAACAGTTCCCCATCGCCCCACTGTATTTCCATACTAAAATTAAGAAAGTTGGACAAACGGGATGTCTCCCCACAAATACCGTTTGTATCGACAAGATAGTGCTTTAGATGCTGATATGGTGTCAAGCACCAATACATAAATAAATAACTGGCTTACATGTTTTGTCTTTATTTTTTTGCTTTATGGGAAGATTAAGAAGATGTGATTGTTGAAGTCGATCTATAGTGTTGAATTGACTTTCATTGTATTATTAATAAGAATTGTAAAATGCTATTTCTTGCACATCAGCCTTTATTAATATCGAAAGCCATAAAATATTTTGATTTTCTGGACAGAAGAAATAGGGTCCATCCCCGGTTATTAACTTCTATTTCATCTTTCTCTGATGTCCAGTGAAATTATCTTTTGTCGTTTCGGGGAATGTCACACTGCTTCAGGGGTTGCAAGTTCCAAAAGTCCGATACCGACCGATATTATTTCCGGACTTGAGTGCTTAATGATCTTGGATAGCCCGTCGGGCACAGGTGTTAGGGGTTACTTATTCTTGTGCCTCATATTCTATCGATTTATACGGCGGTAATCATTCCAGACGTTTTTGCGTCGTCTGCAGTACACATCGTGTCCGCTGTAACAGCTCTTGTGTTTACCGCTTTATCTAACACGACTAGCAGACGAGACATGAAAAAATAAATCTCGAATAAGGCCCCACAAAGTAGATCTTCTGTTTCTCGGGCCATTTTATGGAAAATTGCATGTGGACAGACGGTTTTTTATTTATCTTTTTAGGCCTCATAATCTACAGAACAGCTTGGGTGGTGGTGCATTTCGTCCTTTGAGTACAAGAAGTATTTTGCAATGCTAAATCATTGCAAAGCCCAGCTGCACTCAAGGAACAAATTTATTAATATTATTAACTGGGTAAAATATCAGACATAAAACATTTAATATTTATTTTTTAAGTTTACATTGGTTATAAAAAGAGAGCATGTGGCACCGAAAAGGACCATGCGGGAGGGCCAGAGAAACAGATTTTTAACTTTCTTAATCCTAACTAAAAATTGTTTGCCACCAAAATATGGCTGATGGCCACTCACTGGATCGAACTCAACCAGTCCGTGCCAATGAGGGGGTCATAAGCTATGTTTTTGAGACAAAGGTTGAAAAAGAAAATAAATACAAATTGCTATTCATGCGAGTAGCGCGGACCAGCTTTGGTCGTTACGATCGGCGATTGATTGAAACATTGAAAGCATTTCAACTTTCTTTACCTTGCTATTAGTTAACCACGAGCTACACTGTTTTCGGGGGTTAGAATGTATCAGTGAATTGCTCTTTGTTCGAGGCTGACTGCAGAAATTTCGGGCCCGTGGTGAATTCTGTTATAGGGCGCGGGCCTTTGGAAGTCTGTAACTCACGCTATTGAATATAGGGTTTGAATCCAGAAACGGCGAAAGCGAATGGGGTGGGGATATAAAAGGGGGTAACTGGGGATATGACGGCCTTCTGCGAGTTTTACTGTCCATACTCGATAAATTTCTCGGGATATCACATCTTTGAAGTGCAACATTAGCCATTTCCTCGAATCCCACTGCCAAGCGAAATGAGTGAAATGAGTTTCTAATATACAGAAAACAGATTGAATGTCGCTGTGGTTTTTAACTTTCGTTTATAAATGACTTCTAATTGAATGGCCAACCTGTGTTGCTAGTCCTGGTCTACACCCCCGTCCATTCATTGGTCCGGATTTACGAGCCAGGATCTCCGCCCTCTCACCCGTAGTAGTTTTGTTACTCTATTTATTGGAGCGTGCCCACCGCCGACAACGATAATTAAATTATAATGATTTAACTTTTACCCAACGTAACAGCCAAAACAGGCCAGCGCTATTCTCAAAAAAGGCCAATTGATTTTCATTATTTTTCCATTTTTTTTTTTGTCTCAAAAACGTAGGTTATGACCCCTCGTTGAGACGAGGTCGTCGAGCTCATTCCAACGAGGGGTCATAACCTATGTTTTTGAGACAAAAAATGAAAAAAAATAGTTGTTCAAGAAGTTTTTTTGCAAGTGTCGTCTGCTTTCCATGTTAGGTAAAGGGTTAACTGAATTCATATTTCATAATTAATTCGTAAAATACTCGGATAAAGATAAAGGTAACTTTACATACAGAAAACACTAATCGAAACTCGTTGAGTTGGTGTTGCTTTTAGTTAGGTCTCGTCTGTCTGTTCAGACAGACGAGATTTGACTAAAACCAGCGACTAAGATTATCCAGCCTTTTCCTTCCATCATTACCCGAACCGTCAATATCAACGCATATGCTAGACAACGTCGCAAACGATTGGACTAAACATAATGCTTCTAGAAGTTACACACTATCCGATTATTCTTTTTGATATTGTGGCATTTTGAGACAACGTAGCTCTCGATACATACTGCCACGCCTTCGTCAACTTATTCCGATGAGGCCTTCATAGTCAATACAGAAAAAATGAGAAAAAAGAGAAGCAAAACTCCAATTCTATGAAGAAAATGCGACTTTCAAACCGGTTAGGTATTGGTTTAACATTTTACGTTGCACGACTAGCAGACCACTCTTGCATCAATCAGTATCTTGAATGGAATGACTAAGTAACTTCGCTTTTTACTCCGAAACATAGTTTATGATCCCTCATTTGAACGAGCTCGTTCCAATGAGGAGAGAAGCTATATTTGGGATGCAAAATCTGAAAAAATGTTCAAGTTTAACAACGATTGTTATGAATAGCCCTCTCCGAATATGCACGTTACGTTAGCAAAGGGTTAAGCACCAACCAATTTATCTCCATTTGGTTGATGGTTATAGGGTGAAGGTATTTCTACATCAGATAATTAATTTCTGCAGAACATATCGGTCTACCTTCTCACGGGAATACCGCATGAATTATCATTTGTCACAACAATCAAAACGTAATACCAACATTCTCTTACATTTCTTGGAACCCTAATCAAAGTAATTTCAACCAGACGCTTTTTTAAGGTTTTCCGTTCGGGGAAATTTATCACTTCCTTCAAGCAACCAAAAACAAATAAAAATACATATCGCTCAATACTTGCAACTGGACCGTTTCACGGTTCCAGGGCAGAAACTCTTTCAGAGAGCGAAGAACAATATATACTGACGAAAAAAAGAAACGCAAGTTCAATTTTGGTAATATCATTTTTTTATCCGCAGACCAAATGTAATAAAATTTGACACATAGCTTCCTCAGTGTACTGTCTAAAGAGTCTTTGGTTAAAATTCAGTCAGCCATGATCACGTGCGCCGATGCATGCTTTCAGCAGATTGTTTGGCAAAGCGTGCATCCAGAGCACTCCCACGTGCTATGGGCTTGAAACCCATACCAAATCGAAGTTTTGAACAGTACACATCGATTGCACAACATTTCATTTCAACTCGATTGAAACGCAAAATGCCGCGAATGTCCGATTTTGATAGGGGTAGGGCTATTGCTCTAAGTATGCAGGGCCAATCACAACGTCTCGTCGCCCAACAATTTGTGGTCCAGGAGTCAACGATAGTTCGTTTAGTTGGGCGTCTCAGAACCACAAGAAGATTAGCTGACCGTCCCAGGAGCGGATATCCGCGCCTTACATCGCCACGTCAAGATAGAAGCATACGTCTCTCGCACTTCCATAACCGATTTTAGATGGCGACAGAGACGGCGAGTCAGGTTGTAGGCACTCATGGTCGCCGAGTGTGTCCAAGAACAGTTAGGAATCGGTTGTGGAAGTTCAATTTAAGGCCACGTCCCTATGTTGGTCCGTAACTTACACCCAGGCGATGTCAGCGTCGATTGCAATGGCTGCGGGCGCATGCACCAAATCGGTTTCTCTTGGCCCACTGGAGACGTGTATTATTCACGTACGGGTCTTGATTCACGCTTTACAGGTCAGATGGGCGACAACGTTTCTATCGACGTCGAAGTGGGTGTATTCTGACTCGTGCGTTACGGAAAACGACAGATTTGGTGGAGGGTCTGTTATGGTTTGGGAGCGGATTTCTTATGGCGTGAAAACACCTCTCGTTGTCATCAGGGCAATCTTACAGCATAAACTTAATTTGCAGCAGGATAATGCGAGGCCGCCCGTTGCTAGGGTTTGTCGTGACTTCCTCAATCAAAACAATGATGTCTCAGTTCTCGATTGGCCACCCTATAGTCCAGATTTGTTCCCGATCGAGCAATTGTGGTACGAGATGGACTGGAGGGCCAGGAAGAGTGCCAGCATCCCAAACAACGTCGCTCAGTTCACGCAGGCCCTTCTTTAGAAGTGGAATAACATCCCACGAAGTTCCATAAACAACTTGCTGGGGACAATGATAAGGAGAGTTAGAGCAGCGGCTGAAGCCCGGGGTGGACACGCCCGCTGTTGATTTTGATCAGGAAATGGCGTGGAGTACCCAGGTTTAAGCGTTATACATGCAAACGCCGTCTGTGTTGAGACAACAAAACTCGTCAAAATTTAATCAGTAATGAAGAAATAACATCAAAATCCAAACAATGAAAAATAATCATCCATAACACATTTGAAATATTTACCACAGAAAAAAACAACATTGCGTTTCTTTTTTCCGCCAGTATATTATACTACGATTCCGGTGTGTATTCAACGTTACTCGATACATTCTAGACATTCAGCAATATGATAGGTACACCATACGTGGAATCCAGCCTACGTATAATAGCATTATGTAAGAAAGAACGCATCGGACTAGTAGTTATACATCTGTGTGACGTTATGACGCGAATGAAATGTTTCGACACAAAGGTGTTTCACGCAAGAAACAAAACTGACCATCGAAGGTGATATTATTTTTACATATAACAGTTTCATTCATTTAATTCAAGTTCAAGCGTGGTATAAATACAAAACACAACTCGGTTAGAGTACGGGGGTTAGGAATCACCGACCCTTGGTGGAGTTTTTCCTGTATTTTACGCGCGCCTTCGGCACTCGTGAAATACAAGAAAAACTTCCCTTAGCGTCGTTGATTCTAGCCCCCCCCCCCCCCCCCCCCCCCCGTACTCAACCCTCGTTGTGTTCTGTTTTAGTCTAGCGACTTTTACATTTTCTAACGTCACATGCCTTCAAATCCCACCAAACTACAACGGTAATCTATGAAACCAAATTACAAGAACGTTCTCAAATTGTAGGGCATAACAGATACTTTGTTTTTTCATGCTTTTATTCCAATTTCATAAGAATTGATTAACTTTTAACCCTTTACCCAACGCAGACGATATCAAAATTTATTATTTTAAATTTAATTTTTTTAAATTTTTCAAAAATTTTCAACAAAACCATATCATGTGACCCCTCGTTGGAACGAGCTCGTCGAGCTCGTTCCAACGAGGGGTCACATGATATGGTTTTGTTGACATTTTTTGAAAAATAATATTTTTTCAACTGCTGAATTTGCATATTACGCGGGCTTATGCGGGCGATTCGTTTGGTAAAGGGTAAAAAGCCTGGTGATTTTTGGACACTCTACATCCTTTGATTTTGCAGTTGTTCAAATTGCGCTAAATTCAGCGGAATGCATTTTGGCCATCAAATGACATTGCATTTGTCCAGAGCTGCGTATTTTCCTGGATTCATTGCCTGAATTCTTCGCATTCATTTTCTACTATCATACCTAACAAGGAACACAATAAAGCGATTACAAACACGGACATAGAATTTCGACCGGACAGGGAATGGCTTGCGATCAGGTCGAAATTCTCTGTCCGATTTACTGTCCATAATGCATCAGAATCCCATCCGTCGACAAAGAAACGCAACGAATTTACAACTCCGAAGGTACTTTCCATTTTTTTCTTTTTCTTTTTTTTTAATCAGTCCTGCTTTTACAATATTTGACCCTGAAATCTCGATTTACCGATATTGATGCTACGTGATGCGATAAACGCTATCGCGATTCCAATCAGAAAGAGTTCACTTTGCAAGTTTCTTCTGTATAGCGCGATTCTCTTGTACGGAGGAACTGATATTATTATCATTGCGACGAGTTAACACACGTTGTCAAGGTGGAGCCAACGAGCGTAATCGCGAAAATCCTCAAATGGTAACCGACGAATCGGATTTTAGAATAATTCAGGAACGCAAGCACCGTATATCGTTCGTCTTGACCGACACAAGACACACGATTACGTTATTTAAAAATCATATATTTCTCTGCAACTACAACTGGCGAATCCCATTGAAAATAGTATCAGCGAATACGAAATAAACTCACTAAACGGGTTGAAAGTGAGAGATGTTTACTGTTTACTACCTGAAACGTTGTAGTTATTGTTATTTGTGTTATTAAATTATTATCTACTAACGCTTCCCCGTGGCTTGCAGTGAAAAGCTGAGGGAACTATTTTGTTCGCGAAAGACTAATTTCGACGCTGAAAGCGGTTCGTTAGCTACCCGCTGATGGCTTTAAGAATGAAATGTTTGTCGCTTTCGAGGCATTTATTGCATTAATAAAGGATTAAAACGTAAAGATTTTTTTTCAAAATAGGCTACGCATATATTGAAAAGAATACCTATGGGCTTTTATGGACGCGAGCGGAAAACTTATTTTTCTCCTGCTAGTCACGAATGAAATGATCATGGTATCCACTCAAAAAATATTGGTATTCTCAACAATGGTTTAATGCCGGGAACGGGAATTTCACGGCTCTGCGGCTCCCAGTTCTGAAAGTCAATCACGATACGCGGGAAATTCATACACCATGGCATCAATGATTACGTGTTATAGTTTATAAGATTACGACGAATATCAATTTCTTCCGAGACTAGCTTCGCCATTTGAGCTATGGTTTAATCTCGCGAATGGGAATTTCCCGGTTACAGGTTCTGAAAATCAGTGCTAATGCCCGGAACATTCATAGACTAGAATCGGGAATCAACGGTTGCGGAACGCAACCTTTGATTCCCGGTTCTGTCCTATGAATTTCCGGGTATCGGGACTGATATTCAGAAAAGAACACCTGAAAACTCCCAGCATCGTAACTGACTTTCAAAAACCGAGAACCAGAAAATTCCTATTCTCTACGTATTTCTTGTTTTGCAAGGTTCTACGAGCTCTGTGTCAAACAAGATGCAATGGGTTATATCTCTGTTTTTCTGAAAGTAAACAGGGTGTTGATGTATTACTAATTATCCATTCAGAGTGAAAGCGCGGTAGGACTAGTGTTCAGTGGCTCGTCTGAGTAATTCAAAATATCAGCACACGGAGAAGTAAACAATCAATATAAGTGATTAACTTTTTTATCTTGAGTTAACAAATTTACAGAATCCAGTGTAAAATTCTCGCTTGATTTGAACCTGTTTCAATTGCAGACTATCTTTATGCACTACGTGCGTGAGAGAAAGTCTTCAGTAATTAAATGTGTAACCCTTTCATTTGAAAAAGAAGGAAAACATGAATTTCCATTACAGTTTCAACAGGGAGCACAGTGGCTCCATGGTTACGGCATTGAACATCAAACCGAAATGTCTACGGTTCGATCCCCGGCAGGGGTAACTGCGTTGTGTCCTTGGGCAAGGCCCTTCATCCCGATTACCCACGTGAGGGGCCCGCTGGCGCTGTGTGCTAAGTCATTCTGCACGCCGATGGTGGACCTGCCTTCAACCTATGGTTGTCCTGCTTCCCCGGAATTAGCACGTTGGGGAGTCCTACAGTTATTAGCCGTTGCTCGTTGGTTCTCTCCGGGTACTCCGGTTTACCCCACCCGTGAAATTGTCCGACACGAGGTGACCCTCCTGGTTGTCTAAAGTGTCGTTAAACCCAATAAATAAATAAATAAATAAATAAATAAATAAATAAATAAATAAATAAATAAATAAATAAATAAATAAACGACCACAATTATAAGATGATAGCATTGTGGCCCGTCATGTACAGTTCTGTGACCAAAAAGATGGACAGAGAATTAAGGTCGGATCGCGACTGCGTTCCGATCAAAAAGTTTTTATCCTCTTTCACCCTACAAAACTGGGATTTCACTATTGATAAACGAAATGCGAGAAATACAGAGAACGTATGATGTGTGAATGTGTTCGTCAATATGGCACGAGTTCCAGCGCAGAAGGACAGAACGAGAGACGCAGCCTCGAGATGTGTCCTTCCGTGATGGCACGAGTTTTATCATTCCGCACGGCCTCTCGTTTTATCATTCCGCACTGGCACTCGTGCCATATCGATTAACCCATTCAGACGCGCGTGTCGTTCTCTGTTTATTACACGCCTTCACGTCTATAAAAACAATTATTAGAAGACCACTCAACAATTCATTTGACAACTATGACCAAAAAGAACACATTTTATCGCCAACCAGATTTGTGAGGGGAACCCGTGCTACTGTTTGCTTCCCTGCGTTCTAATGTATTCTCTGTGCCTACTGGCTAATAGATCACATTGGAACTCAGGGGACGATTTTTAGCTGTCGCTAGCGATTCAAATTGTAATTGTGTTGCACGATTTGTAGAAAATTCCAATGAAATTTCGCTTTTGTTTAAAAATAGTCCATCAATGATTTCCGTTCTGCACATATGTGCGGAACAGATTTGCATTTTCCGCACGGTATATTGTTACTGTACATGGCGATTACATAGGAGAGGCGTATAATAAAGTGTCTGTATTGTATAGCAAGATGCACGCACTGTTGTTATACTGAATAGAAAAAAGTTAAAGAAGATCAAAAGATGGTGAAAACGCTGTTTTCACATTTTAAATGGTTTTCAACAGAGAATAGATCCCAACATCCTAACAAGAAAATGCTTGGAGTTTGTGAAATGTCGCGCGCATCGAGGATTCAAATTCCAGTAGGCACATAGAACACACTGGAACTCAAGGGACGAAGTGTCCTGATCAATGTTCTATTACACTTAATTCCTGTACAAGCAGATGTTTGCTACCACTCGGACAGTTAGTTCTGTCAGGACTAACCGGCTAGATCTGCCTGGTTCACCTCCTCTTGCCTTAGGTTCGTCGATCTATCTGCAAGTGCTAGTCCTAGTCCAGCTTCAAGAGCTTGCTGTAGATCTGCCGATCTTCCTGCAAGTGCTAGTTCCTAGTCCTGCCTCGAGAGCTTATATCAGGTTTTATAAAGTATGTGTGAGTTCTATTGATATTTTAAGGTATTAAGGCATTGCTTGCTCTGTTAAGCGCTCGAGCTCTCTTAAAGAGCTCGAGGGAACCTTCAAGCTCCGTGTTTACTGATTTTGGATAGAAGTTTGATTTACTTTCTTTGATTATTAATTCAATAAAATTTTACTTAGATTTTAAATAAAACCTTATCTATCCACAAAACCTAAATTGTTTTTTGGGTTGGTTATTTTCCCCCAGAATATCCTCTTAACCCCTATGGGCCGACTCGCACCTTGAACCCGGAATTCAACGCTTCAGCTACTAGACATCACTCGGGAGTCGACACGAAACCAAAAAATACATAACGCGGTATCCGCCGCGCGATTGACCACCAGAGCCCTCGCTTAACCCCTAAAGGTCTGGGTATCCCAAATTTGAACTCTGGGGGCCTCGGGACAATCGACAGATGTTTACTTCCGGAAGTTCACGGGAAATTGGAAGGCCATATTTAAATAAATTTATTAGGAATGAATTATCGTTAATTAGGTTATATACTAGTTGAAATCAGATCATTAATTTTCTATAGTTTCTCATACCTTTGTAAAACAAGAACAACAAAAAAGGCCGCAATTTTTCATCTTCACATCCTCTGGAATAAGGGTAAAGTTACTCATACATGAGATATGTTTCGATTGTTGTGAGAGTCGTTAAAGTAATACTGAACGTTTTTCTTTAAAACTGGCATTTTCAATTTGGGGTGGTTCCATTTATTTGAACCTTGCTATCAAACAAAGAATTATATATTTAGCGAATTAACCAAAGTAATGAATACTGTCACTGAACATAATTTTGAAATAACAATTCGTAACGTCAAAATAACATTCTAAAATCAGTTTGGTTAAAAACCAACCCAAATTAACTGGGTTGAGTGAATATGAACCCAGTTGGGTTCATGTTCACTCAACCCAGTTTATTTGGGTTAATGTTTAACCTATCTGATTTTAGAGTGAATACTCAATGATTTTCTGTTTCAAATTATTCCCACAGCAGTCAATATAACATTTTGCAGATGGCACCTTGTTGCACTGAAGTGACGACATGTGTTCTTCTCAACCAGTGTTGGTTTCCTCCTTGAGGGGACCTCTGAAAGTGAAGCAATACTTGTTTACGGTGGTGGACAACCTGTGTTTTACTGATGAATACGACACGGCAACCACCGCCTGTGATGCGAATGCTCATAAGAGTGTAGCATAAGGCTTAATAAGTGGCTAAAATTGATCAGTATTATAGGTGAAGTAGTACGCAATAGTTACAAAAGCCTGAGAAGGAAAATTTTAAATTTGATATTTTTCAATTTAAATTCAGATATTATTCAAGTGATTGTTTAGTGTTTTTTGTATAATGTTACTTTTTAAATGACATAACACAGTTAATTATAAATCATTTTGAGTCGTCTGCAGTTTTGCGAGGGGCCCCCTCACAGTGTTGTGACGAACGGGCGAGTTTCCTTTTATCGGCATTCACTTCAGTGACCACCATATTTGAAATATCGGATTTTGCTATTATGAAGAAAAGAGGACAGTAATTTGTGTGCAACTTCACTGCTTTGTGAGGTTTCTCGATGTTTGTGAGAGGACCGAGGACCTGCCCACATATTCACAAACCCTTAAACTGTCAATGATTCGTAAGAACCCTCTCGTAAACAGGGATGACCAACACAACGCTATCACTGTTTTTGGATGAGGTCAACACTCTTTTGAGGGGGGGGGGGGGGGGTGGAGGGCGGAGGGGTGGCTCATCACTGTTTATGAGGGGGTTCCTCAAAAAACAGTGGGGGCCACCACAAAACATTGGGGGCGCCTCACAAATCAATGCGGACCCCTCGCAAAACGACGTGGTTATTCATAAATCACTTGCCTCGAGGTAAGTGCACACGTTACTCACTAAAGACTTGCCGATACAGGAGACATCGTGGATTCCCTACAACCCTGGGTCAAATCCCTCACACAAAACATTAAGTGTACTCACATGTAGACTTCCACTCGCCATAATACGAGAGAAGTCCGTGGTTAGAGCGTTGGACTTTAAACGAAAGGTTGACTGTTCAATCCTGACTAACGGTAACTGCGTTGTGTTATTGGGCAAGACACTTAATCCCGATTGCGCACGTTGGGGCAGGATTTCGCTGTGTACTAAGGCGTACTGCGCGTCGATCGTGCACTTGCCTTCAACCGCTGCTATTTCTGCTCATGCAGGGTTATTGAGTTGGAGAGTCTGACAGTTGCTCGCAGCTGCTGGGTGGTTAATCCGAGTATTCCACCTTCCTTCACCCGCAACACTGGCCGACACGATGTGTTCCTGGCCATTGAAAGCGTCGCAAGACCCCAAACAAACAAACCAACTAGACTTTATGATTCTGGAGAATAATGGCTTTTCCCGATGAGATTCCATGATTTGTCATGACCCCACAGTGTTTGATGAATTGTTTTAACGGTCTCACTGAAGTGCCTTCATTGATGTTTTGAGAAAGGTGAGTATAGTAGTCTCAAATGACACAGTTTGATAAAAAAAATTGTTTAGGTAAAAACCATCATTAACGGTGGAGTGGGTTAATGTGAATATCGTCGTCCAACAAGTCAATGACCGACAAAAGGAGTTATGTTTCTTTGACACATACCCACTGAGTGCTGTGTCTATTTGAAAATGGTCCATTGTATCTCAAATGTATCCAAAATATTGACGTCTGGCAGCTTGTAGAGTGTTAACAAGTGCTAACAGGAATATTTATTCATGCAACTGGTAATGTCACACCAAGAACTGTGAATGATAATTTTTTCTTTAAAATCTACAAGATGTTTTCAGAGAAATCCAGGGAGAACATGAATTTTAAGCTTTTGACGGGTATAATTGTGTTTCCAGCCCAAAACGGGTTAAGTGTTATTTTTTGAATACTCTTTTTACTTCCAAAAATAATTCTCAGTGAATTCTACTTCCACTTATTTTGATCTCTCCTCTCAACTTCGGGTGCTGTGGGTATGCAAACACAGCCCATTTTATCAACATTTTGATGTTTGAGAACCTGCATAAGGTTAACAAATGCTTAGAGGAATATTTCGTACATGCAACTTGTAATGTCACATTAAGATCTGAGCATGGCCATTTTTCTTGAAAATATACGAGATGTTTTTAGAGAAATCCTCGGATAATATGAATTTTTAACCTTTTAAGGGGTATGGATCTGTAACCAGCCCTAAACTGGTTAATACTTGGTTTGATGAATACCTTCATTACTTACAAAAATGATCCTCGGGGAATTCCACTTCCAAAGAAGGAGGTTATGTTTATCTCGCAGGTACACATTGCGTGCAATGGGTGCCCAAGAACAGTCCATTTTCTCAAAATTCCTATGCTTTGCAGTCTCTGGTGGGTTAACTTAATGTTTACCGGAATATTTTGTCTATGCAACTTGTAATGTCACTCCAAGACCTGAAAACGGTCAATTTTTCTTGAATACTTACTAGATTTTTTGGAGAAATCCACAGAAAACTGGAATTTTAAGCTTTTAAGGGGTACATCTTAACCATGCGAAAATGTGTTAAGACCTCGATTTTTTGAATACCCTTACTACTTACTAAATTTTTCTCTATCAGTTTTGCATCCGGTAAAAGAAGTTATGTATCTCTGTGGCATTCCCATTTGTTGTTTTTGGTGTCCAAAAACAGACTATTTTTTCAAAATGTTGACATTTAGCAGCCCACGGAGGGTTAACAAATGCTTACTGGAATATTTTATCCATGCAACCGGTAATGTGACTCCAAGACCTATCAATGGCCATTTTCTGTTGAAAACTTACAAGATGTTTGTAACGAAATCCACGGAAAAATGATTCTTTTTAGCTTTTGATGGGTATCGCTATTAACCACCCCAAAAGGGGTTAACGCTTGGGTTTTTGAATACCCTTATTACTTACAAAAATGGTCCTCAGTGAATTCCACTTCCAACAAAGGAGATTATGTGTAATTCTCGGACACACATTGCGTGCTGTGTGTGTCCGAAAACAGCCCATTTCAACAAAATTATGATGCTTGGCATTCTGTAGAGGGTTAATAAATGCTCAGCGGAATATTTTGTGCGTGCAATTTGTAATGTCACACAAAGACCTGCAAGTAGTCAATTTTTCTTGAAAACCTATGGAATGTAATTAGAGAAATCCACAGAAAATGAGAATTTTTAGATTTTAAGGGGTCTCTCTCTTTAGCCTGTCCAAAATGGGTTAAGACTTCGTTTTTTGAATACCCTTACTACTTACAAAAATGTTTCCGTATAGATTGTGCGCTCGATAAAAGAAAGCACTTTTCTTTGTGGCGTACCTGAATTTTTTAGCTTTATGGGGGTATTTCTGTTTAATCAGCCCAAAACGGGTTAACGCTTGGTCTTTTGAACACCCTTATTACTTACAAAAATGATCTCCGGTGAATTCCACTTCCAATAAAGGAAGTTATGTTTATCTCTCGTGTATCGTTTGGGTGCTCTGGGGGCCTGAAACCGGCCCATTTCATCAAAGTTTAGATGTTTGGCAGCCTGTGGAGGGTTACCATATGCATCGCCTGATATGTCATGTGTATCAAAGGTCGTGGCACAGACATGTCTAGTAATGATGAAGGTTTAAAAATATCTACAAGACGTGTTTCGAGAAAGTGCCGATAAACCCCAATTTTGACAGTTTTTTGCCAATTCTGACGAAATAAGGGTTAAATCGAAAATTCCGCTTCGGTACATTTTTAGATTTTGTGCCCCTCTACGCGTGTGCAAAATTTTGTGAAAATCGGTCCGAAAATGGCTTCTGAATCGTGCGGACAAAATGTGTGGAAAAAAAACAATAATCCGTAGAAAAACAATAGTCTTTTCCAGAGGGAAAAGCCTAATAAACGAGAAAACCCGACCTAGAGACGTTGCGGATTCTCCGATCGGGGTCAAATATTGATCTGAGGAGATAAAAAAGAAACACCTATCTGGGTTCCTCTTAAAACAAATCCCTACTCATCGATTTGACGTAGGCATTCCGTAAACTGAACACACCATGTATGAGTCGACCCTTGCTGCGGTGGATACAGATTGCACCCAGTGTTATCGAAGCACCTGCTCTTGTACGGAAACTTCGTCTTCTATCAACCCCTCGTTCAAATTCTAGGGATATATGTGATGAACTTGGGTAACATTTCGAGGTATTTTTGCAGTCTATGCGGTAGCGGCAGCTCGCATATTCTTTTGAAAACTTGTTGAGATGTAGTGTTGTCTCTAAAAATGGAGGGCGTGATGAAATGTTTAACCACTGAAATGTATCCTTTTCACTGATCCACGTCCATCGATAGTATGTGACCCAAATTCGTGATGGTTTCTATTATGTTTGGTCGGATGGTTTTCCCATGAAATTCACAGTTGAAAGGGGCAGTGTCCTCTTGTTTCTACTCTTGCTGGTTCTTAGCGTCTGTCCTTGTAACGTTTTGTGTCAGAACCAGCAGGTGAACGATCAACGCGGAATGCGCCGTTATTTCTGGACGAATTCTGCAATCGTTAATTAGTTATTTATTGGTGTTTAAGTTCACTCTTTCACCATCCATGACCACAACACGAAGTATAAAGTCATGTTTAACCATTCATTCATACCTGTTCCACTTTCGTTTGTAACCGTGTCATATTTTACCAGTGAAACAAAAATTGTTTAGTAAACAAACAAGCACTACAACCTTTTTTCACTGGGGTAATTCTTTACAGAATGGAAACAAAAGATGTGTCACTTACAATACACGCTATTTTTTAACACAAGAGTAACTGATATGTCTAAGCCAATGACAGATGATGTTAACCCTTTACCTAACACGAAAAGCAGACGACACGTGTCCAAAATCCTAGTTGCCCTGTTTGAATGTGCAAGGAATACGGAAGAAAGGGACCCGCGTAATGTCCAGTACCAGATGCCAGATGTCCATTTTATTTGATCGTTTATAAATCAAAGAAATCCCAAACCAGAGATATTTAATTCATTGATCAACGTCCGGGAAAGACTACATAGGGTGTTTTTCAAAATGGTTGGTCACGAGAGCTGGTTTCCCTGGTAAATAGACAAAACATGACGCAAGAAGAACCGCGCTATCTAAACTGGCACATTCCAACGCCCCGCCTAATGATATAGCTAAGTTAAGTGTGCATCAGTGTACTTTCTCCTCAGATGAATAATCAGAAACTTTCATTTGACAACAGACAGAAATTAGCATTCCCGGCATGCAGAGTGGTAACATCAGTAAGAAGAAGATGCATGGCGAATTTGCGGATCTTTACAACGTGGGGTTGGCAGAAGGAGTCTATTAGATGTTTTGAATCGGCACAAAAGTCGATTTCAAATAAAAGATCTATATACGAGATGTAGCAAGCTGAGGCGGGCAGGTGCTTCAGTAATTAACATTTTGCTAATGATGATTTTTTTATTACCTGATAAACGCATACGTGGACATCACTGCCCACGCGTGTATGGGGACTGTACTGTTGCAAGTAAGGATGTGCATGGACGCCCGCCCACCTGCTGTGTGACCGAATACCAAAATCGACCTGCGCATACTGTTGGCACATTTCTTTGGATTGTCAGTGCAGAGAATTTCGAACTCTTTTTCTTCAGGTAATGGGGTATGTTGGAAATAGCTAAGCAGGCTTTTGCAGGGCCGTAGTTTTTTTGTAATGTACAACTTGGAACGTTCCTGAGCAGCGAGAAGCCATGTCTTTTGACCTCCACAGGGTTTCGTGTGCTATAAAACCCTTAGATACGGTTTCCGATATTCTCTGATATCTAGGTGTGGAAGAGTATCGGTTGGGGATTACCCAGGTGCCACTTATCTTAAAAGGCGCAATAATCAGCCCACATGAAGCTGCATCTGACTGAGATAAACGTTTGCTCACGAATAGACATTTGATCATGAACAGAAGGAATGGCGAACAGGCAAACGAATGTGCAAGTAGACTAACACGAATTATCAGAGCTAAAAGAGCTAAAAAGAATGCGGTCGTAAAACGTTTAATCCTAACAAGATGTTTAATCACTAACGGATGGACGGACATACGGTCTGTGTCAGGGCAAAGCCAGCCTAAATATAGGGGCAAGGGGCCTCATATTTAAAGATATTGTAAGTTCAAAATATATTCCGCATCAAGGCGAAAAACCCACGTGAATTTCACTTCTCTGTAAAGCTGGACATAGAAAAAACACACGTGGTGTATATCCAGCTCTAGCGCAGGGACCCAGGGGAGAAACGGTATGTTAGATAAGGTCTAATCATCTCGTTTAGTTTCTACAGTAGTCGGAGTCTTACGAGACGTAATCGGTTTTCGTCACGGCTAATTGAGAAACGAGATTCTAAAAGATAGAAATGTCGTGTCATCTTATAGCAATGCGTGTCAGGAACGAATCACCGTTAAGTCACGCGTGAGAGGACTTGTATTGATTCTGCCTCGATATACGTCATCTCCCACCGTTTTGACAGGTGGACAGATGAGCGTCGGTCCACCTGACAGTTTAGGGTAAAAAGTATATATATACCTGGAAGAGCAGAGCATTAGACACACACTTGGGGTCACACACACGTTGGTGAAGTCCAGGACAGGCGGACTCTGTTTCCTGGCATAAGGGTACCTTCGATCACAGGACCCTGAAACGGCTGGAATCGCCAGAGAGGGCATTCCATGATTGATTTAGCTTAAAGTTGATAGGCGGCTACGGGGCCGAATTCGTGAGAAGGAACACCCCAGGTGGAACGTTAAAGTTTAGATTGTCGAGTAGCAGGTATCGTCCTGCAATAGTCAGAAGTGTAGGTTAATTGTATTGTGCGTATTAACCCTTTGAAGCGTCAGCCTGATTGCGTTCTGAGTAGTTTATTTTGCTGTCGGAACATCGTAATACCGACTGGAGATCGGTGTGAGTGACAATTTCGCCCTAGCACAAAAAGGGGCATCTGTGAATCGTGAATTCAACCAGGAACGGTGGATATTTCAATAGGACTTTCACGGAGGACTTTCAAAAGGCACATAAGGTATGAGTAGACAATATCTGACCCAAATCAGAAGTACGGTGGTTTATAGATGACGAACATTGCTGGTCGGAACCCTCCGACAGCCAGAGGTACAGTTACGCGCAGACGTTGACATTTGAGCCTAAGCGGGTGAAGCTCTTATGGCGAGCTCACAGTAATAACATTTCAAATTTGTGAAGCTCTTATGGCGAGCTCACGGTAGTAACATTTCCAGTGTGTAGACTATAGTGCCAGTACAGGGCTATAGAATGACTATATGATTTTTTAGAATTATTTAACCGTAGTGACCCATTTTCTGTGAAAAGAATTGAATTGTTGATTGTTGAAATATTGAAACGGATTTATTTTTATGTGTAAATAAAAGAATCGTTGTTACTTTAAATCATTCTTTCCATTATACAGCCTGAAGTGATTAGGAATCACACCTAACGGAAATCGAACCTATTTCAGGACAATTTGGCAGAGAAGGAATCACGGCGTCGGTCTAACTCAGCTCTCTGCGCCGAGTTCGCGACACTTGGATTCCGACCCTCCACGTTGGTCTAATTTTCCCGCAACTTCATCAGCGGGACTAAATAACCCCACGTCAGCCCAGGCCTTACGGGGCCTTAGGTGTTCCCTGACATTGATTGGCGAGCGCTAACCAGGATATTTCTAAAAAGGTAAAAAATGGCTATATGGAAATTTTGTTTTATTTTAACGGCGGTTCTGTTTAGGGTTTGACGCGTTCGGTCAGTCGATGCCGTTCGAGGGTTTAATATCGCAATACAGTAGTCCCCAAAAGGATACTTAATAGCCACTATAACTGCGGTAGGTTTCAGAATATTTGGTGCGTTTAATTACGTTAAATTACAGAGGTAAATTAGGATCAATTGCCATATTTTTTTTTTCTTTCTTTCTTTTCCTTCTTCATTCTTTCTGACGAGTGTTGAAGATAGAAAGAAAAAATCAAAATGGATGTTGTTACACCCCTCGCCCAACTGGTATCATTAGGCAAGGAAATGGGCCTTGAGGGAGCTGAACTTCAGAAGTTCGTTAAAGATGAGCAGAAACGTGAGGCCAAGGAGATTGCCTTACGTAATGAGGCAAAAGAGCGGGAGATTCAGTTAGAAAGGGAGAGAGAGAATGAGACGAGAGAGAGGGAAGCCCAATTAGCAAGGGAGGCAAGGGAGGCAGAACGGGAGCTCGAACAACAGAGGCACGAGAGAGAATTAGAGCTCCTCAGAGCAAGGGCCGATGTGGAGAATGAAAGTCGGCGCTCAGGGGATGGGAGTGCAGGGGTAGCAATTCATGCCCCACGCCCCCATCTCGCTCATTTCAATGAAAACACAGATGACTTGGACTCGTACTTGGAGAGGTTCGAGCGTTTTGCCTCCAGTCAAATGTGGCCAGAAGACACATGGGCTATGTGCTTGAGCCCTTTGTTGTCAGGTAAAGCCCTCGAGGCTTATACCAGTATGCCTCCTGCACTTCTTAACGACTACAGTGAGCTGAAGAATGCCATCCTTCGGAGATACCAGCTCACTGAAGAAGGATTCCGGACCAAGTTCCGAGAGATTAAGCAGGAGAAGGGAGAAACAGTGCCTCAGTATTTTGCCCGGGCTAGGCGGTACTTTGACCGCTGGACTGATCTCGCAGAAGTGAATGAGTCGTATGGAGCCCTGCGAGATCTATTTCTCCGGGAGCAGTTTTTAACTACATGCTCCAAGGAGTTGGGCCTGTTCATCAAGGAAAGGGGTCCGCCCACCTATGATGAGATGGCAACTGTGGCAGAACGCTACATCGAGGCCCACGGTGGGAGTGTAAACGCACCCAAATCGGCTAGGGGTGGGGCAAACGGGTTGGCAATGGCACCCGTCAGGCAACACCACCCCGACCCTCCTGCGTCGCAGACCAGCCGGAAGGGGAGCGCTCCCAAGGACACCACTTGTTTTATCTGCAACAAGCGGGGTCATATTGCCAGGGACTGCTGGCAGAAGCAGGTAAGGACCACTGGGAACATTAGACCACCTCAGCAGGGGGCCGGGAACGCAGCGCCAAGGGGTTGGAAGTACGGTGACCGCGTAGATCCAGGGCCCAGTAGGCAGACGGCAGCGTTCTGTCAAACTATCGGTCCAGAACACAGTCCCCTCCGGGAATGTATACAAGAGGGAGAATTAAGGCTGGAAGGCGGGAAGGTTGTCCCGATAATAAGTGGCATGTGTGAGAGGCTCACAACTTCGCAGGAGAAGGTTGATATGCCAGTGTACCCAGGGTATGTGGGACAAAGGGAGATCCGTCTGCTCCGGGATTCTGGGTGCTCCTCTGCAGCGGTTAGAAGGCAACTGGTTGACGACAAGCAATTGTTGGGTCGTGACCATTTGTGTATTTTGATAGATGGGACCGTTAGAAGGTTCCCCATCGCGAGGATAACGGTGGATACCCCATTTTATTGTGGCGAAGTGGAAGCCATGTGCATTGAATCACCTGTGTATGACCTGGTCATAGGTAATATCCCAGGGGTGAGGGCAAACCCTGATGAGTTATGGTCCAGGGATAGTGGGCCAAGTGAAGGCCCAACGAGTAAGGAAGGGAAGGTTCCCAGGGGGAACCAATCCGATGGTCCGGGGGATGGCCCCTACACGACGAAATGTCGGGAAGTTTCAGGAGGGACGACTCCTGTCCAATTAGGGAGAAGGGGCCGCAGGCGGTCCAGGCGAAACGCCAAACAGCGAGGGAACCCAAGGGGATCATTGGGGAAAGACCCTCAAGCAAATTTATGTGGGGGAGTTGAGCGCCCCAAGAAGTCGGTGTCACCCGTGTGGAGAGGGGAGGCCAGACCCACGCAAATGGCTGGGCAAACTTCCCCAGAATTGAGAGGGCACGGGTCAACACAAGTTGAGTACGTTAAAGTGGATGGGACCGCTAAGGTGGGCGTCCAGGGGACCGAGAAAAGGGTCCACAAACCAAAGGAGAAGCATCCTAGGTGGCGGAGACCACGTAGAGAGTGCCGGGGGCGCACAGCGCCCAATGGGCGCAAGAAGTCGTCGCAATGGACCGGGGGGTCGACGGCACAAGGGCCAAGGACGGCCAGTGTCGTTCGAACGACGGTAATCGCCGGGACGAGTGAGCCTGGGGGATATAGCGCCAAGGAAAGCTCTTGGGAATGCGACAACGACAGGGTATGGGGACCCTGGTGGAATACCCGTAGAAATGACGGGGCGAGAAGTAGAGGTGTGTCAAGGGTTACCCAAGGGGATACTGGGAACCGGGCCCCTACCAATGGTCGGTGGTTATGAAGAAGCAATAGTTGGGTGGCTGTGGGCCTGGTGTCTGGGACGGGGGCTCCAGTCGCAAATATTTTTGTTGGTGAGGTGATGGGCTTCGTAAACTCGGTGTTAAGGCCCGGAGGAACTTTCTTATTTTAGTATTATTATTGCTCTGACTGCTGTCTAGAGTTGGTTGTGAGTGCGAATGTGAGATACACTGCCCTGTCTGTCGCGTGTGCGTGGATGGGGAGCATGTGTGTCGAGTTTTGTAAGTGTGGGATACACTAACCCCGTCTGTCGCAAAGGCGCGGTCGGGAAATCTGTGTGCTGAATGTGTGAGTGTGTGAGGCACAATTTTAATCCCCTGGTTGAGCTTTGCGAGGGTGAGGCTCAACATAATGCAGGGGTCGTTTGCCCCTTCACAAGACATAGGGGAATGGGAGACGAAGTTACACTCCGTTGGAATTAACCCATCTGACGCAAAGGCGCGGACGGTGTTGCTCGTCGGAGTGAGTGCCAAGTGAACTGTTTGCAAAATGGGCGAACGTGTATAAAAATGTGTATGTTTAGGTGTAAATATATAGTATTACAGAGAGAGAGAGTGCTGCAAATCTGAGGGTAAGGCTACTCCCCATATCATATGTAAACCCGCAAGACGGGAGCATGTGGTAGCGTGTGTGTCGTGGGAATCGACATGGCCGACGCATGAGCCCGGTCATGACCCCCCACGACCACTAGGGTACAGTTTTGTAGTCTTGAACATGATGGTAGATTGTAAAAGGGTGTGAGAGGCGAGCGTGCGTGGCTTTGCCCCTTGCGTTTTAAGAGATACACAGGGTGTTTCTCTCGGGAAGGGAGTTGTCAGGGCAAAGCCAGCCTAAATATAGGGGCAAGGGGCCTCATATTTAAAGATATTGTAAGTTCAAAATATATTCCGCATCAAGGCGAAAAACCCACGTGAATTTCACTTCTCTGTAAAGCTGGACATAGAAAAAACACACGTGGTGTATATCCAGCTCTAGCGCAGGGACCCAGGGGAGAAACGGTATGTTAGATAAGGTCTAATCATCTCGTTTAGTTTCTACAGTAGTCGGAGTCTTACGAGACGTAATCGGTTTTCGTCACGGCTAATTGAGAAACGAGATTCTAAAAGATAGAAATGTCGTGTCATCTTATAGCAATGCGTGTCAGGAACGAATCACCGTTAAGTCACGCGTGAGAGGACTTGTATTGATTCTGCCTCGATATACGTCATCTCCCACCGTTTTGACAGGTGGACAGATGAGCGTCGGTCCACCTGACAGTTTAGGGTAAAAAGTATATATATACCTGGAAGAGCAGAGCATTAGACACACACTTGGGGTCACACACACGTTGGTGAAGTCCAGGACAGGCGGACTCTGTTTCCTGGCATAAGGGTACCTTCGATCACAGGACCCTGAAACGGCTGGAATCGCCAGAGAGGGCATTCCATGATTGATTTAGCTTAAAGTTGATAGGCGGCTACGGGGCCGAATTCGTGAGAAGGAACACCCCAGGTGGAACGTTAAAGTTTAGATTGTCGAGTAGCAGGTATCGTCCTGCAATAGTCAGAAGTGTAGGTTAATTGTATTGTGCGTATTAACCCTTTGAAGCGTCAGCCTGATTGCGTTCTGAGTAGTTTATTTTGCTGTCGGAACATCGTAATACCGACTGGAGATCGGTGTGAGTGACAATTTCGCCCTAGCACAAAAAGGGGCATCTGTGAATCGTGAATTCAACCAGGAACGGTGGATATTTCAATAGGACTTTCACGGAGGACTTTCAAAAGGCACATAAGGTATGAGTAGACAATATCTGACCCAAATCAGAAGTACGGTGGTTTATAGATGACGAACATTGCTGGTCGGAACCCTCCGACAGCCAGAGGTACAGTTACGCGCAGACGTTGACATTTGAGCCTAAGCGGGTGAAGCTCTTATGGCGAGCTCACAGTAATAACATTTCAAATTTGTGAAGCTCTTATGGCGAGCTCACGGTAGTAACATTTCCAGTGTGTAGACTATAGTGCCAGTACAGGGCTATAGAATGACTATATGATTTTTTAGAATTATTTAACCGTAAGAATCGTTGTTACTTTAAATCATTCTTTCCATTATACAGCCTGAAGTGATTAGGAATCACACCTAACGGAAATCGAACCTATTTCAGGACAATTTGGCAGAGAAGGAATCACGGCGTCGGTCTAACTCAGCTCTCTGCGCCGAGTTCGCGACACTTGGATTCCGACCCTCCACGTTGGTCTAATTTTCCCGCAACTTCATCAGCGGGACTAAATAACCCCACGTCAGCCCAGGCCTTACGGGGCCTTAGGTGTTCCCTGACAGTCTGATGATCTGATCTGACGGACGGACGGACGGACGGACGGACGACGGACGGACACAAGTACTTCTTGAACTGCCCCCTTTTTGGTCGCAGCTAAACAGATGCTGACAGCATATCCAGTTGATAATGTTACAGTGGAAGCATCAGTGGCATATTTTGCCGCCGTGGAAATTTTCCTAGGGATCTGTAGGGTGTCATTTTAGGAAATATGATTCTGTCAACTTTTTACAATCAAGAAATAGGATTCTGTCTACTCTTTACAATCAACAGCCAGCCACCATTTCCCAATTCTCCAACTAACAATTTTACTTGTGATATTTTTGTCTTTCTTTGGTCTTGGTCCAGCCCTTAGTCATTGGATTAAGCTAATCAAGTTCTGATGATAGACCATGAACTATGATTTGGAAATCGGAGGAAGAATTTGTTTGGTACTGTGATCGCAAAAGTAATGAATGTCTTTCTCAGTAAGATTGTGATCTGATCGCGACACACTTTCATCAGTGGCTCAGGATTTCAAAAATAAATTGTTGAGAAAAGAAGACTTGAGCCAGAAAAACAAACTTGACACATATAATAATATCTTCTCAAATGCCATGTTTTGTCATTTCTTTTTCGACAGATTAGATTCTTCAGTGTAGCGTGAAAGCGGCTGAAAAATTTTGAATAAGCCGCGATGCGGTCGACGTTCTCTGTCCGCTTTTGATATGCATACTCTAGTTGGTTAGATGGTAAATTTTGAATGGTCTTTTATACACGGTGCTGGATATAAAAACAACGCCTACGGATTTCGTGAAACACTTGAATAACATCAACCCAGGTCGTTGATTTTAACCTTCCGTATTCTACCTGAGGTATGTTCTGTATTTATACCACGATTAAACTGAAAATGAGCGAAGGAAGCTAATTTTTGTAAAGAAAATCATGAACTTTGGCGGTCTGTCCAATTTCTTGCTTGACACTGTTTTGTAACGTGAATCAAATGCGTACCGGGAATCAGGTACGTTTTTCACATGGCGTTCTTACAAATAGGCCAGATTCCACGCGTGGTGTATCTAGCACAAATTCCACTGTCTGTATTGCATATGTAGCGTTGATTGCACGCAGCAAATTGGTACAACTTCTCAGATACAATGCTTTGGTATTTCCTTCTGGACAGATTAGATTCTGCAGTGCTGTGCGTAGGAAAGCAGATAGAGAATTTCGACGGGATCACGACTTAGTCGCGATCCAGTCGAAGTTCTCTGCCCGCTTTTGAAATGAAGTACGGGTGGTAATGTTTGAAACGGTCTTCGGTAACCAGTCCAAGATAAAAATACAAAACCATTCAATGAGTCTTCGCCAGTTGTTTAATGTTTGAGATATCATCGAGAATAGCACAAACGTATCCTGCATCTCAAGTTCATAAAATATACAATACACCATTGCAGATTGCAACATTTCTGGTGCAAAGCTGAGTTGCAGATTTCAAGTAATTCTGCACGTTTGCACTCAGCAATCAGTGATCGTAAGTAGTACAGTTGACAACAGTTCATTAAGCGTGAAAATTTCGCGATTGTTTTTTGGCATTAATACAGAGAATGCGCTCCAAGTTCCCCCGTTCTGTTACATAACACGACCTGAGAGTCGGAAATGGCAGACAAGAATCGCAATTACAAGTTTTATTTCAATTAAACTGTCAGTTATGTTTGTAAACGCAACGTCACTCTGTCAACGCCAGTCGGTAAAAAGAGACAGGCTTGTTAGTGAAATTAGAGATAAGACGGGGGCAGTATGGATTACAACACCTTAGTTATTAACAAACTTTATGTTACAAATATACCAAAAGCATGCCTTAATTTTTTTAATTGATTGGGGAGCAAAATAACCTCACTCTGTCTAGATATTTATATTAACATTTTCTAGGTGAGACTTTAATAATAATCTGAAGTTGGTTGATTCCTGGCTGACAGATATCTCAAATCATTTCCTGTCTTTATACTAGTGCAATGTCAAGGCAACCTCATTCAGTGGTACGGAATACCCCAAATATTTCGTTTGGATTGTGCGTTTTCTGCTTGAAAATATATATCAGAATATTTTATTAATACAATTCAGTCGCCGTGGACTGGGCGTAATCCACGCGTGGGGAGTGATGCCAACGCTTGCGTTTTCCGGGTAATACAAATCATCATCAGGTTGTACCCGGTGCTTCATTAATTAAATTGTTGATGATTATTCCTGTAATTAGTGTTTGCAACCTAATATTATCGCGCCCGTGGAAATATTGGCCATCTGTGAAAAGTGACGTATTGTAGGCCCTGTTACAACCGATAATGTTACTGTTACAACAAGATGCTCAGTCGAATCCCACTGTTAAAAATTTGTTGTTATCTCCAGTATTAATAATTAGCACACTGGAACGTCCCATGTGTGAATGGTAAACAGTTCTGACAAAGCGAACATCTTCACAGCTTGAGACCCTGAACCTTGACAAATTTACAGTTTCTGCTGCAGCACAAGTAAGCACGGGGTCGAGCGGTGATTGTCCAACAATTCTTGACTGTGGTTATAACCCCGTCTTTAAACCACAGCTATCCGACATGATATGAGGCTGACTGTTGAAAGTGTTGTTAACCCTTTACCCAACGAATCGCCCGCATCCGCCCGCGTAATATGCAAATTCAGCAGTTGAAAAAATATTATGTTTCAAAAAATTTCAACAAAATCATATCATGTGACCTCTCGTTGGAACGAGCTCTTTCCAACGAGGGGTCATATGATATGGTTTTGTTGAATTTTTTTGAAAAATTTGAAAAAATGATATTTAAAATAATAAATTTTGATATCGTCTGCGTTGGGTAAAGGGTAAAACCCAAATTTATAAATAATTAAACTAAAACTAACATATTTAGCTCAGAACTACATAAACACAGCTTAAAACTAAATTGTCCACCATAATGGCTATATCTGTTGCTGAGATGGCTCTTGAACACCATAACATAAATATGTATTTTTGTCTCACGAATCAATTGAACAACCGATGTTTTAAGGGGGGTGTTGGTAAGCTTTCTGTACTTCCAAGTTGAAAAGGCTACTAGATTTGCTAACCATATCACCTCAGTGTTCATATTTTTCAGGAAACATATTTCGGATGATAGTGAGAAGAAGTCGTAATAAACGACTAGCCGATAGGAGTTTCTGTTTTGTGTGAACGGTCGTCGGTTTTCGTCGAGTTGATGAAACCACATCGACCAGGTCAAATGAGACAGCGAAGGAGGAAACAAGATGCCGAATGCGTCGAATTTGAATAGACCGATGTGGTCTCGTCAATGAGACGGAATATGGCAACCCAGATAGACCGACTGTTGTAATAAGTTGGTTATTATATGACAATAGGTATTTAAAAAATTAATATGACAGCTGAAATGTAAAAAAAAAACAAAGAAATTAAATGAATTAGATAACGCATTATAAAACATAAAATGGGAAAATAGGTCCCTGAGATATATATCCAATATACGTATAGTATCTTGGTGTACCAAATGTTCACCACGAGTGGTGAACATTTGGTACACCAGGCTACTATGGGTATATTTTATTTATACCGCGATCGTCACATTATTAAGAGTCGCTGTTATTTTTTTCTCGATTTTACTGAGCAGCAGCCGTACATACGTACGAATTTGTTTTTGCTTACATGAGCATCGGTGGGCGGTACTTTCTCTGTTACTTTTATCGCCGAGACGAAATGGAATAATAATAACAAAAAAACACACTATTTCGAGTTACCGATGTTTTATTAACATGAGACAATGCATGTTTGTTATTTTTTGGCATCTTATGAGGTAAACTCATTTAAAAACGTAATAAACAATTGCCACTTTCATTTTACTCTTCGCGAGGCGACGTGCGATGAATTTAGACAAGTTCACATTCAGATCGACGTCACCAAAGGTCATCTTGGATGTAGTTCCACTGTAGGTGTAAATTTTAACTTCTGAAATCCCATTGCTTGCGTGTTCATTACAGTTGGTCTATAAAGCTAAAGGTTATGTCATAGGCTTTTCATATATAGTAGAATAGGTAATCATGGTATAAATTTTACAATACCATGAGGTCTAAATTGATATTCTTTGCCATTCGCTTTTAAGGATACAGATTTTATTATATTTTTGGCTATTTTTAAACAATTTTCAAAAAGGCGAGTGAAATGTTTGTCTAGTCCACATTAAGAAGCTACGTTCCTTTGGCAATAATTTTTAATTTTGCCCACCCGCTGGAAAAGGACTTTGCTGTGACTCAACTCCGCTAAAGTGATAATGATGACAGACCAAGCACACACACACTAAGTTTCGCCACACCAAGCGTAGACCGTTACTCTCTAAAATCAGTTGGGTTAAAAATCAATTGGTTTGAGTGAATATGAACACAATTAGGTTCATATTCACTCATGCCAGTTGAGTTGGGTAATTTTTTAACCCAGTATCACTGACCGATGAACGTATTCAACCAGTTGTGACCGGCAATAAAATTAGCTGATACTGTAGAGAGTCACCCTTCCCGTACAACGATAATAAACTAATATCTTACCCGAAAGCATCTCATGCATTCGCAAAAGATCCTTTACTGATCAGAGCAGATTCTAATTTCTCCGTTCAGGAGTCAAGCCTATTCAACTGTGACTATTGATGGCTGGAATAAATCCTTGGCGTTAGGAAAAACATGACTATTTCCGACGGGTAAATTACCAAATTTATAAAAAAGCCAATGATTCAATTAGATCATTTGTCTTCACTGGTAGCAATTCAATCCTGGAAAATACAATTGTAAAGTTTTATGGATTGACCTATGGTGTATAGTGAGGTTGAGTGGATACCAAGTTAGTGGCATTCAGTGCTGAATCCGTGCCGCTGAACTGTTTTTTGAGGATCTATGATGATTTGGGATATTGTCTGTTCAACTAGAACGAGTAAACATTTGATTAATATGATGCAAATATGAACGGCATTTAATACAGACACGCGCTCATTCTAATGCCCTGTTTCGATCCAACTAGAGCATCCAGACTATCATGTCACAATGCGACAATAGAAGATGGCATGCATTGCTAACCACCCGGAACTTAACCATTTGAACCCATCGGCCGCTTTTCCGTCCAGGAACATGATACGTCATAACGTCATTAAATAAGATGTTTTTTTCAATAAATGTGTGGGTAGACCAATCAGTCTTTACAACGTGCAGCCCGAGGCTGCACGTTGAAAAAACTGATTGATCTACCCCAAATAATGAATCTGGACTCTTCTTATTGCTGGCATTAAACTGGCATGGCAGATACCACTAGAGTTCAAACGGTTAATGGAAGCCCACAATGTGAATGTTCTACCATTGCTATATTGTCCTCCATAACACCAGCCACTGTAGAAATGTGTGATTCATTTGACACAAGGATTCGGCGCAGACATTACCCATCTGGAAACACACAGGACACGAGACAAGCTATTGGAGTGTCCGAGAATTCTTCATAACCTTATCAGACATCCGGTCAATAAATAGTTCAAACATCAAAGCACGCGATGGAGGTAGAAACATTCTCGTTACATCTGTCTTGTCTGTGACATTATCACGTTTTCTTTGTTTATGTGACACTTGCCATTTTGATAGCTTTGTGTTCAGGTGTTGTTCCAGTACAGACTAACCAATAGTAGTTACCAATGACGTGCATTTGTAAAACTGAACCTGCGTGGGTTGAACCGTCGTCTGACTGCGAACTAATGATCTATTACCGCAGAAGGAACTACGATTATCACTAATTTTAGTGTTAGTGCATGTAGAGAACGTCCAGCGAAGCTTCGTAATTCGATTCGATTTGAAATCCTTCTGATAATTCGATTCCCTTTGAGTAGCAATGATTCGGAAATTTTCGAATCTTCGAGATGTTCTTGTAACAGGATGAGAGATAAGTGCGGGAGCCGGAGTTCGAACCGTCGACCTCTAGCACACAAAGCGACCGATTTACCACGAGACTAAGAGATCTGGACCAACCAGACTGGTTGGTAAATGTCCTTTATACCTCGAGCGCTACACGACTCTCCCCTTCTTTTGAGATTCACCCACCGTGAATCTCACCTCAGATTCCACCTCAGAGTGGGTGAAACATCCACCATGCTTCACCACAGCGTCCACAACGCCATCAAGTGCTGAGGATCGGACAAGCCCCCAAATGTAACAGGAGAGAGATAAGTGCGGGAGCCGGGGTTCGAACCGTCTGTCAGGTGAAAGACAGTGTTAACCCTTCGAGTTGACCAGGCCTGTCCCCCGAGACTTGCATTGCTTATCACAGGGTAGAGCGTGGACGACTAAAAGGGGTGGTTGGGTCTTGGTATCTTCGGTTTCTAAGAATTTATTCTGGCAAATCAAGAAAAGACTCGTTTTACATATATAAATGATATGATGAGTATATTGCTATAGAGTAAATGATACATACAAAATATGGAATAATACGTTGTGTTACCCGCTCCGCAGAAGTCATTTGTTTTCTATGCAGCGCTGCATACTCCTCCCGATTACGGGATTGTCACGGTATTTCCACTCGGTTTGTCGATGATTTGAAGAATTGTTTGTCGTCATATGCTGGTCCTGAAGCCTTAGTTCGATTACGGCATTTTGACACCGATCAAGAAAACGTCCTCACTGTTTACTTAACACATCATAGACCGCGTCCCTTGCACTTCCGGAGATTTATTAACTGGTATCTTTGAGCGAAGTCTATATCACTATTCATGATTCGGATCTAACACTATACTGAGTCTTCTGAATTGTACTTCACCATTGCGTAACGTGTACCATCGAGTCTGATTCGTAGATCACTTTATCCTGTCACAAAACGTATAGCACAGAGTCTGTGATCGGTTCTGACTTAACAAGCCTGAAGGTGAAGGGTTCTGAGACGTAAGTGCTGGTCGTGATTCGCTCGTAATTCAGTTATTTCCATCACACTGAACACATCATTCCAGCTAACTGTCCTCTACCAACTACACGCCGTGCGTCTGGACGACAACAGGGCTGATCTAATCTTATTTGGTGCCTTCATGGCGTTTCTCTCCCTTCCAACCCTTCAATAACACCTATCTTCGCAATTCGCCGACACTTTCCCACGGCCAGGAGAGCTGAACTACTCAATAGCTTACATTACTGAACACTGACCAGGATTATTTCAGAATCATAGTTAAATCTAAAACGGTGTCATGTTCGCATTTCAACACTGGCTTTCGATAAGGTACCAGAACAGAGCAGTGACCCGAATTGTATTAAAATTCCTAGTTGGAGTTAATTTATGTTTCCTGTACCTTCATGTATTTTAGCTTGCTACTCACACCATCCACCTGCCAACTACACAAACTATCCTGCAAGTCCAGTTACACATTTTAAACAAAAGTGGCCAATTTTTGACAGCCCCCTACTTAAGAAAATACTCCTATTTTCGATATACAACAGAAATTGGTCCTGTGGCTTGCATATTACTATTATATACAAGGCTTTCACTCTCACTTATGCTCGACTAAGATAATCCGCCACCCGGTTTTCAGACCCCTTTATGGCTATTATCCTAAACCTGTAGTTTTGCAGGAACAAAGCCCATCTCAACACTCTGCTACTCTCGCTCTTACTCTTTTGAATGTATGCCAATGGTGCGTGATCCGTGTTGAGCAAAAATTCCCTACCATACAAATAACTTTGAAATTTCTTAACTGCAAATATGATGGCCAAACACTCTCGCTCTATAACAGAATAATTTCTCTCACGAGGAAGGAGCTTTTTGCTGCCATATGCAACTGGACATTTTCCATCATCGAACTCTTGCATCAACGTAGTGCCAACGCCAGTATCAGATGCATCAGCCTGTACAATGAATTGCCGAGAGAAATCCGGCATGCGTAGGATCGGCGCCCTATTTAACAGATCCTTGAGGGTCTTAAATGATCTGTCTTGGTTGTCCCCCACTGGACAACATTGGATTTTCCTTTTTTGGTCAAGTCCGTTAATGGAGCTGCTATCTCTGAAAAGTTGGGAATAAATTTCCGGTAGTATCCGGCTAGTCCTAAGAATGACCTTACTTGTCTCTTTGTCCTCGGTGGGTTAGCTTCTTGAATTTTCAGTATTTTGCCCTCTTCTACCGCGACACTTCCTTTGCCGACTCTGTGTCCAAGAAATTCCAGCGTCTGGTATCCTGTGTAGCATTTTGACGGTCTGATTGTCAGTCCAGCCTGCCGTATTCTCGATATCAAGTTTCTGAGAACTTGCACGTGGGAAGACCATGTTTCGGTGTGCTCCAACATGTCATCGATATAGTGTTCCACATTATTCAAATCACGTAATAGTATTCGCATCATGCGGTTGAATGAGGCGCCCGAGTTAATGAGCCCGAAAGGCATCTTCCTGAATTGATAACAGCCATCAGGTGTCGTGAAGGCTGTCAGTGGCCGACATTCCTCTGTTAGGGGTATTTGCCAATACCCTTTACTCAGGTCTATCTTTGTTAGATATTTAGCTCGATATAGCTTCCCAATTATATCTTCAATATCACCCATTGGTTCGGTATCGAACTTGGTCACTGCGTTCAATCGACGAAAATCAATACAAAACCGCACTGTGTTGTCCTTCTTTCGAACCAAGACGACGGGAGAATTGTAGGGCGAGTTAGCTTTTTCAATAACTCCCGCATCCAACATCTTGCGTACTTCATCTGCAATGTCTGCCCTCTTTGCATAGGGTACCGTGTATGGTCTCACTCTTATAGGTTCGGAGGTATTCAGTGCAATTTTATGCTCCACCAGATCTGTAGTACCGGGCGTGTCCAAAAACACATCTCTGAACTCATGGAGCAATCGCTCCACTTCCTTCCGTTGTACTGTTGTGAGTTCTTCGCTAATGTTGACGTCATGGTACGTCTCCATACCGGCTACCTCTCCAAGATGAAGGAGTGCATCGTCGTCGGCTATTCCCACATCATCATGCTGCTCCATTTCGATTACAGCTATGCCCGCCGACACTGCATTATCTCCTTCAGGTACCTGAGTCTGCCTTTCTTCGTAGTTGCGCAATAAGTTTGTATGATATATTTTGGTTTTCCCATCCACATTTACTTTGTAATCCATTTTGTTAATGCACTCAACAATTTCATAAGGGCCTTTCCACTGTAATAACAATTTGTTTTGGCTAGTGGGCAGCAGAACAGTGACTTTCTGTCCCACCTTGAACTTTCTTTCTTTAGTGCGTCGGTCATAATAGTGCTTTTGACGCCCCTGCGCTTCCTCCAAGCTGGCTCGGGCAATCAGGCAAGTTTCTTCTAACTTATTTCGTAGCGCTAACACATATTGGTATGTGTTTCGTACTTCTGTGGTATCACTCTCCGTCCACAGCTCCTTTAATACTTCCATTGGCCCGCTCACACTACGCCCATAGAGCATTTCAAAGGGGGAAAACCCCGTACTGGACTGAGGTACTTCTCTATAAGCAAACAGTACTGCTGGGAGGTACCTGTCCCAGTCAGCTGGTCGTTCCTGGCACATCTTCTTTAGCATGCTTTTTAAAACACCATTTATGCGCTCGCATAACCCATTGCATTTTGGGTTGTAGGGTGTGGTGAATAGTTGCTTGATTGACACCAATCTGCAAACTTCTCGCATAAGATCTGAGGTGAACTGGCTGCCACGGTCACTTAGAATTTCCTTTGGGAAACCAACGCGGCAAAAAGCTGTTAAAAGCGCTTCTGCAACTCTTTCGGTTTCTATGCTGGGCAAAGCCACAGCTTCGGTGTATCTCGTCGCATAGTCCACCACGGTTGGAATAAACCGATTCTTGCTTCCTGAGATAGGGGTAATAGGACCTATCAAATCAACTGCGACCCTTTGGAAGGGTTCCTCCATCAATGGCATCTCCCCTAAAGGAACAGGGCGTATTCGCCCCTTTGGAACCGTCTTTTGGCAAACATCACACGATCTACAGAACCTTGTAACGTCACTTGTTATACCTGGCCAGTGGAAACTACTGGTGATCCTATCCACAGTCTTCTTCGCTCCCATGTGTCCGCCCATGATTGCCTCGTGTGCGAGAGTCATTATTTGACCCCTGTATTTGGCGGGAACGACTATCTGCTTCACATGAGTTGTTGAGTTTCTCTGCTTCCGCTCAAAAATTCGATATAGGACACCCTTATGGATTTCCATCCTGTAAACCCCATCGCCCCTTGTCGCTACTTCTTCTCCTGTGTCAACCAATTTCCAAAGCTTCTCCAAACTGCCATCTTCTTTCTGTGCCTTTATCAACCCTTTCAGGTCTACCTGCCCAATCATCTCAGTCGACACTTTCAGTGGTTTTATTGGACGCTTCTCTCTTTCCGTTTGTCCTCTAGTTGTCGCTGCTGCCACTGCCAATGGCGTCTCCTTCCGCCAGCATTTGTCTGGCGCCAGCTTCGCACCTGGAACATTGCCGACCACTAGATCGAAGATTGGGTCTCTCATGCACATCGCCGTTAATACACCCTTGTAGTACGGCGTGTCAACCGTTATTTCTGCTAATGGGAACACTCTGATTGTTCCATCTATCAGGATACATGAATAATTCTTCCCTGTTAAATGGACAGGGTCTACCAAATCTTTCTTTACAGCAGCGCCTGTGCAGCCAGTGTCCCTCAGTACTTGTATCTTTCTCTCTCCAATATAGCCTTGGCTTACACAATTGCCATAATCTGTCTTCCTCTCCGGCCCAACGTAGACACTGCCACTTATTATTGGTAGAGATCTACCGTCTGGAAGGGTTAATTTCCCATCCTTGATGCAATCCTCTATGGGAGTTTGCTCCACATTAACACCCTCGCACATAGCTGCTGCTTTACTCAGCTGGTCGCCCTCTGTGTTGCCTCGGCGGCGCCAGTTACCTGCTGTGTCATCCCACCTTTTTCTTGGCTGGAATGAAGCTCTTCTCCAGTCGGTAGCTCGAGGTTCGACCTTGGTCCTACAAACCCTCGCGATGTGGCCCCTTTTTCCACAAATAAAGCATTTCGTGCCTTCCCCTCAGTTCTGAGTTTCCTGTGGCTTCGGTCGTGGCGCCACCCTGTTAACGTTCTGCGCCACACCTTTGTGGGACCTCAGTCCACTGCTGTCACAACTGTGTGCTTCTTTGTAATACTGCGCCAGCTGCGTCATTTCCTTGACACTTTTCGGTCGCCTTTCTTTCAGGAAAACGGCCATATCTGAAGTACATGTCGACATGAATTGTTCTCTTATCAGTAAATCGTTGAGCGCTTCGAACGTTTTATCAATTTCGGCTAGGTCTTGCCACCTGGTGAAGTATCTCGTCAGCCTAGCCACAAACTGGAATACGGTCTCGCCCTTCTCGAATTTTGTTTCTCTAAATTTCTTTCGGAAGCCGTCTTCCGTCAACTCATATCTCTGCAGCAGTTCCTTTTTGAGTGCTGTGTAATTTTTAACCTCGCTCGGCGGCATACTAGTATAGACCGACAATCCCATGACGGTCAACAAGGGACTCAAATTAACAGCCCAGCTGTCCTCTGGCCAACCTGCGCTTTTTGCAAAAACCTCAAATCTCTGCAGAAATTGGTCCATATCATCTTGTTGTTCATCAAATTTGGGCAGCTTGGGTCTTAAGCCTCTGTTCTGCGGGACGGACTCACTCCGGGCTCCTTCCCGTGTAGCAACTTCTAACCTCAGCCTCAGCAATTCAAGCTCACGCTCATCAGCCTCTCGTTTGCGCTCATCAGCCTCTCGCTTGCGCTCATCAGCCTCTCGCTTGCGCTCATCAGTCTCTCGCTTAAAAGCCGATTCTTCTCGCCTTCGCTCAACTTGTGCTCTCAACTCACGCTCTTCCTTTTCTGCATACTCCTTTTCTTTCCTATCAACAAAATCACGCAAGTCCTGCCCTTTATACCCCAACTCCTTACCAGCGGAAAGCCACACATTTATATCCATGGCTGAGCGATTAGTTTGTTTATTTTTTGATTTTTCGTGAGGTCACTGCTCTGTCGTCAGCCCACAACAACCAGTGCTGAAAAACTATAACTTTTCAAACAAACAACGATATATTTTTTTGCGTTCGCTTTCTTGAGTTACTCAGCTCAACCCGACCCCGGGCTATAGTCTGGTTACAACAACTTAAGCACTTAATTACAACTCTTACTATTTAAGCAACTTCAAAATATCCCCGTATTAGAACGTTTTACAAACCCTTATGCATATTAATATTATTTTGAGCTACACTTCGACGACTCAAACTTGGATACGACCACACTGTACGTCAAACAACCCTACAGCCTCCTGAGAGTCTTCTCTATCACTGCCCTTTACCGTTCGAGACCATCCCGGACGAGCCTCCAGAATTGTCAGGTGAAAGACAGTGTTAACCCTTCGAGTTGACCAGGCCTGTCCCCCGAGACTTGCATTGCTTATCACAGGGTAGAGCGTGGACGACTAAAAGGGGTGGTTGGGTCTTGGTCTCTTCGGTTTCTAAGAATTTATTCTGGCAAATCAAGAAATGCCTCGTTTTACATATATAAATGATATGATGAGTATATTGCTATAGAGTAAATGATACATACAAAATATGGAATAATACGTTGTGTCACCCGCTCCGCAGAAGTCATTTGTTTTCTATGCAGCGCTGCATACTCCTCCCGATTATGGGATTGTCACGGTATTTCCACTCGGTTTGTCGATTTTTGAAGAATTGTTTGTCGTCATATGCTGGTCCTGAAGCCTTGGTTCGATTACGGCATTTTGACACCGATCAAGAAAACGTCCTCACTGTTTACTTAACACATCATAGACCGCGTCCCTTGCACTTCCGGAGATTTATTAACTGGTATCTTTGAGCGAAGTCTATATCACTATTCATGATTCGGATCTAACACTATACTGAGTCTTCTGAATTGTACTTCACCATTGCGTAACGTGTACCATCGAGTCTGATTCGTAGATCACTTTATCCTGTCACAAAACGTGTAGCACAGAGTCTGTGATCGGTTCTGACTTAACAAGCCTGAAGGTGAAGGGTTCTGAGACGTAAGTGCTGGTCGTGATTCGCTCGTAATTCAGTTATTTCCATCACACTCGACACATCATTCCAGCTAACTGTCCTCTACCAACTACACGCCGTGCGTCTGGACGACAACAGGGCTGATCTAATCTTATTTGGTGCCTTCATGGCGTTTCTCTCCCTTCCAACCCTTCAATAGCACCTATCTTCGCAATTCGCCGACACTTTCCCACGGCCAGGAGAGCTGAACTACTCAATAGCTTACATTACTGAACACTGACCAGGATTATTTCAGAATCATAGTTAAATCTAAAACGGTGTCATGTTCGCATTTCAACACTGGCTTTCGATAAGGTACCAGAACAGAGCAGTGACCCGAATTGTATTAAAATTCCTAGTTGGAGTTAATTTATGTTTCCTGTACCTTCATGTATTTTAGCTTGCTACTCACACCATCCACCTGCCAACTACACAAACTATCCTGCAAGTCCAGTTACACATTTTAAACAAAAGTGGCCAATTTTTGACACCGTCGACCTCCAGTACACAAAGCGACAGATTTACCACGAGACTAAGAGATCCGGACCAACCAGGTTGGTTGGTAAATGGCCTTTATACCTCGACCGCTACATTCTCAAAATCCTATCAAGTGTTAGTTCTGGTACTCTTCTTTTATCATCAGAAGAACTGTTCAAGGAACTGCTTTGGTTCCTTTTTGCAATATTCCGCTTTTTGATCGACTTGCCCATTGAATACCATATTTCAATGCTACAATAGGCTAAATGATTTGCATTTGCGAGAGTGCAGAGCTTTTACTGTCTCGTCGCATCACCAACCTCGTATGAGGGAAACAGTCATCTATGCACTAAGAATATCATCTCATGTGATTTCTGTATTCAAATTTTGGGTTTGATCTGCAACCGTTAAGATTGGCACTGAATTGAATAGACATATTTTTACTTTCCCCCCTATGTATTTTTTCAACTCGCATAACTACGAGAGGGCAGCCAGTGCAAATATTTTAGGTCTTTTCGAAAATAGACACCTTAACATTTTTATTGACGGTTCCAAACTAAACAGATATTGTCAGAATAAGCTAATCTTCAAGATTTTATGCTGTATTAAATGCTGAAGTAATATCCATTACGGGTCATTTTTGCCTGCATATCGTCTATTGTAACTTCGAGTGGGAACCGTGAATATCAGGCTCGCATACCACCAGTCTAATTCAGCAGAAAATTCGACACTGGAACCAGTCTAACCCACACATATGTCATTGTCTTGTTTTGATTCACAAATCTGGAAAAGCGAACCTACGGTTCATTTTTCCATCCAACTGATATATTCCGGGCGATTAACTCTTTACCCTACGCAGACGATATCAAAATTTATTATTTTAAATATCATTTTTAGAAATTTTTCAAAAAATTTCAACAAAACCATATCATGTGACTCCTCATTGGAACGAGCTCGACGAGCTCGTTCCAACGAGGGGTCACATGATATGGTTTTGTTGAATTTTTTTTAAAAATATTTTTTTCAACTGCTGAATATGCATATTACGCGGGCGGATGCGGCCGATTCGTTGGGTAAAGGGTTAAATCTGAAAATTTCATAGAGATTCGTTTTCTGTGAATCATCACTAGAAATGTTGCTCAATAGCGACTTGATTTTACAAACATTTTGATGACATTACAATCAGAAGTATAGACTGATCACAGCCGTAGTGTTAATGTTACGCTGGGTAGTTCCACAAATTATGTTAATATCTCGATTTTTTTAGAGGAATTAAATACATATGGATTGAAATATCCATTACTGTGACAGAAAAGAATACCTGCATATCCGTGTAAAAAAAGTGACAACAAAATCGGTTGATAACGAAGATCACATTAGGAACCCAAAACTACAACCTTCGAAATAGCTCAAACCTGAACAATGTTAGATGCCACACACACAGCCACCAAACCTCTTTCCTCCCCGCAACAACTAGTCTTTGGAACGAGACCCCAAGCGAAGTGAGAAACAACCCAAATCCTATAAATTTTAAATCATACCGCAATCAGGACAAACGTATTATACCAACCTTTTGCGCTTGCCACAAATCACACTCAGCCCAGATCTTACACTGCAGACTTCGTCTAGGATGTAGCAGTTTGAATGACCATTTGTATACAAATCACCTATCCGAGACATACCTTTACAGATGTGGCGTACGTGAAACAACCGAACACTTTTTATTGTTTTGACCGCACCACACCAATGTACGAGACTCAACCATCAGCTCTCTAAGTATCGAAATTTATGTTGACACCCTCTTATATGGAAGTGGATTTTTCACCCCAGCAGTTAATAAAAGAGTCTTTAGTTTTATCCTATTGACAAAAAGGTTTAAGTCTGATAATGGCTAATGGGAATCGTGCCAAAGTATATATCATACAAACATGTCCTATGTGGCTTGGGGCAGTATCTACCGTGTGTACGATCAATGCTGCTTCCTGTGCTATGTATGACATTATTTTGGGGTTAGTTGAAATACTGAATTTGTTGATGTTTCCAAATTCAGATGTAATTCATCCTGTACAGGGCATTCCATTAAGTCGCTATACAAACACGATGAGGGTCCGTCCACATGTGTGCATGTTTCGACTCCATGTGGGATAGTTCTGTTTAAAAATGTCAACCGTCTTTCCTCCCCTCCTCCACCAAGGAGTTAGCGAAGTTATGTGAGCTCCCTGATGCCCCAGAACTTTCTCCAGTCATCGTTATTTATCATGGAATATGAAAGCCAACTGGCCATCCCTCACTGGCCTGTCCATTTCTGCTCATTTCTCTGATTCCCATGCAGGTGTCCTTATAAGGTTTACAGTCACTACCAACAATACAGTCTACCTATTCATAACCCCATGTTTCTCCCACGCCTGTTTTGTTCTACGCCTGCCTTGGGTCCAAACGCCAAAGCTGCCTAAATGTAAACTTAATGAAATGTCATCATGGAAACAGCCCCGTATGAGCTTGAAGCTTGTTGCTGAATCCATTTCCTCTTGTATCTATTCTTGTGTAAGCTGTACTTGTATTTTCTTGTCTTTTTTGTCTCTTGATACTACGGAAATTAATACTGTTTAAACTAAGTAACGGTTGTCAAGTAAATGTCAGAATTAGACTGGCAACTTGAGTGTTTGTGGCAATACATTAGGACTTACGAAGGTGCACAATTTACAACTTAACCCTTTACCTAACCTAACGGCCAAAACCGGCCAGCGCTATTCTCAAAAATCGCCAATTAATTTTCATTATTTTTTTCATTTTTTGTCTCAAAAACATAGGTTATGACCCCTCGTTGGAACGAGCTCGTCGAGCTCGTTCCAACGAGGGGTCATAACCTATGTTTGTGAGACAAAAAATGAAACAAAAATAATTATTCAAGAATTTTTTTTGCAAGTGTCGTCTGCTTTTCCGGTTAGGTAAAGGGTTAAAGAGCAGTGAGATTCGATTCTAGATTCAATTCAATTCGAAATTCTCTTTCTGATTCTATTCTGGATTATATTTGACCCGACACTTAAGATTTTCAGAGCCCTAATTTAGAATCAGATTCAAACTCCCCATGTTGTGTTTTTTTTAGGCATTCGAAATACGTTTAGCATATTCTCTGTTGCCCATCAGTATATAAGCAAGAACATTCACCTACAGAGCAGATTAATCTGATTATGTATGTTGAAATAAAGTGACCTGAGAGCGGTTGGAAAATGCATTTACATATTGGGTAGAATAAATTGAAAAGGATATTTTATGAAAAAATAAAAATTTGATCAAAGACGTCAAATAGCGGAAGAAGTATGGAAGGACCAACGCGATCAGAGCTCCTGTCCTTGATGTAATACAATAGGTGCCACGGTGCTAGCATTACTAGTCTATAGTAGTGGTAAGGAAGAGTCGTAACATCTGGTCACTTGTTTCTTGTCAAATGCCGTCTGTTCGAAGATCGAGCTCAATATGTACTTTACTGACACCATACAATACCAGATTAGACCAATAAAAACTGTGTAACAAATATATTTTATCGACAATGTTTTCTATTTTTCATACCAGCAATTGCAGTGAATAACAAATGATAACATTCTTTCTTGAATAACAGGAAGTTGCTATTATCTTGTATTTTGGCAGATGAATAAACAAACGTCCTCTACTGGACGTGTGAAAAATCTAGAACAATGTAGCGGTTTGCAAGACACCGTTGATAAAATAATTGCGAAATGGGCAAACTCATTTCAAATATTTCGCGAAACGGGCAAATTCATTTCAAATATTTCGAGTGGTGACGCCAACGGTAACATATGCACTGGAGCCATGACCCCCCCCCCCCCCCCCCCCACCCCAAAAAAACAAACCAAAACCCAGCTACACGAGCTCTTTTCTTTTAATCTTATTGGAACACAGGATCGTGTTAAGAGAGAATTAAATATGGTGACTATCGTTTGTTGTTTCAATCACATTGTCGAAGTCCATTGAACATTCATTCGACTTCCTTCACAGTACATTCCCTAACCTATTTACGATGGATTGCTTATCAACTCATTCATTTTTATCATATCATTATGCGTGTAACCTGAAGTATAAACCCATTATAGTTCGTATACCAGAGCTGTGGGAGATCTTTCAAACAAACATTCAATGATTATATTGCTTAACCCCCTACACACTGATGTCAAAATATCTAAATTTCAGGCAGAAAAAATTTCCCATAATGCAACTAGAAATTTAACCAATTCAATCTCGTTTGACAGAGCTCATTGAGCTCTGTCAAACGAGATTGAATTGGTTAAATTTCTAGATGCATTATGGGTAAAAACAGCTTCCTGAAATTTTGATATTTTGACATCAGAGTGAAGGGGGTTAAGACGCCGACATTAAAGAGCGTTGCTGGTGATTTTGAATATTCGATTTCAGAGTGAAGGGAAGTAATAAAGAAATACGTGTATATTCCTGGGAAAATTAAAATTTAAACTGTATTGAAAACTGATACACCCTGAGGTGCGACCGTTTTCAAGCCCGTCTGAATACCACACACCCTGCGAAATATTCTGATAATTAATCAAAAAAGAATATATCGCGAGACAGCCTTTAAACCTTTATAACATGCAGTTGATCATGTATTTATTTATTTATTTATTTATTTATTTATTTATTATTGATTTATTTATTTATTTATTTATTTATTTATTTATTTATTTATTTATTTATTTATTTATTGGTGTTTAAGGTCACATACCTATGCATAATGGCTAATCATGACCGTGACAGTTTTACGGGTGAGGAAGCCGGGGTACCCGCAGAGAACCAACAAGAGACGACGAGCAGTTGCAAGCTCCACAACATCGTAAATCCACACTGCAGCACAGGCAGGGTTAGATTGATTGAAGACATGCGCGTCATCGACGTGCAGTACGCCTCGGTACACGGCGTCATCGTGCCCCCATGTGGACAATCGGGAGTTGATCATGAAATACTGTGCTCCATTTACCCATTTAACCCTGACGCCTTGAATGGTATAGCCTTATACACTACTGTATGAAGCGAAATGGGTGAGTCGATCTTGTATTTGTGAGGAGGTTCCGTAATAATTTAATCCTACAGCCCTTGGGCTGTAGGATTAAATCATAACTTACCCTCCCCTCACCCCCTCCCCCGCCAGGTATGTGTTTATTATAATGTCTAGTTTCTTTTCACAAAACCGATTTGGTTAACATGGGTTAAATAGATTTATCACCTGTTTGAAAATTAGTGTACCTGTTCTCTATTCTATGCGCGAGTACACAATGCTGTCATATTGAGGTGGGAAGGTGATGTAGTCATTAACTGTATTCTAATTGCCTAGCTAATTAAGTCTGTGTTACTAAAAGAGGCGTCTGTTGGAGAGAAGCCGTCAGGTACATTAATTCTGTAGATCGCATCCATCACGCAACCGCAATCCAAAGCATCTGGGGCTTGTCCAGAAGTATTCAAATTTGAACCTGGATGTACTGCAGACCCATTAACTTGATAAATAAATTGCTTTTTTTCTCATTCGTTAACACTATATGTATTGGTCGCTTCTCAACACACTCGAATCAAACGCCCACATTTTTTTCTGTTTCTGTTTTTATACTTCTTTATTTCTGTGAAAATATTGTTCAAGGCCTCGAATTGGAAGAACCCCTATCTTCCGAGGGGTGTTTGGTTAGAGGGAAAGGTGTATGTTTCATCTTATGTTGCAATTTTCGGAATGTCATCCTCAAATGTTGTGGGATTAAGTGATTAAAAATTATTTACTGTATAACAGTAAAACTAAAATGCATCACTCCTCTTCAAAATTTGGATCACATGGCCTAACTTATTATGAATAAATTATTATTATAACTATAACTTTTATTATAATGATCGATAAATGTTTCGTTATTGTGAACGAACTTTTCCTCGGATAGTATTATTGATTTTATTCTTTATTTATACTTTGTTTCCTGTCTTTGTTGTATAGTGCAGTCGCCGTGGACTGGTCGTATCCCACGCATGGGCAGTGATGTCCACGCATGCGTTTACCAGGTAATAAAAAGTGATCATCAGTAAAATTTTAATTAATGAAGCACCGGGTTGTACCCGGTGCTTCGTTAATTAAATTTTTAATGATTATTCCTATAATTAATGCTTGGAATCTAAATTTATCGCGTCCGTGGAAATATTGTCCACCTGTGGGAAGTGGCTAGTCCACGGCGGCCCTACTTTACTCAGCTTCAGTCGTTGCAAGAGCATCTTTCCATCTGGCAAAATCCCCGTTGTTTCAACGCCGGACGTCCATATTTGGCGCAAGGGAAATACTCAGTGACCATTTTGAGGTTTTTCATGATATTAATCGGTCACTTGATGAAGTTTTGTGATCACAAAAGGGAACAGAGAATTTCGACCGCATAGCTATTTCAGACACAGCACATGCAGAACTAAGATCGCAAACACAATGTTGTTCACTATCGAAAAAGCTTTCTGGTTGCAACACAGTTATCCGGAGAGATTAATGAAATATTGCAAACTCGAGGCTGAATCACGACAGACAAACGAAATAGCCACCAGTCGAACTCTGTAGTAACTGGGCGCTTTTATGGCCAGGAACCAGTCTAGGCGTTAAAATGTCAATCGTCTATGTTTAAATTCAATCGTCTGGAATGTTTCAGTTGGTCCGAAAAGCGAACCTACCGACCAACTGGAATATTCCTGAAGATTGACTCTATAGAATATCATAAACATTGATCCTGTTTGAAATAGTGTAAAAAATGTTTCAAAATGGAGACTTGATTGAACCGAATATTTAATTGTTTTTCAACACAATACAACGTGTTTGTTTTCTAAATATTTTGAATGAAGACTCACCACATCTGTTGTTTTGCGATTACGCTGCATAGGTCCAGCAATGATGTTAATATCTTGATGTTTTCAATGCGAATTAAATGCTTATTGGTTGGAATATCTATTACTGTTGCACGAAAGAATGTCTGTATATCTCTGTTATTAAAGTTACGCCACATTAAATCAATGGTAGTCTGTGCGTGAACTCCACGAACAAATAGCCCATAACAGCGTCTGATTCTTTACCAAATTTGTCTGATGGAAATTACCAAGTAATATACGATGAATTCGCGTTTCAGTTTATGTGGGAGCAAATCTATGGTGCTGTGGCCAGAAAAGCAGACCAGGGGCGAATACTATAAAACTTTTCCGATTGTATTTTCTAGAATTGTATTTTCTATTTATGACAATAAATGGGTTGAAATGAACCCTTAGCATTTTTAAAGATGTGGCAATTTGCCAGTTGGCAAATTGCCATATCTTTTAAAATGCTAATAATTCAGTTTAGTCAGTTATAATAATAGGTAGAAAATACAATTCTAGAAAATACCAGTGTAAAAGTATTGGCTCCAGCAGTCAAATTTGAACACATCGCGACCCATTAGCGATCCGGTAGAAATTCTCTCTTTGCTTTTGTAATGCCAGTATTGTATAGCTGACGAAAGCCATTTTTTTAATTATTTAGACACGAGCACTAACTCTCTCGTCTGCAAACTGTTTTGAGAGGGAAAACACTTGATGTCTACCGGTCGATTTGCCGCTGGCAACTGAAAGAGTATGGTCTAGGTATGGGAAGAATCATCATTCCCTAAACCATACCTCACAACATTACCATTAATTTCACGAAAATATCCCCCCAAAAGTGTTTATTTTCGCAATAAGATACTCGTTACGCACCAACTAAAACGTGTTAGTTTATTTAGCAGTGTGTGATGTGTTACAACAGATTCTGCTCCTCGGTTCGAATCTCACCTGCGACAACCGCGTTGTGTCCTTGGGCAAGACACTTCACCCCATTTCCCACGGTGTTGTGTACTAAGGCGTACTGCATGTCGATGGTGCACTTGTTTTCAACCAATGCTAACCCTGCTTGTGTGGAGTTAGTATGATGGGGAGCGGACAGTTGGTCGCCGTTGCTCGGTGGTTCTCTCCGGGTACTCCGGCTTCCTTCACCCGTAAAACTGTCGTGGTCATGATTAGCCGTTGTGCAGAAATATGTGACCTTAAACACCAATAAATAAATAAATAAACATACCATATTCTAACCAACTGGGTATTTTAATGGAAAATCTAGAAACAATTGTCATTCATTCAGACACTTCAGTCCTTTTTACTTGAAAATACACAAAATAAGCCATTAGTTTGACTTATTTCTAAAATGTGAAAATTAATAATTCAACAAGAACCTGAAAAAAACAAGTGCAACAAATTATTTTCTGTTTTACATAATTATGTAACGTACTTCCATGGTAGTAATGACATTTTCCGAATTGTTTTGATCTAGATAAATATCATATAAAGTGCGAATTAGCTTTTGTAATTACGTTTATAAAAACAGATCGAATAGAAAAATAAGTTATTGTCGTAACACAAGTCTGTGGAGGAGTTTTGTTTCAAATTTGGCCTCCCGAATTGAATAAAAAATACAATATTTTCAGCTTGCCACTAGAGTTGAAACGGTTAACCGATTAATCGATTAACCAATGATCAACGTCTTGGTCGATCAAAGAAGTAATTGACCGATTAACCGTTACTTTTGAACTACTGTATTTTTTGGGTTAACAAAGGAACAAACTTGCTCCAAAACAGGAAAACATTGTCACACTGACTCACATCAATTATATCAGACAAGAGTAAAGCATCCATTTACATGATGACATACTTGTTCACTTGCATGATCATTATACTGTATCAGTAGCTGGAACTGGTCATTTTTAAGTTAACCTTTACCCAATTCGGGTAGCAGACGACACTTGCAAAATAGATTCTTGAATTACTAAACATTTTCAATTTTTGTCTCAAAAACATGGCTTATGATCCTCATTGGAACGAGCTCAACGAGCTCGTTCCAATGAGGGATCATAAGCTATGCTTTTGAGACAAAAATTTAAAACATAATAAAATCTGAATGGAGATTTGTGTATGCAGAGCTGGCCGATTTTGTCCTTTACGTCGGGTAAAGGGTTAATGCTATAAATCATCAACGGTACGGCAATTATTCAGCTACCTATAAGCTATCTATAAGGGCAAGTGATTAATTGGTTAACCAAGGTTAATCCATGTGATTAATCGATCAAGAAAAACCTTTAACCGTTTCAGCTCTACTTGCCACAGACAGTGTATTCAAATGGCGAAATGAGAAACAATTCTCGTTCATTCAGACACTTCGGTCGTGTTTGTCTGTAAATACCAAAGAATAAACCATTGGTTTAGCTTATTTTTGCAATGTGGAATTTAATAATTCAACAAGACTTTGTAGATAAAACTGGTGCAACAAATTATTTTCTGTCTTGCAAAATTACGTAACAAATTTCCCATGCCAATAACTCACTTACAATCAGGATAAACATCATATAAAAGGTGAATTAACTTTTGCAATTACGTTGATAAAAGCAAATTATAATAGGCAGAAACAAAGATTATAATTTGTTGCTGTACCACCAGATACTTCAGGAGTTTTCTCTCACATTTGGCCTCGCGGAGTGAATAAGTACAATATTTTCAGTTTACCACATACAGAGGGACAGAAATGTATTGACAAATTGTTGCACATGACGATTTGTTCTTTCCTTCTAGATTTTGGCTATGATTTCAACAATCAGAGACAGAGTAGATCTGGGCGCCTCGGGTAGGAGGAGTCTAAGCCCATCCATTTTCAAGCTCCGACGTTGAAGCCAAATTTAGACCTGTCTTTTTTCAGATTTACCGGCAAAAATCAGCCAGAAATGGGTAGTTGCGGGGAAGTTCAGTAATCGCTTAAGCTATCTGTTTTCTCAAACCTATCGCAATCAGGAGCCAATACTATAAAACTTTTACAATTGTATCTTCCAGAATAGCATTTTCTGCCTATTAATATAACTGACCAAATGAATCATTAGCATTTTAAAAGATATGGCAATTTGAAAATGCTAATGGTTCATTTCAACCCATTTAAAGTCATACCCAGAAAATACAATTCCAGAAAATACAGTTGTAAAAGTTCTATAGTATTATCTCCCGGTCGTGACACGTTAACAACAGTGATTCGAGATTCCAACGATAAAATATTTCGAAATCCAAGCTGAATCAAGAGAAACAAATAACTTTGCACCCAGGATGCAATATGTTATCCTTTTTCTTCAGACAGGCGGTATTTTACGCTGTTGTGGGCAGAAAAGCGGACAGAGAATTTTGACTCGATCACGGTCAAGTTGTAATTCTGTCAAAACTCTTTGTTCGTTTTTGCAGAGACAGTATTGTGTAGCTGCCAAAACAGATGTGTCGTGAATGGCATGGGACTGAATGAGAGTAAGCCGTGGCGTAGACTCCGAGTGACGTGCCACATATGTCTCACAGAGACCTTGAAATCGTTCTAAAAGCTCTCGCGAGAAATACCTTCACTTTTTCTAACATGCAGGGAAGGGATAGAAATGGGCGTAACCGCGACATATCCCAGTCAATATCAATCACCTATTTATACCAAGCTAGAGAGTGTTAGAACTGTCGACTCTGCCGGTAGGACAAAACACAGCTTAACGATCTTTACTTTCAGTTGTGCCACCTGATGACGATAATTATTTCTTTCAGCGCCCAGACCAATTCGATCGCTTGTTCGTCATTCAGTGTTGCAAAAGGCCCCAGGTGTCTTTTGTTTAGCACAAGAGAAAATATCGGTAAAAGTAATAGCAAACATCTGCCTCCATTTTCACTGTATTATGTTACGGTGACAACAACTAATTAAAATTTGGTGACCTTTATTTTGTTCGTTCTTGGTGCAACACCGGGGAACTGATATTTGCAAGAATTATACCAGAAAGCTGTGCAACAGTCGCAAGTAGTAGACTAACTGATATCTTTAACCTACAGTCTTATGCTGGTGTTAACCCTTTGTACTCTGGTGGTGTATTCGAAGTCAGTTAAATGGCAGCAATAGGAAGAGTCGTTAATTGAAAATATTAATTCCTCTACCCAGCACACTCACTTAGCAGCCATCCCACTTAATGGAATTATGACGTAGCATGCTCTCCGGTCGGAAAAGCGACCCCTCCTTTCCAATGGGTTAAATATATTACCTAGTTTTCCTTATACACTTTCTCTACTAAAACAAGGTAATTTTCGTTTTGGACCATGCCATTTTTATAATAGCACAATTTAAAATGTTCAATGCGTTCGTTCTGAAAAGAAATGAATTTGCTCCATTTTTTGCTAAACTTGACAAAGTCAAAATAAGCTGTTGCATTCACGTGTGCGGAAGTCTGTTAGTCTGTGAGTCTGTTAGCCTGTAAATCTGTGAGTCTGTTCATATTTTCCTTTAGCACAGACTACACCCCGTAGTTCTTGTTCGATCATCACGAAATTTCATATGCCGGTTTGTGGTCATGTCTAGATGAGACCGCCCCCTTTTAGTCGCGATCGGTCAACCGTGAGGCTGAAAAAAAAAACCTTTAGCACAGTCTACAGGTCGTATGTATGAAGGGATTTCATTGTAATTTGGTAGGATGACTCTGTATAATGTCTAGATGAGAACGTCCCATTTTGGTCATGATCTGTCAACCGTGACGGCTGCTCAAGCCCGAAACCTAAAAACGTTTAGCACAGTCTACAAGTCGTATTTAGTATGGAGGGATTTCATTGTAACTTGGTAGGATGACTCCGTATGATGTCTAGATGAGAACTTCCCAGTTCGGTCGCGATCTGTCAACCGTTACGGCTGCCCGAGTCCAAAACCTGAAAACCTTTAGCACAGAGTACAGGTCGTATTTATGGAGGGATTTCATTGTAACTTAGTAGGATGACTCCATATAATGTGTAGACGAAAACATCCCCTTTTGGTCGCGATCGGTCAACTGTGACGGCTGCAGGGGCCCGAAGCTCAAAACCCTTTAGCATTGACTACTGGTCGTATTTATGAAGGGATTTCATTGTAACTTGGTAGGATGACTCCAGATAATGTCTAGATGAGAACGTCCCCTTTTGGTCGCGATCGTTCAACCTTGATGGCTGCCCGATCCCAAAACCCGAAAACCTTTAGCATAGACTACAGATCGTATTTATGAAGGGATTTCGTTGTAACTTTGTAGGATGACTCAGTATAATGTCTAGATGAGGGCGTCCCCTTTTGGTTGCGATGGGCCAACCGTGATGGCTACATAGGCCCGAAGCCCAAAAACTTTTAGCACAGTCCATAGGCCGTATTTATGAAGGGATTTCATTGTAATTTGATAGGATGACTCGTTTTGGAATAATTTCACTTTAACTTGGTAACTTTGGTTGATATACGTTAACTGTGAGGGCCACATTAACCCATCCCTCAGTTCTTTAGTACAGTTTACACTTCAAATTATTTTTATTGAAAACATTGCATACAGGGAACAGGAATTAACATATTCTCAATTATCAAAATTCTTATCGTATTTCATAATCCTTTCATAACCATTGAACATTATCCTTTTCATCAAACACAACACACAGTCAAGTTAAGCTACGGCGTACATTGTGTCGCAGTTTTACAGGGGTTAAATTGATATTCGAACGGTGGAGGAAAATTTATGTTCTTATCAGTGCTCAGCCGACAGCCAGTGACTGCCGACTGAACCCTAGTTCGAACGTAAACCTTGCCACCTTATCAATGCTCTATCCCCTTGGGACTCTTAAGATTCCTGAAGGTGCCCGTGACTTACAACTCCAAAGGGTGATCAACCATAATTTCCTGAAAAGATTATTTATTTACATGTACGAAGGAATATAATATGAAACAAATTACTCAAAAAATTATCCATAAGAATACACTAATTACGCGGATAAAAGTTTATTCTTTAGGGCCTTCGACGCCTCCCACATCATCTTCATCTTCTCACGGTTTGTGATAAATACAAAGTGTCTATTCACTTCTCGTTGCTTCCTCCTCGCAGGGTTACCTTCACCGTCAGTCGGGCGTAACTCATATAATGTTCTGCTTGCGTGACTCTATCAGCGTTTTCACAGTTCAACCACCATTCAGTCGGCGTCTACCATAGTTCAGCCCCTCACATTGCGCCTTGTCTGGCTCTTATGGGGTTAAGTTATTCTTCGCCTTCAGATATATACTTAACAAAGCTGACATGAAAATATTCTGCAAAGTGTTCTCAACATCCCCACTTCTCGCACCGCCTAAAACTATCTTATCTCGCGAGCTGTTCCAGCGCGTACTCAAGCACTTAATGCGGTCTCTAGACGTCAACGTTACAGCTTTTACTTCTTTGGCTACTATGCCACTACGGTTCGCAACCATTAACAAACTACTATCGGTTCCTTACAACCCTCACAGGGTTACGACAATACGCGGACATTCAACCTCGGTGGCTATGACTCTCGACGGCCAAGGCTAAATTTGGACCTTCTCCGAGTGCCCTCAGTCCAACTGCCCCTCAGAAGTCTGCTTCACTCTTTATACAGTCGGAACGCAAAGTTTGAACATATTAATTGTGATTTACCGAGTACTTTGTAATTCGATATGGATAGAGATATTAATGCGAATTGTGTTTGAGCTAAATTCTTTTGACATTTCGGAGACATGATAGATGCGTAATATGGGTGTGTGTCCAGAACATGTGTGATGCACTGGTTTCAAAAAATTAGATTTTAACTGGCTTTAATTGCCTAGATAATGATAACCGGAGAGAATATTGTCTCTCTTAGTACTGATCTGTTATCAGATAGCCCATGTGTCGTTCAACAAGTGAGCCATAATGGACATTAAATTTCACACTTCATTTAGAAGCTCTTGAATTAACGTTAGTTTGACAAATCTGTTTTCAGGGTCCGTCACATACCTATCTTTACGCTTTACATTTAACCCAGGCAGAAATATTATCGAAAATATTTACCCTTAAAAACAAAGAAATCGCAAAGTTTAGCTATCACCTTGACACATTGATACTTTTTTTGTACCTGAGCATCCCTCTCTTGGTATTCCGTGTCATTAATCGTTGAACGTCTGTACGTTAATATCGAAATATCTAATTGCAGGCCGCAATTATTTCCCATAATACGACTAGAAAGTCTAGTTTACATGTCTTGAGAACTGTCAAACTTTGGCTAAATTCCTAGTTCCATCACGAAAGAAACTTGGCGTTGACATTATGATTTTGACATCACCGTTAAGAGGGTTAAGCAGTCACATTTCGTCTTGTAATTGTTTACTGCAGAAGTGCCGGCAGCTGATTTCCGACACTTTTTTTACCTTTTTAACGGTCATCTTTTACGGTGAACATAGATTTTCATACCAGTTTAATGATAGCGACAGTTCAGTTTTCTATCCACGTTTTTGGCATCATAGTAGTCTAAATGCACGGCACATGGAACGTGACTTTCGACTGAACATGAACACCGCTGAATGCTGTTTTCTGCAGATGAATACTTCAGTTTCTGAGGAATAGCACTGGAAACAAGGTTGTGCAGTTCGTGTTAGCTAAAACGGTCTATCCGAGACACTGAAATTTCCCAGTCAGACTATTTCATACCGTGGGTAAGGTATGAATTTCGCTTTAGTAGCAACTTGAATGCCGAACGCAGAGTGCTTGCCGAACACAGATCTTACAGCTTCTGTAACGTCTCCCATCTATCCACTGGTGCAACATTTCTGGGATGAGATACGTACCGGCATACTGTTGAAGGTAGAATCGTTTAGCTGCATCTAGTGACTCTTTTCGCTAATGGTACTGCCGTACAGCCATTTTACGACCCTATCCCTCACAAAAGGCTACCAGGTCGTGTTTAGAACGTCTGGTGTTTTCCAGACCAGGCATCGGCCCCGTACACCCGGTTTCAGAGATCGGCGCACTTGTGGACTTGGCCATTACTATTCTTCATCACTATAATGTTCTGTGTTTATTATTATCACCATACTGTGCTTGTACACTCATTTCTACTGGTAAGTAACAGTTTCATGTATTGTAAGAGTCCTGTAGAAACTCTCTTATTTTACCTCATTTGCAAAACCAATCACTTAGATGGATTCGTGGAAATCTCTCGGGTAATGCTTTTCATGAATCAATGTCAGCAGCTGGAATAGGTGAAAAGAAAAAGTCTAACATAATATTTTTATAGAATGTACCTTTTAATGTTTATCTTCCGATCACAAACTTCTTTACAATGTCACAATGAAGTGTATGTTTGGATCTGATATCCCACTTACAATGCTGTGATTTAAGGAATGTACAGAGAATTTCGACCGCATTTTGACTGAGTCGCGATCCGGTTGTCTCTTTTCTCCAAAATCAACCAAGTAGAACCTCACCTATCCAATACAAAATGAGGGAGCATTGAATATCAAAGACTACTTAGGTGTGTATTTGTTAATACGTTTTTGATTTTACAAATTTATTTTTTTATTAAAATCTCGAACCACAAGCGAAATTGTATTGCTATTAGATTGCCGCGACTTCATCAGGAAAAAAGCACTTTTACGATCGCAGAACTGTCACAGTAAATCTGTTGGGGTTAGATTTTGCATAAACAGTGTTTGCACTGTACTCACTTCTTTTGTCATTACTCGTACCAACCTAACTGGTAATTCCTGGATTATTCCCTAACAGCTGTTGTCAGAAAATAGTATACGTAATGAAAAAATGTCTTTCTGCAGCTGTTTTGTTTATTGCTATTATACATTGATAAAGTCTCGCACTTTAAAGTGTGACGTAATGACATTAGCTGTCTAGTTTCCCCGTAAAACCAGTTCGATGATCTCTATAGCACAGGATTGCTGGAATGTAAGCAAAAAGCGTCGACTCTCAAACTACCCCCTACAAGGTGACGTCAAGTAAATCAACGAGGTAACTCCTGGCAATCCATGAAGTTCGAAGACGTGAAAGCTGTTACGCTGTGACTGTGGTCACAGCATTTCTGCTTCCACTTCATCAAACGTCATTGCGTTTACCTACCAGGATAACTAATAACACTGCACTAACATTCCAATTTCAGCATTCGCGTTTTGTCAATAATAACTGTAATATCTATCAATTTGCATTGCCACGAAAATGTACGCACCATTAACTGGTTGAGATTATTTTTGGTGGTCTCAATTTGTTATTCAAAATTTGTTGTATTGCAAACTATTGGAGAGTGCCTGTGAGCACTCTCTAATAATTTGTAATAAAACAATTGCATATAAACAAAATGTTATTTACTTTTAACTGAATATGACACATGAGCAAGGAAATCTTTGGCTTTTGCTCTGGTACCTTAATTTTTTTGAAAGCCCTGATTGTGGCTTTCAGCACTCTACCAGCTAATATATTCTTTTTTCACAGACATTAAAGAATACTCTGTGAGGCGTCGGCACCTTAAAGCCCTTCGAGAATTTTCCTTTTGTTGAGCATTGTTGTAGCTCACCTGACTGAAAGTTGGGGGTGCTCAAGTGATCACTTTCTGTCCGTCGTTCGTCCGTCGTGAACTTTACATTATCAACTTCTCCTCCTAACCCATGAGAGAAGTTGAACCAAATTTTCTATGCATGGTCCTAACCATATGTCAATTCAAGTTTGTTCAATTAAAGTTGAGACGCTCCATAGGGATAGAGTGGGGGAAATGCTCCAGAATTCTAGAAAAAAATCTTCCTCTCATGAACCAGTGGGAACAATGACTTGATATTTGGTATGTAGCTTCCCTCTGAGTCGCAGAATGAAGTTTCTTCAAACGAAGTTCTTGAAGCTATATTTACCTTCGTAATGGGAGGGGCAAGATATTTGGCCCCGCCCTAAATTTCTATTTTCTGAACCGATGGTCCGATTTGAACGCAATTCGGTGTATGATATTATTAGGTCATAAGTCCTTGGTTCATGCGAAAAAAGATTTTCCATATTCCCCGTGGGAACCCCAGGAGCTAAAAATAGAAACTATTTTCAAACGTCCATATTTCCAATACCACACACGGAACAGAGAACTGTTGTTTGGTATGAAGCACCCTTAGGACCAGTAGAATCGAATGATAAAAATATTGCCATCGGTTGTGTTAGCGCGTTCTGTTGGGGGTATTGAACAAATGCTGAGTCAGGATATTTGAATATATTAAAAAAAAGTCTTCTCCAAAACCACTGATCAGAATCTTTTGATATTTGGCATACAACATCCACAGGGGCGTAAGATACAGGTGTGTTCAATTTAAGGCCCTCGGTTCGTATTTGGGCTCACTACAGGAGCCTAAATCTTAACTTAGAGCAACATGGGAAATAAGCTTTAAAAATCTTCTTCTTCAGAACCACAGGTCAGAATGTTTTAATATTTGGTAAACATCATTGTCAAGTTTGTTCGCATCAAGTCTCTCAGTTAATTTTGGGCCAAGTTTGTTCGCATCAAGTCTCTCAGTTAATTTTGGGCTTCCTGTGGGGGCACGAATTTTAACTTAGTACAATATGAGGAAATTTCTCTAAAAATCTTCTTCAGATCCACCAGTCAGAATCCTTTCATATTTAGTATATAGCATCTTTAGACGGGGAAGATTCAAGTTTCTTCAAATTGGGTCCCTGGGTTTATATTTGGGCTTTCTATTGGAGCCCGAATTTTAACTTAATGCAATATGAGGAAATTTCTTTAAAAATCTTCGTCTTCAGATCCACTGGTAAGAATTCTTTCATATTTGGTGCACAGCATCTCTAGGCCGGTCAGATTCAAGTTTGTTCAACTCGAGTTCCTGGGTTAATATTTGGGCTCTCTTTGGGGGCTCGAATTTTACCTTAGTGCAATATGGGGAAATTTCTTTAAAAATCTTCTTCTTCAGATCCACCAGTCAGAATCCTTTTATATTTGGTATACAACATCTCCAGGAGAGTCAGATTCACATTTGTCCATATCCGGCCCATGTGTTAATCTTTGAGCTCTCTATTGAAGCCCGAGGTTTAACTAAGTGCAATATGAGAGAACTGCTTTAAATATCTTCTTCTCCAGAAAAATCAATTAGAGTCTTTTGATATTTTGTATACAACATCTCTAGGGGGGGGGGGGGGGGGGGTGTCAGATTCATATATGTGTTCAAATCGAATCCCTGGGTTAATATTTGGGCTCGCTATGGAAGCCCGAATTTTCCCTTATTGCAATATGAGGAAATATCTTTAGAAATCTTTTTTTAGCCCCAACAGTTAGAATTCTTTCATATTTGGTATGCAGCACCTTTAGGGCGCTCCGATTCCAATTTGTTCAAATCGGGTCCCTGGGTTAATATTTGGGCTCTCTATTGGCGTCCAAAGTTTAACTTAGTGCAATATGAGGAAAAATCTTTAAAAATTTTCTTCTTTAGATCCACCTGTCAGAATCCTTTCATATTTGGTTTACAACATCTCGGGTAGGGTGGGGTGCTGAGAGTTTTTTAGATTCAGTTTGTTCAAATCGAGTTCCTGGGGTAATATTTGGGCTTCCCATAGGAACCTGAATTCTAACATAGTGCAATATGACGGATTTTCTTCAGAAATCTTTTTCTCCAGAACCACCAATCAGAATCTTTTCATATTTGGAATATAACATCTCTGGGCAGATCAGATTCAGTTCCTGCCTTAACATTTGGGCTTTCTTCGGGGGGGGGGGGAGGAGGGGGTTGGGTGGTCCAAGTTTGTTCAAATCCATTCTTAAATGTTTTTTTTCCGTAAAATTTACATTTCAAACTGCAGTGACACAATAACCCTTGAAAGTTTGGCGGTGCTTGTCTATAGCTGATAGAACTGGAAGCAGTCAGGGAGATCTATGATAATAACCATCTGACATGGACACTAGAGTTATGAATAATATCATGACTTCATTCCACTGTAGTGTTGATGAACAATGACTTACTGAATGTGATCTTCTTTGAACCACTTTATCAGGTGAGCGATTAAGGCCCCTTGGGGCCTCCTGTTTATAGCAACTTCCGCCCATCCCTATGATGGCGTTGTGCGAGGGGGGGGGGGCATTTTTCTGTATGTGTTAAATGAGTGGTCCGGTGATCTTGTTGCATAGAAATCATTACGCACATTACGACATGCGGTCATTTCGGCAATTTAAAACGTCGGAGTGAATACGTTTTCGCAATGAAAGCGTTCCAGGAAACCTAGCATGTCACCAGGTTAAAACAACATGGGTTTTACGTCGAGTAGCAGATTTCGAGTAATTCTGCACGTTTGTACTTCTCGGTAGATGATCCTAAACATCTTAGTTGACAGTAGTTCATTAGGCGTGAAGCTTCCGCGTTTATATTCTGGCATCAATACAGAGAATACGATTCTATTTGACACCTCTTGATACGTAAGGCGATATTGAAGAGTCAAAAATAGCAGCCTAGCTGAGGAGTTTTCAAACAGTTTCAATTAAACAACCATGCGTGTTTGTAAAGCCAGCGCCATTCCATCAACACAAGTGGGTATATATTTCTTAGCTTGTTAGTGCTTCTAGTGATAAGACGAGTGTAAAATGGAACGTAACCCCATAATTATGGAGGCAATTTGATGGCACTTGACTTTAAGTATCGATATACCAGATAAATAATATTTTCAAGGGCGATACCAAGTTACCAAATGCAGTTCATGAATCATGTCTTGAACCCTACCATCATCAGAATCTGCTGCACGTGGAGATGGAGTTTCTCATTGAAACTAAAACATTAAAATCCTGAATGATTGTTTTGGTGACCACAGGTGGCGGTAGTTCAGTGAAAGTGGGGATGGTGATACAAATTATCAAAACGCATCGGACCTTCATGACAGCTCGGTGGCTCAGCGATTGGAGCATTGAATTTTAACCCTTTACCTAACATGAAAAGCAGACGACACTTGCCAAAAAAATTCTTGAATAACTATTTTTTTTCATTTTTTGTCTCAAAAACATAGGTTATGACCCCTCATTGGAACGAGCTCGTTGAGCTCGTTCCAATGAGGGGTCATAACCTATGTTTTTGAGACAAAAAATGAAAACAATAATGCAAATTAATTGGCGATTTTTGAGAATAGCGCTGGCCGGTTTTGGCCGTTACGTTGGGTAAAGGGTTAACAAGAAAGATCGACGGTTCGATATTGACGGGCGGTAACCGCGTGGTGTTCTTGGGCAAAACACTTAATCCAGATTGCCCACGTGTGGGCACGGTGAAGGTGTGTACTAAGGCGTACAGCACGTCGATGGTGCACTTGCCTTCAACCGCCAACAGCCAAAAAGGCCTGTGTTATTTACAAAATTAAATCTACTTCTAATTTTTTAAATTTTTTTTCACTGTCCCCAAAATACAAGTTATGATCTCTCATTGGAACAAGCTTGTTAAAGTCTTTCCAGTGAGGGGTCATAAGCCATGTTTTGAGGAAAATTAATTTTTATTTATTCAAGAAATGTTTTAAACCTTTACCTAACGAATCGCCCGCATCCGCCCGCGTAATATCAAATTGAGTAGTTGAAAAATTAAATTTTTCAAAATATTTCAACAAAACCATATCATGTGACCCCTCATTGCAACGAGCTCATTGAGCTCGTTCCAATGAGGGGTCACATGATATGTTTTTTTTTAAATTTTTTGAAAAATTAAAAAAAAAATTAATTTAAAATAATAAATTTTGATATCGTCTGCGTTTTGTAAAGGGTTAAGGAATTTCGCCTAATACTCAGGTTGGGTAATGGTTTAATTTCTAATTTGTTCAGGCCTCCTGGTGTCGATTTCGTAAAAGGTTCTACAGTAATCGCGATGGTAACATATTAGATTCAGGCGCAAATTGCTTGCGTAGAAAGGGTTATCTTACCTTTTTAGACGTGTTTCTCAACTTCAACATGTGGGTGTTTCACTGAGAGATGGTTATATTCTCATGACAAAAGGAGACAGGCGAATAGGGTGAACAAAGAAACGTGTATTGTTTAGCATTAGCAAATGTCCAGCGACTTGTTGAACAATATACTCAATGAATCAATACTTGTGGAAGAACAGTTTATGGAAATCCGTGTACATTCATCTAATTCATCTAACCCCTCTATTACATATCACAAACACAAGAACATTCGTAATTAGTTATTTCAGCTTTTTGTACTCGGTTCGTACAAGATAAACAGGAAACGATTTCATCTCACTGTAAAAATTACAGTTAAAATTACGGCAAAATATGGCAACCAACTTTTGGCATTCGTACCGCAATATGTTAGGCTATAAACCCTTTTATTTGCAGTGACAACTTTCTTCTGTTCGACCTTGGTGCTGAAACTACTATTTTAGTTTGATGACAGCCAAAAAGCTGACACCAAAAAACTGCACCCCACCTATGAGGAACCCCAGAGAATGGATCAGTACTTGGTTACTGTTGTAAACAGCTTCTTCTTCTCCACTAAAATAAGACCCAGTAACCATTGCCTGGGCTGAATATGTATAAACGATTGGCCTAGCTTGACATTACCCTTGTATAACCATGGATTCCGAAATTGAGCTTAGTCACCTGTAACCTGCAAATGTAAGTAGTAAGGGATGACTCTATGGGACCTAATTTAACACTGTAATCTCCATAGACATTTGTTTGCCAGAGAAAAATCTGATCGTGTGTACTATGGGGACCTGATTTAACACTGAGAAGTCCCATAGGGTTTTGAAATATTTGCCGTGTGTACTTGGAGGTGGGGGGGGGGGTGGGGGGGGTGGGGGGTGGGGGAGAACTAATTTAAAACTGAAAAATCCCATAGGGTTTTGAATGACCATTGATAGCACCTGACTACTGATGTAGGGCTAAAGTTTAAAATATTATTCAGTCTCTCTTAAGTGTAGAATGCAATTCATCCTTTGACACGAACAATAGCGTTTTGCGCAAGCATCGGCAAGAGTTAAATACGTTTGTTGGGAAACAAACTTTTGCTTCATTGCATATGAGCACCCCTACATTAGTATTTGCAATGAGTGTGAGCGTGGTGGCTCAGTGGTTACGGCATTGGACTTCAAACCCCAATGTCCAGTGGCGTAGCCAGCCCAAAGCAAGTGCGGGGGGGGGGGGGGGACAAACTCGCAGAGCCTGGCTTAGCTCCATCTTTATAGTGGGGGGGGGGGGGGGAGCTTTGCAAGCCTTCACAGCTCAGAATTCTGCGTCCCTAAAGTTTGAGCTAGGTAACCAAGGTAACAATAATCAGGGTTTCCAATAGAGGGAAATGAATGTGTCTGATATGGGGCGGCCAAGGGTCGTCGATTCCATGGTTCGGCTCGTGATAGAAAAAGTTTGAATTCCAGGGTTCAAAACCCCCCATCTCCTTGCATCTGAGCGGATATTTTGAGGTTTTTCATGTACTGACGACTGTCTACCTTTTCACCGACACAGATATTAGGACAATCAATCTACAAATCTACATACAACCTAACACCCATGGACCTAACCCCCTTACGATTTTTATGCCATTTTTGGACATATTTCGAGGACCAACTTGGAGGGAAAGTGGGGGAACGCATCCCCCCACCCCCACCCCCGTGGCCACGCCATTGTAAAAGTCCACGGTTCGATCTCCGCCAGGGATAACTGCCTTGTGTCCATGGGCAAGGAACTTAATCCCGATTGCTCACGCGGGGGTACGGTGGCGCTGTGTACTTAGGCTTACTGCACGTCACGTCGACGGTGCGCTTGTTTCATCCAGTGCTAACCTTGCTTGTGTGGAGTTAATAGGTTGAGTAATCTGACAGTTGCTCGCCGCTACTCAGTGGTTCTCTCCGGGTACTCAGGCTCCCTTCACCCGTAAAACTGTCCGACTGGAAGTGTCGTCTGCATTTCATGTTAGGTAAAGGGTTAATGGGAAGGATAGTGGCTGAATTATATGACACATGCCCCCACTGTTGATATAACGACCAGAAAAAGTGATATAACATCAAAAGATGGTAAAAATACCGTTTTCTAATTTTTAACCCTTTACCCAACGATTCGGCCGCATCCGTCCGCGTAATATGCAAATTCAGCAGTTGAAAAAATATTATTTTTCAAAAAATTTCTACAAAACCATATCATGTGACCCCTCGTTGGAACGAGCTCGTCGAGCTCGTTCCAACGAGGGGTCACATGATATAGTTTTGTTGAAATTTTTTGAAAAATTTCAAAAAATGATATTTAAAATATTAAATTTTGATATCGACTGCGTTGGGTAAAGGGTTAAATGGGATTCAATAGAGAATAATAGTCAATTCAAGTTTGTTCAAATGGAATCCCTCCTTATGGGAGCCTGAATTTTAACTTAGTGCAGTATGAGAGAATTTCCTTAAAACTCTTCTTCTTCAGATTCACGAGTCAGAATCCTTTCATATTTGGTATACAACATCTCGAGGTGGGTCAGTTTCAGGTTTGTTCAAATCGGTTACCTGGGTAAATATTTGGGCTCCATATGGGAGCCCAAATATCAGCTTACTGCAATATGAGGATTTTTAAAAAAAATCTTCATCTTTAGATCCTGTAGTCAGAATGCTTTCATATTTGGTATACAATATCTCTAGGACGGTCAGATTCAAGGTCTTCAAACCTAGTCCCTTGGTTGATATTTGGGCTCTCTATGGGTGCCCAAATTGTAACTAAGTGTAATATAAGGAAATTTCTTTTAAAAAAACCTCTTCTTCAGATCCACAAGTCAGAATTCGTTCATATTTAGTATACAACATCTCTAAGGTGGTCTAATTAAAGTTAATTCAAACCTTGTCCCTGGGTTGATATTTGGGCTTCTTACGGGAGCCCGAATTTTAACTTAGTGCAATATGAGAAAATTTATTTAAAAATCTTCTTCTCCAGAACGATCAATTAGAATCGTCTGATATTTGGTGTAGAACATTTCTAGAGGGGTCAGATTCAAGTTTGTTGAAATCGGAACCCTGGGTTGATATTTGGGTTTCAAATTTTAACTTAGTGCAATATGAGGACATTTATTTAAAAGCCTTCTTCTACAGATCGACCAGTCAGAATTCTTTCATATTTGGTATATAACATCTCAAAGGGGATCAGATTCAAGTTTGTTCAGTTTGAGTCCCTAGCTTAATATTTGGGCTCTCTATTGGTGGGGTGGCAGGGGTTTTTGGGGTGTATATTAGGTTCAAGTTTGTTCAAATCCATTTCTTAGTGTCGTTCCATAAAATTTGCCTTTCATGACTTCATTCCTTTGTAGTGTTGATGAACCATGTCTAACTGAATGTGACCCCAAATACTTCTTCGAACCACATTTGCAGATGAGCGATTAAGGCCCCTTGGGGCCTCTTGTTTATACTAATCTACAGGAAAATGCCTGAAGTTGCGAAATGATGCGCAAATCGATGATTATTTATTTATTTATTTATTTATTTATTTATTTATTGATGTTTAAGGTCACATATTTCTGCACAATGGCTAATCATGACCTCGACAGTTTTACGGGTGGAGGAAGCCGGAGTACCCGGAGAGAACCACCGGGCAACGGCGAGCAGCTGTCAGCTCCCCAACATACTAACTCCACACAAGCAGTGTTAGCATTGGTTGAAGACAGTGCACCATCGACGTGCACTACGCCTTAGAACACAACGTCACCGTGCCCACACGTGGGCAATGGGGGTGAAGTGTCTTGCCCAAGGACACAACGCGGTTGCCGCAGGTGGGATTCGAACCGAGGACCTCTCGGCTTGCAGCCTGCGCCTCTACCTACTGAGCCACCGCGCCCCCGGCACATCGATGATACAAATTCGCTAACATTTCGAAATGTCAATTTTTATATGAAATTCTCATACCCTTAAATTGATTGGTTAATTTAGAAAATTTAGTGGATAAATATTCATGAAAATTGTGTCCAATGGCGAAAATTGCAAGCCATGGTTGGGATTTGCCTTGATGTAGTTTATGGAAGAGTGTGTCTGGGGCAGTCAGGGCACTCTTCCATAAATTGTAACAATCAAACACATGTGGCTAAAATCGGAAAATGAAAATTTTGGTCTCTGGAGTGTTTGCCATTGGTTACAAATCAGGAACCGAATGTTGTAATTAGCTCATAATGATTACCATAATTACAAAGGTCAGGAAGAAACTTTCGCAGGGTCAGCGATGCATTCCTACCCAACTACACTTCGAGTTTATCATCAGTAGTATTACAGCACGCTGATTATTAGGGCGTTCTCTCTTTCTTTCTCTCTCGACCGGATCGCCCTAGGATTGCGATCTTGTTGCGGCACTTCTTCAACAGTGGACAGAGATTTCATCAATAAAATTTGCAAAACAAAGACTGAATCGTAAGCAACACGTCAGTAGTATCCAAGATGCAATCAATGGCTAATCGTTATCGTGACAGTTTTATGGGTGGAGGAAGCCGGAGTACCCGGAGAGAACCACCGACGAGCAACGGTCAGCTCCTCAACATTCTAACTCTGTTCAGGCTCCGCTCAAGCAGGGTTACAGCGGTTGAAGACATGTACATTATCGACATGCAGTACGCCTTTGTATACGACGTCATAGTGCCCCCATGTAGGCAACCGGGATAAAGTGCCTTGCCTAAGGACACAACGCGGGTCGTCCCGGACGGCGATCGAATTCGGGACCTCCAATTTGGAAGTCCAACAGTCTACCACTGAGCCACCGAGCTCCCGGAAAATCCTTTTAAGGAGCAGAAAATGGGTCAGATAATTTTGACCGGATCGCGATCCGGTTGAAATTCTCTGTCCTTTTTTGCATCACAGAACTCTATTTCGTAAATGTATGTTTTTCAAATGCTCAAGTCCTATCAGTTGAGCAGTAACTGTAAATGTTGCTGTTGTAAAAAAATATGGTAACAGCATCCTCGGTCGGTTTCCGGTTATTTTACCGTATTTAACAATGTATTTTAATTGTGTGGTGATGCAAAACAGCATTAACCAGTGAAAAGAAATGACCAAGTCCGTCGGAGAGCATCCACGAAGACGCGAAGTGGAGTTTCCATCCGGCGAATAATTGGTATTGTATGCAAAGGCTTAAATGTCTCAAGCAAAGTTTGAGTTAATTGACCTTTGATTGAACAAGGAAGTCGATTGGCTGGAACTGTGCCTGTGTTCGTAAGGGGTTTTTTCTGTGAATTTGCAATATTGTCTGATAGGAAACTGCATTGCAGGAGTGTTTATTGTCGCAGTAAATCACCATGGGTGTGTTTTATTTTAATCATCTAGTTGAGATGTACCTAATTCTAGTCCTGAAATTAGAGTGGTCACCCAGTTCTAATTTCTAGACATATGTATCGATAATTATCGAATAACCTACAACAATTAGATGAAAATTTAGTTCTCAGGAGTGTTTGCCATTGATTACCAGTCAGGGACTGTATGTTGTAATTAATTCATGTGATTACCACAATTACAAAGACCAGAAAGAAACGATCGCAGAGTCAGCCTTAAATTCCTACTTAACAGCACTTCGATTTTATCAACATTACAGCTCTTCTCGACAGGTGAAACTTGTCCTTCTTATGAGCAGAAAATGTGTCGGGGAATTTTAACCGCATCGCGACCTAGTCGCGAGGGGGCCCGAAACGAAAGCGGCCATCAAATTAAACAGTTAGTATTAAGACTTTGTGCTTTTGACCAAAAAAAAAGAAACGATCGCAGAGTCAGCCTTAAATTCCTACTTAACAGCACTTCGATTTTATCAACATTACAGCTCTTTTCGACAGGTGAAACTTGTCCTTCTTAGCAGAAAATGTGTGGGGGAATTTTAACCGCATCGCGACCTAGTCGCGAGGGGGGCCCGAAGCGAAAGCGGCCATCAAATTAAACAGTTAGTATTAAGACTTTGTGCTTTTGACCAAAAATTACTAAATCATTAGACCAATATTCCACCCAAGTAGAATATATGCCTACTACCGTAAGTCGTGTTTTAACTCTGAAGTTACTACATTTTACTTATTGTTAAACCTTGGTTATTGAATATTGACGGTGGATCAATGGTAGACTATTGGACCTCTATGCTAGAGGGCACGAGTTCGATCCCCGTCTGGAACGACCCGCGTTGTGTCCATGTGCAAGGCACTTTATCCCGGTTGCCTACATGGCGGCACGATGGCGCCGTGTCCTAATGCGTACTGCACGTCGATGGTGTACATGTCTTCAACCGCTGTAACCCTGCTTGAGCGGAGCTTGAACAGAGTTAGAATGTTGAGGAACTGACAGTTGCTCGTCCATGCTCGGTGGTTCTCTCCGGGTAGTCCGGCTTCCTCCATCCGTAAAACTGTCACAGTCACGATTAGCCAATGTGCATAAGTATGTGACCTTAAACACCAATAAATAAATAATAATAAATATTGAATATTGACCTGTGTTTCATGTGTAATAATATTTTTTTTATCATATGACTCGACCGTTTTGTTCACTTTAAAACATTTGATATTTTGTTTTCATATTAATCAGTGATAAATAAATCCCTCCGTCAATTTCTTTGGTCAGTTTCAAAACTAGACAATTTGATTGGCTGAATAAAATACAACTGGGCCACATTTTCATAATTTGCATAATTAGAGTTGGGAGCTTTCATTGGTCAATTTCAAAACTGGACAATTTGATTGGCTAAACAAAATACAACTGGGTCACATTTGCATAATTTCAGTAGGGAGAATTTACGTTATCTGTCCTATTTAGGGTGGGTTATATTGTATTAATCTTTTACCTAACGTAACGGCAAAAACCGTCTCGCGCAATACAAGAAAAACGCCATTCATTTTTTTTTATATTTTCACTTTTTGCTTCCAAAACATAGATTATGACCCCTCATTGGAACTAGCGTGTCGTGCTCCTTCCAATGAGGGGTCATAACCTATGTTTTGGAAGCAAAAAATGAAAATGTTTAGTTATACGAGGATGTTTTTTCCAAGTGCCGTCTGCGACTCAAGTTAGGTGATGGGTTAAAAGGTCATACTAAGTGGCTAATTTGTGCGTGTGTGTGTCATATGATAAATAGAATATGAAATGAGTGTTTTTCTTATATAATATTTATGAAACTCGTCCGAATTTTCCGTCTGGGCTCGCCAGAGGCTCGCCCAAACGGAAAATTCTTAGACTCGTTTCATAAATATTATATGAGAAAAACACTCATTCCAAATCCTCTATATATTTGAGATTTGATATTTGCTTTTATTATCTGCACATTTAATCTTAATGGTGTAACAGTACAATAAAGAATTTGATTTGTTAAACGAACGAACCATGTCCATTTTCGTAAGCAAACCGACAAATCGTCCCTTCGGTGAAACAATGCGCCATCTGCAATGCTAAGGCATTACAGATGGCCCATTTCTGCACCAAAGAAACAAAATGCTCTCGGGGCTTTACATAAATATCGCTATTCACAATTCTTCTGGGTTGTTATTTTTTCAATATTTTTTAAACATATGCCCTCACCGGAATGAGGGTGAAGGGCTCGTTTCTGTAATTATTCATAATGTATATTTTAGAAATAAAAATGTTATTTTGGACAAGTTCTTGTAAATATAATCTTCTTGTCGCGTCATAAGAGGTGTTGACATGATGGGTATAAGTGATATAAAGTGTATAGTCAGCCTCCGGGTACTCTATAATCTAAAGGACATTGCCCGATATTTTTTTTTAAATTAACTACATAACTCGAACAAATGTCAACTGATTATGTTGATATTTGGTATAGACGTATTTTACAACAATATCTTGATCGTGTTCGAAATTCAGTGCGATCTGATTTTTTTAACCCTTCATCTCACATGAAAATCAGACGACACTTGCAAAACAATTCTTGAATAACTAATTTTTTTCATTTTTTTGTCTCAAAAACATAGGTTATGACCTTTATCATAACCTATGTTTTGGGGACAAAAAATGAAAAAAATAATAAAAATTAATTGGCGATTTTTGAGAATAGCGCTGGACGGTTTTGACCGTTACGGTGGGTAAAGATTAAAGGAGTTATGGCCAATAATTAGTTGAATTTCAAGCTCCTAACAACGATTACTCAGACAAATACTGACCAATTTCATCGACAGTTGCTATATGAGTCTTCAATCAAATATCTTGATCGTGTTCGAAAACCAATATGGTTCCGAAAAATCTTCTATTACTATGGTAACTCTTTGGTACATTATATCAGCGAAATATTTACCATGTACAATTCGTAGTGATACGATTGCTGATAAAAAAAATCTGTCAGTGGATTACCATTTTGACAATAAAATTTCAATAGGAAAAGCACAAAAAAACAAGCAATGTTTCGGTCAAAGGCCCCCCCCCCCCCCCCCCCCCCCACGTTGAACCCCGGGGTCCATTTGCCAAAAATGTTTCTCGTGCTTTCTCGCGCTTTCTCGCTCAATAAAAGTATATCGTGGATGTAACCCCCAATGTGCACGCGTTCTAGAGGCAATTCACTTCACACAAGGTATATGTATTACCCTCTGCGATTTTGTTGTCAAAGTTTCAGTTTTATTTCAAACCATTCTTAAATTTTAGAAAGTCGATGATATATGTAGTGACTCAACATACCATGCACTACTCTGATTTTATAAAACACGCGGAGAGAGAATTTCGACCGCATCGCGACTGAGTTGCAATTCGGTCGAAAATCTCTGTTTGTTTCCCCAACACTGTAAAAACCTCCCCATCAAAAGAAAATGCGAGAACAGTGCATGTCCAATGTTCGATCTCTCAATATTTCGTTTTTTCGAATAGTTGTAACACGTCACACCAATGGACGGTGCATCATTTTCAAGAGCATCTAATCACCAAAAACAAACGCTAACAAGCATAAAAGAGTACCCGTTATTGTATTCAACATAAGAACAAATCTATTTTCATAAAGACTATATTTTACGAGAATGTTTCAAACCAGACAGTGAGACTATTTGCCAGATATATGTTTCTGAACTTGTTATAAAGAGAGCATTTAGAAGCGGACGTTATCACAGCGTAAAATGCATGCAAAAGAAGACCCGCATGATTGAATGATTTATTAGACGTTTATGACAATGATAGATAGTATCAATTAAGTCTCAACGACTGGACTAATGGAATAAATACGTTTGAATTCTCTTTGATTGAATTAATTTCATTTCCTGCATAGAATAGAATCGAATATTTTATTGCACAACCAAAATACATAGAAAATGTTTGGCATCATAAAAAGGAATACAAGAATGTGTTTATATACAATATAAAGAAGGAGAACAATAAACGTGTATGGTACTCTTGGACTGGATGCTTCGTGTCCGAACCACGACAGATATGTAGGTTAAATTCAACAAAAACTGAGTATGGTCGATTGATGAGACCGAAGAGGTTGCTTCGGCCAGTCGAATCTCAAACCTCTGGTCATTCTTTCTGTCCACATCAACAATATACCACCGGACTCAACTCAAGGACTTGATTGCGATGGTATGTAATGCCCCATGGGTTTTATCAGATAAGCATTGTTTCAGTGATTATTCTGTAATACATGTAGACATATTCTGTAATACATGTAGACTTACAACACTTTATTACATGCCTGTCTATGAAATCCCCATCTACAGCAACACTAAACCATGCGGAAAATGAAAATCTGTTACGCACTTATGTGCGGAACGGAAATCATTGATGGATTATTTTTAAATAGAAGCGACATTTCACTGGAATTTTCTACAAACCGTGTATTACAATAACAATTTGAATCGCTAGCGATAGCTGAAATCGTCCCCCGAGATTCAATGTGTTCCATGTGCCAGTAGGCACATAGAACACATTGGAACTCAGGGGACGAAATAGTAACACGGACATGCCTCGCAAATTTGGTTGGCGATAAAATGTATTCTTTTTGTTGACAGTTGTCAAATGAATTGCTGAGTATCCTTCTAATAATTGTTTTTATGGACGTGAAGCACAATAACGACACGTGCGTGTGAATGGGTTAATCGATGCGGCACTTGTACCATCGCGGAAGGTTGAAATTTGAGGCTTGAGGTTGAACATATTCTCCGAGCCGCAAACCTCAGACCATGTTACCGTCAATTCATTACAATAACGTATATGTTCCAATAGACACTACCCATAGCCCAAAACCTACATCGTGAAGCACGAGAGGATTATTTACTAAACTTGTTATCGTTAAAAGTTGCCTTGTTCAAGGCAACTTTTAACGATCACAGGTTTAGTAAATAAACATATCGTGTGTCCACGAAGGCACTGGATAAATAAACAATAAACCAGATAAACTCATTCCATCTTAGTCCAAATCGTAAATCGGTTTGTAATTTTAACAACACTTCATCCGGAACACCATCTGCTGCGCACGTGAAACATCCAAAAAAATGAAGCGGCTTGCTAGTCGCTCCGTTGATGAAGCAGTGACGAAACGGACGACATCATTGCAAATATTTTGCGTTGTGACGTCAGACAGTAACATTTGCCACTTGAGCCGTAAACATAGAATATACTAAGCGAGCTCTTGTCCAATCAGAGGTGGAGGATTTCTTATTGGAACATAGCCTTTCCAAAGGTATGGGTCTGGGTTTGTGTATGACAACTCAGTAGACAATTAGTGATTAATTTTCTTTTCTCAAGAAGTAGATAATCAAGATAAACAGGACACGTGTAATTGTTATTTATATCAAAATAAAATGTCATTGTGCCTCCTATTTCTGACTTACCCACTATATCTGAATCTTTCCAATTTTGTGTATAATTGTCATGAATCCTTTCAAGAAAAATGTCCGGGAACGTTTCGATGTTTGCTATAGAGGGGGTGTCCCACACATAACTAAACCCGTATTTACATAGACTATCACGAATGAGGTTAAGCCATTGTCTATCGCCCTGCTGTTTGAGGGCGTGATAACAGTAAAAGAGAAGTCTGCATTCGGTGAGAGGTTCTAGTCGAAGTCAGTATTGTATCATACGCTTTAGAATTTCAAACTTCAGAGGAAACCTTCCAATTTCCGCTAAAGAACCCACGTTTGATGCGTTGCGATGGACAGCAAGAGCTCACTTACAAAATCGTACATGGAAGTTCTCAATTTCATCGTGCTTTCTCAAAAAACAACGGTCTCCCCAAACTTCACAACCATAGTTTAAGACGGGCTTAATGCATGCGTCAAACACCTTCGTGATCACTGAATGGGTATGTACACCCACCGAGTGAAGTATACACTTTAAACAGTGCCTTGGAGGCTCTGCTTTTTGATCTGAGATTGTGTGACTGAGGTTGCAAGAGGCGGAAAAATTTAAACCCAGATTCTTATTCTCCAGCTGAGAGGGCAAATGTGAATGTGTGATCTATCTTTGTTCCCATTTTATTAAATATCACAGGTTTGCTTTTTTCTGTATTAATTTTAAGCTGCCAATTACAACAGAAAGAGTACATTTTATCAGTCATGTTTTGCAGGGCTGATGTAGTTTTGGAGGTTAATATTAAGTCATCTGCGTACATCAGACAAGGGATGGGTGAACCCATGGCTTCATATAAGTCGCTATCTACGTGTTTTAATTCATCTACTAGGCTGACTATAAATAAATTAAAAAATAATGGACTTAACCCTTTGAACCATCGTTTCCTGGAATGGTATCGTCTTTGTGTACACTTACAGTGAGGTGGGTCAGTCCAATATCAATATACAGGGAGGATAAAATAATAACTGCAATCTGCAGCCGCCCGGCTGCAGAATGCAGTAATTATTTTATATCAATGCCCCTTGTATAGACCTCTTATGATAAGACAAAAATGGGACGAAATTATACCTTGTGGGTTCAAAGGGTTAAGCGGTTGCCTTTCATTAACCCCTTCGTCCTGAGAAGTGTTCCAGATAGCCTGTTTACTTTAATTGTTTACGATTTAACTTTTAACCAAACGAAAACTGACGCGGCATTGCAGTATGGGTCGACGCATAAATAACCTAAACATCTCCTTGTTTCTTCTCGAAACATAGTATGACATATTTTACAAGCATCGGCTCGTAGAACACATGCCAGTAAAATGGTCACGGACTATATTTTCTTTGGTTTAAAGCACATATGAAAGATACGAAAAAATAATGAGAGGTTCGTTTATAAGTTGCTTTTAGATTTCGAATTTTTTTGTCAGTTAAGGGTGGTGTGGCAAAAACTAATAAACCATCAGAATGAGACCGACTGTAAAGTGTTCTTCAGTTCAGTAAAGTAATTTGTACCATTTGCACAATTAGCGTGCCTTCACAGTCGAGGGAACATGTTCGAGGTTTTATTAACACCCAATATTATGAATATTTACTTGTATTATTCATACAATCGAAGCATTCAATTCTTTAACCCAGTCAACACTGGGCTCAAGCATTATCTTCGTCAGCAAACGGACGAATCTATTTTGCATTTGCAGGGGGGTTCAGTAATAATTTAATCCTACAGCCCTATGGGGCTGTAGGATTAAAATTATTACTGAACCTCTATATCGATTTGCTGTTCATGTTATCGTCACGTCGCCCGATATGTGGAACCCTGAGAAATGAAGCAGTGCGTGTTTACTGTGGTTACAAAGCTCTGTTTTACTGATAAAGCAGGGCCCAGTCATCAATGTTTAGGGTAGAAGTCCTCTAAAATGTGCAACATGGGTATAAACGACTCACTAGTCACTAAACTTGACTTTATCTCAATGTTGCGGTCCACATTTAGGCATTGTGTGGAAATATGAACACTAATAAATAAATAAATAGTCGCCTCGCAAAGGACAGTTATAGTTTTACCGATAAATTAAATTCATCAAACATCTACCAGCTCATCACTTTCCAGATTCTGATTTTAACGATTGATGTATTCAGCTTTACTAAATGCATAGCTGGCATTAAAGTTGCAATTAGCATATAGAGCACCCCACTATTTGTAGGGAAAGTTCACTTACAGATCTCAACAGACGACCCTGTTTGTCATTACCAACTTGTTTCACCCCCACCCCCTTGTTAAGCTAAAAAGAGTTACGGACTGCTCAAAATGTGGTCAAGTATTCTACGGAGAAAATAATTAAAGTTAAGATTTATAAAATCAGTGATTATATTTTGAACAGCACGAGAGCACTTCACGAAATAAATAACAAATTCTTCCCAATGATGTATGATTTTAATGAAGAGGATGATGTTTTAGTACTTCTGGTTTCATTTTAAATTTAGTGCTTTTCGTTCAACTCTATGTAAAATATTAAAATAACGGCGACTGTTTCAAAGTTAAATTACTGTATTTACCGCCGGTGAAAAAGTGGTAAGACATCGTTTATAAAAAATAAAGATTGAAATTTGTGAATCAGGAGAAAAAATTAAAATAAGTGTTTATCTCTCTACTTCCATTTCATGTTGAAAATAGTTCTTTTAGTCTCCAATGAGATTTAAGAGGTGTGCATGGGGTAAAAACGCAGATAATATTGTGGAGGATTATCACACCTACTGGCGTACAAACAGGCTAATTAGAGAAACATGTCGGAAATATAGCATTCAAAAGTAGATATTTATTGTTGGGATTGCCAATAAAAACTGATCAGCCCATTAATGATTTTGCCAGAGCCCTTAAACACTTTCGGGCAAAGTTCAATGCAATGGGTTTTAACCATAATATTGTTGAATACTGCTGTTATAAGGAAAGCACAGACACGTCGGTTTTCTGTGTGGGAGTTAACTCTTTTCTTCTAAGTAACTGGTGGTACAAATATAATGTCCGGGTTCGTAACACAATTACACCTCTCCCTTCTTGGGACAATTTGAACAACAAAATAAAACCTGAAATAAAATGTAGTTAATACATGTAGTACTTCATGGAAAACATTCAAAATGACAAAGTTCAAATTAAGTAGTAAAGTCATTCAAATGGGAGGGCTTTACTCTATTTCTAGGTGGATTTCTTCTACATGGTACTACTGGGTGTTTTTGGACCTGATTGGGAGGCTGCGAAGTCTCATTTGGGGTCTTGCTATCTAACCTGACAGAGTCTTCGATATCCCAGTCATCCTCAGATTCATGGAATGAATCAGTAATCTTCACTGATTTGAAAAAAGAAATGTTTCTTGCTTTTACCTCCTTCCCATGGAGCCCTTTTTGCTGATAACTTGAAATGGATTTGGTTCATACTTAGGATTAAATTTCTTTGTGCTCTTGTTTTTAATAAGTACTTTATCACATACTTCTAATTTGGAAAGTTTGATATTTCTTCTTTTCTCTGCATTGAGTTTTATTTTCTGTTTTGCAAATGTATCTTTCCCTTTAGTTTTTTTTTTTTAAACACTTGTTAGAAATTTCAGGAAATTTTGTTTTCATTGGGAGCTTATAAAGAACTTCAGCAGGTGGTGCACCTGTAGTACAGTATGGAGTGCACCTGTAATTCCGAGGAATGCATAGAAAGACTTGCTTCCAAGGCTTTTGTTCTATTTGAGCAGTGACACATGCGTTTTATGGGTTTCATAAAATTCTCAACTTCCCTTTTGGCTTCTGGACATAAAGGAGTAACTTTTCGGTGACGAAAACACAATCTGCAAATTTACGAAAATCGTTACTTTGAAATGGAGGCCAATATCACTTTTTACAACATCAGGGATACCAAGTGTGGAAATTACTCGATCCAGTTTAGGGATGGCTGACTCTGCCGATGTACTGCTACAAATTTCTACTTCAGGGAATCTTCTGTGATCATCAATAACCACTAAATGATATTGACCATTTGGCAAGGGTCCAAAGAAATCAATGCTGACCATCACAATACAAATTAAAATGCTCAAGTCCGCATACAACTGCCAAAAGATATAATGTTATCATTTTGCACTAGAATACTACCAACCCCCACTGGTGATGCATCCACATAAAGTTCAGCTGGGTCTATAATGCTAAAATATGATAAAGTTGGATAATTAACCACTCTGTCGTTAATTTCTAAAAATGTCTGTTCTTGTTCAGATCTCCAGTCGAATTTGACATCCTTATGTGTAAGTTCACGGAGTGGAGCTGCTAAAGTTGAAAATTGTGAAACAAATCTTGCATAAAAATTTAATATGCCCAAACCACTTAAGACTTCCTGTTTAGATTTTGGACTTTCAAGATTTTGAAATGCCTTAACCTTTTTTTGGATCTATTGGAATACCATCAACTGAAAAATGGAGTCCATAAAAATCTATTGTATCTTTATTAAATTTGTCCAAATTTGCTGTATGACCATTTTTCCGTAAACATTCAGATGTGTCAATCATTTTTTTTTATCGTGCTCTTTTTGAGTTTTTCCAGAAACCAGAATGTCGTCTGACAAATTTATTACACCCAGAACTGGCTCAATAGTCTGCTGGACGAATTGGTCTGTGCAGGGGCAGTTTGTCCTGTTGATTTGTATTTTGAAATTCTACGATGAAGTTTAGATTAGCAAAATTTTGAAAAATGATTAGATTCGATCGTGACCGGCGTTATCTGCGTTGTGTCCTTGAGCAAGACATATAATCCCGAATGTCCACGTGGAGGCGCGGTAGCGTTGTGTACAAGGGCGAACTGCACGTCAATTGTGCACTTCCCTTCACCAATTCCAACATGCTCATTCCATGTTAGCAAGTATTAGAGAGCTGCTAGCCGCTGCTCGGTGGTTTTTTTTTCGGGTACTCCGGCTTCCTACACCGATATAACTGTCCGACACGATATGGCCCTGGCTGTTGAATGTGTTTTTAAGCTCCAACGAACAAACGAACAAACCCAACTGAAGTGTCATTATTCAGAGCAAATGATGCCCATTTCTCCAGTTGATGATTATGGGCCTAGAACAGTACCGAATTTGCGATTTACTACAAAACAAATAAAAACACCCAGAGTCGTGTATTCACTTTGGTTACAAAATATGAAAGATATTAAAAAACTAATGACAAATGTTTGAAACCGAAAATCACTTCATGTCTGAGTTCAGTTTAATATCAGTGTTAAACAACACATGCGTCAAATATTTTTGGCAGATGAAAAGTTCAGACTAACCTGGCTTTTAATATCATCTGGACGTGGTAGACCGAAAATCCAACGACATGTCAGAACCCTCGAGCACCTGAACAAACAATTCAGTCCGTCGCATTGTCATGAGGTATCCAACCATCATTTACGAAACCCGTTGGAGGGCTGTGTTCATTTCTTTGAAACCTCTTTCTGTTAGTTTACCAGAAGATGGGAAATAAATTTTCAGTCGGAAAGTTTTGAAAACGAAAGTGAAAAGTGTTAACCATTTACCTCTACGTCTTATTTATTCAGGCACTTTCCAATACATTATCGACATGTCAGTAAGGCATGTTAATCCTTTCAAATGGGCATGGGAGGTTTTGCGAAAATGAAATATTGGCAGATGCTGCAGGAGCAGAAAGCATAGCTGACACTCAGTTTCTTCATACAAGATAATTAAAGTAATATTTCAATTCCACAGTCTTATATGGTTGATTATTATATGGTACTCCCCAATAAGACTAAAATCATCGACCTCTGATTGGACAAGAGTTGGCGTAGTTTTTTTTTCTATGTTTACGGTTCCAGTAGCAAATGTTACCGTTTGACGTCACCGTTGTAATAGTCAGCGAATTATTATAGGATTTCCCGTCACCGGTTTATTGATTATTTTGTCCATTGACGTCATGGGGGCACATGAGAGGTTTATTTACTAAACTTGGTATCGTAAAAAGTTGTTTTTTCATTCACGATGTGAGTTTTGATCTGTGTATGGGATCTTATTGAACATATACGTTACTGTGAATTTACGGTAACATGGTCTGACATTTGTGTATGTTCAACCGAGACGTTCGCGTTACCGACAATTCATCATAAACACTTATAATACTACGCAAAGAAATGTTTGAGCCACTCCAGTTTTCCCAACTTTTTCGAAATTACATTAATTGGTCGAGTGTTTTTTGGGATGTAAGACATAAATCTCAATCGTTTCAAAAGAAAATGTTCATTTTGAAGTTGGTTTACGTGCCCCCTTAACCATCACAGCGGTCAATAAATAGGACAGTGGTAATATTTTGAAAATCGTAAATTGACCACTCATGTACTGCATTCGATCATTGTGTATTTCATCGTTAGATTTGTTTATTGTGACTTTCATTCACTTTAAGCACCTCAGCACATGGCCCCAGGGTAGAATAGCATCTGCCTATGAGAGAGAGAGAGAGAGAGAGAGAGAGAGAGAGAACACTCGTGTCCTCGGGTAATATCAAGCTGGTACGTGCGATAGATTTGTGGCTAGTACTTTTGGTGCAACATTCTTGTCCAGGAATGCGCTCAAATGCAGAACAGTCGGTGTCATATTCCACGCGTGGGCAATTTTATCGGATGGTATTCAGTGCTTTATTTATTAAATTTGTGATGATTATTCCTATAATTAGTGTTTGGAATCAAATATTATTGCGTCCCTGGAAATATTGTTCATTCACGGAAAGATACCAGTCCATGGCGGCGCGGCCATCCTGCAGATCCCAATCAAGTTAGTACCCTCATTCACAATATGAGGAAGAGGTGTTCACAAGTCAAATGTGGAAACACTTGATACTGACCAGTTAAATGTGGTGTTTGGATACCGACCACTCGCGCACGTGACGAGCGATATCACGGACACTTTTAAACGAATTTGCCCGAAACGGTCATCAATCGGTCAATTAGGGGAACTAGCTTCCACGTACAGTATGGCCACCGTGTACTGATCACTTTCCACGGGTGAGTAAAATTTCAAAGGATGCAATAATATTAGATTCCAAACACTAATTATAGGAATAATCGTCAAAAATTTAATTAATGAAGCCCCGTGTACAACACGGTGTTTCATTAATTAAAATTTTGCTGTTGATGATTTTTCTTATCTGGTGAACGTATGCGTGGACATCATTGCCCACGAGTGAATTATGACCAGTCCACTGCGACTGTTTTTCCCTTTCATTATTGTTTTGTGTTTTGTCGTTAAAACCGAAATGTTTGAGATTGTTCAGAAATTTTTGTGTGGGGTAATTAATGAGGTTTCCGGTAAATTCAAAAGAAAACGATTGTTGCAGGTAATGTATTTTGTAGACAGTTTTATATTATTCTTTGTTCGTTCAGTTTCCTTCGTAACACCTTTTAGCTGTGTCGGCCCGTAAATCATATATGAACCGGGCCTATCCGTATACTTTGAGGTTGCTGCGTTATCTTTCATTTTGTAATACTCAAAAAACGCCATTTCCAAAGTCGTAAACATCATGTCGTCTGCCAGGTTTTCATATCACGAACTAAAATTAAATTATTTATATAAGTGAAAATTTGTAATCTTAATATTTTGTATCAATTGATAAAACATAACAATAACTCAAGTGTATTTAACGAAATGCAGTGATGCACCAGAACATGTGTTGTTGTTGGGGCAGTATTCTGCTCTACATGTCTCCTCGACAAGTCGCTTCGCTAATTAATGGTAGAATTATGTATAATATTAATATTGCACATCACTTCAGCCAGTTTGTCACCCGAGAATGCATATTTGGATCTCGTTCCTCTTCTGTCCGTAAACACGTTTATAGACAACTGGACGGGTCATAAAGTGCACCCTGGCTTTCAGTTCAAGCCGTATTTGTTGACCATTAACCCACCGCAGACGATATCAAAATTTCTGATTTTAAATATAATTTTTTCAAAATTTTCAAAATAATTCAACAAAACCCTATCATGTGACCCCTCATTGAAACGAGCTCAACGAGTTCGTTCCAATGAGGGTCACATGATATAGTTTTGTTGTAATTTTCAGAAAATTTATATTTTTCCAAGTTCTGAATTTGCATATTACGCGAACGGATGCGGCCGATTCGTTAGGTAAAAGGTTAAGTACATATAACAGTTCAGTTTGGGTTTGTGTTCGCCAAATGAGATTGGAAATCCATTATCCGTTTGTTTTTTTGTTTTTTTGTGTTTGGGTTTTTTTGACGAACACATCTCTAGACACACCAACGTTCTCTTCAGAAAAAACAAACTGTGTAGAAGTTGCAAACGGAGCTTGCATTTTTAAACAATGAGGTGTGAATCAGTGTCACGCTTTTCTTTCAATAAAACTCTTTTTTAGTCTCGGCTAATAATTTCCCCTTCTACTGATTAGTATTTGGTATCTAAGCAATTACTGATAGATTAACAAAGCGTTCAGAGATTTTTTATCGGTTAGCGAGTGAGTCACGATCTGGTCGAAATTCTCTGTCCACTTTCTTATTTACAACACTTTATATTATCATCCGTCAAGAAAGAACTCGAGTTCGTTAAATCTGAGACGTTATTTTTATTTGTTTTTCTTGATCGTTTCTTGATTTCGCAGCATTTTATTAAGGAAATCTCGACCCAGGGCGTAAGTATGTCGCGACTACATCGCAATCTGAACTAGAAGCTACTTTTAGGATTACAGTAAAGTATACTAAATTGCTTTATTTCCATTATGGCTAAAAAATATCGCGACCCGCCATTTCTAACGGGCATGCCCCTAGTTTTAAATAAATGGGGTCGAATTAGTACAGGAACATCACCCGTTGAAGGATGGAATCGACCCTTTGTCATTGATTTGTGGGAGGTTCTCTGTGAGACTTTTTCGATAATCAATATTTGAGTCAAATAATATCAATAACAACAAATTATAGAGACTATTTCTACAGTTATTCCTAAACTCACTGTCCGTGAAATGAACTATGATCGATGTTTTAAGATTACGTAACCACGTGAAATAACAGGGCCCTATTATTATGAGGCTCTAAAACATGATGTGACCCTTTCGCCGACAACTATACTCATACATTAAAACTGTAATGGACGATTATAAAATAACATTGCGAAATATGCCCCTGGCATCCCTGACTTATTTCGTCATGAAAATCGACTTTCGATAAAGTTATCTCCCTTGACATGATTACACGAGCGAGGAAGGTCCATATAAGAAACAAGTAGCTGTTGAGAAAAACATAAAACATTAGTTGAAAATAAAGGCAGGTTTCTATTTGTTACTTTTAATAAACAAAAAAAAAACAAACAACTCTCGGAGCTGTCTATTGTTTTCATTTATCAAAAGTTACAAAGGGAAACTTGGCCATTTGGAAAGCTAATTAGAAGCAACTTACTAAATGACCACATTGATTATTTGTTTAAGGAATGTATTTTTACAGTAATTTACATGTTTTTATTCTTCCCAGGAAGAAAGTGTCGAATCTTACTTCCTACACTGTTATATTGATGGAAAGGATACTATTAGTTGCACAGTTTGTTGGTGGCCTAATATGGTATATATGATGTCAGTTAATTTCATATTGGACGAGGGCGAAGTCCAATATGGAATTAACTGACACCATATATATACCATATTAGACCACCAACAAACTGTGTAACGAATATATCTTACCGACTCCTGCATCGATGCACAGAACTAATAACAACAGCGATCAAAATTAAATGAGAGAATTCTCACAATGTGTTCACGTGTCTTTGCCTTGTTTCCATTTATGGGAGAGAACCTACATGCACTCTCCCATAAATTGTAACAAGGCAAATTCATGCATACCATACAGTTTCATTTCGAAGGTAACATGACACACATCCACTGAATATGAAGCCTTTTAAGTTGCCTAACCTGCACTTCAGACCAAATATGAGCTTCCAACACCCAATCTCTCAACTTGAAGCGTTTATCGGCTCCGCCATTTTGAATAATCAATGAACAAAGGGAATATTACTCACAGCTGTCAGCGTATATGTCATGATGCGCACAGTGTTGATATAAATAACAGAACACCAAAAGGCAGTGAAAACACCGTTTTCTTATTTTTAAATGGATTTCAACAGAGAATAACAATGAAAAGTTCCAAATGATTGGGGTAAAACTGAAAAAAGCCACGTTTTCTATTTTTATGCTACTCAACGCGAAAGTGCCTGACGTTTATGAAAAGGGCGCACATCGATGATACAAATTCGCTACCATTTCGTAATTTCAATTTTTATATGAAACTCCCATACCCTTAGTGTTAAATTTACTGACAGCTTCGAGAAATTAAGAGGAGCTAACTTTCCTGTACAGCTCTTCAAATGACGGAACTTGTCAGCCATGAGCACGTGTTTATGTTCTTACCAGGCCGGACAATCGTTGACAGTAACTCGGTAGTGAAATGAAATACACACAGATTCCGTGACATCATTTACTGACTTTTCAATCTTTGTTTCAACATACAGATTATCATGATAATTCATTTATCTAACAATTCTGCCACATAAACAGATTAAATCTTAAATTATTAAAACAGTTTTGGGACATAACGTTGGGCAAGAAAAAGTTTTAAGAACCCATATTTTATGGAACTATATTGTTGTGCACTCTAACAAACAAAGAGAACGCGGTCACCGCAATTTTCAATGTTGTGTAGTCACATTATTCACTCTCATTGTCACTTCTTATGATAATCCGTTTGAATTTACGAGTGTGCGATGTGGACACATCCTCAGGAACCGGGTAGGTGTCATAACAAATTGTGCAGTTACTATTTATTGTGGTGGGAGGGGGGTCATTGACTATTAATAGTTCTGTCGCTAACTGTAAGGAATTTTGTTTGTTTTGTAAGCGATCAGCTGAGCCGTACACTGAAACGAACATAGAATGTATTCATGCGCCTGTTATGCGTTACCGGAAACGAGTCATCTATGTGATACGGAATCGGAACACATTATGTGATACGTACAGTTTCTTGTGGTTTTCAGGCCAAAATCTATATGATTGTTAGATAAAAACAACTATCAATGAATGCTCCAACATATCAACGTCGTTGGGGGCTATTTTTAGCGCAGAGGCTCAATATTGTTTTTAACAACCTAGTTCGAGGTTTTATAGGAAGCACTGTTTTTGCCTTGGTTTAGGCATATTTTATCGCTTTTGGATTAATAAATAGACTTTTAACTCGTTCTCGGTTTCTAAGTGGCATTTACGAAACTCATCCAGTAAATTAGGTTGGGATGTCTACAACAAGCACGGTCCAGACCCAATTTATTGAAGTTATTTCGGTAATGTCACTATAAATTTATAATTCGCTTGATATCATTTGTAAATTTACGCACTGTGAACGCCATTGAGATCCATCTTATATATTGCTCTTTCGATTCGATATGCGTGAAGCAAAGTTGGCAGCCCGTTTGTGGATATTACAGTAGAATCGCCGTGGACTGGTTATAATCCAAGCGCGGGGTGTGACGTCCACGCATGCGTTTACCAGATAATAAAAATCATCATCATGAAAATTTTAATTAATGAAGCACAGGGTTGCACCCGGTGCTTCATTCCTGTAATTAGTGTTTAGAATCTAATATTATTCCGTCCGTGGAAATATTGCTCACCCGTGGAAAGTGACCAATCCACGACGGCTGTGCTGTACATTGAACACCTCAATGGGCAGATCATGTGGGAGAGCGGTGGATTAGTGTTTAGAACAATGGTGTTTAACCCTTTACCTAACATGAAAAGCAGACGACACTTGCAAAAATAATTCTTGAATAACTATTTTTTTTCATTTTTTGTCTCAAAAACATAGGTTATGACCCCTCATAACCTATGTTTTTGAGACAAAAAATGAAACAAATAATGAAAATTAATAGGCGATTTTTGAGAATAGCGCTGGCCGGTTTTGACCGTTACGTTAGGTAAAGGGTTAAACCGAAAGTCAACGGTTGGATTCTGATAGCTGTAAATTCAGATTGCCCCCGTGGGGCCACGATGGTGCTGTGTGCCACACGCTGAAGACTAAAGTGTTAAAAACTACACTTGAAGTGCTGTATTTAACACTTACTAAGTGCTGAACTAGCACTTTGTTCAAGTGTACATATCCCAGAACTTGACAGGTGTTACAATAATACCACTTGACAAGTGTAATGTCGCGACACTTAAAGGGAAACAACGCAGATGACGCTGATCAGGCTCGAACTCTCGAGCCTGATCCGCGTCATCTGCGTTGTGTCCTTTTAATTATGTACCCACCAAGCGCAAATCAAATTATGGACGATTCTGGAAGAACCACCAATGCTAGACACATGGGAAGTGCCATCCATTCAAGTTCCAGATGTCTGACGATTGTAATGTCCAAGTGCTTAAAGCATTGCACTTTGAGTGTTAAAATCAAACCCTAAGAGTTAGAATGGGTTTAACACATTGAAAGTGTCAGTTTTAACACTTTAGTTTTTAGTGTGTAAGGAGCACTGCACATAAATGGTGCCCATGTCTTCAGACGCTGCTGGCTCAGCTTGTGAGTCGGATAGTTGATCGCCGCTGCACGGTTGTTCTCTCCAGGTACTCCGGCTTCATCCATCCATCAAACTGTCCGAATCGATATGTCTCTGGCTGTTGAAAGTAACGTTGAATCCCAATACTAAACGAACATTTCACTGTATTCAGTAGTATATAGGACGATACTGTTCTGAGTGTCAGGGCCTCAGGGGTTAACCACTTCCCTAACACGAAAGGCAGACAACACTTTTCAAACAAAATTCTTGAACAACCATTTTTTTTTTATTTTTTGCGTCAAAAACATAGCATATGACCCTCATTTGAACGGGCTTGTTGAGCTCGTTCCAATGAGGGTCAAAAGCTATGTGTTTGAGACAAAAAATGATTGAAATAATGAAAATTGAATGGTGATTTTTGTGAATAGCGCTTGACGGTTTTTTCGTTGCGATGGATTTTAGGGTTAACTGATCAAGGGATAAATAGATTACTATGACAGTTGGTGGTAGTTAATAGAAAAATATAAGAAAGAGTCTTGCTCCAATAGACTGTTTCTTATTTTTCACTGTTGCATTTCTTTTATTTATTGTAGTATTACGCATATATCTTTTCTCAGATCGTAACGAACGTTGTTATTCGCCTTGATGGAAATGCTTTTATTAGTTTTTAATGAATACATTAAGAGTTATTTATTTCATTGTTACATCCCCAAACGGGTGATAACATTGGTTTATCGCGCAGATTACCTCACAAACGTGTCTTTTATTGTGCCAGGTGTATCAGTCTCACCAGAAATTTTCGAATTTTATAAATTAGTGGAAATGCATGCTGTTGGATCTTTTTCTGGATTAAGCGGGAAACAAACAAGGTTTAATAGTTAAATGATTCACTACAATAACCTAAAAACTGAGAACTGACGAACCAGAAAGGATGTCTCCACTGAGAAAGCAGGTTGGTAGAGCGGTACTTGCGTACTCAAAAAAAACAGTTCTAAATTACTGGTATACTTGTTACCAGTTACCAACGCCTCATGTGAGAGTTCTCCAACCCATCCCATAACTCGACTCCGACGGGAGCGCGGTGGCTCAGAGGTTACGGCATTGAACTTCAAACCGAGAGGTCCACGGTTCGATCCTCGCCATGGGTAAATGCAAGGCACTTAATCCCGATTGCCAACGTGTGGGCACGGAGGCCCTGTGTACTAAGGTGTAGTGAACGTCGATGGTGCACCTGTTCTCAACCAATTTTAATCCTGCTTGTGTGGAGTTAGTACGTTGGGGTCTGACAGTTGCTCACCTTTGGTCGGTGGTTAGTAGTATGTTATGTGATTTTCAGGTCATATTGGCAGGATCTCATGCAGGATCTCATATGACATCATAGTCACGTCACCCAGTGGCGCCATGTTGTGTTGTTATGGTAACCCGCGTATACTGGAGGCCGCCATCTTGGGATCCTGCATGAGATCCTGCCAATATGACCTGAAAACCACATCACATGCTACTGTGGTTTTCTCCGAGTTCTTCGGCTTCGTCCACCCGCAAAACTGCCTGACACGAGGTGACCCTGGTTATCGAAAGTGTCGTTAAACTGAAATAAATAAATAAATAAATAAATAAATAAATAAATAAATAAATAAATAAATAAATAAATAAATAAATAAATAAACTCGACTCCTACACGATATGACCCTGGCTGTTGTAAAGATCGTTAACCCCAATAAACAAGCAAACCTAAAGGACAAACAGACGACATTTGCACACAAAAAAAATTCTTGAGCAACTGAAAATGTTCATACTTTTCCCCCAGAAATATATATTATACCCCATTTTTGGAAGAGAGGCCAAATCACTCCACTGTGTCCCACCTTTTAACTCTATGCCCAACACGAATAGAAGACAACACACACTCAAAATTTAATATGTAAAAAAATAATCTTTTGCCTAGACACATAGCTTACGACATGGATTTTTGAGTACCAGTCACGTGTATAAGATCTAGCCAATAGAAATGTGGTTATTTAGAAGGTATATAATAATTCCCGACATTCACTAAAACAGCGTATATATCCTCTATTTATTTTACAACACTCAGCAATGAGCACATCTAAGTATAGTTTTGATGCATGCCAATTATATTGAATAACTGCATGTTTTACAGTACAGTGATCACAATCTTTTCGCGATTTGATCCCAACGCACTTATACTTCAGTGGTCGATATTTCGTAAATAGACCGAAAAACAAACGAAAATGACGTCTCAGATCCAATTTTGTCGCATTTTGTCTCCTCGACGGACAAATAATTTCGACCGAATCGCGACTGTCCGCGTTTGTGATAACAATACTGTAATGTGGACGTTAGACTAATTTGAATTCTTGTTGTCTTTGTCAGACAGTTTCACGGTTTTAAGTCTGTCGCATTGGTCTAGCTTGATTCTACAATTTCTGGCATTGTATCCTCAGTTGCTGACGACGTTTTCCAGCCCGGCAGAGTATTACAAGATTGGTCCACCGTCGACTTCTTGAACATCGATAAGATTTTATTCTGTTTTGTTGCATTGCGGCTGATTCCCACAGGGCTCCATTGTAATTGATGCTATCTTTTGCCTAACAGTCGAACAGTTTCATTCAGAAGATCAGTGTAAAAGCGTTAAGATGCAGTCGTGCCGTGGGTTTTGGAAAGTGATATCACTGACACGTTTCGCTGAGTGGCATTTGCACTCTTTGGTAATACGGTGGCTGATTTAGGCCATCCTCAATACTTTTTTATCTCGAGATCTCGAGATAATATCTCAAGATCTCGAGAAAGTATCTCAAGATCTCAAGCAAATATCTCAAGATCTCGAGATGATATCACAAGATCTCGAGAAAATATATCAAGATCTCGAGATAATATCTTGAGATATTATCTCGAGATCTCGAGATAAAAAAAGGTATTGAGGGTGGCCTAAATCAGCCACCGTACTTTGACATACTCTCCGCATGTAACTCACCAAAAGGCAGCGACATGGTAATGCTACATTGTACAGATTGTCGATTGACAAGTTTGGAAAGTGGAACATACGTGTCTCGAATGACAAACTGTAAAAACAAAACTGAATTCACTGAATGGTAGGGTATTTAACCATTTCACTGTTGGCAAATTAACGATGTACGCGCTAAACAAATATCGAAAGGGTTGTAAAAAGTGTGGGACTAAACCAGGCTTTAGCTTTCGAAGTATAAAAGTGAGGGGGCTAAGCCCCTTCTAGTCCCACCCCCTTCCGCCCCCAATCATTATTGTCCTCCCACCACAAAACAAACTTGCTAGGCCACCCCTATTATAGAATCCTGGCTCTGCGCCTGGTTAATATTTCATAAAAAGACAGTGGATGGCATTTACATGGGGTACGAAGTTTGTTAAAACGGCTCATCATATATAAACCGTGGCATTGCGTTTACTTCCCGATGTGGGTGCGCGTTGGCTTAGTCGTTAGAAAATTGGACGTCAACCCCAACGGTCGACGGTTCGATCCTGACCAGCGGTAGCCGCATTGTGTCCTTGGGTAAAATACTTTATCCCGATTGCCCTCGTAGGGCCCGGTGGTGCTGTGTACTACGGCATATGGTACTCCACGCTGTCCGACGCGATGTGACCCTGGTTGTTGAAAGTGTCATTAAACCCCAATAAGAAACAAACAACATCTTTCAGGCATTGCAGCTACTCGCGTCTTCGTGTCGACGTGACTTTACCTCGCCTCACTCTTTCAGTAAAATCGTCATTTGAATTAACTTTTGAGAGGAATGTTTAACGCAACTGCGATTTGCCGTTGCGACAACGGTAGTACAATGTTATTTTGAACATTCCACGTACACATTAATTGAAGTCGACGATTTTTTCAAAAAAAGACGAAACAAAGCATGCTTAAGCATGCCCACGCTCGCCCATCCCCTACTCTGAATATATACAAAACATCGAACCAAGATTAAATCCTTCTACTTTCCGAAACGTGTTAGGGTTCCTGAATCTGGTATGGTTTTGTAATTTATTAGCACCTCTCCCAATAGTTGGTTTTGGAGTCCCACTATGTAGTACAGGGGCGAAACAGACTGAATGAAATGATGGAAAAAAAATTATTCTTTTCTTGTGCCAGTGCCCCCCCCCCCCCCCCCCACCCCTCCCATTCAACACACACACACACACACACACACACACACACACACACACACACACACACACACACACACACACACACACACACACACACACACACACACACACACACACACACACACATACGCGCACACAAATACTCATATTACTACGGATGGGATCCGTATCAATTTCATCTGGACTGCCTGAGCACTTAAATCCAAATATCCAGAAATCATGATGACATATATAATTTAATAAAATGGCCCAAAAGGTATCAGGACGAAGGTATAAAACCGTGTCGGGGATATCAGATATGACTAGTATATAAAAGATCTCATTAGTTAGGAAAAGTGTGGGGCGAGTCCTGTCCTATATGCGTGGCCACGGCGCTAATGTAGTGAAGCTTGCCAAGTGTCTATTCTCTGTTTTTTCGGGAAGCAGAGTGTGTCACTCAATGCCACAATTGGATGCTCAACCATCTCGACCTGACGCCCTGAATTGTTGCATATTCAACACCACTGTAGGCTGTACACAAAATAAGCGAGTCCCCCCCCCCCCCCCCTCAGTTTGGGGGAGGTTCAGCAATAATTTAATCCCATAGCCCTGTAGGGCTGTAGAATTAAATTACCACTGGTCTTCCTGTCCAGTTAGGTGTTTATTGTGTGGTTGTCTACTCATGGGCCGAACGAACGAACGAGACGAGGCGGAACGAACGAATGCACGAACGAACGAAATGAAACGAAACGAAACGAAACGAAACGAAACGAACGAACGAACGAACGAAAGAGAGTCGAGACGAGAGGAACGAACAGACGATAGCAAAGGATAATAATAACAAAATGAACAGCCAAACAAAGAGGAAATAAAAGAAAAACATGAACCCGTTTTTATTATACATTATGAATGCGTGTGGGTAGATCGTTTGGAATCGCCATAGTCAGACTGGCTGTCTTCCTGGCATCTCCAGGTTGTTCAAAGTAGCTCTTTGGGTATAGGCATGGTTCCACAAGCCCTGTTTCAACTTACAGACATGGTACAGAATTTGGACCCAAGTATTTGCTTAACATCCACTTTATGCATACCGTTTAGAAGAGGGTGACCTTCATCTTGAACGTTTTATTTCTCTTCACTCGAGATGTTTTTTTATGACAAATACTTAAACACAAATTTTTAGAAATACCTGATTACATTCTTGAGAGAAAGGTAATCATCTAATTGCTTCCCATTACTTTAGCACTTGGCTGGTCAGGATCAGTTCCACAGAGTAATTTATCTTGTTATGTTTTGCAGAGCACACAGTATAATTAATTAAGCGTTCGATGAAGCCCATTTCATCACCGAACAAAAATAGATGTTTTATGATTTTCCTTTGACACGTTATCGTAGTTGTAGTAATATTTTATTCTGCAAATATCATGACAATAAAATAATCTCAATTACTAGATTGTGGATGGCTGCAATAAAAGACTTATTGTTGAAGGGTTCCATTACCTGAAAACGGATATGTGTTTTGGACACAATTTGTGTCATAACATGTTTGTGTATCATATAACATCTGATGACGTGTTTAGAAGGATACAAAACGTAAAATTAATGAAGGTAATACTGATAATATCAAAGGGAAAGTCGTTTTAATGCTAAAATTAATTTAAAATAGGAATTCTAAGCGCATCAATAATTTAACCCTTTACCTAACATGAAAAGCAGACGACACTTGCAAAAAAAATTCTTGAGTAACTAATTTTTTTCATTTTTTGTCTCAAAAACATAGGTTGTGACCCCTCGTTGGAACGAGCTCGACGAGCTCGTTCCAACGAGGGGTCATAACCTATGTTTTTGAGACAAAAATTGAAAAAAATAATAAAAATTAATTAGCGATTTTAGAGAATAGCGCTGGACGGTTTTGGCCGTTACGTTGGGTAAAGGGTTAAAGCCTTGGATCGACTTCCATTGGTGAAGAAAGAAAACGCGATTGTTCCGTCACTTAGATACCAATTCAGCTATTTTGACCTGTCTTTTGTCTTGGTCATGTCTATTCGGGGTGCATCTATATCTTGAACACTGGGTTTAACCCTTTACCCAACGTAACGGCCAAAACCGACCAGCGCTATTCTCAAAAATCGTAAAATAATTTTAATTATTTTTTCATTTTTTGTCTCAAAAACATAGGTTATGAATTTATGACCCCTCGTTGGAACGAGCTCGTCGAACTCGTTCCAACGAGGGGTCATAACCTATGTTTTTGAGACAAAAAATGAAAAAAAAATAGTTATTCAAGAATTTTGTTTGCAAGTGTTGTCTGCTTTCCATGTTAGGTAAAGGGTTAAACTTTCGGTAATAAACGGCTGTATCCAGTGACAACGCGAAGATGGTCGATTGGGGGTGGGGAGTGTTTTCTGATTTGTCTCGACTGTGATAGCTTGGGTGGTGGGGGGGGGGGGGTTAAATCTGATTTGTCTCGACCGTGATAGCCTCGACTCATCAAATATGCTTACCTAACTACATCTTCAACATGGATACAAATACAAACTAAAGATAGCAATATACAATTACAACTACATGGTTGTACGGATGTCTTCCCGCCATTCCCAAAGGGCTGTCTTCCCGCCATTCCAAAAAGGTTGTCTTTTGAAATTCATTTGTGGATAAATAAAATACACATGACCCAACATCTCATTTAGTTAACACATATCGGCATTCCAAATTGGTCATGCTACCCCCTAACAGTCCTAATCCGGTACTACAGACCTCTATTTGTATGGCCGAGTGTGCGTGTGATATAAATCCGAGTGTGTGTGTGTGCGACATTTCGTACAGTCGCCTGCACTGGTTGTAATCCACGCGTGGGCAGGTTATAAAAATCATCATCAGCAAAATTTTAATTAATGAAGCACAGGGTTGTACTATTCATATAATTAGTGTTTGGAATCTGATATTATTGCGCCCGTGGTAATATTTCCCCCGTGGAAAATGACCAGTCCACGGCGGCAAGCCTTAAAATAAGCAGACTGTAATCTGCAAAATGAGATGCCCAGAGGGTGAATTTGGTGATGCTACCCTGCACAGCAGGGTAGCATCACAAAATTTACCCTCTGTGAGCCTCAGTCTGAATCAAAGTCTCAAGCCAAAACGGAAGGATGTACCCAAAGGATAAATTGACCCACTGTATGGGATAGCATCAGCAAACTCACTCTCTGGGAACCCCATTTTGCAAATGACAGGTTGCTTATATTCAGGCTTGCACGGCGGCTGTACTCTTAGTCCAAGTATCAAATCCAGTCTCGTAAGAAAGTGCATGACTACAAACAAGATCGATATCTTAGACTTGAAATATTATTGTGGGGTGTCACCCCTACCCCAATCTCCTTAGCGACGACCCAGTACCTTAGAAGGTTCTCGCTTATATCTTGGCATTAAGTGGGGATGTTTCAGGAATCATGACTCTGCATCTACACCCATTTGTAAATTCTCGGTGCCCTTGGCCTAAAGCTCGATAGATCTATGTCTATATGGTATTTCAATGGCCTAACAGTCCATCTAGTGGAGTGCAGTATAGCGAGCATTGTGTTAATTACAGGCAAGTCACGACGTCATTGTTTCCCATGTGCTCTGTACCGAAAGATGTGACAGAATTGATTCGATGGAAATCAATGCAGAATCTATTTGACCTGTCTGTTTTCTCAACCAAGATTATTGGTGGGTTTCACGAGGAGGGTGGGGGGGGGGGGGGGGGGTGTTGACGGCATTGATCATATTCCTAGTCTCATCTTTGCTGTCTCATCTCTTGGTATACTGTGTAAGAAGGGGAGCTAAACGGCATAACATATATCGACTATTTACTTATGAGTTCGATGAGGTGTCCAGCTCGGTGGTGCCGGGGACCTTTGAAGGTACGTCGGAACTCAAAACAAAAGTGGATGTACTTCCCGTCGTGGCTGCTCGGAAAGTTCTGGACGATGTTGTACATACCTGTACAGCTCATAGACGATGGAATCACTGAGCTCTTCGTCACCCCTCTCTTCGTCACATTTCGACTCTATTATTGCTATAATATCAGTCTCTTGTTTGGTCAGTCGTCGGTTTTTGGCCCTCCCCTCTATATATCTCAGCCATAAGTTTGCATGGTGGACTTTTGTCTTGTCGCCAACCTCAGATTAGATTTGTAGGCAAACTTGTTGACTCACTTCTTCGCTTCCCATGGTCTTTATAATTTGAAGGGTAATTTGTGGTGATATCTTGGTGTTAAATACTGCCATTTTCTGTCCACCTTGGGACTGTTTTTCCCTTGCCCTCTTGGTGTAATGCTTCTTACACACCCCCTGATGTCCCTTTGGTTCGCTTATCAAATATATAATGATAAAAGTTATGTTTCCAACGACAGTCTATTAGTCTAAGGTGAGATTTTCAAAGTCGATAATTATTTCTCTATCAAATAAATGTTTCCTTTCCCCGCCCACCTGCCAGAAACATTTTACTTTTTTACTTGTATATTACGGCGCCAATTCACTGTAATTGCACCAAGTTACGGTACGGCTTAACAATCATTCATAATTGTACACTAAAAAGTGTGTCTGTGTTAAACTTACCAAGGTTAAATTAATTATAATACTGATAAAATAATTTTCAAATTAGTCCTCACATGAATTCACACTAGTTTTTCCTTGGCGTATCCGAGACTGCGTGTATTAACCCTTTGAACCCCAGTGGCCGTTTTTCCGGCCAGGAACATGATACGTCATAATGTCATTATATGGGATGGCTGTTCAATAAATATTGTTGGGTAGACCAATCAGTATCTTCAACGTGCAGCCCGAGGCTGCACGTTGAAAATTCTGACTGGTTTACCCCAAATAATGAATATGGACTCTTCTAATTGCTGCCATTGAACTGGCCACTCGCGTTCAAAGGGTTAACCTATGTTTAGAAAAATAAAACTGCCCGCTGCACAATAGCTGATCCCACTGATTTGTTATCTGTAACAAAATTTCGTTATTAATTAGGTATGATTTTCTTTCCCAGAATTGCCCATTATCAAGCTCAACCAATCAGGCGTCAAACTCGGTTGATATGACACCGTGTCCAACTGTGCTATAATAGTTGCAGGTGAACTGTTAGTTAGCATTCGGGTGGATTGTTCACATTCCCATGAGTATTCTAGGCAACGTGCATTAGCCAATATTAAAAAAATAAAATTGCCGTCTGCACAAGGTTGATACAACTGCAACGCTGTAAATGATAGAGACTTCGATTCCGTAAGGGTACATTATAATGCAAGCACCCCTCTAAATTGAATTAGCTTAGCCTTCATACAGGTTAACACGCCCATCTCACATCAAAGGACATACACACTGCTGAAGATATTGAAAAAACAAACATACAAACCAGCGACCGTCGAGCAAGTATGAAAACGCTATTTTGAAAATTGTAAATGAGTTTATACAGGCAACATTTTTAAATCACGGGGAAAAGGTTCAGAGAAGCCATTCTAATTATGTTAATTATGTTTTGTATGTTTGTTTTTTCAACATTTTCAACAGTGTGTACGTCCTTTGACAAAATGTAGACACTCCCCTTCTGGTGATGAATAAATGCATCCGCAGACCAAAAAGACTGGCCTTCGTTGGAAAGCTGAAAGCATGCTAAATTGTTATGAAAACAATCGCCACTGGTCACATCCAGTATGAGCTTTCACTGTTCTGTTTACCACAATAATAGAGTTTTTAACTTTTTCGAAAATCATTTCATGTGATGGAAATTATTGAGATGCCCCAGCAAAGAGCGATTTCCATTAAAGATGTTAGCTCGGTTCTGAACATAGGCTGAACGGTGGCCTTAATATCCAGAAAATGTCGGAGAATTATTCTAGTGTATATCAAATGTTCTTATTAGATATCTGGTGTCACCTATGGCCTCAGAAGCCAATGCAGTTTTAAAGCGCGGTTTCCCTTTCCTTGTCACACAGTACTTTTGTCCCTTCCTCCACGTAGTAACATTGCTACCGTCCCTTTGTATGTGGTGCTGTTCAAGGAGTTGTACGCGACGTAACATCCGTATCCATCTCGGATGTTTTGCGGTAAATCTGAAAACGTTACGAGCCTAAAACATATCAATGAACCATAGGATAGTTGTAATACTATGTAACGCAGAATATAACTATGTCAGCCAAATTTCTGTACCCCAAGAGGTTTTACCAATCGATTAAACTGTGAGATCCATTCGAGTCACGTCCGATGCTTCAGACAATCAATTCAAGTTGACCCACAGAAACAGTCATCATTTACGCTCTCTTCGGATTGAAGTCATAGTTTTCTTAGGACACTGGATCCAATCGGAAATGGATTTTGGAGTCAGCACTAATATAATTACAGCAAGTATTCAGAGCCGAACATTAAATGTGACACGGATAAATCACACATTAGAAATTTTGTTTTTCCCGTGGACTGGACTTCACGTTTCATACACATCATTGCTGTTGTATTTGTCATAGAAAGCTAATGATAACAAGAAGTGATTTCTGCGCTTCCGGGCTAGGAGAATAACCAACAAACGGGGCAACCGCTTTTTTACATCACCCTTTGATTTTTCTACTAAAGATTATCGAGGTCTATACATTTGTAAATTACGTTTATTGGTCGACTTTTAAAACACAATTGTGGACAAGAACTCGTGAAGGACAATCTACTTTCATACCGATGTTTTGGATGCGATATACACTGTATAAAGCCTCCAGGGTATAGTAGTGTTTAATACCATCATCCCCCCAAGAGTACCGCAGAATATAATCGCGTTTATAGACATGTAACGTTGGTCTAACCCTTCAAAAAATGGTATCGTCTCTGAAATCTCCCAGATTAGCTGAATGACATCAACTGAAAGAATCAATATTCATTATTTGGATGTAGAACCATCAGTTTTTTTTCACGCACTGCCGCACGGCTGCGCGTGAAAAATATTAAAAGGTCCACCACACTAGACTCTTAGGCCACAAAGGCGGAGTAATTTACATACTACCTGTATTGGTCGCCAAGAGTCGCGTGCGACACGTCGAAACTTAAAAAGCGAAAATTCAGTTTACACTAGAGCAAATTCTTTGGGCGATATTTTTGGCGATTGTTTGTTATTTGCAAAAATAGGCTTCAAGGAAGAGGAACTCCACAACCTCCACATAAATCCTTATAATCGATCTCTCTGATTTGGCTGGTCGGTGCGATGCCGCCCCGCGAGAGCGAAAAAACATGTCCAAAAATCGCTGGTGGTCGGCACTCAACGAATTTCGCCTGGTCGTCTTTTTATACGCCCGTTTTGAAAAAAACGGACGTATTATGTGATTGGTATGTCCGTCTGTTCGTCCGTCCGTAAACTGTTTCGCTTCCGGGTGATAACTTGAGTGCGGATTAAAAGATCAGGGCCAAACTTGGTGGTGTGTCTCAGTTATATCAACACTAAGGTTAATTTCGAATTAGAGTTTTGTCCGTTGATTTATACAAGAGTTATGGGCCTTTTCGACTTAGAAATTGCACATTTCCACCAACATTTTGGTTTCCGGGCGATAACTTGCGTTTGGAATCAAAGATCAGGACCAAACTTTGTTTATGCCTTAGCTATATCCAAATAAAGGTTAACTTCGAATTGGGTTTTGGTCCGATGAGTTTTATAAGAGTTATGGGCCTTTTCATCTTGAAAATTCCACATTTCCGTCAACATTTTGGTTTCCGGATGATAACTTGAGTTTGGATTTATAGATCAGGACCAAACTTGGTTTGTACCTCAGTTACGCGTAAGGGTTGAGTTCGAATTGGGGTTTGGTCTGATAATTTTACAAGAGTTGAGGCACACCACCGTCTTAGAAATTGCTTATTTTTTCAACATTCTGGTTACCGGACGATAACTTTAGTTCTGCTTATCTGACCTCAGCCAAATTTGGCGTGTGACTCAATTATACCAAATTATAGGTCAGGTTTCAATTGGCGTACAAATTTTGCATGAGGTATGGACTTTTTCTGACTTGGAGCATTTTCAATTTGATCATTTATCGCGTTCATCCGTCTGTCTGTTTGGTAAACATCATAGTAGGTACGATTTCTTGTCCAGCTTCATCTTGTACTTTTGTGACTGATTTTGTCTCTGGTTCTAGTTTGTCATTTACTTTTGTCTCTGAATTTAGCTTCAGTTATTTTTAGATCAATTTATAAAAATAGCGGCTATTTGTTGGATGAAAACAGTGATGATGTACAATTCGAAAAAGCCTATGGGCGTATTATGCAACGTCAGGCGTGCCTGTTGTTGTCGTGTCCCATCGCGTCCAATGCGAACACTCCAATTCATTTCACTGAAACTATTTTTAACGTGTCGTACATCATCATCATCATCGTGTACAAAAGTACACATATGTAACATTTACAGTGCGAATATTTATCGTAATCTTGACAATAAATGCAAAAGTAATGGTGACGGTCGCGATACTAGCAAGGTGAAAGTGATGGCAATGGACCAGTGATGGTTAACATCATCAGCTCAAGAACCATGCTCAACATCATCAGGCCAACATCACCATCGCCACCAACAACATATTCATGATCGTCACCATTATAGCCATAAGCTTTATGCTCGTAATCACCATGATCATCATAACTTTGACATGCCATTTTCGCGAAACGACAAACTTTCAGTGTTCACGAGTCCGAAGCCTTTACCTAACATGAAAAGCAGACGACACTTGCAAAAAAAATTCTTGAATAACTAATTTTTTTCATTTTTTGTCTCAAAAACATAGGTTATGACCCCTCGTTGGAACGAGCTCGACGAGCTCGTTCCAACGAGGGGTCATAACCTATGTTTTTGAGACAAAAAATGAAAAAATAATAAAAATTCATTGGCGATTTTTGAGAATCGCGCTGGCCGGTTTTGGCCGTTACGTTGGGTAAAGGGTTAAGAAATATACATAAACGTTTTTGAATCTGGATATTATCATATGTTAGTAAACCATAGAACTTGATATGTGATGGGTGTTCCCAATAGTAGTGAGGGAGGTATTTTTCTTGTAAATCGCTGACAAGATAACACTCAATAATAAAGTGATACTCGTCACCTACTTTCGGGCATATTGCACAAAGTACCATACTATTATTTTCTTTAAATTTATTCCATTTGCTTATTTCATTTGGTAGTCTGGGATTAGCAGTTCTAATTTTCAAAAGTTACTTTGACAGATACTGTGGTAGGTTTGTCAAATACTTTCCAGCTGCAGGAGAATCTTTAATATGAGAGTAAAAGATACCCCTCGTTGATGATAAAACATCTACGTGTCATTTTTGAATAAACTGGTCAATTAGTACTAGTTTAGTTTGTTTCAATTTGCTTTTCGACAGAGGTTCCTGTTTAATCCATACATAATGTTGGCCTATTTCCTGAAGAACGTTTCCAACAGTATTTAACCAACTAAATTTACATCTAAAAGTATCGCTATTGGCATCTAAACTTACTAGCAAGTTATATATCTGTTTGACTATTAATGACCCACCTGGTTTTAATAATCTGGGCCAATAACCCAATATTCTAGTTTGCAGGCCTATCGAGATCGGGTAGCGTCCAAGCTCCCCACAAAACTTATAGCTAGGAGTAGACCTTTTCATGCAAATTAACAATTTACAGAATTTTAAATGGATGGATTCCAGGCAGCTCTCTGTTTCCTTACCCCACACCTCACAGCCAGAAAGCATAATGGGTTGGATCATTGTGTCAAAAAGATGCATAATTAGGTCGAATGTTAGGTTTAGTTTCCTAGATTTGCTTAAAAGTAAACGCAATAGCATTGCCGATGTTGCCTGGTCGCACACAAGGCACGAATTAAGTTGTTCTCAAACATTTGTTTGCTGCCTGTGTATTGAGGTGTGCATTCATTGCAAAGAACAATTTTTCAAGAATAAATTATAACAACAAAAATGTTTATTCCTTTCCCATTCAATAATATATTAATTACTCGCAAACTTCAGTGTAACAATACGCAGAGTAATAAAACGGAATTTACTCTGATCATGAAATTCGAATCTGTGTGACATGGCGAAAGCATCCGAACTAAACTATATTGAAAAAGAATTTATGGCTCAAGAGTTAAATCTTTTTAAAGAAATCAGAAATGGGTATTCGAAAACAACATTTAAATATTTTTATACAGGAATCAGATAAATTTATTCAAGAAACCAGAAGTGCACACCAGTTTTGGTCCCACCCACTTTTTAGGTATTTCAATTTTCATATGAATTTAACCCCCTGCACACTGATGTCGAAATATCTAAAATTCAGGGTGCAAATATTTCCCATAATGCAACTGGAAATTTAACCAATTCAATCTTGTTTGACAGAGCTCAATGAGCTCTGTCAAACAAGATTGAATTGGTTAAATTCCCAGTTGCATTATGGGAAAAATTGGCTTCTTCAAATCTTGATATTTTGACATCAGTGTGCAGGGGGTTAAGGGATGGGTCGAAATTGTGATTATCGAAAACTCTCCAATATGCAATCAATAACCACAGGGGGACTCTGAAGACATTGGCACATATTTTTAGCATCTCTGACTTTCAGCCTCATTTTCAAAGGTTCCAAATTGATAAGGTCGTATTTTGCTTGATATATCCATATGACCATCTTTCCAAATTTATGGTTCTGTTTATATTTTAGCTTATGTTATACCATGCTCTAGAATTTGAGGGGAGAGGGAGCAACAATTTTGAAAGTGAGCTACTTTCAACATTTTTGGCCGCGCCCATTTTTGGAGTGATGGAATGTATGTACTGAGTTTGGGAATACAATAGGGGTTAAAATGCACTGTCAAGCATGTATTAAAATGCCCCATATGAGGCAAGGCCAAATGAGATCTGATTCCCGTAGGCTATGGCATGAGGAGCAAAGTGTGCGTTTTTGCACAAACATTTTGGCCAAATCTCAAATATAAGCAGGGGCCTGGTTTGATGGTGCCTTGTACATAAACAGAAGATTTTAACTTTATTCTAGAAGCAATAGGAATCAATGACGTTTTTTAACTGAGGAGTAATGTTTGATTTTTTAGTGCAAGTCATAATACGAGCAGCTGTATTTTGTAAATTCTTCAGTTTATTTTTCTGCTTGTTGTGGAGCCCAGACAGAAGGGCATTGCCCTCTAATCCAGCATATAAGCGATAAAAACATGTACCGGGCATTCTATAGAACTTTTTGTTGAGACTTTTCTGATTCCACCGATATTCGGAAGATGACAATTGGCACACTGACAGATTTTCGAAATATAAGAAGTCATGATAAAATGTGTGTCAAAATACATAACCACGTTTTTGTTTGGCGGTGGTAGGTGGGTTGATAATGGTTTCACCTATTTTAAGAAGAGGTAAACGATCTGAAGCTGGTTTGTATCTAGAGGAAAAAACAACAATGTGTTCTGTTTTGTCATCGTTAAAATTTAGTTTGTCCACAGGCATAAAAGTTCTAATACCATCAATAGAAGATATGGAATGAGTGTTTTTCTCATATAATATTTATGAAACGAGTCTAAGAATTTTCCGTTTTGGCGAGCCTCTGGCGAGCCCAAACGGAAAATTCGGACGAGTTTCATAAATATTAAATGAGAAAAACACTCATTTCATATTATATTTATCATATGACACACACACGTACAAATTAGCGTGACTTAGTGTGACTTTTTAACCCATCACCTAACTTGAGTTGCAGACGGCACTTGGAAAAAACATCCTCGTATAACTAAAAATTTTCACTTTTTGCTTCCAAAACATAGGTTATGACCCCTCATTGGAACGAGCTCGTCGAGCTCGTTCCAATGAGGGGGTCGTAACCTATGTTTTGGAAGCAAAAGGTGAAAATATAAAAAAAATGAATGGCGTTTAATATAACCCACCCTAAATAGGACAGATAACGTAAATTCTCCCCACTGAAATCATGCAAATGTCACCCAGTTGTATTTTGTTTAGCCAATCAAATTGTCCAGTTTTGAAATTGACCAATGAAAGCTCCCAACTCTAATAATGCAAATTATGAAAATTTGTCCCAGTTTTATTTTGTTCAGCCAATCAAATTGTCTAGTTTTGAAATTGACCAATGAAATTGACGGAAGGCTTTATTTATCACTGATTGAAATGAAAGCAAAATATCAAATGTTTTAAAGTGAACAAACCAGACGAGTCATATGATAAATTGATTTACCCATAATCTGATATTTTGATTCAGTGTCTTACATGCGAAAGGAGTCGAATGCTGTGTAAATATGACAGTCATCGGCACAGAAATGGTTTTCATTTTCCGCATGGTTTAGTGTTGCTGCAGACGAGGATTTCAAAGAACAGGCGTGTAATAACCATGGTTCCTCATGGGAACGAACTCACCAGATTCAGTACAATACGGAACCATCCTCTGTATATCAGAAGAGAAAAGAGTGAAAAACAGAAAATGTAAATTCCGAATTTGTGTAACCAGGCCATATTTTGCTGATTCGAACGGTTAGGATTCGGATCGTGTCGGAAGCAATATGCACTTAGCAATTAACTAATTAAAAATCCACTAGCAGCTTTTTGGCTGAACGAGGCGCCAACAATGGAGTGGGTTCATTCAAAAAGGTATGTTGAACTGCTTCCCGGACAAGAACAACATAGAACGAACTTAAAATGAGTGATTTCATTCAAATAGTTGGTTAAACTTATTTTTGTGCAATCCTAACTCATGAGAACACCCATTAGTTTCAATTAACCGAGAAACCTCTATCCATCATCGCGTGACATGCAATAAAGAAAACATTGCATTTGTACTCTGACTTCTGAATTCAGCCGTCACACCAAATTATGCACATTGATGAATCGAATTTCAGAAACATCTCAGTCAATTTGTGAGGTGTGCTCTGACGATGCATTAACTTGTTTGCGACGTGCTTTGCAAAAACATTACAACACATTTGTTCGTCCGAGGACTTTAACCCTTTACCTAACATGAAAAGCAGACGACACTTGCAAACAAAATTCTTGAATAACTATTTTTTATTTTTTGTCTAAAAAAAACATAGGTTATGACCCCTCATTGGAACGAGCTCGACGAGCACGTTCCAAAGAGGGGTCATAACCTATGTTTTTGAGACAAAAAATGAAAATTAATTGATGATTTTTGTGAATAGTGCTGGCCTATTTTGAACGTTACATTGGGAAAAGGGTTAAAAATGTCGCTCCTGTTATTCGTTGTTTGGAAATATTCCGCAGAGAGCTGCAATATTTGCCATCGAAGCAAGAGACGTCCTGCTTCTCTCTCGGGAAAAATAGAGAATTTTCTGTCATTTAATCACCGAAATGTGATGGAGGATGTGTAAGTCGATAGCTTAAGAGACCGTACTCTCCTACAAAATTTAGTTTAACAGTCTTTCAGTATGACGTCATCCTTTCGCGTGAACAAACAATTGGCATTTAGTCACAAATAAAAAGAATAGTCAAATAGGTAGGACCCTGGAAACATTCTAAATTCGAGTCGATTCGAAATCTTACCAATGATTTGATTCGTATCACATTAATTCAAAAATTTTCGAAGCGGTAGGATGTTCTCAAAAGCCTTTCAAATGTACCCTCTTGAAATATTCTTCTATCATAGGTCTCCTGTGCAGGAGACCTGATGATGGAAGAAGGGTTCAATGAAGGTCTACTTCGAAACTACTTTGATTTCGTTTTGGACCATTCCGCATTTTTGATTGATTTACCCAACCAATCGAATCGCCATTTCAAACAATACTTCAGTGGGGATTGACAATATTTATGGTTGTAATAGGATGCAATATCTATAACATGAAGAGTGGCGAGATTCGAATTGATTCGCAATTCTTACCTGGAATCGATTCGAAATTTGAGATTCGAGGGGCCCCAGAAAAATAATTAGCAATAATTTAATCTCCGTTGTTACAGAGCAATTTATGTCACTTTTGATTACAGTTTTAACAGTCAAATCATTACGGATTGCACAACCTGGTTATTTGTTTCCGAATCGATAAAAATATAACATCTTCAAAATTGGCTTAATAAACATCTCGAACACGGTAAATGATATTTATTTATTGGTGCTTAACGTCACATCGTAGACAAACAATGATAAGTAACGCGACAATCCTTAAAAAAATTATAAGTATGTGATTTTAACTTGAAAAAAATAATTCCCTGTATATTTTTTAACAACATTACAACTGCAAAACGGAGTTTCAACCGAAGTGCGCATTCATTATAAAATCCCCAAATAACAAAACAAGATTAATCGAAAACATTACTTTATAACACTTCAGCAACAACGGAATCGCAGGTACATTTAAGTGGAATTAAAACAATTCTTAGTTGACGTATATTCTCGGTAAAAACTACCAAGGGGCTTCACCTCAAGAATGAATGTGGCACATTGTGCACAAATTGGATTTGTACCCGTAACAAAAATTACTCGCATATTTGTTGAAGTGACTGTTCAATTCAACCATCTTACACAGGCTGCTGAAGAATGTATATGCATGTTTCTTGACATTCAATGCAAAATTTAAAATCTGACACGGGCTGTTGAACAATGATTGCCTTCCACTGACATGACAGGTAACCGGTATAAGTGACTGTCAATCGGAATACGACTTCAAGTCATTTCGCTAAGATTGGGTTGCTTCATTGATTCAGTCCAACGAACCGGTTAAAGATGCTCAAGCCAAACCAGTGACTTAGCTGCGAGGGGGGGGGGGGGGAGGGTAGGGCTGCACGATATTCAAAAGTGAATACCGGTATCGGTATTCAAAAAAATACCGCGGTATACCGGTATATCGAAAACTGTTCAGATATATGAACAGAAGTACCACAATCGAGACTAGAGGCACCACAGTCGGAACGAATTAGCGTTCCTAGATGATGCGGTTCGAAAAACCTTTACCAAACGCAGACGATATCAAAATTTATCATTTTCAAAATAAGTTTATCAGATTTTCTCCAAAGATTTCAACAAAACTATATCATGTGACCCCTCATTGGAACGGGCTCGACGAGCTCGTTCCAATGAGGGGGTCACATGATATAGTTTTGTTTTAATTTTTAAAATTTATTTTTTCATCTGCTGAATTTGTATATTACGAGAGCACAAGCAGACGATTCCTTGGATAAAGGGATTATATTATTCACTGGGGCTACAGTTAAAAATACTCAAGACATCTTGAAAATTAAATTGTGGGTACATAAATAATGACGATAAACCGATATTTTTGTAATTGCAATCGATATTGGTTTGAATACCGGTATATATCGGTTTATCGATATACCGTGCAGCCCTGAGGGGGGGGGGGGGGTGGGGCTACCTCGCCCCATAACTTTTCGCTGCTCTACCCCAAACATTGACCCAATTCTAGTTTCACGCAACATTGAGCCACAAAATGGTCGCCAGTATAAGGGCTTCACACGCTACAAATGTCTTAGATTCGCTCTAACATCACTAAATTTTGTAAAATTCTCTCGGGGTAGAGGCTAGCCCTCTCCAGTCATAGGTGGATATTCAGAACGTTTTTACTTGATCTGTCAGTCTATTATTTCAAAGCAGATATGATGGAGTTTTTGATACTGGGTGTGCATTGGGAGCCTCGTGCATTTAAAATGCCTGGTAAATCGCGTCAGGCAGAAGTTTCTGATCGAATCTCTTTTCAAATCGAACCTTATCTATTTCCGAATTGAAGCTCACCACTTTGTTAGTAGAAAAACGCGTAGATACCATCTAAAAAGTGTGGAATGTGACAAATATTGCAACTCACGACTCGTGTACAGTAATATTTTGTGCTATTGTACTCCACCCAAGCTGCATAAATTTCAGCGGTGACTTTCTTTCTGTTTATCAAGTCAGTTTGAAATACAGAACCAATATATTGTCGGAAACACAACCTAATTTGCCTTTCTGTCATCTACCTATCAATTCAAGGGGAGATATTTTTTCAAACTCAGTATATCGGTAAATTCGCCTTTCTGCTTTTAAAGTGCAATTTCGTTTTAACTTTGGTTGAATAGCGTCTTGAGAACAAACCATTGAGAAGACTATGGCAGCCGATTGCATTTTGGTGACATCTAGGCCATTCGAAAATTTCCAAATCACCACAAATGGAGTCGTTCCATATCAAATCGACGGGATGCTTTAGTATCGAATTGAATTTCGAAGCATCGTGGGATCCTCACAATTGTATATTTACGAAAAAATAATATGTAGCCGAACTATGTTTGTGACGTAAAGAAGGCTTAGTGAAGTCTGCTAACTGAAAAAAGACCAAAATCAAGAAGAATTTTCAGAAAGTTCTTTTACTGTTCACCAAATATAGCGAAATTTAGTACCATCGTAAATTTAAATTTCTTCTTCACACAACCGCATTGTGTGTACGATTGATCAACGTCGATTTTGATTGCTATTGCCACCAAAAGGTTGCAAAAATCTGTGTATTGACAATCTGTTGACAGAAATAGTATGAAGCCACTTGGTGGACAAAATCACACAAATTACCGAAATGAGACCACAATGCTCATAAGTTTTTAGATAAATGAATTTAATAACCAACATAACTGCGATGTTGTTCAGACCGGTAATTCACTGCCTACAAAATTAGTTTTGGTAAGCAGATCAGTTATTAGTGTTCTTAACCCTTTACCTAACGTAACGGCCAAAAACGGCCAGCGCTATTCTCAAAAATCGCCAATTAATTTCATTATTTTTTTCATTTTTTGTCTCAAAAACATAAGTTATGACCCCTCGTTGGAACGAGCTCGTCGAGCTCGTTCCAACGAGGGGTCATAACCTATGTTTTTGAGACAAAAAATGAAAAAAAATAGTTATTCAAGAATTATTTTTGCAAGTCTCGTCTGCTTTTCAGGTTAGGTAAAGGGTTAACTCTTACGAGTAAGCAACAGTCAAGCCTCCCCAAACAACAACTACAGAAGTGCGATAGTTTCAAAACAAATGAAGCATACCACACCATGTACACAAATGAATTAGAATCCATGTTTCTAACTTAACGAAACCGATTGATGTAAGTATTCTGCATGCAGAGCAGGTCATTTTTGCTGTTTTGGCCATATTTGAGCATTCTCATGTCAATTTTGGCAGCTGTCATTGCTCATGCTACACCAGAAATGGTCACAAATAATACTAAATGTGGAAGTGCGGTAGTTTTCCCTTTTTTGGTGTATCAGTCTCATCTTCCTCTACCAATTTGACACAGATCTCTTTCAAAATGGCGCAGAATTGTGGTGGGGCGGTGGGGGGGGGGGGTATGATCACAGCAATCGACAAAAACATATGGGGCATTCTTCATTTTACATTGATGCACTCTCTCATGATTCCATACCTATTCTTGTGAACTGTGTTGGTTTGACCCTTATTGAACACCATAAAAGGTAAACAAACACAAGAAAACTGGCAGTCCTTATGAAATTTAGACATTCTAAATTACAATTCGTCTTCCTGTCCGTTCCTTACAAGAATGAAAAAAAGATTTTTCCGAGTCTGTACCAGAAGGATTGCAGAATTTAACTATCAGTAAATTTACGGTATTTTATTGTATAAAATCTGGTCTCTTATTTATGCCATAGCAGACTTTTAGGTAGTGCTTTCGGTCGCATGGTAACGGTTCCATGGCAAATATTTATTTCCACAAAATCTATGTTTCATTAGAAAACATTGATATATAATTTATTGCGGTTATTCCTTTCTATCCCTTTCTAGACTTCAGAGAAAATTACCTGAAATTTGACCAAAGTTAGGTTGGACGACCCCATAAACTATATTTTTTTTTCTTTCTTTTTTTTTCTCTCTCTCTTACAATACTTGTTCCACCATATCAAAAATTTATTCAACATTTGTACTCTACACCAAAAACTATTGTTACGCTGATGTGATTAGAGTGAATAAAAGTATTATTGATTGACTGATTGGTATTTTAACCCTTTACCTAACATGAAAAGCAGACGACAAAAAAAATTCTTCAATAACTAATGTTTTCATTGTTTGTCTCAAAAACATAGGTTATGACCCCTCGTTGGAAAGAGCTCGACGAGCTCGTTACAATGAGGGGTCATAACCTATGTTTTAGAGACAAAAAATGAAAATATTTTGAAAATTAATTTGCGATTTTTGAGAATAGCGCTGGCCGGTTTTGGCCGTTACGTTGGGTAAAGGGTTAAAAAAATGAATCTACGTGACGTAAAATTACTACCACGGCTGTGGTGAGTCTAATGGCAATTGTCGGAAGCCGGGCGTGGTCGTTGTTAGGATAAATAGATTCAGGCCGCGTTTTGAGCCTACACTCAAGGAGAGTCGCCTGAACCCGTGCCTGAACGAATGTCTCGCCGTGTAGTACGAGCCTGTTTCTTTTTTGTTGGGGTGGTTCTTATCCTGAAGGGAATCAATGACTTTTTCACCAAATAGCATAATCAACAGGACTTCTCTGGAATTAACAATTTTTATACATATATAAAACTATAGCAACCTGTAACTTACATGAAATACTTTGAAATAAAATACAAACGTCAATCACACCCCACCCACAAAGTTTTTGAGTCACTTTGCGGGCATGATTTCTTTGTTGTGTCTTGTTGATTCTTCCTTGTCGTTGGTGTTTGATCTTCCCAGTTCAGTATAGTGTCTCTGAACTCTGATCGCCTTTTCAAGAACATATTATGTCACTCTATCACTACCGTTGTACGGCCACTAACGTATTGCCACTTTACTGGACGCCTTTACTCTAACAGCCGCTACCTCGGGGGTTAACTGCTTCCCTCTAGTTACCCCAGACTAATGTCCATACATGAAAAGCCTACTTTGTCTACGTATGGCTTGCCTTCTACAACAGGTAACACCATCTACCTGAATGCCAATGTTCGCGAACTCCCGAGTTCGTACTTCCTATTTCTGATCCTACGCTCATAAATGGCCACCGACTTGGCCTGCGACTGTTCCTACTCTAAATATGAGCTCAGTAGCTCCCCCAACATTACAATGTGCCTATACTTTCGCACCGATGCGGCATCTCCACTAACCTGTATCATTGGGCATCCCCAGTTTCTCGCCTACGACCCACAGTCTTACACGCCTTTGACTGGAATCCAGTTTTCGAAAAAACACCCATTTCTTATTCGATCGCATGGACTCTGGAACTTGGCCGCTACAGATCTGTCTTAATTAAAAATTATTTTCTTTCATATTCTTTGGAAGTCTCGCGTTTTCGGAATATGTTGACATTTGGTGACAGACCAGATGCGTAATATGAGTGCGTGTCCAGAACACGTGGGACGTGTTGTTTTTACGATAATTACCTATTAACTGTACATAATTACGTAGATAACGACAGCCTGAGGCCGCTGGTCTTTACTTCCTTTAACCTTTTAGCAGACACTTCCGTTTTTGCGTTCAGCAGCCCCGCAGTAATCGCCATACCATTTCATGCATAAGCAACAGCGTATGAATTATTATAACCCTGTTTAACCCTTTACTCAACCTAACGGCCAAAACCGGCCAAGGCTATTCAGAAAAATCGCCAATTAATTTTCATTATTTTATCATTTCTTGTCTCAAAAACATAGGTTATGCCCCCTCTTTGGAACGAGCTCGTCGACAGATGGCGATCTGGTCGAAATTCTCTATCCACGTTTATAAGGAGAGTAGGGAGCACGGTGGCTCAGTGGTACGTCATTGGACTTCAAACCGAAAGGTCTACGGTTTGATCACCGCCATGGATAACTGCGTTGTGTCCTTGTACAAGGCACTTAATCCCGCTTGCCCACGTGGAGGCACAGTGGCGTTGTGTACGAAGGCGTACTGCACGTCGATGATGCACTTGGCTTCATCCAATGCCTGTGTGGAGTCAGTACGTTAGGGAGTCTGGCAGTTATTCGACGTTGCGCAGTGGTTCTCTCCGGGTACTCTTCCTCCACCTGTAAACCTGTTCGAGATGAGCTGATTTCGGCTATCGAATGTGTCGTTAAACCAGAGTAAATAAATAAATAAATAATTGTAAGAAGAATATTTTATTATACGCTTGACGATAGATTATCAAAGAAATTGCGGAAAGATAGAAAAGATATCTCCCCACTGTGAAGATATAGAAATTTTCACTTTCGCGGTGTCAATCAAAATGGCGGCTTTCAAAACATCACGTCAAGGTGAATACGAGTAAAATTATCACTGGAAATGATCAGTTTGTTCTAAAAACGTATAATAAAAATAAAAGTTAGTGTGTTTGAGAAGATGCCGGTCGTTTCCAGCAATAATTCAAGACGTATTCACCTGGAATTGATGCATGAAACCCGCTAGTCCAAACATGGCCTGGAAGTCCGTAATATAAGTTTTTGGTTTGGTACGTCCTTTCAAAGGACGTACCAAATCAAAAACTTATATTACGAACTTTCAGGCCATGTTTGGACTAGAAACCCGCTAGCTGAGTCAAATTGCAAGATGCTGTCTGTTCCGATTATCGACCAAATCACTTCCGCATATCAATGATTCAATGCGCAGTTTATATTTATGCATCAAGTCAAGGTTGAAAGAAATGGAATTATCAGATTTTTATAAAAGGCGTACAATAAAAAGAAAATCTAGTGTTTTTGAGTGGATTCCGAAAATGATCTCACTTGTGGCCGATGTGACAGGAATGGAAGTCCGTAGGAAAATTAGTCCCTCTGGACTATTATTCCGAGGAATTATAGTCTTAGGTCTAACATTTCTAGGAATAGTAGTCCGGCGGACTACTATTCCTAGAAATGTTAGACCTAGGACTATAATTCCGCGGAATAATAGTCCAGAGGGACTAACGTTCCTACGGACTTCCATTCCTTTTACACCGGGACAAGTGGTTATTTTCTCTCGCGCAGGCGCTCGCGAAAAATAAACATTTGTTTCGGTCACTCATGAGATAATTTTCGATATCCACTTAAAAACATTAGATATCCTCTATGTATATCATACAATAATCACTTAGCCCTTTACCCAACGCAGACGATATCAAAATTTATTATTTTTCAAATTTTTCAAAAAATTTCAACAAAACCATAACATGTGACCCCTCGTTGGAACGAGCTCGACGAGCTCGTTCCAACGAGGGGTCACATGATATGGTTTTGTTGAAATTTTTTGAAAAATAATATTTTTTCAGCTGCTAAATTTGCATATTACGCGGGCGGATGCGGCCGATTCGTTGGGTAAAGGGTTAAAAGAATCGTGTCTCTATCTATCCTTGAAGAAGCCATCGTGGCCCCATTATTGTATAACATGATAGTTCAATAACCTCAAGTCTATAACGCAAGATAATCGATCTTCATTCTTGCGGGCAGAGATAATAGCACAATTTGAGATGCTTCTTCTCCATGATCACAGATGAATGTGAACTGTTCTAAATGTCAGTGGAAACCTTTTCTGAGAATTGTCATTGTTCCTTTTATTCTAGGGAGCTCAAACAAAAGGTAGGTGTTACTTGAAGAGCATTTGAATTTTGGATGAGCTGAAATGACTTCCTTTTTTTACTTTGACTCTCTCCGTTGAATGAAAACCAAGACGTTTGTCGATTAAGGGTGTGTGGCGTAGATACACACACAATATGTCTGGTGTAGCCTTATCACGTATCGAGTTTCTTTTGGAACCGTGCATGAACCTGATAATCCGAAACATTTTAGTTCAGTAACTAGTGGATGCAGAGAGGATGAAGATTAGGTGTAGTAGTGAATTTCTATTTTACTGCCGTGGGGACCCATGGTCAAAGAGTATAGGGGACGGAAAATTGACTGAGACTGAAAAAAAACTTATGGAGTAATTAGTTTGACCGTATGGGGCATCCTATAGCAAGCCTTAGTGGTCACTTATCCCCTAAAATGGGCACCGATTGGTCAACAGCCCTTTTCATAGGGTTGGCACTGAAATTGAGAACAGAACCCAGTCTTTATAATCTGGCCTGCTCTCCGTTATCTCGAGACAGCTAGCCCCGACCCAACACCGACATCGCCCAGTATGAAACTGCAGAACAACTCTCAAGTACCCAATCTAACGTTTTCTACATCGCGTTTCGAAATAAATTTCCCGTATATCCCTTTTCCTAACGTAACGGCCAAAACCGGCCAGCGCTATTCTCAAAAATCGCTAATTAATTTTCATTATTTTTTTCATTTTTTGTCTCAAAAACATAGGTTATGACCCCTCGTTGGAACGAGCTCGTCAAACTCGTTCCAACGAGGGGTCATAACCTATGTTTTTGAGACAAAAAATGAAAAAAATTAGTTATTCAAGAATTATTTTTGCAAGTGTCGTCTGCTTTTCATGTTAGGTAAAGGGATATAATACAGTACGGCCGTCGTGGACTGGTCACTTTCCACGCGTGAGTAATATTTTCACGAACGCAATATTATTACATTCCTAACACTAATTATAGGAATATTCAGCAAAAATTTAACTAGCTAATGTCATTTGTGTGCAAAGTACTCTATCGCATAGCAGGCATTTGCATTCTTGATTATCGGTTAATACTTGATACAAACAGAAATGAAAAGGTATTAAATAAAACCTGAAACCGTTATGCACATCAAGAGACCCTGCCTGAATATATGAACACACTTTCAATGTTTTGAATTAAACCCCTTAGGAGCGTTTCGCAGGAAACTGATTCTCTACTGATAAATATGTCGCTACGAGTGCCACATGGTGCCGAATAAAAAATCTGACACATTTTATACACATCCAGAGACTCTACCTGAACATATGAACACACTTCAGCATTTTGAATTTAAACCTCTGGGAACCATTTGCTGCAAACCGTTTATGTAACGACAAAAGTGACACGATGGGAACAACATGGGGCTGGATTAAAAATTCAAAACCTTTATACACATCTAGAGACTCCAATTGAACATATGAACACACTTTAAGCATTACGATTTGAAACCCCTACGAGCCTTTGCAGCAAATTGATTCTCTAACAACAGAAGTGGTGCTATGAGTGCCACATGGGGCCAAATCAAAAATCTGGAACCTTTATGCACATCTAGACACCCTACCGGAACATATGAACAACATTTCAACATTTCGAATTAAACCCCCCGTGAGCTTTCGACGAAAACTGAGTCACTAACAACAAAAGTGGTTCTACGAGCACGACATGGGGCCTTATTGAAAATCCAGAAACCTTTATGCACATCTAGACATCCTACTGGAACATAGGAACACAGTTTCAAAGTTTTGAATTAAAGCCCCTAGGAGCCTTTCGCCCGAAACCGATTCTCTAACGACAAAAGTGGAGCTACACTGCAAAATATATAGGTTCTCTTTAGAACCAAAACTGGTTTTAATCTTGTCCCTGAGATGGAACCAGTTCTGTGTAAACCGTATTTATTTCAAATCAAATAAATCTGTAAAGATTAACATTAAATATTAACAGAATTAAACATAAATTGAGGGAGTTTCAGCCGTAAGTTTAGAGCTTATACGAGGTTGTCTGAAATCATTATTAAGAAAAGGAGATCTGAACAGTTGGCATATCGAACCAGTTTTGGTTCTGTACAAAACTGGATCGATATGCCAACTGTTCATGTCTCCTTTGTTTCAAAATGTTTGGCGACTGCGTTGCTTAAGCTCCAAGTTTACTACTGAATCTACTTCAGTTCATGTAATATTCTGTTAAAATTGAATGCTGATCTTAGTAAATTTATTTAATTTGAAATAAATACTGTGTAAACAGAACTGGTTCCATCTCAGGGACAAGATTAGAACCAGTTTTGGTTCTAAAGAGAACCTATATTTTTGAAGTGTACTGGCGCCCAGTAGCGACCGAATCAAAAATCTGAAACCTTTATGCACATTTGAAAACCCTACCAGAACGTATTCAAACTCTTTCAACGTTTCGAATTGAAACACTCTAGGAGCATTTTGCCGGAAACCAATTCTCTAATGACAAAAGTGGTGCTACAGGCGCCACATGGAGCCGACTCACACATTCGAAAGATTTATGCACATCTAGACACCCTACCAGAACATATGAACACACTTTCAATTTTTCGAATTAAAACCCTTAGGAGCTTTTCCCCGGAAACCGATTCTCTAACGACAAAAGTGGTGCTAGGGGTGCCGCATGAGGCCGAATTAAAAATCCGACACTTTATGCATATCTAGAGGCTCTACCGGAACATATGAACACACTTTCAACACTTCGAATTGAAACCCCTAGGAAACTTTCACCGGAAACCGATACTCAAACGTCAAAAGTGGCGCTTCGGGCGCCACATGGGGCCGAATAAAAATACGGAAACTTTATGCACATCTAGAGACACTACCTAAATATATGAACACACTTTCAACATTTCGAATTAAAACCCCTAGGAGTTTTCACCGGAAACCGATTCTCTAATGGACGCCACTTGAGGCCGTATTAAAAATCCGAAACCATTACCCACATTTAGAGACACTACCTGGACATTTGAACACACTTTCAACGTTTCGAATTAAAACCTCTAGGAACCTTTCGCCAGGAACTGATTATTTAACTAAAAAGTGGCGCCGCACCACATGGGGCCGAATAAAAAATCCGAAACCTTTGTGCACATCTAGAGACCTTTCCAGAACATATCAACACACTTTCAATGTTTTGAATTAAACCCCTTAGGCGCCTTCCACCGGAAACTGATTTTCTAACAATAACAATAAAGTGGTTCCACTGGAACCACTTGGGGGTAAATCAAAATTCTAAATCGTTTTTTGCGCATCTACAGATGCTACCTGAATACCTCAGCATAGTTTAAATGTTTCGAATTACGTACTCTTTGTGATATGAAGTTCGGACGTACTGACGTGAGGGACGGGACAGACGGGATGAGATGGACGGGACGGACGGAAATCACACAATATCCCCGTTTTTTTAAAATAAAAGCGGGGATAATTAATGAAGCACCGGGTACTGCTGATGATTTTTATTACCTGTTAAGCGCATGCGTGGACATCTTTGCCCAAGCGTGGATTACGGCCACTGTTCCCAATAAAATATCGAGTCCATTTTGCAGCATTTATTACAAGAACTAGAAAAAAAACATTCCTTCAGCCCCTAAGATTAAATTATTGTCTCTAGATTCTTTATTTGTGTTTACGGCCACTTCACTATGGAGACCACAACACACGTATAAAATCACGTACGGCAATCGTTTACACCAATCCCAACTACTTCAATACAACATGCGTTGCTTACCGTGTCCCGTTACATCAGTGAAATAAAAAGTTTTATTTTCTTGATTTCCAATAGAAGGGATGGTACTATTACGTTAGTTCTTTATCAATTTGTTTTTCCATGTAACGTCTTCACACGGACAGCCTAATTGTATGCTTCGTGAAAACGGATGCATACAGTACAGTCGCCGTTGACTGGTCGTAATCCACACGTGGGCAGTGATGTTCACACATGCGTTTACCAGGTAATAAAAATCTTAATCAGCAAAATTTTAATAAATGAAGCACCGGGTTGTACCCGGTGCTTCATTAATTAACTGTTTGATGGTTATTCCTATATTTAGTGTTTGGAATCTAATATTATTCCGCCAATGAAAATATTACCCACCTGTAGAAAATGACTTGGGAGCTCGGTGGTTCAGTGGTAGACTGTTGGACTTCTATCCTAGAGGTTCCGAGTTCGATCCCCGTCCGGGATGACTCGCGTTGTGTCCTTGAGCACGTTATCCCGGTTGCCTACATGGAGGCACGATGACGCCGTGTACTGAGGCGTACTGCACGTCGATGGTGCTCATGTCTGCAGGCACTATCCAATAATAAGTATTAAAACAAATTTATTTAAACAAAATGTTATTTGTGTTTAACTGACCATGGAACACGAGCAAAGAAAGTACCCTCCTGTTTGAATGCCCTGACAGTGGCTTCTAGCACTTAACCAATTAAATACCGATGTTTTCAAATTGAACACCTCATCGTAAGATGTTGGTAGGATTTCAAATTAATTTCTACACTGACAAGGTAACTGAAGTGATCCATAAAATGTCATTATCTGATACAAAAAATCGGTTACATTTGTTCTGCTAAATTCGCTTGGGTATTTAAATATCAACTTCCATTCAGAAACGATAATGTTCTTTAGTCTTCAGAGATTTGACTAATAAACTATATATGTCAAGATTTGGACTTCACGCAATAATACAATGTCAACTATTCCCTTCTTCTTCTCAAAACAAATTATCAGTGGAGACCTCGGGGGTTGGAACAGTACTTGTTTACTGTGGTAAACCAAATTCTGTTTTATTTTTAAACAAGAACACGGTTACTATCGCAAGGGATGGGAATTCAAGGCTCTAAAGTGGGCGGCAGTACAGGTATGGTCAGTTTGTCAAAACTTCACTTTATACTTGTGTTGTCCTCATGATACAGTCATAGAAGCTGAAACCTACTTTAAACCTATTACCCCTTTACCTAACATGAAAAGCAGACGACACTTGCAAACAAAATTCTTGAATAACTAATTTTTTTTTTTCATTTTTTGCCTCAAAAACATAGGTAATGACCCCTCATTGGAGCGAGTTCAATGAGCGAGTTCCGAAGAGGGGTCTAACCTATGTTTTTTAGACCAAAAATGAAAATTGAATGCTGATTTTTGTTAATAGAGCTGGCCGGTTTTGGACGTTACGATGGGTAAAGGGTTAAAAAACTAACAAAACAAGTTCTCGGAAAGATTGATGAGTCTGAGAAAGCGTTGTCTTTTGGGTACGTTTCGGGTTTTTTTTTAAACTTGCAGACGATTATTTTTTCAGAATGAAGCAAGGAAATTAACCTACCTTATCTGAACTCTGTCAAACAAGACTGAAGTGGGTAAATTCCTTGTTGCATTATGGGAAAGATTTTCTGCTTGAAATTTCTTTGTTTTGACTTCAGTGGGTTAACAGAAGAACGTATTCATAACTTTCCATAACAAACAAGAATATGAGCCACAGAGAAGTCGGAGCTCGGTTAACACCCGTGCAAGCGTTAAAAATTCTGTTGTGTTTAGATTTTATCTTCACGTCAAATAAAAAGATTGGAGGGGGGGGGGGGGGGGGCTGTTCCCAAATTAATATTTCGATGATTTCGCTAAAATCATGGAAATATTCCTGAAAAAATGTGGAATTACATCCCATCTATTTGTTTGTTTTATATATTTATTTTCAACCCCCACACCCTTGCCCAGATGAGGCAGATTATATATACATTTACATTTGATAATATTACAAGTAAAAATATTAAACATTGACAAAAAGTGTTTAGAAATAGAAAGTCTGTCTGTAACAAATTTCGAACAAAAAGAACTTTTAATATTCAGGACTTGAAATTCACGCGAGAATCATAATCGATTCTAGCAAATGATTCTAGTCAGGAAAACATTGAGAATCAACTTTGGTTTTCGAAAAATGTTTATTTGTTTCTTGCTATTGTGCCTAAAAGTGTCCTTAAAGGACGGGAGAATTATTTTTATTTTTAACTCCCTCATAATAAGGTAACACTTTTACTTAGCAGTGCTGACTTGTGTCTTTAGTTATGTTGGCTGTGCGGGTAGCCAACACTTCACTAGAAACCACTAACGAGGTACTGTAACTTCCATCACCAAGCCCACTAAAAGCCTTATGCTGGAGTACGTTTTCTATACAGTACGTGGAGAGTGGATTGTAACTAAAACACCCGCGGAGTGGAGTATCACCCAAAGTATCACTTTCAAATTCTGTACATATGGACAAAAAACACAAGCAAAGTTTCAGCCAATGGACCTCCGGGTTAAACCCATTGGCTGGAACTGTGCTTGTTATGGTTATACTTCGCAACAAATTTGCAATTATTGCTCGGGTGGAATCTCCACTCTGCGGGTGATTTAATGATAATACACTCTCTACGTACTGTATGTACATGTACATGTAAGACAACAAAATCAACTACACTCCAAGGATTACACTTCAGTGATTTTATTAATTATGAGTTTGTTTTGTTTTGTTTTTTACTCCGGAATATGTATTGTTTACTACCATCGGGAGATAACAATACTCTCAAATTCTAAATTATTCAAGAAATGAAAATTGATTCTTGCAGCAGAATTCGCGAGAATCAAAGCCGATTCTTTTCCCGAATCGGGACAAAATTTAACCCTTTACCGTTTGAATCGGCCGCGTCCGACCGCGTAATTAGAAAATTGACGAGTTGAAAAAGTTTTTTTTTTTTCAAAAAATTTCAACCAAACCATATCATGGTACCCCCATTGGAACGAGCGCTTTATACTCGTTCCAATAATGGGTCACATGATATTGTTTCGTTAACAATTTTTTAAACATTTGGAAAAAAATATTTAAAACAAATTTTGATGTCGTCTGCGTTGGGTAAATGAGTTAAGGCCTTCGTATCAGCGAGTTAAGTGTTTATTTTCGACCCTTTAGAGAATAATGGTCTTATCTTACTTCGCTTACCCCTTTATCGATAAATATAAAACTAGCATCTGGATTAGTTAAACGGAATTGAACACATACAGTACGTGGAGAGTGGATTGTAACTAAATCACCCTCGGAGTGGAGTTAGCACTCAAACTATAACTTTCAACAACATATATCATCGTCTCAACTCTATTGCCAAGCTTTCGATCCGAACTGGATCTTCATCAGGACACTCGAATTAGGAAGAACTACAACTATAACTTTCAAATTTTATACATATGGACAAAAGAACACAAGCAATGTTTCAGCCAATGGACCTCCGGGTTTAACCCGGAGGCCCATTGGTTGAAACTTTGCCTGTGCGTGTTGTGCTTTGCAACAAATTTGCAATTATTGCTTAGGTGGAATCTCCACTCTATGGGTGATTTAGTGATAATACACTTTCCACGTACTGTATACATTTACTTGTGTGAATGTGAAGTGTGACAAAGATTCTTATTAAATAAAGTTAATCCCTTTACACTGTATTTGTAAAACCATTTTATATGTCTGCAGTTTTCAGCGCATACGGATATGCATTGAGATCCTATGTAAAATATATGATGATCTATCTTACAAGAACATTTTTCACACAAGACAAGTGAAAACGCCTAGACAAAATACAAATCTGTTTTGAGAGTAGCAAGCGCACGTGTGATCATCCGATTCAGAAAGAGAACGTTTTTGTACCTGCACTCAATTGGCACCGAGCTGTTACACATGTCGAGGTCACCGTTTTTGATCATGGTAATTAAATAATAAATAAATCACGAGCTCTGCGAGATAAATTAGACTAGATCATTTTTTGCCACGAGGATATTTTTTATGTAGGCCTATTATGTGTGAAACATGAACACTAAACCAAAGGCCACACGGCTGAAGCACGACAATAAACTCCACCCGGTATATTGCAAGTAAAAAAAAGGATGCTGATTACGTCATGTACAGCGCAAGAACGCCATACCATATAACGTCATGATCTTCATTCGTAAGAAATCAATTCGTATAGACGCTGAATAATTGTCAAAACAGATGGCCTTAAAAACTCTACCCGATCCCTTCAGTATGCGAACAAGCCAAAAAATGAAGGAATATAGTAAGATAAATTGGTTATTTCCACCTTGTGGATTTCCGATATGGTGTATTGAAGTCTCGACCTCGCATCTGGGACATATGTCGACTCGTCCTAACGGTCTTATCCATATGTGTTCAGACACGAGGTCTTCACTTCACTGCACCATATCGAAAATAACCTATATGTTATTTCTTTTTATTCTGGTATTCATTCTTTTATTTCTCCATTTGTTACGTTTATCCAACAAGTATTTTTTGCTTCTACCTTTATTTTTTTCTTTTTAACCCTTTACCTAAAATGAAAAGTAGACGACACTTGCAAGCAAAATTCTTGAATAACTAATTTTTTTCATTTTGTGTTTCAAAAACATAGGTTATAACCCCTCTTTGGAACGAGCTCGATGAGCTCGTTCCAAAGAGGGGTCATAACCTATGTTTTTGAGACAAAAAAAATGGCGAGTTGTGTGAATAGCGCTAGCCGGTTTTTTGCCGTTACTTTGGATAAAGGGTTAAATTTAATTTCGCAATAGAAACGCAAGTTTACGAAAGAAGACTTTCTGAAATTATGATCTTTGTTAAGAAAATCCATGACACAGCTTTGACTGAAAAATAATTTTCATTAAGTTAAAAACTCGCAAAAAATCAAGTGCGTGGTGAAATATAGAAAACAATTGGAATTCAGAACACTCTAAGCATTCAATGTTGAAGTTAGCCCCATAGCTATCTTCAGGTATTTGGGCGAAGGGATGTGGGAATTGATCCGTGTTTGTTTTTTAACTCCCTCATAATAAGGTAACAGTTTTACTTAGCAGTGCTGTCTTGTGTCTTTAGTTATGTTGGCTGTGCGTGTAGCCAACACTTCACAAGAAACCACTAACGAGGTACTGTAACTTCCATCACCAAGCCCACCAAAAGCCTTATGCTGGAGTACGTTTTCTATATGTACATGTACATGTAAGACGACAAAATCAACTACACCCCAACCAGGTTAAGACAATGATATTCTTGGAGGTTTTTTTATGAATACATACCTACGCTTCGCGACGAGTTATTCTGATAAGAAGTTTATACATTTCCGTTAACTATTATCACTTAAAATGGCGTTGTCTGGTATATTAAGTGGAGTTCAGTGATATGGTAAAATTATAACGTTCAACACTTAACGTCACGTATAGGACCGAAGGCGCTAATGGAAAACACGTCCCATTTGCACCCGAGGCCCAATACGTCACATAAAGCAATATACTAACAGTTGCAAAAGAAAATACATGGTTAATTAATATCTGTAAGACTCCTCATGACTTCAAACCAATCTGTGCTCGTAACCGATCTCAGGTAGATTTGAGGTGATGAGGAATCCTACAGAGACCATGTCTTATAAATCTGAATATTTTAGAATGCTGGTTGGGAACTTTAAAAATTATCAGTCCTCACAATTGGAAATTCAGGGAAATAAATGAAGTGACGCAGTTATATTTAGTCTTCATGCTGGATAGTCTACATTTCGTAGGAAACAAATTGAAAGAGTGTAAGTGATAATAATAGAAATAGTATGATTGATGGGCATTACGGTTGAGTATTCCACTTAGAGGGGCGTTTTCTAGTAAATTATTACCACTTTAGCGGGAGTTCTCTAGTGCATTAACACAGATTAACAGTGCATTACAAGAACGTAACGATCAACTTAAAGAAGTCACTTGACGTGTCGGGCCGTTAACGAGTGAAATCTCTCATTAACAGCCCGACACGTCACGTGATTTTTGTTCCTTGCTGTCGTACACTCGAAAATGGAAATGGCTTCAACTTGTAAACAATGTGATTTTATTTAAATTATTAAATATGTAAAATGTTCAGCAAAGCTAGCCACATAAGAACAAGCTGCTGTATATATGTAAGTCTGTACACATTTTAATCCATTATTCCTGACTTAAAAGCGGTAAACATCGGGTCTGTTATTTGGTTTTCAAACTTCGTTGCAATTGAAAGCGTGCCGGTACTGATCACGTGATAATCATGTGACACCAGTTGGTTTCATGAGTTCCAATGTGTTCTATGTGCCAGTAGGCACATAGAACACATTGGAACTCAGGGGACGATCTGTCGAAATTGAAAACTTCAGAAATGTCATGGAAGATACAGGGTCAAAACTTTCACAGACTGCCAGTGGTAATAATAGTAATAACATGACATTCTCGAGCCTTGTGGTTTATTAACGGCCCTCGACTTCGTCTCGGGGCTTTTATTAGCTGTCGGGCTATTATTCACACCTGTTGGGCCCTTAATAAATCACAATGCCCTCCAAAGTCATGTTATTGTTATATTAACATAAGTTTAGTAACACGGTAAAACTTCGTAACGCCCAACGCGACAAGTGGCGTGTGTGGCTGCGGGCATGCTATTGTTATATAAACCACCGTGCGTTCATCGGCAATGCTGCGGTAAAAGACTTAGAATCCCACTATGCCTCTTACCACGACATTGCAGTTTGACATGATTAATTTCTATGAGTTGTCCGACCCAAATATCACCAAACCAGCAACCTCATTTAGTTACATCCTTTTACCCAATAAATGTATGAAAAGCCTAAAACGCACATAACAAAACATTTTCGAGAATTTTGAGAAATTACAGTACTGTCGCCGTGGACTGGTCGTAATCCACGCCTGGCAGTGATGTCCACGCATGCGTTTACCAGGTAATAAAATCACCATAAGCAAAATTTTAATTAATGAAGCACCGGATTGTACACGGTGCTTCATTAATTAAATTTATGATGATTATTCCTATAATTAGTGTTTGGAATCTAATATTATTGCGTCTTTGGAAATATTGCCCACCCCAGGAAAGTGACCAATCCACGGCAACTGTACTGTGTACTGAAATGACCAATGGTTGCCACAATTTGGCCAGGTTTGGGCAGTAAAATAGGTTTACTTGGGATGGGACCACGACGAAGGTCGGATTCATGTAATATGCATGCGTGGAAATTTTCAGAAACTGTTTTTTACCGCGTTCTTGAGGTATAGTGTCCATAACATTAGATTATAAAAGAGACCAACAAAACACCAACAAAAATGAATAGAAATATATAATTATATTTTTTAGCAGCAACAAATGTCTTACCTCTTACAGCTTAAGTTCAAATAACAGAAATGAAGCCTGCATTGCTTCGGCAAATATAGGTTAGGACGCCAGCTGTACATTGATGACCTGTGAAAGTGAAAAAAATTTGGCAGCAACAAGTATAAAAATAGTATGCTACGCAGAACCCCAATTGTAATCCATCGTTACCTGTTTAGTAAAATATATTCCACCCCCCCCCACCCCCCCCCCCACCCCCCCCCGCCTCAACACTAGGTTTTTAACGAGAGTCACTGGCTGTTATCAACTCACTCCTTGAAACAAATCAAAAGTTATCCCCCTTTGATTAAATTTATCACCAGCTGGGCTTAAATATGCAGACAAAATTAATGTCACTGTCGCGTAATCGACGTTTCTGTGTAATTTGAGCAAACTTCCTGATCACAGCTTACAAGAACATAAATCATCTCCACTGGCGACAGCGTTAACCGCCCTACCTCCCCTCTCTCGTTCTCTCTCTCTCTCTCTCTCTCGTTCTCTCTCTCTCTCTCTCTCTCTCTCTCTCTCTCTCTCTCTCTCTCTCTCTCTCTCTCTCTCTCTCTCTCTCTCTCTCTCTCTATCTCAACATCTCATCAAAATTATTGGGGTGGGTGGCAAAATGTCATCTCCCATTCACTAAGCTCCTGCTGATAATCGATGCACAAAAATAAAATGAGTGAGCATTTTTTGATCGATTCCACGGTGGCACTATTATAAGGACACTACAAACTCGATATGAAATATTATAATGCATATTTTGTCTGAACTGTTGAGTCCCTGCGGTGAAATAAACGGGTCTACAGTACTGAGATCCGACTCAGCCTCGATCAGATTGCGATGAGGTTGCGATATATACACCTACACAAGGGGATAGATATTTCATAAAACAATGCGAAATTAATGTCTAATCAAGACAAACAAACAGAAGCAGTATTTCTTTTTAGAATGGGGGTGGGGGGGGGGGGGACTTCATCGCTGTGGACAGAAGAGTAGACAGAGAGTTTTTCTTTTCGCTTTGGCAGTCAAAGTACTGTAACACCATGTTCCCACGATGAAGCGGGGAAACTACCCTATAAAATTTTTAAGATCCGTCTTGCAAAAGTTCTGAGTAATGAAGTATTGTTTAAACATATTTTATTTGTCAAAATAAACAAAAAGGATTGGACAACAAGTGCTCAACACTTAAAACACGTCCTCTCCTTTGTATACGATTAACAAGTAAATACAGCATTTTTTTCAATATAAACACGTCATAATAAACAATACGCTATTCGAGATTGCAATGGTGTTAATATGGTAGATATTCAGCGAAAGAAAAGAGAAGGAAGAAAAGAGGGGGACTGATACCTTGTACTCATCAAACAAATATCAAATATCAAACTGTCTCCAGCCAACTCACCAGGCCGCTTCGCTCCAGAAAAGCCCCATCACTGCAAGGTGCATGCAGTGTTTTGTCATCACATATAAAGAAGGTAAGCTACGTCTAACGATATATCGTCATCTGACAACCACAATGCTCTCTCTTCCACCGGAAGATAGAACCCCATGGTTCTCACGTGACAATAGTATATTCGTGACACTAATATATATGATCAGTTTCCAAAGTGTGCAGCTATTTCATAAACACGGTACGGGTAAGTCAAGATCCTCCAATCGTATTTAACACCTTACCCATCAAGAAAGGCAGAGGGAATTTGCAACTAAACCTCTCGAATAACTGTCCCTTTTCCATCCTCTGTACCAAACACACAGCTCATGATTCCTCATTGGAACGAGCTGAGCGTGCTCGCTCCAATTAGGAGACGCAAGCTATATTTTGAGGTTAAAAAAGAGAAATTAGTGATTTTATGAATAGCGCTGGCAGATTTAGACCACTACTTCCGGCAAAGGGTTAATCAAACCAGTCACTAAAAACGACTTGCACACCACTCAATGGCTACCAGAACAATTTTTCCAAAGATGCGACACTGTCCACCATAGTAGACCAGCACTACATTACATTATTAATGAAGTAAGCGTTAACCCTTTCAACACGGTGTGTATAAATCTTTGTACGAAGAAAGATTTGTAGTGGACGAGCAGACGATATAAAGAGCAAAAAATCTGAAGCGAGGCTCGGTAATAATTTAACCCAACAGCTCGATAGAGCTGTTGGATTAAATTATTTCTGAACCTTCCAACAAACCCGGATGGTTTCGCCCATTCCGCCGTTCACTGTTTTGACTGATATGATACCTTCCAGCGCGCCAGTGATGAAAGGGTAAACCTTTGTTAAACCAGATTGAATTCGTTATAATTCTATTTCAGTTTTGGGAAAGCTTTACTGATAGAAACTTGATATCTTGACATCACCGTGCAGAGGATTAAAACTGTCAGTGGTATGATGGGTAAAATATCCTTTCTACCAAATTATTTTGGAGCTTCAAATATGCATTATATTCTTATCAATGTTCCAATCTGTATTATTAGTCGTACAGTTTGTTGGTAATCTGGTAATTCCATATTTTGCGAAAGCGAAACTCGAGCCATTTATGGAATGAACTGACACCGAAAATGCCATATCAGGTCACTAACAATCTATGAAAGGAATATATCTTTCCAACTATACTCAACTACCAGTTATGATGGATAATAAATGACTTAACCCTTTGAACTCGTAAGACCGATTTTTCGGTCCAAGGCATAATTTTGTCACATTTTTGTCTTATTATAAAAGGTCTATACACAGGGCATTGATGACAAAATAATAACTACGGCTGCAGACTGCAGTTATTATTCTATCCTCCTTCTGTATTGATAATGGACTGAGCCATCTTACTGTAACTGTACACAAAGGTGATACCATTTCAGGAATCGTGGGTTCAAAGGGTTAAGTTTTACTTGTTTAGCGTGAAATGGTTATCAACTGTCCCAATATGATAGATGAGTAAACAAGAGGTTGGGGTCGCGTTGAATGGGCTGTGTATGGGATATACACAGCTTGCACGTGACCTCTTAAATCCAATGATATTCTTAGAAATTTGTCCGGTATGAATATCGTGTTATTTGGAACAACAGGCGTGTAAATTATTATTTATGCCACAACAGATTTGTTGTCTGTTTGCTGACCGAATGTCACACTTTGCGCACAAAACATAGAGACTCTCTAATGAGTCGCTATTTCACATGAAAGTTCTGAGCCGAGTTCAATAAAATCGATCTGAGCCGAGGTTTACTTTCATGTCGAATGGAGACAAATTTGAGATTTTTTTTTTCATATTTAACCCTTTGAATACCAGAGGCCGTTTATCCTTCCCTTTAAACACCAGAGGCCGTTTATCCTTCCCTTTAAACACCAGAGGCCGTTTATCCAGCCAGATCACAAGCTACGTCGTAATGTCATTTATTTATTTATTTATTTATTTATTTATTTATTTATTTATTTATTTATTTATTTATTTATTTATTTATTTATTGGTGTTTAAAGTAACATACTTATGCACAATGGCTAATCATGACCGTGACAGTTTTACGGGTGGAGGAAGCCGGAGTACTCGGAGAGAACCACCGCGCAACGATTAGCAGCCGCCAGCTCCCCAACATCGTAACTCCGCACTGCAGCACAGGCAGGGTTAGATTGGGTGAAGACATGCATACCATCGACGTGCAGTACGCCTTAGAGCACTGCGTCATCGTGCCCCCATGTGGACAATCAGGGTTAAGAGCCTTGCCCAAGGACATAACGCGGGAGTCCGAATTGATCGCTCAGACGGTTACCCATCCGATGATTAACCGGGCTCGACGTTGCTTAACTTCGGTGATCTGACGATAACCGGTTATTGCAAGGCCACCGCACCCCCCCCCCCCCCCCATGTCAGTAAGTTGGATGGCTACAAGTTAAATGTGTGAGTAGACCAATCAATATTTTCAACGTGCAGCCTTAGGGCTGCACGTTGAAAATATTAATCGGTCTAACCCCAAATAATGAACATGGACTCTTCCAATTGTAACCATTGAACTGGCATGGAAGATACCACAGGGGTTCAAAGGGTCAACGGTTAGTTGACTTAACGACAAAATCTGCCCAACGCTGTTTTTCAAGTTTTGCCTCAAAACAATGCTTATGACCCCTTATTGGAACGAGATTGTCGAGTTCGTTTCAATGAGGGATCACAAGCTATGTTTTGGAGAAAAATGAAAATATTCAGTTCTGAGGGAAATTTTTCTTTTAATGTCGTCTGCTATTGTATTAGGTAGACAGTTAGTGATATATAAGAGAAGATTAATTCATTTCAGCTTCCGGTATAAACTCATTTGCAACGTCGACGTTGACTTGTGACGTCATTGCGTATTAGGCCTGTTGTGAACGATATTTTCTGTATTGAGATCCATTGTGGTGATTATGTGATAAGCTTGCATTCGTGTTGAAAAGGTTAAACTATTTGTGTCTATTATGACTGTGAAACTGATCGGTAGGGTTGCGACTACTAAAAGTATCTGTGCCTTAAATGTTATTGTTCGCGTCGATATTAGCTGGCAATAAGGGTATCGGAAAAGGTATTATGGTCAATGGAATAACAGACTATTCCTTTCCATTATCGCGTGTCTCCGAATTTGTTTCATTTCAATTGGTTTCCTGTTGATGTGGACACGCATTTTTCCAATTTGTCTTCCTGACGTGTACAGATAAAGTTACTTCAAAACAACGAATGCAACTGGAATTGTGACGACTTTTTGCCCTCCGAAGATCTGATTTCGACTTCGGAATCAACTGTTAAATGATGAATTGATGACAATCCCCGCCCGCCTACAGATAAGATGGGGAAAGAGGGTGGGATAATACGAAAAACGTTCGGAAGATTCTTCGCTCAACAGTTATGCACATATTCTTAACCATTTACCCAACGTAACGTCAAAACCGGCCAGCGCTATTCTCAAACATCGCCAATTAATTTTCATTATATTTCATTTTTTGTCTCAAAAACCTAGGTTATGACCCCCCCCCCCCCCCATTGGAACGAGCTCGATGAGCTCGTTCCAATGAGGGGTCATAACCTAGGTTTTTGAGACAAAAAAAAGTAGTTATTCAATAATTTTGTTTGCAAGTGTCGTCTGCTTTTTATATTAGGTAAATATTTAGGCCATATTTAAGCTCTGGACAACAAACACGCTGACATTATTTCTCCTCATGGAACACTAGTTGCAAAGTGGTAAGTCACCACCCCTGTTTTAGGGGTGATTCACTCTCCCTGGGCAGTATTCTATAGACTATTGCCTTGGCTTTTTTGTGCGGTCTCGCGCATGTGAGATCGGGACGGCAACTGTGCATCTGTGAATTATTTCCATCACGTTCATGTCCGGAAATTTGTGTCCGATTTGCATGTGGTCTGAAAACAATATCAAACATGAGCCCGATTTGATTGTTTGTTTGTTTATTTGGGGTTTAATAAGACTTCCCACAGCCAGGGTCATACCGCCTTCAATTAAAAACAAATAAGCCGGCGTAACCTACGATAGAGAATGGAGCATTCCAACTTGGCAGTTGTCATTGTCACTGTCAAAAACTCTGACCCTACTCTAAAACCTTCTTCAAGCGATTGTGAAATTTTATTATAATTTCATAATTAAGTCATCACTGGTAACTTCGTAAGTTCAAGTGCCGAGCAGTGTTTTTTATCAAGAAAATGAGTTGATGCAGGATCCGATCAGGCATTTGATTGCGATAGTGTAAATTACATTATAATGAGACTACTACAAATAACCCTCAATACCACAGTAGTTTGCCTATCAGTTCTGATTAACCAGAAAACGAGTCTCCTCTTTTTCAAATCATCTCTATGTCCGTCTCAAGTGTCACCTCCAACGTTCTCAGATTTCTATCTGACAATTTTACAAACACAAAATAAAAACTCGAGTGCCTTCGCGCTAAAAACTATTATTACCACTTTATAGGGCGCTCCTTGGGTTATTAAAATGATCTGAGGTGGACGATAAGACTCAATAACAGTCCGCAAAAATAGCGTTAATAATGAAAACGGCCCGCTAGCCCAGAATTGTGGGTAATTTATGTTCCGGAAAAATGACTCTAATGAGCTCGAAATTTTGTTGTCCATTTATTCCAACAAAACGGAGTAAACCATGATTTATTTCGGATTATTAACTTCATTTTGGATTTAAAAGTGGTGGTGAGTATTGATACGATAAATAATCTCATTTTGTAAATAACGGCGTGAGTTTGAAGTTAAAGCGCTTCAGCCAAATTCCAGCAATCCTATTTTCGAGTCATCCAAATAAATTGTACTCAACTTTGAACTTTGACCTTTGTTTGTAAATAAACAGACGACAATCCGATTCTTCTATTTCTAAATCAAAAATGCCTCAAAACAGCGAGCTAGATGAAGAGGGCCTTGATAATCTAGAAATGAGTTTAAAGCCAGAAATTTCAAGGCTTGAAATGGCGTTCTTTGGTAAGTGGTAATAATAGTAATAACATAATCCTTTCCGGGTGTCATAGTACATTAACGGCCCTCGAAAAATGATTAACAGCCCTCGGGACCATTAACGACCCTCGACTTCGTCTCGGGCCTTTAAGTGGCCCTCGGGCTGTTAATCATTTTTCTAGGGCCGTTAATGAACCATAACGCCCTCAAAAGAACATGTTATTGTTGTATGGACACACATCCATACTTTCCTTTTTGCTTACACTTCGGTTGTCGAATTCAATTGGAACAGTACAGCCGCAGTGGACTGGTCATTTTACACGGGTGGGTAATAATATTAGGTTACAAACACTAATTATAAGAATAATCATTAATTAAAATTTTGCTCAAGATGATTTTTGTTACCTGGTAAAAAGAAGCGCGGACATCACTGCCCATGCGTGGATTATGACCAGCCAATGGTGACTGTACTGTAATAAGCCAATTATTACAAGTCTACTGACCGGGGTTGACCATATTCCGTCTCATTGGGGGAACCAGATTAGCGAGATTAAACACGACGCTAACGTTGGAATCCGACGTCTCGTACCAACTGACTGCGGTGATAATTTGTACATATCAGGGATAGAAGTTTCACATTTTTATGCCCCCGAAACGAAAACTCGGGTGGCATATTGTTTTAGCCCTGTCAGTCCGTCCGTTCGTCCGTTCTTCCGTTCGTTCGTTCGAGTAAAATGTTTGTCCGCCCAAGGCCCCTTACATTTTTCAAGCTAGAACCTTTTTATATATTACAGGGTATTTATACATATACCAACGGTGTACACATTGTCAGGAATTTAATTTTGTTCGATTTTTTACAAAATCACGTGTTGTTGAACTTTGTAAAGTTTTGTGAAATTTCGAATATAGGGTACAAGTTTTGTCGGCCTAACTCTTCCCACAGTTTTCAAGCAAGAACCTTTTTATTTCACAGTCTATTAAAACATATACCAAAGGTGTTCATATTGCCAGGAATTTAATTTTGTTTAGTTTTTTAAAAAATTACGGATTATTCAACTTTGTAAATTTCTGTGAATTGTCGAATATATGGGACATGATATTTCCAGCTGACTCTTCCCACAATATATATGTACATGAAAGTGTTTGGTAGAACTCGCGAGGCACCATGTGTGCCTTACAGATACATCACATGTAGGAGTAACGAATCACTGTTTGCTCTTCAACCTCTTGTGTCCATGTGCTATGCGGAGAGGGAAGGGGGCATGTTTCAGTCTAGTTTCGGGTACACCATGTGTTACTATATTAATGGAATCTGTTAACGCTGACTAATCATTGGTATTCTAGGATAAACTGACATACAAAAGTAAATACTGAAAATGTTATTAAAATATGTTGAAGACTCCAAGTCTGTTAAACTATCTGAAAATAATTTCTAGACGCATCAAATACTTTTTATAATTTCGTCAATTTGCCGTTATGTTCGGGAGATGAAAATGTGTGTTTTTGATACACTATCGAACAGTTTAGCAATATGAATGCAGTGAGCACTACATCTAGGTTTCTAAACAACCTTAAAGGTTTGACCATTGGTGAGATTCTCTAGTACAGAATATTAGAATATTTTCAAACATATTTTAAGATCAAATGGACAGAAATTGTTTAAAGATATGAGGTTCTGACAGATGCTACCATTCATCAGTTTTTGTAACGTAAAGGGACTTTCAGTGACGTCACATTATTGTTATAGCTCTCTTAGACCCCTTGTTTTCCTGTTGTAGCATAAAGAAAACACATTTTGAAGAAAAGATCATGTTATCGCTCCAGACTTATTTGGTTAGAAAATCGGCTTTCGGCAAAGTTATCTCCACTGAAATTATTAGACGGACGAGGAACGTCCAATTAAGAAGCATTTAATTATTGAGGAAACACCTATGCCATAAGTAGAAAATAAAGAGAAGTTTCCTTTTAATAAACGAAAACAACAGACAGCTCTCGGAGCTGTCTGTTGTTTTCGTCTATTAAAAGTTACAAAAGGAAACTTGGCTTTAACGCCAGCTGAATAGAAGCAACTTAAGTAACATTTTGACTCTTTGTTTGGCGATTGTTTGTTTACAGTGATTTGCAAGTTTTTATTCTTCCCAGGAACAAAATGAGCAAACCTTACCTCCTAGACTTTTAAAATAATGGAAAGTATAGTGTCTGTAGTATATGTCGCAATGCGTAGACTATTGATATAATGAAAAGAAGAAATGTTGCAGAACACCAAAAGATGGTGAAAGTGCTGTTTTGTTTAAACAGAGAATAACAACCAAACGTTCAAACTGATTGGGGAAAATGTAAAAGGCCGGCTTCTGTAGTTTTACACTACTCTAGGGACCTGAAGTTTGTCAAATGATGCGCACATCGATGATAATCTTCGCTATCATTTCAAAATTTCAAATTTTACATGGAATTCCCATACCCTTAGAGTTAAATTTGCTGACAACTTTAGGAAATTAAGGGACTCTAACTTCCCTGTTAATCTCTTCCAATGACGAAAATTGTCTGCCATGTTTGAGATTGGTCATACGGGACTTACACGTTCCTGTTATTAGAGGATAAAGTGCAACTGTAATGTATTCATAGTTGCAAATGTGACAGATATCTTTTGCACTGTATAGATTTTATTCAAGTTAGACTGCAGTGTTTTAATGCAGTGCCTCTTGGAGACCACTTTTACAACACATGTATCCATACATTTCCGTCGTTTCTAAAAATATCAAGCTTTTTTTAATAAATTTAATTTTTTTTTTAAACTCCCATCTATTCACATCTCTTCAACGGGTTAGTAGTATGTCATGTTCCCCTACAGGGGTTATTTGGGGGACCCCGGTGACGTCATGTCACGTGACCTAGTGCCGCCATGTTGTGTTGTCATGGTAACACGCGTGAGCGGCCATGTTGTGCCTTTTAACATAAGCACATATCGGCACGTAAAGCATGTGCCTTTGTGCTAGGGTACATTGTGTCACATTGTGCTTTTTCACATAAGCACATATGACAAAAAAGTTGTGCCGAAGGTCATATGTTTTTCAAAAAGAGGGGTGCCGAAATTGGGGTGCCCGGGGATATTGCCATTGGATAAAGATGTGATGAGAATCGGATACAACTTCGTTGTAATAAGGGGAGATAACTCTATACGATTAAGTACAGGTTATGGGAAATCAAGCAATCTGATTGGTTATAAATGTTCTAATAAATGAAACAACAAGAGTACTTAGAACAGGGTCAGAACTAACAAGAATAGACCAGAAATAGCTAAATATGGTAACAATAAGCAAAGCTGTTCCAACTGATAGGCTCTTCTACTCTACTGGAGTATACTCTAGAATAAAGGAACATGGCCAGATAAACGATAACTATTGCATATATAGATAGAAGCATAGAATTCTGGAAGAAATCGAAATAGTAAAACTTGTCGAGTTGTTGTGGTAATTATCCAGGGAAGTCGTTCCAAAAAATACTCCTGTACAAAGGAACATACCGTCCGAACATACCCCTGTCCTATAAGAAGGGTTTAGGTAACATAGTAATCGCGTGCTACCATAGAAACCAAGATGGAGGCATCCAGTATACAAAATGGACGACGGAAACACGTATCACCTTAATAACACGCGCTGCGCATGCGCACTCACACCACGTATCACTATGGAGATGACGTCACAACATGGCCGCTCACGCGGGTTACCATGACAACGCAACATGGCGGCACCAGGTCACGTGACATGACGTCACTTCCGAGGTTCCCCGCCGGGGTCCCCCAAATAACCCCTGTAGGGGAACGTGACATACTACTAGGATTGATTTGTACAGTATTCTTCAATCGACTGGTCGGGGTGTGGTGGCTCAGTGGTTATGGCATTGGAAAACAAACCTAAAGGTCCACGATTCGATCCGACCGAGGAGAAACTGCCTTGTGTTCCGGGTAAGGCACTTCACTCCATATGGGGGCACCGTGACACCGTGAACAAATGCGTACTCCACGTCGATGGTGTACTTGCTTTCAGCCAATGCTAACCCTGCTTGTACGTTGGGGAGTCTGATAGTTTCTCGCCGCTGCCCGTAAGCTCTCTCCGGGCAGTCCGGCTTCCTCCACGTGTAAAACGGCCCGACACGGGGTGATCATGGTTGTCGAAACCGCTGTTAAACCCCGATAACAAATTAAACGACTGATATCTTTTCCCCATTACTGTTCTTACTCCTCAATTATTTGCCATGTATTTTCATGAATCTTTTTATTTCATCGAAGGTAGCTACCTCTTTTACAATACATAATGTTGTATTACCACAAACTGTTGCATTGATATGGCACTAAACACAAATAAATAAATAAATAAATAAATAAATAAATAAATAAATAAATAAATAAATGTGATAAAATATACTGTTCAAAAAAAGAAACGCAAAACGGGTATAGTCACGATAACATGGTAAATTTTGGAGAATATAGTGAAGTGTGGCTGTAGATAAGGTTAACGACATATCGCGATGGTCTAAACATAATGTAACATTTTCGACAATGGGCATAATTTCGGCCACCGTGACCCTCAAAATATTGGAAATTAACAAAGCAAAGTGTCCACTCGGGGAATACCTGGTCATGAAGTTGTACGCTCCCAGCATGCGAGCTGAACGTGTAGGGGTATAAATAGACAGGGAAATCGGTTGGAATTCACACAGCGTTAAAGGGATATTTCTCATGCAAAATGCCGTCTTTGACCTAAGCTCAGAGAAATAATGCCACTGGCCGCATGGAAACAGGCGAATCAGCTTCGAATGTAGCGAGAGTGTTCAATGTCTCACCTAGCACCATCACGTGCCTGTGGAACCGCTCTAAATCCAGGGGACAACGCAAGACCTTCCAAGATCCGGGAGACCCCGAGTGACCACCCCACCTCATGACCGATGCATGCGGTTACGTCATTTGCAGGAGAGAACAACCACGGAGACATCTAAATCGTCAACTCTTCCAGGTCGGTAGAAGATTTAAGATCATACCGTTCCCAACCGTCTACGCGAGGTAGGTCTGCGTGTTAGACGGCCAGTTCGTGACGTCATTTTGACGGCGCAACATCGTCGACTGCAGCTTCAGCGGTGTCAGGTGCAAAGAGCATGGCCTTATCAGATGTGGAGAACGGTATGGTTCAGTGATGAATCACGTTTCCTTCTTCTCCGAGTTGATGGCCGATGCCGTGTGTAAAAACGCCGTGGAGAACGTTTTAAGCGTAGCTGCGTTCGGGCGGTGGACAGATATGGTGGCGGTAGCGTTATCGTGTGGGCAGCTATCTCACATACTGGTGGAACGGACCTCGTCTATGTTAAGGATAACTTGACGGCGCTGCGGTACAGAGATGAAATTTTGCATCCGCATGTGCTCCCAATCATGCAGAATGCTAACGCCATTTTCCAGCACGCAGCAAGGCTCACGACAGCTTATCTACGGGATAACACAACGAAGTCCTGTCCTGGCCCTCCAGATCGCCAGCTTTGAACCCGATCGAACATCTATGAGATCAACTGGATCTCCGTGTGCGACAACGCCAATCACCTCCTCAGACGTTACCGCAATTGGCGCAAACGTTGCAGGAAGAGTGGGCCACCATACCTCAGGCCAACATCCGGAAGCTGATTGCTTCAATGAACAGAAGGTGCCAATAAATTTTGGACTCAAATGGCGTTCACACTAGATATTGTGTTTGGATGACGTCGACTCGTGACATTAATTTTAAAAGTACAAAATGAGTACAAGTGTTAATTCTTGTTGCGATTATGCCGTAGGGTGTTTTTTGCTAGTGCATAGTATGCATAACGTGATAATCGCTGATTAGTCTTTCAGATAAAAGTGATACACTGCTTGACAAATCTTGCATTCAAAGAGGTTTAATTGCTGTTTTGGAGTTATGTTTATTAATCGTTGTTATGGGTAACTGTTTTGTTCTTAATGTTATTATTTTCTTTAGATCAGTAGTCTGGTTACCCACTTTGAGCTACATTACGGCAGGTTACCGCCGCTGAATGTAAATTAATCTTAAACTCTTAGAAGCCGGGAGTCGAGTTTACTTGCCTGTGATGTAATACGGCAGGTAATCTGGCCGTGACGGTTCGGCTTTCTTTCGGCAGGGGGAGAATGCTGAGCAGTTGCTTCTAGTCAAGTGTCGTCTGCCTGCTTTTCGTCCTAATTAAGCGGTTATGATGGGTGCCTGGGCATCCATAGACTTGCATTATAAATCCGATTTTTATGTCTCATATTCTGTCTACGGCAACCGTTTGAACTTTTGGAAGTTGATAAATTGAAAGCATATTCTTGCACGACTATTTTATAATATTTTTGTTTGTGTTCACCTTTACCCATCCACAATAGCAGAGAACACTTTGTCCCTTGACTTCCGGTGTGTTCTAGGCACATAGAATACATTGGAACTTAGGGGACGGCTGCAGAAGAAGAGATTTTGAGTAACTGAATTTTTTTTTCTCAAACACAAAGCTTGTGATCCATCATTGCAACCGGCCCTCTAGTTTGTTTCACTAAGTGTATGTAAGCTATGTTTTCGAAACAAAAATGGAAGAAATAATAATTCTGGCGAAGGGTCGCCTGTCGGTTAACCCTTTACCAAACAAATCATCTTTACCAGTCGAATCGGCCGCACCCACCAGCGTAATTTACAAACTGCGCAGTTAGAAAACATTTTGTTAAAAAACATTTGACTAAAACCATATCATGTGACCCCCCATTGAAACCAGCTCGACGAGCTCGTTCCAGTGAGACGTCAATGATATGGCTTCATTCATTGTTTTGGAATAACAATTTTTTATCGTGTGTGTTGGGTAAAGGGTTAATAAGGGTAAAGGGTTAATGGGTGTTGTTAAAAAAGAGGAAGAACAAGACTAACGGTGACGGTCGGCCATGGATGCCCTCGAACTATGGCCAAATGGCCAATAATACTGGAATTTGTGTTGAATTTGGTGTTCACTATAGTTCATAAGGTTTCGAATTTAATAAAATACACCTGAAAATAGCAACCAAAAGCTGTATTGACCTTATTTGCATAAAGTGAGTACAGCCAGTAATATGTTGGAACTTTCTCAACAGAACCATACACATATGGATGTCACTTGAATTGGCATACAGTACAAGTCAAACTAAAGTTGTAGGATAAACGCTATAAACTATGTATCTTTCTCTCCCTACACTAATAAGACCAGAAACTAACATCATTTTCTGGAAAGCTCTCTTAGAGAGCTTTCCAGAAAATATGTCAGATTCTGGTCTCATCAGTGTACAAGCATCAGTATACCAAGTTTTGTGCAGTTATGTTACAACGTATTTCGACTTGTACTGAAATGTGAAGTTCTTTTGACAACGATGTCTGAATGGTTTATTGGTAAAAGAGATAACATTTTCCCCATGAGTGGAATTTGGTTTATTTTTTTTAAAAAAAACCTTTCTTGAATAAAGGGTTAATTGATATAAATTAACCTTTTAACCAATAAAACCCTGCACACATGGATTGTAAATGACGAAAGTGTGTAAGCAGACGACAAATTTGTCAACCAAGCATTATAGAATTAAGGCTCCGAATATAGTGTGTGGGGGAATTAGGTTTTCCGTTTCCTGTGACCTTGATCTTTGTCACTCGACAAAGCTGTGCAAAAGGCCAGGGCTCCGGACGGACGGGCGGGCGGACGAATTTAAGATGCCTCCCTATCGAGGACATAAAAAATAAACTGAGCCCGTTTTCGGACATACAAGACACACAATAAATTAATGGACTATTTCACCTTTACATGTGCATGTAGCTTATAAACATCTGAATTGTCAAAATTGTGGTATTATTGTGGTATTATTTCCAACAAGAATTTAGATTAAACACAAGACGAATCTCAGTATTATTATTATTATTATTATTATTATTATTATTATTATTATTATTATTATTATTATTATTAAATTAAGTGTCATGAACATTGTGGTTTATCATCTTTTATCGTTTACTCGTTTACTTACATACAATAACATTTGTTTCCAAATTACGTCAGTACTGGGAAATGCCCAAATCATACTGATATTCGTGAAATGACCTTTTTATAGCAATAAATGGGGGCGCGGTGGCTCAGTTGGTAGAGGTGCAGGCTGCAAGCCGAGAGGTCCTCGGTTCGAATCCCACCTGCGGCAACCGCGTTGTGTCCTTGGGCAAGACACTTCACCCCGTTTGCCTACATGGGGGCACGGTGACGCTGTGTACTGAGGCGTACTGCACGTCGATGGTGCGCATGTCTTCAACCAATCTAACCCTGCCTGTGCTGCGGTGCAGAGTTCAGAGTTACGATGTTGGAGAGCTGACAGCTGCTCGTCGTTGCTCGGTGGTTCTCTCCGGGTACTCCGGCTTCCTCCACCCGTAAAACTGTCACGGTCACGATTGGCCATTGTGCATAAGTATGTGACCTTAAACACCAATAAATAAATAATAAATAATAGCATTAAATGTTTTGGATTATGATGGTGTATTCTATGATAGTACAGAGTTAGCAACTCGTACATTCTATATCCCTTACGTGGGGCGGGGGGAGATCAAGCAATATTATTAACGTGCAGCTTTGGGGTTGTACGTAGAGAATCTTGTTTAATCTATCACAAAAATTCACTGAACAAAACTTCATCAATTTACTTCGTGTCACGAGCTTTTCGGTTTTGAATGGTTAAAACCCACTAAAGACAATTCTTTTCGTTTTATCTTTTCTGTTATTCGAAAGAATGGCCACCACGCGCAGTAAGTGTACATTATAATCACTGGACTTTCCAAGAAATAATAAAAAACTCAACCTTACCTGACCGAGTTATTACCTCGAGTTTTTTACATAAACATTCGTGCTATTGTCTTCGAGAAATTATCCCGAACGACAACTCTCTTATCAAACTTTTCACGTTTTCAATTTTAATTCTCCCCAGTGTGACAAAATCATTTCACATTTGTTCACATTAAAACAAGAATTGAATATAAAGCGGGTTTTAGTAAGATAAAATGCTCGACCCAAGATGTTCCGGTCAGATAATAGCCACAAGTCTCGTTATTTATTTATTGGTTCATTAACTTATTTATTTATTTATTTATTTATTTATTTATTTATTTATTTATTTATTTATTCAGATTCAAGGGCACTCTCGATAGTTAGGGTGGAGGAAGCCAAAGTACCCAGAGCTAACCACCGAGCATCAGCGAACAATTAACAGTGAGACATCCCAAGGTACTAACTCCACCCAAGCAGGGTTAGCATTAGCATTGATTGAAGCCGAGTGCACCATCGACGAGCACTATGCCTTAACACACAGTGCCACCGTGCCCCCCGCCGCGTGGACAATCGGGATTAAGTGCCATGCCGAACGTAGTTACTCCTGGTGGGAATCAAACGTTGGACCTTTCGGTTTGAAGTCCAATGCCGTAACCACTAAGCCACCGCGCTCCTCCACGAATCTCGTGTATTAGCCTTTACATATTTCAATAGATAATTAGTCATTATTACTTGGTTAGTTTCATATCGACCGAGATATCAGCCCAACTTCATATCATGCTCAGACCGAAGGTCGAATTTATTTATTTATTGGTGTTTAATGGTCATATACTTATGCACAGTGGCTAATCGTGACCTCGACAGTGTTATGGGTGGAGAGAGCCGGAGTACCCGGAGAGAACCACCGAGCATCGAAGAGCAACTGTCAGCTCCTCAACATTCTAACTCTGTTCATGCTCCCCTCAAGCAGGGTTACAGCGGTTGAAGACATGTGCACCATCGACGTGCAGTACGCCTTAGTACACAGCGTCATCGTGCCCCCATGTTGGCAACTGGGATAAAGTGCCTTGCCCATGGACACAACGCGGGTCGACCCGGACGGGGATCGAACTCGGGACCCCTAGCATAGAAGTCCAACAGTCTACCACTAAGCCACAGCGTTCCCGCCGACATAAAACCAAAACAAATAATTACAAAAACTCTCAAATCTGTTACAGTTTTCTGACAGGGTTTATTGTTTCTCATTCTTTTCGCAAAGTCCGAAGTTTCTTTTCGCTTAGTTCAGCTATCCGAACGTCGCGGCTTCCCCAGTGACGTTCGGACAGCTGAACTGCCCCTTCCTTCTCCCACTTGACGAATCTCCGCTTACGACTCCGAATTCTAATTTGCAATGTAGCTTCTATACAACTCTCTTCTTTCTTCTCTTCCGTCATGTTTTAGCCCGGGGGCGCGGGAGCGTTGCGGTAACCCTTCTTGTCAGATCACCGAAGTTAAGCAACGTCGAGCGCGGTTAGTAGTTGGATGGGTGACCATTTCAGCGACTGATTCGCGTTCCCGCGTTGTGACCTTGGGCAAGGCACTTAACCCCGATTGCTTACATGGGAGCAAGATGACGCTGTGTACTATGGCGTACTGCACGTCGCAGGTTCGCATGTCTTCAACCAATCTAACCCTGCCTGTGCCGTGGTGCAGAGCTCAGAGTTACGATGTTGGAGAGCTGGCAGCTGCTCGTCGTTGCTCGGTGGTTCTCTCTGGGTACTCCGGCTTCCTCCACCCGTAAAACTGTCACCGACATGATATGACCCTGGCTGTTAATGTGTCGTTAAACCCTAATAATAAAAAAAATGTTTTAGCCCAGCGCCCAGCAGGAAAGGAACTCTATGGCGTATCAATACAGATGTAAATCCACCTAATCATTACTTACTGTCATCATTTATTTCTCATCACACAAAATTCTGCTTGAAGCCAACGCGCTCCACCATCCCCGGTGACGCCAATTTCCTGAATGCGTTTGACGAATAGATGCAAACATTTCGATGTGAACAAATTAGTAACGCGTCGAGACGGGGACAACTATAGCTTGGGTTCATATCGGCCGAGACCGGTGTCATATCAGCCGAGTTTGAAGCCATATCGGCCGAGTGTCATAATGCGCAATTCTTGGAATGAAATCATATCGAATGAATAATACTATCCAAGTTGATAAGTCTTGTCATAGTGGGAGCTTACTGTGATCCAGAACGCGATAGTTTAGAATAGTAATCATCTCCTCTGTTAACATCCCGTGCTTTCAACCCTCAAATCTACCATTTGATCTTATACTAATCAATGGCGACTAGTCGTCGAATGTTAATAATCTGTCCTACAAGTCTTATCTCCGAGATGGTCTTCAACAACAACTGTGAATTTTCGATCCACTATATTCAATATGTGTTAGCATGTGTGCACCTAATTTACCATCAGTTATATAACCACAAGGTCTGAACCAGACGCTCACAAATTGACAATAAATACTTACTCTGGCCAATCTATTGTGTTTGTGTGGAAATAAGTCTGATGATGTTCGTGGAAATAGTGTGAGATAACACTTTCGGATTTCAAGAGACATTCCACATTTCACCTGCCAGGTAGTGGGTGTTTCTTTTCATTTAATAACATATAGGCCTTATCGACGTTTAAACAGGACGTTTTCTACGAAGGTGAGATATCTTTCATGTTATATTTTTAAAGTTCTCAATTTTTTTTATTTTGTTTTAATTAAATTCTTTGATTTACTGAATGCGACGTAAGCGTTGTGTGTTATGCGATAAAGTGATGTCATGGTTATATTTATTTATTCATTGGGGTTTAACGACACTTTCAGCTGCCATGGTCACCTCGTTTTGGACAGTTTTACGGGTGCATGAAGTCGGAGTTCCCGAAAAGAACCACCGAGCAACGACGAGCAACTGTCAAACTCCCCAACGTACTAACTCCCCACAAGCAGGATTAGCATTGGTTGAAGACAGGTGCAACATCGACGTGCAGTACTCCTTAGTACACAGCGCCATCGTGACCCCACGTGGCCAATCGGAATTAAGTGCTTTGTCAAAGGACACAACGTAGCTACCCCTGGCGGGGATCGGACCGTTGACCTTCGGATTGAAGTCCAGTTTTGTAACCATTGTGCCACCGGGCTCCCTATTACAGTGTAGGTGATATGAGCATATGTGCAGACTTGGAAATAAAGAGTCTGCATCGTAACCCTTTAGCAGGTTATTCTACATAACATAGTGATAACCTATAGGGAAAAATACGTGTTCAGTTGTTTTTCCGCCTTCCCCTTTTTTTTATTACGACAGCCATGCTGCGCAGGTTTTATCCGAATTTCCGCCCCCCCCCCCCCCCCAAAATATATATATATATCAACAACTAACGCGCGATCTCGCTTTGGCGAGATCGCGTGTTAGCTTTTGATATTTATTTTAGTGGGAATTCTGTTAAGATTGTAAACGGCATTCCACTCTATGCATAAGAGTGTGTAACGCACATCCTTTTGTGTTACGTTTTTCCGAAAGTTGATCCAAGTCTGAGTGGCAAAACATGTTGTATCATATATTTAGTTTATGTTGTATTATTTGTCGTAACCTGAACTACATTCGCATTCTTAAACGATGGTTCGCGAGTTATTTGCGGTCCCGTGGGTATACCGTGACCGAAAAATGCATCACGGTGATCGCAAAAGCGACCTCCTCGATTCGATCGCGATCTGCTTATATCGCGCTTACACCGAGATTTAATAAATAAAATATTTCGATGAAGACTGAATGGAGAAAAACAAACGAAAATATCATCTGAGATTTAATGTTCTTGCAATTTTTTTTTCGACGTGTGAGATCCCACAATGTTGGCCAGATAGCGAGTGGGTCGCGATCCGGTCGAAATATTCTTCCGCTTTTGCAGGTATTAAGTAAATATAGCCAATATGTGTATGTTATATTCCCCTCTTTATTGAAAACCCATACCACAAGCGTCCTGTTATACTACTAAAAGATAACTTTTGTAGAACACAAGCATTGCTCCACTTCCGGGTATCTGCATGATAAAGCGATAAAAACATTTTACTAAACAGTACGGAGTTTCGACACAGTGCGATGGCTTGTATTTCAGTCGTTCTTAACAGACAAAAACATCGACAGAGCTCGGACCATGTTCAGAATCACTTCTCAGAATTTTGACTCAACTTGAACTGGTTTCATTTTTACATGTAGTTACACTATAGGGAAAACCGATACTTGAAATTTCCATACGCTGACATCAGTGCGCAGAGACTTAACCCTTTTGGACCCTGATGGTATAATCCATTCCAGTTCAGAACCATCAGCTGGTAGAGGCTATATTTGTACTTGGAGGAAGACCAGTCAATATTTTCAAGGTACAGCCCTAGGGCTGCAGGTTGAAAATCTTGACTGGTTTACCATACAAATTCACTGAGCAACTATCTACGTTTTGAATTCAGGTTGTATCCCAATTCTGGCCCGCAAAAACGGTCTTTCGGGTTTAAAGGGTTAATTACCTATTGGCTTTCTTCAACAGGCATTTTAGCAAAAGAGGTATCATGGAGCACGATGTCACATTGGTTAGAGAATTGGAGGTGATATCGAAAGGGTCGACGGTTCGACCCGGACCCGCGTCATCGGCGTTGTTTCTTTGGGAGGATACTAAGCCATAAGGCACTTTATTCCGATTGTCTTCGTGGGAGCACATCGGCGGCGTGTAGTGCGGCAGTACCATTGTCCCCGGCCGATGCTTTCCTTGTTAGTGTAAGTTAGTAGGTTGGAGAATTCGGCGGTTACTAATCATTGCTCAGTGTGCTCTCCGCCAGTACAATGGCTCTGGTTGTCAAAAGTGTTGCTTGACCTTACTAAACAAACAAACTTTAAAATTATCATGTTATGTCGAACCTGAAAACTGACCCAAATCCTACATTAACACATTGTCGATTCTCGCGTGATGCTCCTATCATTTCTTGTGTGTGTCATCCTTTACGGTAAGCAATTTCCAGCTTGCATTATGGTTTTGACTTTGTAGCTCAGACTTCACAATTCAACCTTTGTCTGGGGTACGGTGACAAATTCAGTGTCTGGAAACCCAGTCATTCAGAACGCCCATAAACATCTTCGTTTATGTTCTTTATTATCTGTCTTTCTCACCTCTTTATTTGTAACTACAAAATGCGTGAATACAGTACAGTACTGCGAACTGTGTCGTGATCCGACCGAAATTCTCCGTCAGCTTTCGTACCCGCAACACTGCAGAATCCCCCTGCCGAAAAATAAATGCGGGAACATTTAATCTTGGATGCTATTTCGTGTCTTTTAATAAACGCGGTCTTGATTTAGTAGTATTTTATTTACGAAATCTCGACCCAAGTGTGTTGTGTTCCGATCACAAACATACCGCTTCTGTGATCACAGTGCAGTCCATGTACATAGGTCAAATCGTTTCATTCGTTTGGTTTTGAAACCCCATCAATATTTTTCATGAGATCTCAATCTTTTAGTTTTCATAGGATCTGTGGACGTTAATACTTAATTGTCGTGTTATTCTCGGATGTCACCGAAGACCTTCCAGTTTCTTCCACCAAATTATCCTAATTAACGGAGTTCATCTGTGTAACATTGAAGTAGACAAAAATGACGATAGTTCAGTGTCCGGTGGCGGGTCAAAAAACAACATTCTAAATGTTTCTGAAATATATACATTTGTAAAGTCTTCGTTTTGGGGCGAGCCAAAGTACTGTAGCCACCACGTTTAACATCTTCGTGTCGGTGTCGTTAAGACATGTTAACCAAGGTCACGAGAAGAAATATCCACGAGAACTTCAGCTAAATAGTCGATTGAAGTCGGCGTTTTTGATGATGTGTGTTGCTTTTGTGGTATAAGTGTTGGACTTCTGTAGAACTGCCACGAAATGCTGCCGAGGGTTCTGTTCCTGGCTGGAATGGAATGTACATATACCAATACTCTAAAATCCTCTAAAACAGGATTGAGGCTTCCAAAATATACCTACTTCACATACGATTGCAATTTTGACCGCTTGTCCGAGAGGACAACCCATTTCAACAATAATTATCACGGAATATCGTAGTGGTGCCAGTTGCAAAAAGTTCCAAGTAAAAAAAGTATGAAATGTCGCAATGTGATATATCTCTCTTCTTTCTTATCTGATGCATGTGATTCGGTGACAGAGATCACTATAGGAGCCATTTTGCGATGCTTTGCGAGTCAAGTAGATTCTTCTGTCTCCCGTGATTTGATTTTGTGCATGAGACCAAAACATTTTATTTGTAACAGAATCAATTAACCTCCTATCGCCACTTGAGCGCAACATGGCTCCATCTGCAATGCTTTAGCATTGCAGATGGCGCCTTGTCGCACCCAAGGGACGATATCTTCGCCGTTTGACAAGAAGAATGACACAAAAGATTTCGAATTTTGGACTTGTAACCCGGATAACAGATAAGACGCTTGGAAAGATACATCTGGAAGCAATGACGTTGATATACAGATGTGAATGACGGGTCAATTAGAGTAAAAGAGATTATGCCTTCGAAGTGATTTTTGCAAAAGTATTCAGAGATGGGTTAATGCAGACCTTCTCGTTAGAGTACCTTGGCAAATAAGAGGAAGGCCAAAGAATTATTATTATTATTATTATTATTATTATTATTATTATTATTATTATTATTATTATTAATTATACATCGATACACCCCTATTAATATATTGCTGGGTAGTCCATAAAACTTCCGTCAGAAAATAGAGATACAAAGTACGGCCGCGAGTAACTTAGAATAATAGACAAGGGACAGTGATTCGAAAACAATTAGCAAATATTTCTGTGCATATAAAGACCAAAATTTTATGAGCTAGTTAGTATAATTCCTCCTCTTTATAGAAATAAGGCATCTGTCAGGGGTTCAGAAGTGTTAATATTTTTTAATGAATGTATGTTGAAAGTATTGGTTTGTATAGACTCCATTTATTAAAAATTCCTTTATAGTCGAAGCTATTAATTTTGTCCCATATATACCCAGCTAATAGTTAATGCAATCTGACGTAAACAGGAACTCAATTAACATGATAAGGCGGAGATTTTATGCAGGGTGTCATTAAGAGAGACTAAACGTCTATATATAACGGCAACGAGTGGCGTTGTATTCTCAAGATCAAAGAAGCAGATCAGTTTTGAGTATTTTTCTGTACAAACATCTGTCTTACTTATTAATGAAGATCAGTAAGAGCAAGATATGTATAATGTCCGAAAATAGTCACATTGAATTGAAATGGTATGTATTGTGCAAGGCTGAATTCGTAACAGAAGCTCAAAACAGTCTAACAAATGTTAGCATAAACATAAAGGTGAGTGTCAAGTAATGAAACACTAGTCAATTACAGACTTGGTCTTTTGAGCGGCCCAAATCTTCATTATCTCCGAGAATTCGAAAGCCGACAGACAGGTGCACTCTGGGAGTTAAAGTACTACTGAAGTTCCTACAAAGCCATATATGGGATCTTAAAGGCAACTGGTAGTTTGTAACTGCTAATAGCGGAAAACAGCTGAATGGAAACGTAAGTATCGCGGGCTGAGTTCGAAAAATCCCAGATATAGTTTGCGAATTATCGTTCTGTGGAACAAAGTCATAACGGCACGTTGGGGATGGTCAGCTATAAGTTTTGGGCGGTGTGTTTTTGGTGAAGTAGAACATACTCAGCCCCACAAATGAGGCTTTTATTTATGGTGTGGCTAGATTTTGGATTGATGAGAATTGATGTGATAGCAGAATCAATACGCTGTGACACGCCAGAATGACACCTATTTGAACTGTGATGTCAATTAAATCTAAATTAAAACAAAAGATAACCCTGTGAGTAAAATGTCAGTGACGGCGCAGATGAACTTTGACGTAACTCAGTTGTGGTTAGAGAGTTCTCCCAGCAGTGAGTACTAGGCTCACACGGACACATTGGCAGGGGATAAAAAAACGATGCGAGCTCGAAGATTTTCGAACTGTCTGTTCAGTTACCTTTCCAAATAGTGTATATATATAATTCATGAATGGTTGACGTGAGTATTATTCTAGTTTTCTCTTTATACATGTAAATAAACTATTTAAAGTGAAGGTTTCGGAATTTTGGTTTTGCCCCAGATGACTTGTGTAACACTGCTTTAGATATTTTCTAGTGAACTGCTCCTGGGATATATGTTACACAAAAAAGTTTTGTACCGCCCCAGTTTTCCCAACTATTTCGAAAATACTTTTGACCGAATGTTTTATGAAATGTAAGACATGAATCCCAATAGTTTCACAAGAGAATGTTTTTTAAGTTGATCTTTGTGCAGCCTTGACCACCCCCATGGCATGTAAGTAGATCAGGGGTAGTGTTTTACTAATCACAAATTGACAAGCAACATGTATTGCATGGCTTTTTAACAATAGCACGGCGGGGTCGAACCCATGCCGAGAGAGTTTCCTTTGTAGGAAATTCTCTCGGCGTGGGTTCGACTCCCGCTATGCCATTGTAAATAAAGCTTGCGGCCTTTCTTGATTCTATGGCACAGGAGGAATTTGTAAAAGAGACGTTCTCGCTGATGTCCATGAGGTCCAGTATGAAGAATTAAGTGATGCAATTTCATGATAAATATGTATTGCATGGGGTCACTGTGTATTTCCTCACGCACCCGCGGGTATTTCAAAATGTAGTTATTTGCCAGCTTATAGTGGGGAATGGCCTTAACAAAAGCAACATGGGTTTTAGGAAAGAGTTTTGGAAAAACACTCCGATTGTCAACTTTAAACACTTTAAATAACATCATGGGGTGCGCGGTGGATCAGTGGTGGACTGTTTGACTTCTATGCTAGAGGTCGCGAGTTCGATCCCCGTCCGGGACGACCCGCGTCGTCTCCTTGGGCAAGACACTTTATCACGGTGCCTACATGGGGCACAATGACGCCGTGTACTATGGTGTACTGCACATCGATGGTCCACATGTCTTCAACCGCTGAAACCCTGCTTGAACAGAGAGCGTCAACAGAGTCAGAATGTTGAGGAGCTGACAGTTGCTCGCCGATGCTCGGTGGTTCTCTGCGGGTCGTTTGGCTTCCTCCAACCGTAAAACTGTCACGGTCACGATTAGCCATTGTGCATAAGTATGTGACCTTAAACACCAATAAGTAATAAATAATAACATCGTGTTACAGTGTAAAATATAAGTACACAACTCAGGAAGAGGAAGCGCGATTACACACATTACAATATATAAAAACAGATTCAACAGGATGTATCCTTCCTAAAATGAGTGTCTCCCAAAGCAGTACATAAAATTTACACAAAAGCATGGCGAGGAATTTGCCTAATAATAATATGAATAAGCAATAAGTGGTTGCATGAATTCAAACACCAATATTTCCGTACATAAAAACATGAAAAACACCTACCGTCACTGCATTGAAACAAACAAATATTATTTGGCATGGAAAACTTCCTTAGACTCACGATCAAATGATTAAAAAACAGATAAGATGTACCAAAACTTATATTTTGGTCGCTGCATCACGTTTCCAAATTAAATTGAAAAATTGTTTTTCTCAGAAGTTTATAATGCTATTTATTACATTGCTGGTTATTACACTATTGATTGGTTTCTGTTACATTACTTGTTGGTTATTACACTACTGATTAATATCTATCACGTTACTGGTTAATATTACACTACTGGCTGATTACAACACTACTGGTTGCTACAGACGTCAGAAAAAAAGTTAATGGATAATTTCTGTAAAAAAAAAAATGAAAATGATGATAAGAAACGAAAGAAATTACGAAAACGCTTAAAACCCGAGAGGGACTGGAAATTACCATCCGCCTTCTTAACCCTCTGCCCAACCCGAACAACAGATTACACTCGTAAACCAAACATTTTCATTTTTTGTCTCAAAAACAGAGCTTGTGACCCTCATTGGAACGAGCTCGCTGAGCTCGTTCCAATTAGGGGTCACAAACTATATTTTTGAGACACAAAATGAACAGATAATAAGATGTGAGTGGAGATTTTCGTGAAAAGCGTTGGCCGTATATGGTCATTACTTTGAATAAAAGATTAAGTGGTTCAAAACACAATGTGTAAATGTCATTCATCGCAATATATGGTTCGGATAACCTATGTTGAGTTATTCAACTTTGTTTCTATATGTTCGACGAACAACGTGACGACTTTAATTAAATTCTTTTAAATTCCTGTCCTGTGAAATTCGTAAATGTCCGATTTTAAGCTATTTTAAATAGAATGTGAGAGGTGTAGAACTGTGATCATAAAAGCTGCCTCTAGCCCGATCTGATCGCGATACACTTGCGTCTGTTAGTCGACATTTCACAAATAAAATATTGTAACAAGACTGTATCAAGAAACATGAATAAAAAAGTATTTGAGATTCAGTGTTTTCGGATTTCGTTTTCCGCATTCTACAATGTAGTGGGGAGAAAAGCAGACCATGAATTACGACCGAATCGCGATCCGCTTTTGTAATCAAAGTACCACAAGGTGTCAACTTAATCTTCAATCATGTCATATAGTCTGCAAATAACTGACAGAGTAGCATCCAGTTATCAGTATCTGGAATGCGAGTCCACTAAAGGGGACAGCATGGGTATAAACGATTGGATAAGTTTGACTTTATACTTAGGCTGCGGTCATAATATAGCGGTATATGCTTTTATCCCATAAATGTCTGTTTATTCGAACAATAAATGCCTTGGATAAATGTTTGCTTTATTCACCTAGTTGGGTGATAAATTTTCCCCATACGTTTAACACTGAAAGAATTTATTCCAACAGTAGAGACGGACTTGTTTACCTCTGACCTCCACCGCATTCGTGAAGTATAATTAACAGTTCAATTGTTGTTTTCTTTAAACCTGTTTGAAAGTATTACACAATACCAGTAAAAACAATACACATTGTTCATTTAATAAAGTATTTTTGCAAGTTTAGCTCAGGTTTGTAAATGAATTATTTTTAGACAGAAATGTATCACTGCACCTTTTTTATTTCGGTCAATTTTACTTGTCTTCGAATTGAACCTATGTGCTCCTCACTTCTCGCTGTGTTTTGTAGCGAGTAACAGCACGATTTCACAGCGACTGCCCTGTAAAATATTTGTGGGATAAACAAAATAAACGTATAGTGTTTTCAAGTAAAAAAATTATTCTACTCGTAGAATTAAGAATGAAACCGACTCGCCAGAGGCTCGTCGATTTCATTCTTAATTCTCCTCGAAGAATAAATTGTTTACTTGAAAACACTATACGTTTATTCTATATAAAGTGACCTTAAATGCCAATAACCAAACCATCTGTATATATAAACAACCAGTGAGATGAATGCGTCACAGAAGAAGACCGGTAAACACGAATACATTTAAAAGAAGCCAATTTTGCAGCGCCCACCAACGGAGAGCATTTTAAGACCAGTATCGCTTTCGATGAGACCTATAAAAACGAATATCCTTGATCTGTTTGATGAACATGGACTGTAATTTTCGATGCAAACATGACACGTAATCATGATAGCATAAAGGTACCAGTTACAATGCTGCCCCTTGGTTACGTACCCGACGGGCTTGTTCAAGTGAGGGTCGCTAACAATATTATGTAGAGGAACAAAAAAAAAAACGATTGAACTTCACAAAGGCTGTGTTATTTTTCAAGAACATTGTTGTTATTCGTAACACATTCCAACTCAATCAATCCATCCAACTCATTTTAAGTGTACATCTTGGGAAAGTCTTTTTAATCACGGGCACAGGGTCACATATTGGGGTACTATGGGTACTACCCACTCCCAAATGCCCAAGCTGCAGAAGACCAGACCCTCTTCCTGATCAAATCTTAGGACAACTAAATAGTTTCTATTCGAAATGCGTGGAAAATGCGTTTTCAATTCAATCTGACCCAACAATGTAGTCTCAATGACAGTGTTTAGCCCCTTTAAACACTGATACTATCTCTCACATCCCTCGGTTCAATAACAGCAATTGGAAGAGTCCATATTCATTATTTGGGGCAGGTCAATTAATATTTTCAACGTGTAGCCTTTAGGTTGCAAGTTGGAAATATTGATTGGTCAACCCCACACATTCACTGAGCAGCTATCATACAGGTAAAATCAGGTTTTTAGCGTCGGGCGCAAGGCAGAATCTTTGGTTAACTTACATCATCGGAAAATAATTGTTGTGCTAATGGACTTATGGGTAATGAAGGTCAGAACTGATAATGCGAGATATTAATAACGAGACTCCTGACCAAAAATTGCGTTACTTTTATTTATTGTTTTATTTGTTTGGATTGGGACGTACGACAACCTCCAAGCATTGTTTCATTTTCAAAAAATAACGCTCACTCAATCATTGTGTATTAAGATTGTCGAGCTCACTCAGTCATTGTGAATCAAGATGGTCAAATTCGTTTCAAAGAAAGCTTCAACACGCGTCATTTAAAAAAGATGTTGTACTGCACCCGGAAGTTGTGTTAGATGATGGGTCAATTTGATTGGTTAATGGAATTCTATCGGCTCGTGCTCGCTAATATGTCGCCAAGTCCGAATTATTCTCAAATGTCAATGTGATTTACTAAGTCGGCTAAACAAGCGTAATTCAGCGACAAATGTCTGTGAGGCAAAATTCAGAGCACAACACTATAAAATCCAATTATTTAACTGTGAAATTGGGCGAAATGATCAGATGGAAAAATACGCATGTACTCTACACTTAAATTATATCTTAAATAGGAGTCCATAATTTACTCACGCTTGTTCATGAGTTCCGTCAGCTTGGGATATGAGGTTGAGAGGCCCGAGATCTGAGGTCAATAGACTAATTCTATTCGTAATTCGGCGCTGTTTTGGGTTGTTTCTTTGCGCGCTGTTTGTGGATATTCCACTAAATAAGTATTTAATTCCCCTTGAAAACATCAGGATATTAATATAAACTATCCGGTGTAATAAAAAAAAGTACGGCTGTAGTGAGTATTCATTTCTGATTTAACCCTTTACCCAACGCAGATGATATCAAAATTTATTATTTTAAATATCATTTTTTTTAAATTTTTCAAAAAAGTTCAACAAAACCATATCATGTGACCCCTCGTTGGAACGAGCTCGTTCCAACGAGGGGTCACATGATATGGTTTTGTTGAATTTTTTTTTAAAAATGATATTTTTTCAACTGCTGAATTTGCATATAAAGCGGGCGAATGCGGGCGATTCGTTAGGTAAAGGGTTAAATGTCATCAAAATACCGATCAAATCAACTCTCGATTGAGTTACATTTCTAGCTTGCTTCACAGAAAATGAAACTTTATGAAATTTTTTAGATACGATCGACCGGAATATATTAGTTTGTCGAAAAAGCGAACATAAGTTACCTTTTCCAACCAACTGAAATAATCCATAGTGAATCTAAATATAGGCTATGCCCTGCTTGAGGGCTAACCTGGTTTCATATCATAACAGCGTCGAATTTCCCACAGAATTAGACTAGTGGCCTGAGGGTTTGGCCGTGAGGTTGAGATCATAACTGTTCCTACAGAAGTTTGCGATGTTTACATCTTGGATTTTGGTCAAACGTTTACTAGCCAGTCAGGAAGGCTGAAAGTTGTTTAGTAAAAGGATTTGAAGACCCAGCCCATTAACCCTTTGAACCTGGTGGTATTTTCCAGGTCAGTTCAATGGAAGGAGGGGGCGCGGTGGCGTTGCGATAACCGGTTCTCGTCAGATAACCGAAGTTATGCAACGTCGAGCCCGGTTAGTCCTTAAATGGGTGACCGTCTGATCGATCAATTCGGACACCTGCGTTGTGTCCTTGGCCAAGGCACTTCACCTCGATTGTCCACCTGGGGGCATGATGAGGTTGAACAGGTTGCATATGATGGATCACTGAGGGATATACCACCGAGCACGGTGGCTCATTGGTTAGAGTGGTGGTTTAATCCTGACCCGCGCCATCTGCGTTGTATCCTTGAGCAAGACATGCCATTCCGATTATCTTTCTTGGAGCACAGCGGTACTGTGTACTTAGTACTGTGTACTTAGGCAAAGGACACTACGATGGTGCACTTGCCTTCAACCGCTACTGACAGCGCCTATGCGGGGTGAGCAAGTTTGATAATCCTACAGTTTCTCCTCGTTGTTAGGTGGTTCTCTTCGGATACTCTGGCTTTCTCCGCCCGTGAAACTGTGCGCCACAGACTCTGACTGTTGAAAGTGTTGTTAAACCCCAATAAACAAGCAAACAAACTTGAGGGGTATCCAGAGGGTAAATGTTGGGTATCGCATCAAGATGAAATTATATGCAGAGTCGATATTTTACCTAATTAATTTCACACAGCCTAATGAGCCTCTGTCAACTAAAGCACGGCCGCTGGGTACAAACCGGTGCTCGTTAACCCTTACCTAACATGAAAAGTAGAAGACACTTGCAAATAAAATAACTAATTTTTTTTCATTTTTTGTCTCAAAACGGAAGGTTATGACCCCTCATTGGAACGAGCTCGACGAGCTCGTTCCAAAGAGGGGTCATAACCTATGTTTTTGAGAAAAAAATAAATTAAATAATGAAAATTAATTGGCGATTTTTGTGAATAGCGCTGGCCGGTTTTGACCGTTACGTTGGGTAAAGGGTTAATTAATTTTTGTGAATAGCGCTGGCCGGTTTTGGCCGTTACGTTGGGTAGTGGGTTAATTAAAGATTTGCTGATGATGATTTTTATTACTTAGTGAACGCATGCGTGGACTTCACTTCCAACTCGAAGATTATGACCTGTCAACGGCGACTGTACTGTATATATAAAATATTATAGTTTCGCTGTGACTGTTGTGGTTGTCATATATGCTCAATGTTTATGACAGTCATCAAAGATGTAATCAAAGCTGAGAACATACGAAAAGAGCAAGGTCCAAAATCTCAAATAGAGTGAGTTTAATTACTATCAGCGCCTTCAGAAGACACCCTTCTGAATACTAATTTGGTCATTTAGTCTTGCCGACAAGACTGATGTGAGTAAGTAATAACATATTTCGCTATCTCTAAATTTATATTCAAGTGACCACAAAGACGACAGGTCTCATAATGGAGTTAACTGGATCATGAAGGAGATGATATAAGCATAGGTGTCCCCAAGTTATACTTGGGTAGTGGGACCGTAGCGTTGGTGTGTTTTATCTCATTCGTCGTGAAAACCTTATACACAGCCTCCGTGGATTGGTCGAAATCCGCACACGGGCAGTAATGTCCACGCATGCGTTTACCAGGTAATAAAAAATCATCATCAAGCAGATCTTAATTAATGAAACACCGGGTTGTACCAGCTGCTTCATTAATTAAATTTTTTATGCTTTTTCCTATAATAAGTGTTTGGAATGTAATATTATTGCGTCCGTGGAAATATTGCCCACTAGTCCACAGCGTCCGTACTGTATACATGATGAATATTTATTGGTGAATGGACATTGTACATACACGTAACGATATTTTCCAGGGCCGATTGAATGACTAGTGAGTGAGCTCTGGGTGGATGGTCTGTTCCAGAACTAGCAATACAAATGGGCCATTGCGTAAAGCTACCAGTTATTCACATACCAGTTTTAAAGATCCCATGGAGACGCTCAGACTATGTTTTCGGTATAATTTAATTCATTTCTTTTCTCGCAAGGATTCGAGTAAATGGCGACGTTCGGAATTTGGACTGCAAACGTCGCGGATATCCTCCATAGTACAGGTTACCCATCTCATACTCTCCCTCTAAATAAATAAATAAATAAATAAATAAATTAATTAATTAATAAATTAGTGGTGTATAAACAAAGGATGCCATATAATTTTCAAACGAAAATAAAACGTATGCTGGGCTATTTTATATCGCATAGTTTAGGCCATTCATCGCCTAATTTAAGCCCATGATGATGGCAACACTATAGAGTTATTACTTTTAATGAGGCGGGTATGTAATTACACGGTCCTGATCAAAGTTACGTTCACCGAGTGTTCTTGGGCCATATGAATAAAGGCGACGTAAATACTTCGATGTAAAATCAAGCATTCATACCGTGTGAGAGAAAATCGACACAAAACGTGACGATTAGCTAACCTGTGGCAGTATCCATCCGATGAACTAAAGGGAGACAACTGCCTGAGGTATTAATAGGATGGCAGAATATTTACACGATTCAATAACCTTCTTCAGAGTGATCGTCGCCCGGGTGCTAGCATGTCCTATGTCCCACTAGGGACATAGGACATTCTAGCACTCAGGCGACGTGATGTCAAAATGCATAAACCTAAAGCAACAGTTTTTTTTCCATAATGCAACTAGAAATCCACTAATTTAGTCTTGACATACCAATTTTTACATCAGAGTGATGAAGAATAAAAGAGGAGAGACTAATAAGCTACCTGTATTTAAGACCTTGATTTTTGTCTTCCTTGTGGTTTTGGTCGATTTGTAGTTCATTTTATATAGCATCAACTTAGCGTGATGATCAGTAATGTTTCTGTGAGAGATATTAAATTGACTGCAGTGCTTTGCGTCAAAGGCTATGAAACCATTACTTCTTAACAACAAAGACGAATCATTTTTACTTTGTTGATATGTATATCAATATTGTTGGGGTTTGTCTCAATTATATTTTTTAGTTGAAATAATGACATTTATCATCACGAGACGTGTAAAACATTGTTTCTTCTTAATACACCTGCTTCACAATTAACCGACGTTTGTGATATTAACATGAATGTATAACTATCATGCTTTTATACAGTTTTTATGTTTACGGTCGTCTAATTTCTTTGATTGGAATCGATCGCTTTTTTGAGGTCACAGCAAGTGTACGAACTCAACCAACACGACAACCCACATATCTGCTCGTTTACCTTGGCTGCCTTTCATTGGTAACTGCTGCAGTCTTTGTGTCACCTCAAGATATTTGTATTTAGAGGTTATTACTTGGTTAGTTTCATAGGGGGGGAGGGGGCGGTGGCTCAGTTGGTAGAGGTGCTGGCTGCAAGCCGAGAGGTCCTCGGTTAGAATCCCACTGGCGGTAACCGCGTTGTGTCCTTGGGCAAGACACTTCACCCCCATTGCCCACGTGGGGGCACGGTGACGCTGTGTACTAAGGCGTACTGCACGTCGATGGTGCACCTGTCTTCAACCAATGCTAAACCTGCTAGTGTGGAGTTGGTATGTTGGGGAGCTGACAGTTGCTCGCCGTTGCTCGGTGGTTCTCTCCGGGTACTCCGGCTTCCTCCACCCGTAAAACTGTCACGGTCATGGTTAGCCATTGTGCAGAAATATGTGACCTTAACCCTTTGCCCAACGTAACGGCCAAAACCGGCCAGCGCTTTTCTCAAAAACCACCAATTAATTTTCATTATTTTTTTCATTTTTTGTCTCAAAAACATAGGTTATGACCCCTCGTTGGAACGAGCTCGTTGAGCTCGTTCCAATGAGGGGTCATAACCTATGTTTTTGAGACAAAAAATGAAAAAAATTAGTTATTCAAGAATTATTTTTGCAAGTGTCGTCTGCTTTTCAGGTTAGGTAAAGGGTTAAAACACCAATAAATAAATAAATAAATAGTTAGTTTCATATCGACAGAGATATCATCCCGAGGATACCTCATATCAGCCTGAGACCGAAGGTCGAATGCTGATGTGAAGTTACAGAGGCCTGATATCTCGGTATGTATTAAACTAACCATGTAATAACCTCTTTATTTATTAAAGCAACACAAATAATTATAAAAATGTTCTGCGATCTGGTGCAGTTTTCTGACAGTGTTACTGTTTCCCTTTCTATTCGCAGTCTGAAGTTTCCTCTTCGCACACTTCGATGAATCCTCGTTTAACCCCTTACCCAACGTGACGGCCAAAACCGGCCAGCGCTATTCACAAAAATCGCCAATTAATTTTCATTATTTTTTTCATTTTTTGTCTCAAAAGCATAGGTTATGACCCCTCTTTGGAACGAGCTCGTCGAGCTCGTTCCAATGAGGGGTCATAACCTATGTTTTTGAGACAAAAATTAAAAAAATTAGTTATTCAAGATTTTTTTTTTTGCAATTGTCGTCTGCATTTCATGTTAGGTAAAGGGTTAATACTCTCTGCTCTGTTTGCGTTGAATTTTATACACAACTCCGTTATTTCTTCTCTTCGTCCACCCAGCCCTTACTTATTGCCGTCATTAATTCTTCATTATACAAAAACTCGCCTTCAAACAACCCCATTATGGATGATTACGCCAGTTTTCCCGCTTGCGTTCTATGTATAACTGTGATTGATGTAAACGAATAGGTCGCACCTTGTAACTCATCAAAACGAACAACTCTAGCTCGGTTCATATCCGCGAGATGAGAGTCATATCAGCCGAGTTTGAAGCCATATCTACCGAAATTGATACTAGGCAACTCTGGGGACGAAAATCATATGTAATCAGGGACGTGGTGACAGGGAGGGTGTGTCACTACCCCTTCCCCCAATCCTGGCCAAAATTTCCTATAGTTGGAAATTCGGAGGGCAAGTCATGAGTAGTTGGAAATTCCATCTATCTGGATTTTAGAGCTTCTTTGGTGATGCTGATGTCTCCTTTACTTCCCAAAATTCCATCTAAGTTTCAAATCGGCAAACATTTCAGCTGTTACTATTTTCAACTAGAGTGTTCGCAATACCGAGCTTCATAAGTATGCGCGATGTCAATCGGAACGAGATTTCTATAGTACGTTTACTTATCGTAATGAAAAAAAATCTTCGAAATGTACTTCAAGAAAATCGCATCATGTAAAATCGTTATCCTGAGTTAATTCCATCATTCACAGTTACAAAATGATGAAACATCGAAAACGGATCATTCATGCATAAGATCTCATTTAATGTTAGGAGAATGTGAATTGCTCAAAGTTCTCAGCTTGAGCATTTGTATAGCACATATTCAATTCCCAGAATAATGCCAAATAACAATAACAATCTGATAATTCTATCATAAATGTGTTGGCATTTCAGTTATTAAAATCAATTTTATGCCCCGTTTCATGGCTTCATTTTTAAAACATTTCTCGGTAGTGAATTTCCAAATGGGCGAGGGAACGGAAGGAACACCAAGCTACTTTGGGTGTATTTTATTTATACCAGGATCGTCAGATTAATAAGAGTCTAAATGTTGAATAAATCAATATTCACACGTGCGATTCTGATTTTGTTTACATGAGCACCGGTGGACGGTACTTCCGCTGGCAATTTTATCGCCGAAGCGAAATAGAAAACGAAACGCGCAAATTACGGGGCCTTTTTTTCATTTTAATAACATAATAACATACAATTTCGAGTTATGGATGCTTTATTAATATGGGACAACGTATGTTTGTTAATATTTGGTATCTTATGAGGTAAACTTATTTAAAAACGTAATAAATGATTGCCGGTTTCATTTCATTCTTCAGGAGGCGACGAGATGATAAATTTAGACAAGTTTGCATTCAAGGCGAGGTCACCAAACGTCAACTTTGATGTAGTTCCACTGCAGGTGTGAATTTTCGCTTTTGAAATTCCATTGCTGGCGTGTTCACCACGACTGGTGTGTAAAGCTAAAATTTATGTCATAGGCTTTTATATATAGTAGAATGGGTAATCATGGTATAAATTGCCAAATCAACACAGTATAACAAAAATATCACCTCGGATGTACTGTTCTCACTTTTGTTTTTAGAGTGATGAGATTCTATAGAGCTCTGGGGAGAGTTCCGAAAGATAATTTCTGTCGGATCGCGAACTTTTCGTGATTCGTTCTAAATTGTCTGTACCCTTTTGTGATCTCAATAATAATAATAATAATAATAATAATAATAATAATAATAATAATAATAATAATAATAATAATAAAAGCAATAATAATGATAATAATAATAACTCTTTGAGCTTTCGCTGATTTGTTGCGGTGCTCAAATGTGGAGTCTTTGATCACCTCGGTCTCTCAAATGTTGCCCCTCCCCGCCTCTTCTCTACTCTCAACACCAGTAAAGAAACGTTTAATGCTATACCTTTCTTCTTTCTTCCCAATTTCACTTATCAACATACTAACCCCCCCCCCCCCCCACACACACACACCCTCACACACACACACACACACACACTCCCCGTATCACCCACTAACCACCTTTTCTTCGTTTCTCCAACCTATTTCCTCATTATACTACAAATGAATGATATTCTGTCAGACTGACATTTTGGGTATCCAAAGAGGAAGAGGAAGTCTTCAGATTATTCTGTATCTATACAATTAGGTATAACAGTACTGAATATTTCTCATAGGTGACCATTCTAACGTTCGTATGAAAAGCATATGACTGCATCATCTTAATTTGGACATTCAAATATCTTTGTCAAGTATAACACTTCAGACAACTTTTTCGTTCCTCAAAACTGGGGTTATGCAATAAATCAGTGAAAAAATGACAAGACATAAACTACAAATCACGGGCACATTTTTGCGGGAATTCCCATCAAAAATACACGAATAGTCAATTGTACTCTTTTAGACCCCAAAATTCATAAATCATCCCTATTTTTCACTGGAATGTCCGGCAGTGGTGCAAGATTTCAGTGCAATGCTTCAAAGCTGTTTTAAAACAATATTGTTTTCTCAAGACTGCTTCGTTTCGGAGGTGGCATTATTTTTGAGTGCAACGCTTCAAGGCGGGTAACTCTAAACCAACTATTTGGTACTGTCATGCCATTAGTAACTTACCTTCTGGCTTTCGTAGAGCAAACCATTGACATAGAACCAATCTTAGTCCATGAAAATCTTATTGCAAAACAGAAAACCAAACTCCTCAAGTTTAGTAGCCCATACATTCCAGAAGGGCAACATTGAGCAATTTGCTTCTGTTCTCTCTTTTTTCCCGGTGGGCTGAAATAACTGAATGCTTGGAAGTAAATCGCCCAAACTTAAAATAGGTCAACAACCTTCTGATACAGTGTCGTTGTACAATGTAGATCAAAGGGTTTCGCGCACCGAAGGCACGCAGGGACGGTTTGGGACAAAACCCTTTCGACCCTTCTTTGAAGTAATTAATTGAAGCTTTTTCACAGATGCCGACCACCATAGGAAGCAGTAGAGGAGGAGAGGCCAAGGGGGGAGGCTTTGGTGCTGTTATTGGTGATCTGGTAGAGGTGTTATCCTCCCTCGGGTGACGACCAATGTGAGAGGGGGGGGGGGGGGGTCATCTCGCTACCTCTCCCTGAGGGTGATGTGGTGGGTTTTTCAGGCAAGTAAGTCTGCCACTTGTCAGGTATTCTTTCTGAGGCCTTCATTGGCAAGTATAATCTACCTCTGGCAATTGTCGGAGAGGTTGAGCTCTGACAAGAAAGAAGTGTGTTTGTCTTGAGTGCCTGTCTTTGTATTGTATCAGATGACAATACAAAGACATGCACTCAAGACAAACAGACTTCTTTCTTCTTTTTTTTTTGGCTTCTGCAGGAAAGCTTCTTTCACAGGAGTAAACCGAGACATGTACAAAACCAACGACCCCAGGTTCGGTGGGGGGGGGGGGGGGGGGGGGGGGTGCAGGCCTGCATGTTAGCCTATTTGGCCGGGGGCTGAATGCGCACATGTAGCGTTTGCAAAAAGGGCAAGAAGAGGGACGCAGGATCAACGCTCGCCTTTCCGGAGGTGGGTGAACACCTCTGGGGATGGAGTGAAGGATGATCAGATTATAATAATTCCGTAACGGTTATTGGGGAAAAGAGACAAAAGAGAAAAAATAGCAAAAAACGGAAAAAGAAAGAAGTGTGTTTGTCTTGAGTGCCTGTATTGTCATCTAATGTTATGTTGGAGCTGTCATAGGCAAGTACAGTCTGCCTCGAGCTCTTCTATTGGTGATTACTGTCTGTTGTCAGTCTTGCTGTTCCGTAGATCGGTCTTTTGGACTGTCTGGCTGCTGGCTGGTCGAATATGGCCTGCTTTCCAATCCCGTCAGTCATGGTCCATCTCGTGGTGTCTTTGGTGTATCTGAAAGTGAAAAAGTGTATGCGTGAGTTGCGACCCCCCCCCCCCCCCCACCCCTTCCTATCCACCCATCGGCCCTTCCCAGTTGTACTGATACGGCGAAGGTTGGATGTTGGGAACTTTTGATTTGGAAAGCAGCCTGCAATCATTGCGCGCCACACACGTAGGTGAAATTGCTGCTTCCGTGGTGAATTGTCTTTAATTATTGAGGGTCGGTTTAGGGTTGGAGGAGAGAAGAGGATAGCAGGTGAATCTAAAAGTGAAAAAGTGTATGCATGAGTTGCGCCCTCCCGCCTCCATCCATCGACCCTTCCTGCGTAGTTGAACTGATACGTCTAAGGTTGGATATTGGAAATTAGATTTGGGAAGCAGCCTGCAATCATTTTTGCACGCCACACATAGGTGTAATTTCTGTTTCGGCGGTGAATTGTCTTTATTTATTGAGGGTCGGTTTAGGGGCGGAGAAGAGCAGAGGAAAGCCGCCCGCAATCGTTACACGCCAAAAAGGGCAATTGCTTCTTCCGTTGCTTCCCAGTCTTGGAGCAGTTCGGTTCGGTTTGAGCTGATTATTTTGTAGCATTTTTCGTTTTTTGTCGACTGGTACAAATGTTTAATTCTGATATTAGGTTGCCGTCCTTGAGGCGGTCGCGGTTTTTGGTGGCTAGAGTAGTTAGGCGGTCTTCTGTAGTTGGAATATCGGCTCACTCGTGGAGTAGTTTAATTGAGGTGTATCGGAAACTGGGGCTTTGTCGTTGATGGGAGAAATAGATTCACGCCGCGTATTCAGTCGATTCACAAGGAGTGTCGCCTGAATCCGTGCGTGAACGTATGTCTCGCCGTAACGAACCCGCCCGTTTCACTTTTGTTGGGGTGGTTCTTATCCTGAAGGGGTTAATAACTTTTCCTCGAAAAACATAAATCAACAGGGGTTCACACATTATACAGGAAACCTGACGATAGAAGAAAAGTTCAAGTAGGTTCCGCTTCCAAAATTACATTGATTCCATTCTGGAATATTCCGGATTTTTAGCTCGCCTTGACGAAATTAACCTGAGCTTATCTAGTCGCTCTCAGTCTGTCGTCCGTCCGTCCGGCCACCCGTCCGTCGTCCGGTGCCCGTCGTTCATCAACACCATGTTTTGGGCTCCTCCTCCAAAACCATTTGGCCAATTCAAGTGAAAGTTTGTGTGAGTGATGGTGCTGAGGGGGGGCATTGCATTTTTGTTCAACTCAACGTGCCCAGTCCCATAGAGAGGGGGTAGGGAAAATGCTCCAAAGTTTAAAAAAAAATCTTCTTCTTATGAACCAGCAAGAATAATGACTTGATGTTTGGTATGAAGCTTCCATTTGAGGTGAAGATTCAAATTTGTTTAAAGGAAGGTCGTGAAGCAATATTTGCCTTTGTAATGGGAGGGGAAATATTTTTGGTCCCGCCCAAAATTTCTATTTTCTGAACCGATGGTCCGATTTGAATCAAAATTGTTTTTTCATATTATTAGGTATAAGGACTTGATTCATGCAAAACAAATGTCTCCGTGTCCCCGTGGGAACCCCAGGAGCTAAAAATAGAAATAATTTCAAACTCTATTATTTCTGAAACCCCAATGAACAGAAAACTGTTATTTGGTATGAAGCATCCTTAGGACCCATAGAACTGAATGTTGAAAAGAAATTGTCATCGGTTTTGACAGTGTGTTCTGTAGAATCAGAATGCTTTGATATTTGGTATATGACATCTCGGGGGGGGGGGGGGGGGGTGGGGGGGGGGGGTCAGATTCAGTTTTGTTTAAATCGGATCTCTGGTTCATATTTGGCTCTGTATTGTAACCCAAAATTTCAACTTAGTGCAATATTTTGAATTTTTTTTAAAATCTTCTTCAGATCCACCAGTCAGAATCCTTTCATATTTGGTGTACAGCATCTCTAGGGAGGTCACATTTAGATTTGTTCAAATCGGGTCCCTGGATTGATATTTGGGCTCCCCCTCACCCTCCCCCGAATTTTAATTGCAATATGAGGAAATGTTTTTTTAAAATCTTCTTCTGATCCACCAATCCGAATGGTTTCATATTTGGTATACAACATCTCTAAGGGGATCAGATTCCAGTTTGTTCAATTCGAGTGCCTGGGTTTATATTTGGGCTCAGTACAGGAGCACGAATTTTAACTTAGTGCAATATGAGGAAATTTCTTTAAAAATCCTTTTCTCCAGATCCACCAATCCGAATGGTTTCATATTTGGTATACAATATATCTAGGGAGTCAAATTCAAGGTTATTCAAATCGGGCCACTGGGGTCATATTTGGGCTCACTGTAGTCCGAATTTTAACTTAGTGCAATGTGAGGAAGTTTCCTTAAAAATCTTCTTCAGATCCACCAGTCAGAATACTTTCATATTTGGTATGCAACTTCTCTAGGGTGTGGGAGGGGGGGGGGGTCAGATGCAAGTCTGTTCAAATCGGGACCCTGGGTTTATATCTGGGCTTCCTATGGTGGCCCAAATTTTAACTTAGTGAAATATAAGGAAATTTCTTTAAAATCTTGTTCTTCAGATCCACCAGTCAGAATCCTTTCACATTTGGTATACAACATCTCCAGTTCACTACCCAGAAATCGATTTTAACAAAATTTGATCTGCAGCATAAGTGGGAAACATATATTTGATTTAAATAAAAACAAAATAACCTTAGCTATCGTGGGACTCAATGTGTGCTAAAAATAGAAGCATTATTCCAATTTAATTTTATAAGGAGCCATGTTTATTAAGTACCCTCTAGGGGTGTGTAACTAAGATTAATCAACATAGGTTGTTTATCAAGGGGCTCCATAGGGGAGCTGCCCTTTGTGCAATATGATTAACTGAAGAAAAGGCATGATGCTTGGACTATTTTAGTCGCGACTGAGGGGCTCAAGGATTGGCAATGGATCCTATGGAGATTGATTGCTTAAAGTAGATTCATTCGTGGCCTCGGACTATATCAAGTGCTGTTCAAGGTGAGCGCTTCAGGCCCCGTGAGGTCTGTTGTTTCTTGGTTTACACGAGTCGCCGTTGCCAACAATACTTCAGTGGAGACTGGCAATATTACGGTTGTAAGAAGGCGCAATATCCAAAACTTGAAAAGCGATGAGATTCGATTCGAGATTAGATTCGATTCGCGATCTAATGCCTGGTTCGGTTCGAGATTCGATTCGACCCTAAATTTAGGTTCGCAGGGCCCTACAGATTTAACCCTTTACCCAACGCAGACGATATCAAAATTTATTATTTTAAATATCGTTTTTTAAATTTTTTCAAAAAATTTCAACAAAACCATATCATATGACCCCTCTTTGGAACGAGCTCGATAGCTCGTTCCAAAGAGGGGTCACATAATATGGTTTTGTTGATATTTTTCGAAAAATAATATATTTTCAGCTGCTGAATTTGCATATTACGTGGGTGGATGCGGGTGATTCGTTAGGTAAAGGGTTAAAGAAAAAGTGTATAACATGTTTGTTTGGTTGCTATCGTTAGTTAACAACATAAAGTATTGTTATTACTAAAACAGACAGAGAATTTCGATCTCATCGCGACTGGGGCGCAATTATCTGATTGCTCTCCTCCCCACAACACAGTAGTAGGATTTCATTTGTTGAAAAAGAATCGCGAGAACATTCAATCTCTGATGCTATTTTGATTTGTTTTTCTAAATGCCGTCTTCATTTTGAAATATGTTGTTAAGAAATACTCCAGCCACTAGTGTAGTAATATGTCGGAACTAGATCGCGATCCGATTGAGAAAGAGAAAGCTTTGCGACCAGAGGACACTATTTATTCATTGACTCAGCACTACTGTTTTCTTTCATTTCCTCGATTGTCCGAGAAATCGTGAAAAAGAACCCTATTAAAACTCTGCACCGAGCCAAAAAGGATCTCGAGGGCGAATTGTATTCAAGATTATCCATCGGTGTTCTCACTGCCGAGTGCAAATGATGCCAACTGCACAAAAAACAATCGTTTGGCACCAAAAATACTTTATTTGGCACCAAATGTTGGAACCCAAAATATATTTCTGGTAGGCCACAAAGATTTAGTAGTTTATTATTTTAGTGTGTTGCGTTTGATAAAATTGGTAGTTGACGACATATGCTAGGCAGAATTTAAGACTAACATGTTATTAATATTATGGCTTTTTGTTGTGGGTGAACTAAATTAACGGTTGATCGATTCAGTCTAATTCTTATTAAAACATTTCTTTGTTGCTTAATCGTTTTTGTCTTGCCCAATATTTTTATAATCCTCTTGGAAGGTGATAAATTATTGACCAGTTTATTTGGAGTGAATAAAAAAGTGAAAAATATAATAATCATAAAATTATTTTATAAATGTTTATAATAGACAATTCCTTTTTTAGTATCTTTATTTTTATCATTTGTAGGTTTTTGGCAACTAAAATACTTAAAAGATCAAGGTAATACTAAATTAAAATATCGTACTTTCAGTGCATCAAGGCGCCATCTGCAATGCTAAGGCATTGCAGATGGCGTCTTGTTGCACTCAAAGGACGATACGTGGTTAAATTGTTCTCAATTACAATCACATTCCATTTTGAATTAAAATCTTTCATTTTTCATTTGACACCGAACAAAATAAATTCCTCTTGGCACCAAAAAAAAAAAATGCCAATGTAAAAACAGTAATAATAATAAATCTTCGCCCTTCCGCAGATTTGTCGCGGTTCTCTGACCAGGAGGCCTACATTAACCCAGTGCCGCATCGGGGTATTCCACTCCACTCTCTCTCCTAATCTCCCGCCATTCAGTCAAAAACTGTTTCATAATTCCCCCATTGGCGCCTTCTCGATCTCCCCAAGTATAAAATTGACCCTTTTCCTCATGTCATTCCTCATCCTGTTATCCTTCATGTTTCCATCTCATTTTTCCATTAGTTTCCCATTAGTTTTCCATTAGTTTCCCAAGGAGTCTTGTTCTACTAGGCAAATATTTGGGGCATTCTAAAATAAAATAAATGTTCAAGGGTTTCCGTTATACTTGAGCTACACATTTGGTAAGTCTTTCCCCGCCTTTCCCGATCCGCCCCTCCACTCCAGTGACTTGGATATCACTCTGAAAAATAACCCCCAAACGACCCACCCATGTACTCTTCAAAAGCTGGCGTATCCTTTTTATACAAACCCGTCTAAAGAACTCTTGGTCCTTCTTCCAGTTCGTTATCAACGATCGTGGGCAATCACAGAATCGTTAGCAGATGTTCGGCACACTAATTGCATACTATTATCAAGCATTACCCCCAATATTCGACATATGTGTACATAAAAAGGTAAATGTTAGAATATTTATGGACAAATATGTCGGGAGTTGATTCTCAACAAATTGTGAGCAGTAAATAAACGTGGAGATAAGTTATCAGAACGTTCGAAATAACCCTGTGTGAGTCGGATGCGAGAAATTGTTTCATAGTTTCAAAGATGGCACCAGACAGCGGTCCTCCCCTGATACACTGGAAGACATGGTTGCGCATTCTGTACTTACATTAAAGCATATTATCAGTAGAGATGTGCAGTGGAAGGATAACTTGAAATAAGACAACAGTTAATTGAAGAGTGCTCGAAGCCCATAGTCGCTGTATCTTTGAAAAGTAGTAACATGCCGATTTTGGTCTATCCTCTCTCATCATGAGTATCAGTTCTGGCCTGCCAGGTTTGATTATCCATAAAACAATGTCGATGTTAATATTGTAAACAAATAAAATGATTGTGTTTTGTTTTTCTTGAATCCCACAACTTTATTCCAACTAGGGACGTGCAAAATCTGATATCGTACCTTGAGTGCCACAACATTCTATCTGCAATGCATTGGTATTATTAGTTACCCCGTGTCCGATCACGTGCTACGGGTTTTTACCTACCCGAAGCCAGCCGTATCCCATGAGGCCTCGGCCTCATGGGATACGGCTGGCTTCGGGTAGGTAAAAACTCGTACCACGTGATCAGACACGGGGTAACAAATTTATCTATTGACTTTCCGTTTTAGAAGTACAATCTATTTCATGTGTGAACACACACAGCATGAGATCTTTTATCTTCCATTGTTGAGCCATACAGGTTTCTGTGGAATTTTTGTGCAATAGAGTTTTTGTGAAAATATGCCGATATGACTAGTATAAAAAAAAATTATTGAATTTCTTTTTTTTTTTTTTGTCTCAAAAACATAGCTTATGAACCCCACATTGGAGGGTACTCGACAAGCTCATTCCAATAAGGGGTCATGAGCTATATTTTGGAGATAAAAAATTAAAATATAATACATATACACTGTAAAACTGGAATGACGCGTCTTCTACGGCGTATGGACAATTTGTAGATTTCGGAACGAGGCTTCCACTCGGTATGGGAAATTTGTCAGTGGCTGGGCGAACGTATCGTGGGTTTCAATGAATATGGTCTCATACCACGTATCTATCAACCAATCAAATCAAAAAATTCACTTTAGTCAATAGATAATGCAGATGACGTCTTACGTTACGCATCTGATTGACGTTATGACGTGAATGAATTGCTCGACAAAAATCACTGTTAAGCAAGAACGTAAACAGACTGTCGAAAGTGATATTTTTGTATCTTCATTCACTTAATTCAAGATTAATCGTGGTATAAATACAGACCACAACTCAGTTAAGATACAAAAAATACAGTACTTGGCGGGTGGATTGTCACCAAATCACCCATGGAGTGGAGGTATCACCCAAGGTGCTACTCTCAAAATTTGTACAGAAACACAAGAAGCACAAGCAAAGTTTCAACCAATGGATCTCCGGGGTTAACCCGGAGGTCCATTGGCTGAAACTTTGCTTATGATAATTACGCTTTGCAACAAATTATCATTTCTTGCTTGAGAGAAATCATCACTCCACGTGTGATTTATAGATAATACTCTCTCCATGTACTTCAGCCATCAACTACCCTTGTTGGAGTTGCACTTGCAAAACTCCAATTCGGGTCGTTGATTCCTCTTCCCCGTACTTCACTCTCGATGAGTTCTGTCTTATTACTTCTCTTCACCGAACACGACTAGAGGGTTATACTTGCAAAAGAAAAACCACAAAATGCGCGATTCAGTGTGGAGTCATAGCATGTGTTCTAGCGTTAAAACATGAAAACTATATCAAAGTTTGAAGGCGATTTTTTGTGAACAGCATGGCTGATAATTTTCGTCATTGGAAGAGATTTACAGGCAAATTAGCTCCCCTTAATTATCAAAAGTTGTCTGTAAATTCAATGCATAGGGTGTGAGAATTTCATGTAAACATTTAAATTTCGAAATGTTAGTGAAGTTGTATCATAATTCAACTCATTTTTCAATGTAAGCTCCAGTCACCAGAAGTATTCTTTCTTTTCACTTCCTTTCATTTTTGCATGATGGATTCATTCTTCGTCATCAATACCTAAATAATAGTATATCCCTTCTTGTTCTTATTATTTGATGATGGTTGCTATGTGCAGAAAATATCCGATGAGTGTATGAATTACCCCTTCACAAATACGGCCCCCACACATTTATCAAGGTCAAAGGCCATGTTTACATCGTCGTTGATTTTTTTACCTGCTGCAATAACTTCTCCAGATGTGTATGATATGAGGTCATCGGTATAAAATAGATAATTCGCCGTACTTATAACCACCATTAGTGGCGTCCACGGGGCCTAAAATTCGTGTGGGAATCAAAATCGATTTTCGCAGGGAAAATAATGAGATTCAAGTTTCTTTCACGCAAAATGTGCATTTTGATTCGAGTCATATATTCTAAAAGTATCCAATAAAGGCATGAAGTAGCCTACTTATTTTGGCTTTGATTAACCCTTTACCCAACGCACACGATATCAAAATTTATTATTTTAAATATCATTTTTTACTTTTTTACAAAACATTTCAACAAAACCATATCATGTGACCCCTCGTTGGAACGAGCTCGATGAGCTCGTTCCAACGAGGGGTCACATGATATGGTTTTGTAGAAATTTTTTTGAAAAATACTATTTTTTCAACTGCTGAATTTGCATATTACGCGGGCGGATGCGGCCGACGATTCGTTGGGTAAAGGCAACTCTTTGACGTAGCAGTGGTGTCTACTCTAATAGGCAGCCAAGACTTCAATAGAAACCACTGCCAAGGTACTGTAACTTCCATCAGTAAGGCGAACAAAAGCCTGTTTGTTGGAACTTTGTTCTCCGTGTACATAGAAGACAAGAAACTCACAAAAGTTTGAGTTAGGCCTTTAGGATTAAACTGCAGTAAATATAGAAATATAAGGTTTGGTGTTTTTTATTGGGGATTATCAACAGGTAGCAGTCACAAGGCCAAGTAGTACTCTTAAATTCTAAATTGTGAACTAAAATAGATTCTCAAGAGAATCAAATCTGATTCTCGCACATGGGCACGAACTTTAAGGCCTGGGACTCCAGCAACTGACTCAACAGTGCTAATGGCGAAAATAAGATTAGAGGGGAAAACGAATTCACCTGGAAATACACCTACGAACTTTTTGGGTGCTGGTGACAGCTTGTACAGATCAAACACTTGTACAATCCAAGAGTGAGGCACGCTATCTAACGCCTTCAGGTTATAAACCTAGGCAGTACTCAATGTTCGCAAACCACTGCGACTGCTTTTGCTTTTTTTCATGACACTAAGGATATGGGAATTTCATATACAAATTGAATTTTCGAGATGTTGGCGAATTTGTATCACTTAACAAACTTCAGACATTTTCTTCTGGAGTAGTATAAACATACAGAAGCTGGCTTTCTACATATTTTGCCAATCAGTTTGATTATTATTTTCTGTTGGAACCCATTTAATAATAAGAAAACGGCGTTTTCACCATATTTTGATAACTTTTGTTGTTCATTTTTGCACATCACACAGATACTGTCCTTTTCATTTAAAATAAAAGTCTAGGAGGTGAGATGTTTTCCTGGGAAGAATAAAAACTTGCAAATTACTGTAAAAACGCATTCGCTAAACAAAGAGCCAATGGGGTCGCATTGTTGGTAGGTGTAATACTGACAGATATTCTTAAACCTTTACCTAACATGAAAAGCAGACGACACTTGCAAAAAAATTCTTGAATAACTATTTTTTTCCTTTTTTGTCTCAAAAACATAGGTTATGACCCCTCGTTGGAACGAGCTCGTCGAGCTCGTTCCAACGAGGGTCATAACCTATGGATTCGAGACAAAAAATGAAAAAATAATGAAAATTAATTGGCTATTTATGAAAATAGCGCTGGCCGGTTTACGTTGGGTAAAGGGTTAATGGCGGATTATCTGTGAATTAGTTGCTTCTAATTAGCTTTCCATGAGAAGCCAAGTCCCTTTTGTTAGTTTAAAAAACGAAATTAACAGACAGAGTTGTCTGTTGTTTTCGTTTATCAAAAGTAAAACAAGGAAACTTGGCTTCATTTTCCACTTGTGTCATAGGTGTTTCCTCAACAATTATTTGCTGCTTAATTGGAACTTCCTCGTTCATAGTATATTTTCAAGGGAGATAACTGTATCGAAAGTCGATTTTCATGACGATACGATTCATGTTTGCCGGCAAGAGATTGTATCGAGTAGCTGCAGGTTCGTTCTGTCATAATTATTGTGCGTAATTTATATGTTGTGGGTAAGCATGTAATTGGTGTGTAAGTTTTCACCAATCGAGTCTCTTGTGACTTGGGAGAGACATGTTAGACCACTCAATCAAATGTTAATGACATTACCGAAATCTCGTGCTAGCAGATCAGGTAAACATTATTACTATTATTTCCCACGCTGTTTCTTTTGTTTTTCTTGAATCAATCCTGATTTTCCAATACTTTACCAATGTAATATCTATTCACAGATTTCGGTGTGTCGCGATCAGATGGAAATCCTATCGCGATCGGATCGTATTTTCGATCATAATAATAAACACCATGTGGCCAAATCCGGTAAATAACCTTCTCTTAACCTTTACCTAACATGAAAAGCAGACGACACTTGCAAACACAATTTTTGAATAACTATTTGTTTTTATTTTTTGTCTCAAAAACATAGGTTTTGACCCCTCATTAGAACGAGCACGACGTGCTCGTTCCAAAGAGGGGTCATAACCTATGTTTTTGAGACAAAAATGAAAAATAATGAAAATTAATTGGCGATTTTTGTGAATAGCGCTGGCCGATTTTGACCGTTACATTGGGTAAAAGATTAAAAATTTATGTTGAACTCACAACTTCGCTGACAAATTACCCTCTCCATTTGAACAGATCTAATTGATTTATTTTTCACAGAAAATAGGATTTCCTTCATGTACCAGTGTTATAATGTGGGTTCTGTCTTTTTGAATCTACTGATTATGGGATACCGTAAATGTCCCCTCCTTCCTCAGGATATAATCCCTCCCGACAAAATCTTCCGGCAAAATCTCTCCTCGACAAAATCCCAACCTGGCACAATTATCTGTCTATGCATCAAAACTATTTGCATAAAATACAGTTATACAGTAGAAGGTTACAGGGCACATCCGATACATTTGTACCAGGATTTATTTTACATATATTTTAAGTTAATAAAGTTAAAAAGTATAGCTTTAACACTCTGCAAGCGAAGATTCAAACAGCAAACTTTTCCCTTCATGCAACTGGGAATTTAAACAATACACACACACATACACACACTCACTCACTCACTCACTCACTCACTAACTCTCTCTCTCTCTCTCTCTCTCTTACGCTCTCTCGTTCCGCTCTCTCGTTCCTTTTCTTCCCTCCTTGCCTTTCTTGATCGTTTCGTCTTGAAGTATACTGCCAAAATCAAGTTCATTTTATATTGCCCCAACTTAGCGTGATCACTGCAAATGCTTCCAGGCTAACTATTAAATTGATTGCATTTCTGCAGAAAAAAGTAATCATGAAAGACCAATTATCTTATTTTTATTGAGATTGATATCAACATTACGGGGTGTTTTCTCCATTATCGTTCTTGGGAAATAATTAGATGCCATTATCCACAAATCTGCTATACGCCACTATTTTTAAAAAACACCTGCATCTCACAGAACGCACATTTGTGAAGTTGACATCAATACGCAATAAATAATCTTTGATGTTTCACTTTTGTTCATGGTCATCCACTTTCCGTGATTGGAATCGATCTCACTTTTGTGGGACAAACAGCCTCCCATCAAGTCAACCGGATGTACCTCCCTTTATACCCAAGCCTACCTGGAATCCTAAACCGAGGAAATGTCTGTGGTATCGAATCTTAATAATAAGAGGGCTGTCACCTATCTTAATTTGAAAAGAAGTTCCAAGAATGGATGTAAAAAGGGCTAGTGGCGGATACGGAGTGAGAGTCGTGGTGGTCGCTCCACATCCCCACTTTTGCAGTGAGATAGGGGTTTTTAAATAGTTTCGTGGAGCCACATTAACTCGGTGTATCGAAAATGTCCTTCGTTTTTCTACCCGTGCGCGATTAGAATTTGCATTGAGGCACCGCTTGGGAGGCAACAAATTATCCTCACACACCTTAGGTAACGTCATCTGAATGCATCACGAGCAAGTATGTGGAACATTTGCAAAGGAGAAAGAGAAATATACTCTATTTGTATTCCGCACTGTGAAGTTAGAGGCGCTGCCAGACTGAACAAAGTGTGGTGGGAGACAAAATATTTGTTCCCAAGTTTATTTCACCACGTGTCAGGTTAAGAGTGTGTACCCACTTTAGATGAACGTCCAGGAACCAAATAACTTCGGGTGCCAACGGATGAATCCTGAGTACTTATTGAAGGCTTTAATACCCATAAAGTTAATGTATAACTATAGCAAAATAACTTAAGAATATCAGGGGGGGGGGGGGGGGGCGGGCGAGTACCTAAAGCGTTTTTATGGATTTCTGGCAAGGATGTACATAAGGTTGAGCTTTTCTAAAAAGGGTAGGGGTGACGAATCCCCTTAAAGCTTTACCCAACGTTACGGCCAAAACCGGCCAGCGGTATTCTAAAAAATCATCAGTTAATTTTCATTATTTTTTTCATTTTTTGTCTCAAAAACATAGGTTATGACTCCTCATTGGAAACAGCTCGTCCCTTTGAAGGGTAAAAACCTATGTTTTTGATATAAAGAGTTGAAAAAGATTAGTTGTTCAAGAATTTGTTTTGCAGGTGTCGTCTGCTTTTCATGTTAGGTAAAGGGTTAATCACCTCCATCATTGACATGGCTACGCCGCTGTATTGAATACAACTACAATGTTTCTCGCTTCTTATAGTGTAGATACCAATGCGTGCGGTGCTACGGTCATATTTTACATTTGAGGACACAGTGTCCTCCAGCTGATAACGGCTTGGCACTATAGTGTGGACACCATGGCGTGCCTTCCGATCCCTCACAGTTTATCCACCTGGGTATTTTGATTAAGCCAACAAAAAGCAGGGTGGAGAATATCATCATACAGAATGTTTATCAAGTCAAAATGACAAAGTTTAGTTTTCGTCCTCCTCGGGATAAGGTTTTGTTTATTATGATATAATTAATCCTTTTTCTGTTCATACATTTTCAGGCAAAATGATTGGCTAAAGGATTTCTTTTTTTTCATAAACCACGCCCCAATGCCTGTCTGAAAAATTACGTTGCACGGTGTGAATGGAAAAGAACCTCTGCACGCCCACATTGCTCATATCTTATCATATTGTTTCAACATGAAAAGTAATTAATATTTAATTCATCATATTAAAAAGACTTTCCAAATAAAAGTTAATAAACAATGAAATCCTTATAGTGCTTTTTATTCCATTTTCAATTTGTTTATACGCAATAGGTGATCGTCTGCGTTCGTCGTTTTACCCAAATGAAACGTAAACAATGGCCGGTCATAATAATCCACAAAAGAAACTCACGCGAAAACAAACTTTCCAATTTCCAAATAGCCTGAATGAACTCTTTCTGAGACAAAGTTCAACCAACTTCATGTCATCTGGGTTTATTTCGAACTCCACATTTACAAACTGTGTTTTCAGTTTCTCGGGAAATAGTTAAATGCAGAAGTAAATTTAATCCTGTTTTCCTTTGAATGACAGCAACCTCCCGTCAAGTGGAAAAGGAGATTGAAGTTTGTGAGAGCGTGGTCTATGCCGCTCCTTTTAACTTACGCAATTCATTGACCAATAAAATTTGTAATTACACAAGAACATGTTTCAGTGTAATGTACCGTTATTTCAAACAGAATTTTAGAAAACTATGCCGTTTTTATTCACTTATCACTAGGAACCATGATGCGACCTGGGTTTTTTAACTCCGCAAAGTAGAGAGTGTTTAAATTTACTGTCCCTCAAGTTTAATTATAAGGAATGATCGTGTGTTTCTGTCTATTTCTTGAGTTGTGAACCCCCCAAAAATAAGGTCAAACATAGTGTAAATGGGCTCCGCCCATTAACACAGTTTGGCCTTTGTTTTTTAGGGGGTTCATAACACAAGAAATTGACAGAAACAAACGATCATTCCTTATATATTTTTTCGAAATACATGAATACAGTATTGCGCATCTAACTCCAACAATTCCTGGTAACGCCTGAGGAACTGACAAGAATCCCTAAATCGTCGTAGTTACCTTGTATACTGATGTCAAAAACACGAAACGCCCCAGATCAAATCTTTCCCATTATGCAACAAGGAATTTAACTACTTCAGTCCTGTTTGACAGAACTCATAGAGTGAAGACCAGGGTTAAACAAATTCGGTGAAGTAACCTGGAGTATTTCCAAAACTTGTCAAATTTTGGTTGAAAAGTTTGATTAAACTGCGTAGGGTTAGGCTTCATATATCTCTATATATCAGGTCGAGTATTACCAGTAAATATACAAGTTCGGAATGCCCATTCTGCTGTATGGTATGTTGAGAACGGATATGCTCCAAACGAAAAACAATGTTCAAACATTGCGTGGCTATTGTGGCTGTATCGTTGTACTTTTTCAGCTGTGCCACGACGAACGTGAAGAAGGTTCTGCTCATTTTCAAACTCATGAACTTTCATGGTATTTTACATGTTTTAACTGGTATAGCGTGAAGAATTATTTTGGGTGTCAAAATGTGTTCACATGTCTTTGCCGTCTTACAATATATGAGAGAGTGCCTGTAGGTACTCTCCATGAAATGCAACAAAGCAAATCCATACAGACTATAAATAATGTCACCTCACAGATAATAGGAAGCACATCCACAGAACACGAATCCTTCAAATTACCACACCTCCACTTTATACTAAAGCCCAGATATGGGCTTCCGGTGGTACTCTACCATATGAAAACAGTACGTGAAGCGTGAACTACCATCTCAAATAACAACTTCTCGCAATACGAAGAACATTTTGTAAAAACAAAAAAGTACATGCATTGTTTCAGTTAATGGACCTCTCTGAGTTCGTCTTGGAGGTCATCAGCTGAAATTCTGCTTGGGCGTTGTTGACGTTTGTCACAAAATTCGAACTGTATGATGTTCGCGAAGGCGGTCGCTTTTTTGATCTGATAGCGATAGAATTGCGATCAGGTCACGACATTCTTATGTTCACCGGGTAACTGAAATTTCATTAATAGACATTGTGCATAGTCAAGGCTTGTTCAAGAAAAAAGACCCTCCCCTTTGAAACCCATTCTTCCTAATATATTCTGTGCCAAATTTACCAAACAAACGAGATTTCGCCTTAAATTCGGTAGTCGTCAATACCAAGCTACGAACACTTTTGGAACTGTATCGAAAACATCCTCTCATTCAAGTACACTTGTCTTCCTTGTTTTTCCTTCCTTTGGGTCCAATGTATCCTGATCATTGTATATACCATCCACTACCATTTCCTCAACTTGGTATTCTAAATGCTAGGGGACAGCTTACAAGAGCTATAACTCGCCGCAGTATCCTTTTTTCCTTAATTGCGTGCTCCTGGTTATTATAATAACATTATTCAATATTTATCCTCTGTAATTTTTGGAAATAAAATATTTTTTAAACTGAAACTAAACTACGAAAAATAAACCGCAAAATAACATTTGAGGGCAATGTTTTCGATGTCTGTTTTAAGGGTGGGATTTGGAGTATTTTGGCCACAAATACGGACAGAGAATTTCGATTTGGATCAAAATTCGCTGTCCGTATTATTTATGATAGGTCTCTTTGTGAATATAAAGTTTATTCGGTGGTACTTTAGTGGAAATCTACTTTTCCAAAACACCGTGGGATAAAACGTTTATTTGATTTACTTTGTTCGGTGTAGTGGACTCAAACGTGGAAATAAGTGTCGAACTCTCTCTAAAATGAAGAAGGAGACTTATTGAAAATTATGGCGGTGTCTGGTAATGGAACACAACGCCCACACAAAAACAGGAAACAATCCAATGGATGTAGAAGATGGTGAATATTGGTATTGTGGTGGATGCTACCGTCTCCTGGGGTTTAAGAAGATATGTGGGAGGATATTGGCTATACATATTGTAATTGTAGCGATCAAATCATTTTTTTCTAATTCCGGAGATAAATATCTCTCAACTATATCTAAGTTGTATATCGTATAATAAGGAGGTATTTATCTACAAATTCAGAACTTACAAATCTCAAGTTCGTAAATATCCGATTTTGAGCTGTATTTTGCATCCAGTGAAATGAGAAATTGGAATCGTTCAATTAATGATAACAATAAGATATAATGGCAGAGGCAAAAAGAAGACAATTCTATTTTCATCGGTAAAATATGGTACGGATGTTTAATTAAAATGTATTTAGCGTGACATTTTTATGACACACAAACGGTGTGTGATACACGAACGATCATTGCGAAATTTACTCGGATCTGACGTTTTTTGTATGTAAATGATGTGTATCCAAGACTGGGTCGATCATCCTCAAGCAGTTTCGTTACTAGTTCGAAATTATTCTCGGGACAGTTACCTCCATTTCGATCACCATGGGTGTGTTTTATTGCCCTCCAGAATACATCCAGGAGATCTTCATTTACGTTATGTTGGTCTGTGGTATTTTTATTGGCCTCTCACGCGTCTCCAGTTTCAGATACAGGTAGGAGCTGGAGAGAAGAGGTGGCCACTCTATAAATCAAGTAAACCACGAAGAAATATACGAACAACCCCCAGTACATTTACTCGCCTCATCTACATGGAGATCTTCTTGGGAGAGCAATAAAACACACCACCGGCCTCCAGTGGAAATTGTCATTTGACAATTTAAATAAATGTACATTTTTGTCGCGTTTCTGAGGTCCGTTCATAACCAATACGAAATTAACGGGTCAAAGGTCTATTGAATGTATCAGATGTTAATAACACTGGGCAGAGTATTCAGTTAACTCCTTTTATTATATGACTATATAATTTAACCACTAAATATCACTACTGTTTGGCGATCTCTCCTGGTCCCCGGAAAATCCACAGTATGGTATCCGATTCCGTCTCACTGTTGTAATACGGTCTATTTACGGGTGCGTTCGAATTCGCATAATTAGCTGTCCCGGTCGCAGAGAGTACATTACTCCGCGCTGGAATGGGTGCGCTTGAACTGCGGTCCGGGTTTTTTTTATCGTATTCATGATATTTCTGTATCGTATTCATGCGCACCTGATGATTCCCCGGAAGTGTGCACCTGTTACAAAAATAAGTGTAAACAAAAATAGTTCTTTTTTACTTCAATCCAGTTTTCCAAAAAAGGTTGGGGAATTGTTAATGCTAGCGTTTGCATTCGATGTTGAACTATAAGTCATATAATAAACCTTTTATCGCTACAGTGATGAGGGGGTCAGATCGCCGGATCAAACAAGCTGTCGCAGCTTGATCCGGCGATCTGACCCCCTCAACTCGACGTGATACTACGACCCAGATCACCTCACTGTTGCTATAACATGTATTTATCTACATGAATACCAGTCGACCAAATATTATCTTAAATAACTTAATTTTTTTCTCAAAGACATAGCTAATGTACTCTCATTAGAACGAGCTCGACCTCGTCTTGCCTGTTCTAATGAGAGGTAAGCTTTCTTTTTGACAAAAGAAGAAAAAAATAACAGAAATGAAATGGCGATTTTGTGAAAAATGCCGGCCTTTTTAGTGGAGACCATATGTAAAAGGTTAACAGTGAAAACCTGACAGTTACCGATTTAACCGGATTACACCGCATCGTTAAGCGGGTCACAGCACAAATATAATTCTAAAACATGACAAGAATATTTTAATAACCACCTTACAGACACGAAGAGGCGTTAACCGAATTCTAGATTTTTATTTATATAACTCTTGAAAAAACAATAGAAACTGCCATTTAACAAAAGAAACAGACATAATGGTCAGCGGGTGCAATGAAGTGCTGAGAACGTAATCATTGAGCATGAGGTCGCACCCAATATAGTAAACTTTTTGCTTTCGGTTTAAGCCCTATAATGTCTGCTTATCGCTGAATAAAAAAATAAAAATTGTAGAGAGTAGAATGCGTGGAAAATCTATTCATCTCCACACCAGACAATTTCCTGGATGGTCATGTGTTATTCATGATGCTGCTGTCATATAAAGATTAGATTAACTCACTAATAGAATGATCACTGATTAAAAACTGTTAACAAACTTTATCGTGGCAGTAAATATGGCTTATAATTATCGGGATCAATCCGTTCGATTTCTCTCTTCATCAAAATCATCATCATAGGCATTTAAGTAGAAATAACACCACTGAAGTAAACATTATATATTACTTTGCCGCCCGTAATGTTGCTTTTTGTTAAGTCTACAGATTCGAACTTTTGACATTTCTTCTTGTGAGTATAAACATTTTTCCTATTTTCTCTGCATGCTACGACAGTTTATCTGTCATCGACATGGGCATCGGGCTAAATTCCCCTTGTGCGACATCTTACGAGATCGGGAACAGGTTTCTCTCTACGAAAACCGAGAATTCTTTCTTCGTCCATCCACTTATATACGTGGTCAAACCATGTATAAGTGGATTGTCAATATTTATTTATTGGTGTTTAGGGTCACATATTTCTGCACATTTGCTAATCATGACCACGACAGTTTTACAGGTGGAGGAAGCCGGAGTACCCGGAGAGAACCACCGATCAACAGCGAGCAACTGTCAGCTCCCCAACATACTAACTCCACACAAGCAGGGTTAGCATTGATTGAAGACAGATGCACCATCGACGTGCAGTACGTCTTAGTACACAACGTAACCGTGCCCCCACGTGGGCAATGGGGGTGAAGTGTCTTGACCAAGAACACAATGTGGTTTCCGCAGGTAGGATTCGAGGACCTCTCGGCTTGCAGCCTGCGCATCTACCTACTGAGTCCCCGCGCCCCTGTTGGTTATCAAACATACTCAATTCACTATTTTACCGTTGTTGTGTGTCACTATGTATCTACTGTTATGTACTGGATTTTTTTCGCTCCGGTTAGAATATACTGGATGTATTGTTGAGATGTTTTTTGAATAGTTGGTTGGTTCGTGGTAAAATGGTCGCGGCAAATTGGGCGGTCGACATCGTTACAGTACATAGGGATGGTCGTAATCCACGGGTAGGCATTGCTATCCACGCATGCGTTCACCAGGTAATAATAATCATTAGCAGCAAAATTTTATTTCTGTAATTAGTGTTTGGAATCTAATATTATTGCGCCCGTGGATATATTGCCCACCTGTGGAAGGAAAATGGCGAGTCCACGGCAGCTGTAGTGCACTTTGTTTTCGGGATTTATGTTATGCGTTGTTAGAGACACCACAAGACTTCCTTTCAAAAATAACGTAATGTTTTGATATCGTTTTTGAAGGGGGTATTTTTTTGGAACATTTATAATCATACAGGTGGGAAAGAAGTTGTCGGATGAGAGACTGGAGACTTCGAGAATGTTGACTTTATCATAGTACCGTGATGGCAAAAACACGTTCTCCTTCTCGGTCGGATCGTGATATCATTCCATCATGATCACGACACATTTACAGCGGCGGACTGAGATTCCGTGAATAAATTATTCAAAGCTCAAGACTGAATCAAGAAAAACGAATGGAAATAGTATCTGAGGTCCAATGCTTAACACCTTCCTTTTTCGTTTGGTGTGATTCTGGGGTGTCATGATGGGCAGAGAAGCAGACAGCAAATTTCGACAACACCGCGATCCATTCACGATAAAGACGAAACTCTGTCCTCTTTTGCAATGACGCTTTTATTGATGAGACTTTGATTTGACCACTCACAGTTTTGTTTTTTTTTATAAAAAAAAATTGTTAACTCCCTCGAAGCTAAGATCAGAATATGAAGAATGTGAGTGCGTAGATATCATAACATAGATTATCCTCGTGACTTTTCCACTGAGAATGGCTAGAAGCCATGTGAAGGTGCATGGCAAGCACTCTGCCAAATGACTTCCGTGATATTCTGATGTCGTTTTCTGTTGGAAATCGATAAAAATTAGCATTGTTTGCTGGAGGTTACATTTTCTTGCTCTGTGGATCATATTGGTCTTAACTGGTGGAATGCCGAAAGCACATATTTAGGCTTTATTCTGAAGTGCAGGTACCAAAACTAAAAGGATTCATATACGATGGATGTGCTTCATATTATCTTTAAAGTGGAATTATTGAGTCAGTGAAGATTTGCCTTGTCACAATTTATGAGGGAGTGCATATTGGCACTCTCTCATAAATTGCAACAAGGCAAAGACACTTGAACAAATTTTGAGAACCAAAACTAATTTAGTACTCAACCTGTCAAGTTCTTTAAAAAATACGATGACATTCTTGTATATCGCAAATGTTTTGCTCCCCATTATTCTAATATTCTTTGGTGAATCTTGGTATACTCGTGTAGTCAATTAACTAAATTGTCCTATGTATCCAGTATGAGAGCGGTAATACCCATCAACTCAGTAACAGCTATTAGGTATAATCGGTATGAAATTAAGAACTGTTAACCCATATCTTGCCAGCTGTGACTGTTGCGATGTCTTTCTTCATGGTGTACATTATGCATGGCTGACAATTTTCGCCCTTGGAAGATATTTGCAGGAAAGGTAGCTCCCCTTAATTTCTTAAAACTGTCAGTAATTTAACACTAAGGGTATTGGGATTTTACATAAAAATTGAAATTTCGAAATGTTAGCGAAGTTGTAACATCGACGTTCGCATCTTTTCACAAACGTCATGCATTTCCTGTAGAGTATTATACAAACACAGAACCTGGCTTTTTACATTTTTGGTCGAGTTGTATCCAACTGAGACCTATGGTTTGGCGACGGTCGGTGGTTTGGCGACGGTCGGCGTGCGTCCGGGTCCTCGCACTGTTCGAGCAACAATTTGAACAAACGTTCTCCTATTTCACCAATATTGACATACAGATCTTTTGCAATAATATCCAGGCCTGGCATTTTGAGGAAAGCGATTTATTCGGCCGCCTACTGCTCGCTTTAAAAAAATAAGGAGGGCGAAAACTAGCCCTCCTGGCTTTAGAAAATAATGATTATCATAACAGCCTATTCCTACAACCCACATCTTTTCAGATCTCTGTTATGTTAGTGATCTCTGTAAGACGGCCACACTACTCCTCCCACACCCCCGGCCCTTGCCGAGGCAAGGCCCGGGGGTGCGGGAGAGGCAGTGTAGCCGTCTCACAGAGACTACATTGTTAGCAGCACCAAATAAAATGTACAAAGCCCACTAAACAGAATTCACAAAAAGTAACACTTTATTTTGCCACTTTTAGCTTGAGGAGAGCTAATCGCTTGCCAAGGTCATGTGAGGGGAGCGATTTTTAGCCACCCTGCATTGTTAAGAATGCCAGGCCTGAATATCTCAAACGAGTGCAAAAACTGGCCCAGTTCGATTTTTCGTTGCAGTGTTATGGGCCTTAATTAGTAATTTTTTACGAATTTTGAGCTCGTTAGCGCAATAACTTGAACAAACGTTCTCGATTTGACAAATATTTGCCATAGAGGACTTTTGCAATATTATCTCAAGCGGGTTCGAAACCTGACCCGGCGCATATTTTCCTTACAGAATTATGGGCCTCAATGAATTTTCACGAATTCTGAACCTATTAGCATTATAACTTGAACAAAGGATCCAGATTTGACATCCGGCATATCATTGATAACCGGGTTTTCGATATGAGGCACTTTCCGATTACGACTAAAACTCGATGCCTGCATTTCCGATGCGGCCTCTTGTTTTCCAATCAGTTTAAACGTTTGACTGTTATTATCTGTTGAAACCCATTTAAAGATAAGAAAATGTCATTTTCTCCATATTTTAATGCTCTGTAACCATTCTTTACCGTTCATTACTTCAACAGCGTGCGCATCGTGTCATACAATGCAGGCGCCACCCTTTCCATTAATATAAAGGTTTTGGAGGTGACATTTGCTCATTTTTCTTCTGGGAAGAATAAAAACTATCAAATTACTGTAGAAACACATTCGCTAAACAAAGAGCCAGATTGGGCGATTAATTAGTGTTGATAGCTGTAATTAATGACGGATTATTTTCTTCTGATGTCATAGGTGTTTTCTCAACAATTTCTTGCTCTAATTGGACCTTCCTCGTCTGTCTAATAATTTGAAGCGAAATAACTTTATCAAAAGTCGATTTTCATGACGATATAAGTCAGGGATGTTCAAGCATGCACACGTTAACACGTCGCCTAATTTATTGCCGGAAAGATTACAGATACCTCTTTCCAAAAATTAATTAGATAATAGAGACACAACTGTGTTATACTTTTTGTTACACTCCCTCACATATACGCATACACAATGGTCTTCCGTATATGTCAGAAGTGGGCGTGGCAGGATAAGGGTTAATCACAAAGATCTATTGCCATTTTCAAGCGCTTATACTCCAAGTGCACGGTTTGCAGCTTCTGTAGAAGTGGATCGTAACAAGGCACGTGTGACGTAATCATTACCAATTGAATTTGAAACTTCTGATTCGGTACTAGTAAAACTGTCTGGCTTCAAAATTCAACAATTAGGTAGGATTATGCAACTCACTCAAACGTTTTCTAGTTGTACGAACTTCAAACGGTGTCAGTATGGTAAATAACCGGTGGGTATGGTTGATTTTTGCGGTGTGCCCTCGTTTATCCGTCAGCTAATGTTCCAGAAAGATTTATTTATTTATTGGGAGTTAACGACACTTTCAACAGCCAGAGTCACCTCGTGTCGGACAGTTTTGCGGGTGAAGGAAGCTGGGGTACCCGGAGAGTACCACCGAGCAACGACAAGCAACTGTGAAACTCCCCAACCACTATCTCCACGCAAGCATGGTTAGCATTGGTAAACGTCAAGTGCACCATCAACGTGCAGTATACGCCTTAGTACACAGCGCAACCGTACCCCACACAATCAGGATGAAGTACCTTGCCCAAGGACACAACGCAGTTACCTCTTGCGGGAATCGAACGGTGGACCTTTCGGTTCTAGAGAGATATGTGATAATTTATTCATTTCAGTGAAAAATATTAAATGTAGAACACAACCCACTAAAAGTACTGTGCAGGACTGTGATCACAAACAAGCCAAGACCAATACCGGGTCTGGACCTGCGTCGCTGCATGCAATTGAATCAGCAAACAGGAAGTGGCTGCACGGCAGATCTGAAAATTGCATACACGATACAACTGATCATTATCAGGCTCCAGATGAAATATAATCCCTTGCATAGAAGCCGAGAAAAATTTGACGAAAAATTTCAATGTTCAGTGGGTATAGTAAAACTTCAAAGTATCGGCAAACAGGACGTGGCTGCACGGCAGATCTGAAAATTGCGTACACGATACAACTCATCATTATGAAGCAGCAGACCAAATATAAAATCAATCCCTTGCACAGAAGCTGAGAAAACCTTGAAGGAAAATTTCAATGTTCAGTGGGTACAGTAAGATTTCAAAGTATCGGCAAACAGGAAGTGGCTGCACGGCAGCTCTGAAAATTGCTTACACGATACAACTCATCATTATGAAGCAGCAGACCAAATATAAAATCAATCCCTTGCATAGAAGCCGAGAAACCCTTGACGGAAAATTTCAATGTTCAGTGGGTACAGTAAAATTTCAAAGTATCGGCAAACAGGAAGTGGCTGCACGGCAGATCTGAAAATTGCTTACACGATACAACTCATCATTATGAAGCAGCAGACCAAATATAAAATCATTCCCTTTCATAGAAGCCAAGAAAACTTTGACGGAAAAAGTGTTTCGAACGGACGGACGGACGGACGGACTGACGGACGGACGGACGGACCGACGGACGGACGGAGTCGAGCGGTTACTAGACCTGCTTCGCCGATGGCGACGCAGGTAAAAAACGGCGTCTTTCTCGATCAGATCGCGATCCTAGATCATTTTCACCAGCGCATCTAAATTTCATAAATTTCATGAATACATTATTGAGAAATCAGGTCAGAATGAAGATAAACAAATCAAAGGGGGCGCGGTGGCTCAGTGGTAGACTGTTGGACTTCTATGCTATAGATCCCGAGTTCGATCCCCATCCGGGACGATCCGCGTTGTGTCCTTGGGCAAGACACTTTATCCAGGTTGCCTTCACGGGGGCACGATGACGCCGTGTACTAAGGTGTACTGCACGTTGATGGTGCACATGTCTTCAACCACTGCAACCCTGCTTGAGCGGAGCTTGAACAGAGTTGGAATGTTGAGGAGCTGGCAGTTGCTCGTCGATTCTCGGTGGTTCTCTCTGGGTACTGCGGCTTCCTCCACCCATAAAACTGTCCCGGTCACGATTAGCCATTGTGCATAAGTATGTGACCTTAAACACCAACAAATAAATAAACAAATCAAAATAGCACTCTGTATTCGCATGTCTTTTTGTGGTGAGCTGGAAAGTGGACAGAGAAGTTTTACCGGATCGCGACCAGGTCGCGATCCGGTAAAAATTCCCTGTCCACTTTTAAATCACAGTACTGTTTCACTCGATGGGATAATGTGTCTACGTTGCCCAGCGATACACGGTCTCTTAATTAATTTTTTAACATTTTTAAATTTTAACTTTAATTAGCTGACAAATTAAAGAAAACATAATGTCCTTAAATATATTTTTGAATGACGAAAACTATCGCCTATGGTAAAGCTAACCCACCAAGTACCTTCAGCGTGGTGGTAATCGTGTCTCTGAGCACACCCACCAACTGAATATTCTTTTTTAATTTGTTTTTTTACGCCCAATTATCTACTTTCTTTTTAAAAATGTGACTTTTGATCTATTATTTAAGCGAGATAACAATTTTGTATAAAAACTACAACCGGGAAGTGAAGTGCAAGTGGTGGGGTTAGGCAGAGCATACATTTGGGATACATTCTTTAGATGCTGGTTTAATTTGATAAAAAAGTGCGTTTTGCATGGTTCATGAACACGTAATTGTCTTAAAGGACAGTGACGATTTCGAGCTTTAATTATATAAAATGTTCTGTAAACATACTCAACCATAACAGAATTATTGGTCACCTGTGGTTGGAATTTATATTCTCATTTCACTTCATAAGTATAGTATGAACAGAATTATTATCCAATACATTCCATTCCTCTATCACAGAATGACGTCAATGGTAAATTAGTAATCAACAAAGTGATTTGGCGCATACTTTACCAGCACTTTAGCGACAATAAATCTTGCCCCAAATGACGAAATATTTTATGATTTAAACTTGTCTACGTAAAATGTAACACATGACGAGTTCCTGGTCTGTTTTCTGATGTTATCTTACAAAAGCCGTGAAATATTCCTCTTATGGGAATATCCTGATATCTATATTGAAGACCAAATTATGTTTTAGTGTTTTGTTTCTTACTTCGTCGCTGGTCCATAACTTTTTGTTATTCAGATGACGCCATAAATTTAAATTCTGCACATAATTCTGTCGCTAAAATTGACTTCTCGTTGTACTCGGTATACATAATTTCCGTATTTATTTACAATGAGTTTTCGTTGTTACTAGGGGTTTAGGAAACATGAACCGAAGAAGGAAGCTGTCCCCGCCCTTGCCAACGGGGGACAGATGTCGCAAGAAGTTTGATAAAGTTTCTTAATCCGCTGCACATTGATGCCGAAATATCAGAATTTCAAGCTGCAAATATTTCACATAATGCAACACAGAATTTAATCAATTCAATTTAGTTTGACAGGGCTCACTGAGTTCTGTCAAACAAAATTGAATTGTTAAATTCCTAGTTGCATTATAGGGAAAAATGTCTTTTAACCCTTTACCCAACGCAGACGATATCAAAATTTATTATTTTAAATATCATTTTTTCAAATTTTTCAAAAAGTTTCAACAAAACCATATCATGTGACCCCTCGTTGGAACGAGCTCGTTCCAACGAGGGGTCACATGATATGGTTTTGTTGAACTTTTTTGAAAAATTTTAAAAAAATGATATTTAAAATAATAAATTTTGATATCATCTGCGTTGGGTAAAGGGTTAAATCAGAAATGAATACTCACTACAGCCGTACTTTTTTTTATTACACCGGATAGTTTATATTAATATCCTGATGTTTTCAAGGGGAATTCCAACGAGGGTCACATGATATGGTTTTGTTGAAATTTTATGAAAAATAATATTTTTTTCAACTGCTGAATTTACATATTACGCGGGCGGATGCGGGCGATTCGTTGGGTAAAGGGTTAAATATTTTGATATTTTGACATCAGTGTGCAGAGGGTTAAATTCGTTAGTCATCACACAGATCTCAGTCCTGTTATTTCAAACGTGGACAGAGAATTACCAGCTTACATAGCGACAATACCATGATGCAGCTTGCTTTGCTCTATGAGTGACACATGGAACCCTCCAGTTAACGATCGTTGCACAAAGCATCCTTTGAAGATTTGAACTCCACAACCCTCTGCCCTTTAATCACAATTCATGTATCCAGACCTATCTACATCTTGATTTTAGAGAGGCGACAAGTGCAATGCAACGAATACTAGTACTGCGTATATTGGTGCAAAACATGTCAAACATGTTGAGCTCTCATTATCCTTTCAAACATTTTCCCGCTTTTCTATTCCTTGTTTTTGTTTATTATAAATACCGAAGATGCATTTTAATTTGGTTTCCTTAACCCTTTGAACCCTAGAAGCCGTTTTTCTGGCCTATGAACGGGACACGTCATAATTTCATTAAGTAAGATGATTGGAAAGTGAACGTGTGAAATAGACCAATCAATATTTTCAACGTGCAGCCCTTGGCTGCACGTTGAAAATATTAATTAGTCTGTCCCCATATGATGAATATGGAGTCTTCCAATTGCACACATTGAACTGACATGGAAGATACCACCAGGGTTCAAAGGGTTAATCGAGTGGAACAAGGCGTCATCTGCAAAGTTTTAGCATTGTAAATTAAGCCTTGTTTCACCAAAGGAACGATTTGATCTTTGTTCAAGCTTTTATCAGAAAACTATTAGTGGCATCGCATCTCCATTGTCGAGTTTAAACTCTTGCTAGTCAGCCAGTTGTATTGAAACATGCCCAAAATGTTTCGAAAATGATAACTGCATACTTCGAAGTTAGTGTTATATGTATCTTATCACTTTCGCTTGCATAGTTTGCTCGGTTAGATTCAAGAACAGATGGTTTAAGTGGTTGAATAAGTTATAATTCAAGTTCACACCTTTACTCTACAGCCCTGTGCCCCCGAATGGGTCATCCTATACAACATTATTCTCATCAGTGTGGTTGAATGCACTTTATGTTTCTAAGAACGCAACGCTTAATCACACGGCCTTGTAGCGTCGTAGAGTGAACACTTTAATGCGCCATTTTCTTTCAAATCTGATCCCATGCAACAAACGATAAAACACTTTCGTGAATGGGCTGCATCCGTTCGGCTTTTTGGCACACCTGATGGTAGTCAGTTTGAGCTAAAGTGACCAACCCTCATCCGTCGTCCTTCGTGAAGCTGGTCTTTGTGACTTTTATTAAAAAAACGTTGATCCACTTTCTGAAAAAACACATGAGAATGCTAATTATGAGGTTACATTTGGATTTTGTTCAAATCAAGTCGGCATAGCACTTGGGAGGGTGTCACAGAACTTAGGTACATATGCGTATCGTCTTGGTAAGGGTGAACCGTGGACGTCAGTTTCTGGCCACAGTAGATTTCACTTCCCACGGTAAATAGAAATTAGATCCACCAACTGGATTATGGCAGTGTGAATCTTGCCAGTCAAAATTTTATTCCATGAGAAATTTTATGTTCCCACGGTAGACTGAAAGTGGATGCTTGAAAAGTGCGAGGGGAGAATTGTTTTGACCATGGCAAGGTAGAGTCGTAAAAAAAGCTTTGGTCCGCTGTTCGCGTCGGTTGAACTGTTTTCCAGCGAGAATGGACATGTAACATCATATATATACAACGTTTAGTTTGTGTTATGCTTTCACGAAACGAAATGTGTCCAGTTCGCGACCTCCAGACAAAATTAACCCGAAGTTTATGGATAAGGAATATGCTCATTCCAGCGACTGACAACCGGTGTACTCGAGATTGGTAAGAATAGAAGAACATTGTCGCCAGGGATGTCACCTTTGAATGAACATTTTATCACGATATTGTCCCGGGGACGAAGATTGCCGCACGGCACGATTTAACCCAATAAGGAGCCCGACACCGTTTCGTCGTTAATTTCAGCTCATCATGCAGAAGATTCCAACAGCTGCGACACACCTCTAATAATCACCACCTAGCGCTAGGAGGAAGTAAAGGCCTTCATGAACTTTATCACAACGAAATGGACAGTGTAGCTTGTGCGCGAGGTCGTTTGTGAATAGTTGTGAGTACGTAGGTTCAATTTATAAAGGTATCATTATTTTTCTATCTGTTAACCCTCCCCTCTCAAAATTTCTCATGTTTCAACTTTATTAAATATTATCTTCTTGAACACTTTATTTTATGGGTTACATCAAGCCCAAAGAAAGTGTACCTAAGAAACATTTGGAATCCCCAGCTTATTCACCCAGTAAGGGTTAATTTTAGGATACGTCCGGTTACATATGGCGAGGCTGCTACCAGGATAGTGATCGATACAAGGAAACTCGTATGGCTTGCAGTTTCGAGTAGGTTTACTCATTAACCCATAAAACGAAGGTTCAGGATCCAATCATTTCGAAATTCTGCTAGCGCTGATACTGGGAAGACCTGCTGTTATCTTGCAACGAAAAGTGTAAATGAGTGTTCTATTTGAACTAATTACGCGGAAGAAACTGACGTCCCTGGTTGAAAGTCGATATTGCATGTTCACTAAATATGGAGACTGCAACTCAACTAGTGGCTTTAGGGGAAAAGATGGGTCTGAGTGGTACGGAGTTATCAGATTTTGTTCAGAGGGAAAGGGATGCCCAAAGTGAGGAACTGCAGAGGCAGATGACTTTTAAACAGGAGGAGGCAATAATTAGAAAGGAGGAGGCCCAACTTAGAATGGAGGAAACAGAAAAGGAAATGAAATTGTTGAGGTTAAGGTCTGAACTTGGGGTGGGTACTACAAGGTCGGAGCTCCGGAAGTAAAGGCACTGCGCCCTAAACTTCCTACATTTGCAGAAGGCAAAGATGATATGGACGCCTTTCTAGAACGTTTTGAAAGGTTTGCCCAGGGTCAAAATTGGAACGAAGATCATTGGGCAATTTCTCTTTCCCCACTTCTCACTGGGAAGGGGTTAGACAGGAAATGTCCATGTTTTCGAAAGAGCGTAGGCCCAAAGAATTAGAGGAGCTAATAGATTTGGGGCAAAAATATGTTGAGGCACACGGCGGGTCGATAGGTCCAAGCGGACATGTTCTGCCAAGGTTCAATAAGGTAAGTAAGTAAGGAAGCGTCGCAGATAGACAAGCAAAGGGGAATTCCCCAAAGAAACCAGATGCGAGATGATCGTTTATGTTTCGTCTGTGACCGAAAGGGTCACGTGGCGAAGGAATGTCGGGGAACAAAACAATTAGGTTTTAAATCAGATAACAGTAAGGGTATCATTAATAATAGAAACCACATGAGCGCTGTATGCATTGATATCAGGAACAATATTGAGAATGGCCATTTATTATTAGCTGATGGGAAGAGAGTCCCGTTTATTAGTGGTTTATGTCTAGAGCCAGAGGTCAGTAAAGGAATGCCAGTAAGTAAAGGTTTTGTTGGTCATTCGCAAGTCGATGTGTTAAGAGACACGGGTTGTTCTGGTGTTACAATTGATAGATCTTTGGTGAAAGATTGTGAATTGACAGATAAGGAACAATTTTGCATGCTAATTGATAGTACTGTGAGGAGATTTCCTGTGGCTAGAGTAGAAGTTGATACTCCTTATTTTAAGGGTACAGTTGAAGCCATGTGTATCAAGAACCCGATATATGCTCTTGTGATTGGAAATATCCCGGGGGTCAGGGACGCCCCGGATAAGTCATGGCATTGTAAGGGGGAGTGGAGAAGCGCTCCCAAGATATGACGGCTGACAGGCAGTTACGAAAGGGTCGTGATTGCACTCCTGGAGCGAAGGTCGTTCGCCAGGTTGAGAGGAACCCGGTTGAGGAGGTAAGTAGCAGTCAGCAACAAGGGCAGAATAATGTAAATGTTTAGGTTGCAAACGAGAGACGGGGGATGTCGGGGACAATTACAAATCTCCCATTGTCAGAAGTCAAGGGGGCTTTTACAGTTGTTACACGGGCCCAGGCTGCCAGGGAGAAGCAGCCAATTAGGCCACTTGTAGTTCCACTTGAAACGGTGGGAGAGGTCGGCGTTGAAGAGCTGAAGCAAGCCCAACGGGATGACGAGTCTCTAATTAAATTATGGGAAGCTGCCAATGAGGGACAGGCTATGATTACCAAGAGAGATCACAGGTACAGATTTGAGGTAAGGAAAGTGTGCTGTATAAGGTTTACAGTCAATCTAGGGGTGAAGTGCAGATTGAGGTAAAGCAAATTGTGGTCCCCGAAAAGTTCAGGAGACAGGTCATGTCCTTGGCCCATGAGGCCATTGTGGGAGGACATTTGGGTCAGAAGAAGACCCTGTATAGGATTGCAGTATGCTTCTATTGGCCAGGAATGAATGGCGATGTGAGTAGATTTTGTAAATCATGTGATGTGTGTCCCTAGGGTACCGTTGGGTACAATGCCTGTTATAGAAGAGCCATTTCAGAGAGTGGCGGTAGATCTTATTGAGCCAATCAGTCCGGTGTCCGACAGAGGAAATGGGTATATATTGGCAGTTGTGGATTACGCAACACGATACCAAGAGGCAATGCCACTCCCCAAAGTCGAGACGGAAATGATTGCAGAGGCACTGTTGGAAGTGTTTTCGAGGGTGGGATTTCCGAAAGAAATATTGAGCGGTAGAGGGAGTCAGTTTACATTCGACGTTATGGCTGAATTGTGTAGACTGGTGTCGAAAAAAACCCAGTTATTTACGGCCCCATATAGCTGAGTAGTACGGTATACAAAGGCTGATGGATCGTTGATGGTACACATTTTCTCCAATTAGCACTAGCGGGAGCTTAAGTTTTCCTGGTGTTAAGATTGTTGGTATAAAAATTTGGCGGCTACTCATTGTTTTTCTGTCCTATGATCTCAAGTTTCCTGTATCCCCGTATCCATAAAATGTCAGATACAATATTACCTTATCATTTAAAATATCGATACATGGTATGAGTATATTACACAAAAACGGTCACGTAAAGGTAGAGGTATACGGCTTTAGACCGACAAGCCGGGGTCTATGCAGCCATTATAAGACCACGGTACTACTCCGAGGTACCCATAATATTGTAACACAACACTCTGCACAAGTTCTGGAATATATATGCGTAGGCAGTGGGACAATTACCGCGGTATTATGATGACTCTCGGTATGCGGGAGTGTTCTTCTACGGCCTACCTCGAAAGTACAGCTGCACCAACGTTCATACATTCACACAACCTCCCGCGGTCTCACGCTCACGGGGAAGGTTGTCCGAAAACATAACCCAAGGAGGCTGTCCCCGAACTATATCAGAGTTGTGTTCTGTATTTATACCACGAATAAACATACATTAGATGAATGAAGCTGATATTTTAAAGAAATAAATACTTTTTCACGTCGAAGCATTTCATTTACGTCATAATGTCACTCAGGCGAGTGGCGCCCATTTAGATGCATTCTTACATGACGTTCTTACGCGTGGTTTATCTATAACATTCCCAATGTCTGCATTGTACCGCGTTATGTTGAATACACAGAACAATCGTGGTATAAATAGACCGAACACCCACCGATTCAAGCACACGTCGCGTTCTGTGTTTATTAGACTTCCCCATGCATTAAAATTCATTTAAATAAACAAAGTTTAATCCCGATGTTTAAATCCAAAGGTGAAGAGTTCGTTATTTTTGTGTGAAGCGGTACTGATCAAATGGATCGATAAAATCAAAACTACCTTTAGGAAACCACTCTAAATTACTTTCGTTATCTTTTCTATTGGGCGTGTTTGTTGTTGGAAATGACTGGGTTTTTAAAATATTTTCTCATTTTTGGTTAACTTAATTTTTGTGGCCCGTCTGGGGGCGCGGTGGCTCAGTTGGTAGAGGTGCAGGCTGCAAGCCGAGAGGTCCTCGGTTCGAATCCCACCTGCGGCAACCGCGTTGTGTCCTTAGGCAAGACACTTCACCCCGATTGCCTACATGGGGGCACGATGACGCTGTGTACTGAGGCGTACTGCACGTCGATGGTGCGCATGTCTTCAACGGCAATCTAACCCTGCCTGTGCTGCGGTGCAGAGTTCAGAGTTACGATGTTGGAGAGCTGACAGCTGCTCGTCGTTGCTCGGTGATTCTCTCTGGGTACTCCGGCTTCCTGCACCCGTAAAACTGTCACGGTCACGATTAGCCATTGTGCACAAGTATGTGACCTTAAACACCAATAAATAATAAATAAATAAATGTGACCCGACTGTGTTTTGCTTTGGACGTTTTCGTTGTCACACTACGCGACAGACGATCGACAATTGTATAACGAAATTTGGAAACTTTTCGAAGCGTAACTGATGACTCGGCGGGAAAGGAACTAGTCTAAAGGGTGCGGGGGAAAAAGTTCTAGTTTGTACATCACCAGTTAAGTACAGAAGGTACAGAAGCATTTATGCCATAGTGGCGATTCCGTTAAATACAAGAGTTTAAAGTTTAATGGATGTGTAATAATGGCCATTCTTCTTGAAAACGGATTGCTGCGTATTCAGTATACAAATACTTTTCGAATGAGCGTTGGTAACCTAAACTAGTCCAGCTTTTGGCGAGTTCCTGTCTTTTCATTTAGAATCGGTTTATGCTAGCGCATGCTGTATTCCTTACAGACTGTTGGTTTAAAAACGTATTCTGGAGGGCAGTCTACCACAGATTGTTCTTAGCATACAAGAGATAATTATTGGTTGAACGCTCGTTTCTGGGGGGAAATCAACTGGTAGTTGTTATGGTATTTTGTTGCTAGTTATGACAATACCTCGTCCCATGGTACAATCATGAAAGTGCATTGGGGAGAGACGTGCCACTGTGCTTTATCCACGTTCGCCCTCTGCACACAAAGACATATAATTTGATTTTGGATTGAATCAAGCAATATATTTTCCAATACTTTGTCAATACTTTGTATAAAAAAATTAATGTGTTGACTCTGGGCTTAACGTTTTACCAACTGAATCGTCCTAATTAGTCAAGTACCTTAAACAAACGTCTACATTCAGATTGTTTTATATGTAAACTAGCGGAACGGAAATATCCGGCCAGCGTCATTCACAACAGAGTTCATTCATTTTTTTTTTTTTTCAATTTTTACCTAAAAAACAAAGCTTGGGATTCCTCAATGGAACGTGCTCGTTGGTCTCGTTCCGATGAGTGGACATAAGCTATGTTTTGAGGAAAAAAATTAAAAGTTTTGATCGTTCATGCAATGTGCAATGTAAAGGATTATCTTTTCAACGTTTGCTACCCAAACAGATGTTATCCCTCGCAAGTGCTCAGGCCACCAGTCTAATTCTGTTCGAAATTCGATGCTGTTGTGGGTTGTCTGCCCACCTTTACGGTGGAGTCTGAACGCAGACTACCGTTGATGTGATGTGATGTCTTTTACTCACAGATAGATATATACAGATATTTTGCCTTACATCTGTTACAGATATTCCACCCAAAAGCATTCCATTTGCCTTGAAAATATCCAGATGTTAACACATGGTGGAACTGCGTGGTGTAATTATAAAACTACACATGTGACGAGTCTTGGTTGACAACTATTTAATAAATTAACATGCCCGACCTTATTTGTGAAGTCTTTGAGGATTCGGTCAACTCAAGTCTCGATTGAGGAACACGCCGCGCATTGATTCAAGGAAAATGTACGTTTGTGATATTTTTTTTAGGTTCAATGGAATCGAAGATTTCAATTGGTTGGAAAAGCGAAAAACAGGTTCGCTTTTCCGACCAACTGAAATATTCTATACGATTGAATCTAAACATAGACGATGGGCTAAAGGACTAAACTGTTTCCGTGTTCCATAACAGCGTCGAACTCCTTACAAGCTTTGACTCGTGACTTGAGAGTTAAATACCCTCGTTGAAACGAGTTCGTCAGGGCAAGTTCAATGTGGATCAGACGCAATGTTTCGCGATGACTTCGAAAATATTTCTATCAATTCTAATTGATTGATTTTGTGATGGTGAACTATCCACGTAGTATATATATTGCTAGTGCTTTGCAACAAATTTGCAATTATTGCTCGGGTGGATTGTCTAACTTGCGGGGATTGACTTTTTGATGGTAAACTCGCCACGTATATATTTTTTTGTACATATAAGTTGGTGCTCAAGCACACATTTCTTCTCCCATCTTCTGCTTGGAATGTGAAATGAGACGTCTCGGTCAAGCATTATAGAAAGTTTAAAAATAAATAAGGTCTAGAAATGTCTACAGCACAGCAGCCATATGCGATGTGTGGGGTGTGGGTTGTGGCTGGGTCGCCCTTGGGATGAGGTCATCACCCAAAGTATCACTTTCAAATTCTGTCCATATGGTCAAAAATACAAGCAATGTTTTAGCCAGTGTACCTCGGAGGTCAGTTGGCTGGAACCTTGCTTGTGATTGTTATGCTGTGCTTTGCAATGAACTTGCAATTATCGCTGGGTGGAATCCTCATTCTGTGTTGGACTTTGTTATGGTACACTCTCCATGTACTATATATATTTATTATGCCTCAAGTTTGTAACATCAGCCGTGATTGGTTAATTTGACACCTTCTAAAAGTCATAGTACTGGAGTTTTGGGGCAAAACACGGGTACTATCGGAACGTTTTTCCCTGGAGACAAGAGAACGAAGAAAATGTAAGCGCCACTTCCATTGATCAGCGTCGATTGGAATTTCTCAACACCAAACGCTGGCTCCGTATCCGTTTAACTTTTTTCAACACCAGTAGACACAAACTTACCAACAAATATATCATCTTCAGTGGGTATGTTTTCAATTTTAACTGCAAACAATGAATTCAAAAGAATCAGAAATATTAAAAAAACTCACTCATGTGTTGTTCACCACTTCAGTGAATCCTGAATATTATGAGTCTCAGTTATGACTTCAATCAATTATATTTAAGAAATAACTTGTTTTCCTTCGGTTTAGGCGATATAAACCGAAAATTGTCAACACAAGCTTCATAACAAGCATTAACAATGAATTATAACATGAACAGCATGATGCAGTTGTAAACATTGGCATTTGTTGATATAGAAACTCCCAAAGCGACGGCACTTGTGTCGTGACAAGTCATTTTCGAAGAGACGTCATTCGTTCGAAATGACGTCATGTTTTTGGATTCGACCACATTGTTGTTGCAAGAGTGATGGCATGTTGCAGTTAACGCTTAAAAATGAAAGTCATATTTTGTTCGGCATAATAAAATAATTAGAACGTTTCCTTTCATGTTCTATCGGTCGATAGTACCTGAGTTTGTGTGATTTCTGAAATAAAACCTGAAGCAGCGAAGCTGCTTCAGGTTTTATTTCAGAAATCACACAAACTCAGGTACTATCGACCGATAGAACATGAAAAGGAACGTTCTAATATTATAATATAGTACATGGAGAGTGTACCATATCATGGATATTGTTGTGTTCTAACAACCTTCATATTGTGTACATACAATTGGTGCTCCAGTATATATTTCTCCTATCTCCTAGTCGAATCTTTCTCTCCTATCTCCAGCTCATTAATCTTTCAACATGTCACGGCATGACTTCTAAACCTTATCTACCCCTTTTCAATTTAACCTTGCCATCATATTACTTGATGCTGTCACGCTTCTGCGAGACCTAGTTAGTTCCGTACTATAACACGGATTATCCACTTCCATAAATTAATAACTTATGACTTCTATTAAGCAGAATACATCTATATTCTCATATAGATGCTACTCTGTTACCTTGTGCTTACTACTTTTCTTCATCTTTTTCAGGTATTTTATGTTTTCTCCACATTAATGACTAATTATCCTACATTAACTATCTTCCACTACAACCTTCTCTTGTAAGTAAGCTTGCGTCCAATTTGCTTTCCAGAGAATATCATTCTGTTACTTGTGATCATGATTAGTACTTACATCCGTGCACTACGTTTACCTTATCGTCGACATTTTGCACAACATATTACATAATGCGTCACATTGAACTATACCGTGCTCGTAGAGGTTCTTTCAATACTACAGTTTATGCTCGTATCCTAAAGCAGAAAATGTCGAAGCATCAGTCAGTTTGCGTCTTAATTTACCTACTCCTACGCCTTGGTGGGATTGAAGTCCATAGAAGCTTCACTGCCATGGCTGCTCTTTTTCACAGAAATGTCACTGGATCGGCTACCTCGTTGGTGATTGAGTCTACTGAAGCAACCTCGTATCATTACAAGAAAGTGCCCGTCTCAAAAATGTTGTCCATTTTGAAAGTACTAATCTCCAGTTTCCTTGCCACGTCGACATGGGTACAATTTCATTGTTGTTGTTGGGTGACATCGAATCCAATCCTGGACCGAGCTATATCAACTCAAACCCCAACCATCATCATCCTAGACATATTGGCTTTAACCGAGACATGGCTGCACAACAACGATCCAACATCTGATGTCTTACTCCTTGGGTTTCACGAACCATTGCGCTGCGACCGGCCGACAAGAGGAGGTGGGGTTGCCATCTACATTAAAAATAATATCTCTTTTCGACATCGGCCCTACCATTAGGTGATGAATACGGAGTGCGTATGGGCTGAAGTATTTACGAAACATAGTAAGACCCTATTGTTACGAGCTTTTTGTCGTCCACCTAACAGTTCCCAGGATGCATGGGATTCCATATTGGCATCCATTGAAAAAGCCAGAGACACGTCAGTTGTTGATTTAATTGTTACGGGCGACTTTAATGAGAACCAGCTGGTTCCCTCGAGGGTCGGTTTTACTGCAATATGCAATCCCTTTAATCTGAGGCAGCTTGTGGATGAACCAACCTGTTTTACTGAGTCGTCGGTCACTCTGCTAGACCTTTTTGCTATTAGTGACACAGTTAACGTGAATGCCTGCGAGGTCCTAGAACCGATTATCCCGGACATGACTCGCTATCACTGTCCAGTTTCAATTGAATTTTTAAAACTATCTCCTCTCTTCTTTAAGAGAAGGGTATGGCTATATTCACATGATAATTATGAAGCACTCAATGAGGCCGCCCTCTCGAACATTGACTGGAATGCTCTTTTTGACAACGTATGTCTTGATACTATTGTTTCCAGATTTACAGACAAATTTCTCGATACAGCGTCTAAATATATTCCGAACAAAATTATTACTCTGCGATCGAGTCAACCGAAATGAATGCACAATGAAATTACGATACTAATGAGACAGAGAAAGCGTCTGTTTGCATAGCGAAACGCAGCGGTCTTCCGAACGCTTGGGAAAAATATAAACGTAAACTGAACGAAGTTGTTACGGCTATTAGGAATGCCAAAGCGTAGTATCTATCTAAAGTTCAGACCACACTAAATAGCAACAAAACCCCCTCTTCCTTGCGGTGGAAGACTCTAAACACACTTATCAGTAGCAGTAAAGCGGTAGGTATTCCAACTATTATCCATTCAAATAAAGTATATTCCTTAAGTGTTGAGAAAGCAGAGGTGTTCAATGAATACTTCTGTTCTATATCAACAGTTGATGATGCGAAAGCCCCCCCCCCCCCCCCCCCCCCCTTCCTGATTCAGCATCCCAGGCTCCGCGAGTGAAGCATATGAAGCATATGAAGCAATGAAGTCGATAAAGGTGTCTAAAGCGTCTTGTTCCGACCTTGTAAGTCCACGCCTTCCCAAGGAATGTAAAACTTCCCTGTGTGAGCCTCTTCTAATCTTAGTTAATGTGCTCTTGAACAACTCTTGCTTTCCCTCACTGCGGAAATAAGCAAATGTCTCCCCAATTTTGAAACAACAGCCCACTAATTCAGTAACTAATTATCGCCCGATATCTTTGATTAGTTGTGTAGGTAAAATATTTCAAAAATGTGTTTTCAAACGCTTGTGGCAATTTCTGATTGACAACAATGTCCTTACTCAATTCCAATCAGGTTTTACACCCAGTGATTCAATTGTCCTCCAACTCACTGACATATATGATGAATTCTGTCGAGCTCTCGACGAAGGCAAAGAAGTTAGGGTGGTCATCTGTGATGTCAGTAACGCTTTCGACAAGGTATGGCATGTTGGTCTTATTCACAAGCTGATGAAAACTGGTGTCTCGGGTGAACTTCTGTTGTTCTTGAAATCGTATCTTTCGGATAGGTCGCAACGAGTAGTACTGGGGTCGGACACATCTACCTGGAGAACCATTAATGCTGGTGTTCCACAAGGTTCGATACTTGGACCTTTATTGTTCCATATATATATTAATGATATAACCGAAAAATTTCTCAGCAGCATACGCCTATTTGCAGATGATACTTCCCCATATCTAATTGTAGAGAATTCAGAGCAAGCTTCGAGATTAACCAACCATGACCTTGCCACGATAGAACATTGGACTAAGACATGGCTGGTTGAGTTCAATCCCAGTAAAACAGAGAGTACGATTATATCACTTAAATGCAACCCTACTGCCCATCCACCTCTATCCTTGCTGATTCGCGGATATCCGAAGTCAATAATCATAAACTTTTAGGAGTTATATTAAATAGCTCATGTTCATGGAACGACCACATTGACCATATCTGCTCCAAAGCCTAGTCTCGCTAAGACCAACTGAGGAAGCAGAAATTCAATCTCGACCGTAGCGTCCTAGAAAAAATATACTTTGCCTTCATTAGGCCTCTTCTCGAATACGTTGATGCTGTCTGGGATAATTGTTCAGCAGCTCAAGTAGCCGAGCTACGGGAAATACAGATCGCAGCCGCTAGGATCGTTACCGGGACAACTATCGGTTGTCGTCAGTCTTTGCTTTATTTCGAAACACGTTGGGACTTTCTACAAGACACAGACGTCGCAAACACAAGCTGTTACAGTACTTCAAAATGCATCACCGCATGTTGCCCTCGTACATTGCCAATAAAGTTCCCCCGGTCGTCTCATCGTCAAATCTATCGCTCAACCTTCGGTCAAGTCATAACCACAGGGTTCCTTTCTGTCGGACTCCGTTGTATCAGTCGTCTTTTATTCCGACTGTCACTGACTAATGGAACGAACTGCGTTTATCTGTCCGCGAGAACTCATCACTGATAAATTTCAAGACTTTCCTAAATGTTGGACATCAGCGACCACCTGATATATCTCTGCAGGTTGCGATTGTATTGTAGTAACCTTAATTCTCATTTATACGACAATCATCTGTTACCTACTCCCCACACCCCACCCCTTCCGTCAGTGCGTGATGTGCGAGACACCAGAGCCTTTTTCCTACATTGTCCATTGTACTCAAATATCCGTAATAGTACTATCAGCCTTCTTCCATTTACTGTAAACGTATCAACAGTATTCAACACTTCTTCTTCTTCTTGAATAGTCAGGAAAACCTTCTTGTTTTTGAGGTGGTGCATGTCTTTATTTTGTCAAGTGGGCGTTTCTATTGACTGTTGCAGGTCAAATTACCACGTACAATTGCTACTACATGTATATGACGAATTTACCTCCATTCCTATAATCCTACTCTCCTTCCGTTTTCTTCGCATGGATCACCATCAAGGCTGCTTCCTTCTCATTGTTAACTAACGGTGCTTCTTCTGCTTACTTTCGAGTGTCTTGAATGTGAAGGCAATGTATTGTGCTCTCAAGCTGGCATCCCCTGTATTCCATTGCTCCTCTTCCTTATACTTTCTTTTCACCTCTTCCTTCATTCACATGCAAGGTTTAAACAATATCATGTATCGACGCCTGTTAGTTTGAATCTCTATGCCTACTTTTCTAAGACTAGAATTACCACCAACTTTCTCACTGGTTTTTGTCCCTGGCCGGGGTGTTGTATCCGTGCACTCGCGGTTAGCTACTTGTGTCGACAACGATGCTGACAAATCAAATCTGAATGATCTCTCTCGTATTTGCTCCAAGGTCTATACTCTTAGGGCCTATATGCAACCCTCACTGTGTTCATTGATGCGGAGCCCCGGGTTCCAGGCGGCGATATATGAGACCATCTACTATACTATACCATTTTTTGTGTAAATTAATAACCCCGGGAAATGACCAACATAAGCTCATAGCTTTCTGTCATATCCCTCATTACATCTAATAAATATTGTTTAAACTAAAATAATTCTAGAATTATTTTTGTGACAAAAGTCAAGTGTGGAGTTCATGCCGTGCGCAGAAGCGATTTTATTGCAGCATAGGGACAAAGTTGCAAGTATTTAATTGGCAGTTTATTTCTTAGGCCATTTTATTAATGCGACATTGATAACACGATGTGATGTTACAAGCTATTGGAAGGGGCTCGGGGTTAGAGCTGGGTGGTTTTGACTTTTCAGATTCGGTTTCAGGGAAAATACACCGTTTTTGTTTAGTTTTCTATTGCTAAGAACATAGTAAAGGGCTCTTCGGCTTGAAAAAAATCCCCAGTAGTTTGTACGACATCACAAAACGTCATGTCTGTAAGTATCTCCATTCGGTTCAGCCTACCTTCTCTTTGATTTTTCGTAGGTGCTCTAGGGGGTCGGTTGATAAGCCCATTGAGTCAGAAAAAACATAAATTAGGGGTAAAAACGAATAATCTTCCTCTAATCTACAATACGTGGAGAGTGGATTGTAACTAAAACACCCGTGGAGTGGAGTATCACCCAAAGTATCACTTTCAAATTCTGTACATATGGACAAAAAACGCAAGCAAAGTTTCAGCCAATGGACCTCCGGGTTTAACCCGGAGGTCCATTGGCTGGAACTTTGCTTGTGATGGTTATGCTCTGCAACAAATTTGCAATTATTGCTCGGGTGGAATCTCCACTCTGCGGGTGATTTAATGATAATACACTCTCCACGTACTGTATGTTGTGTTCTTATGGTCACATTTTCTTCCTTATTGATTCGTCCCCCTTTAATGTCACATTTCTCCCTCTGTTGACTCGTCCAGTGAGAATACGATGTATTCTCCCCGATGCCGGATAAGGGACCACTGCCCTAATTCCCTCCCAGTAAGGCAGTTTGATGATCAGTTTATGCACAAAAGCAGTAAACCGCTCGTCCGTTTTTGCGGTGTCTTGGAGTTCTGTTCTCGAGCCGGAAAACCATAACTTCGCCCACCTCTTCTCAGGGAGCCCCGTTCCAACAATGTATTGCAATTCCCCCCCCCCCCCCCCTCAAGTTAACGGAATTTTTGCAGTCATTATAAAACAGCTCGGAGTTGTGGTAAAGTTATCAAAGGATTGTCAAGCGCAAATTGAGTACGAGTACATGCTCTGACTCGATATGACCCTCGCCACCTTCGGTTGCAAATGCCCCGACAGTAGGCGAGAAGTTCGACTCGAATTGATGAAGAGATGCGCAGAGATAATCTACACGCGTCAAATGAATGTGTTTTACACAAGTGAAGGATGGAATTCCCGTGCACCCGCCCACTTCAGTTGTTGGACTGACAGTGGCTGGAGTCCTCTGGGGTAGATTTGATCTTTTTCATTTCATCTTATATGTTTGGATTTATTCTTCTATTCCACGTTAGTCCACAATTCGGCCATTTTCTTCCAACTAAGGGGCTTATTTTTAGGGTGGGTGATGGGCTGGGATTGGGCCAGCGCCTCCGTTCAGCTGTACTGAAGACGTTGGCCGGAATCCTCTGTGATAGAAATGAACTTTTATCTTTTAATTTATCCCTCTTCACCTCGATAGTCAGTTACATTCCTTTTTGGTGTGTGTGTGTGTGTGTGTGTGTGTGTGTGTTGGGGCGGGAATAAACACAACGAAGGCTCGCATGTACGAGTACAGGTCCATTGGATTTATTATAATCACAGAGAGAGAGAGAGAGAGAGAGAGAGAGAGAGAGAGAGAGAGAGAGAGAGATGAGTGATGATTAAATTTTTAGAAGCTATTATTGTTGATATGTTTTTCTTCGTAGACATGTTTTATGTATTTCACCTTGCTATGCTGTAATTCCATTTATTAAACGGGGTATAAATAAACTAAAGTTGCTGTTAAATGTGTCGTGTTCGGCCCTAATAAACAAGAAAATGTCTATCGACTGGTATGGTGCACGAAAGAAACATGTGACGCTCTCATTCTTTTTACACTGTCTGTAGGCGAACGAAACAATCGGTGCAAGGCTTGTTTGTGAATTATTCGAGGAAGGTCTGGATGCGGTTACCAATTCAGGAAATAAAACGGTCGACAATTTTAGTTAAACCCCCTAATTTTAATAAATATATTCAATGCTGGAAAAACTACACAGGATTTAAAAAAAAAATATCTTATCTGGAACAACATAAATAAACAGCGTCAAATACCCAAAGGAGGAAATAGAATGATTGTCTTCCGCACAATATGCACACTCCAGCTAGCAGTGTTTCGTCTTTGTGGCTGCAAAACAAAATGGCATGTGAACCCTTTCCAGCTCTCCAATTATCAGTAAAAATCTATGGTTTTAAATATCATTTTTTCAAATTTTTCAAACAATTTCAACAAAACTATATCATGTGATCCCTCGTTGGAACGATCTCGATGAGCTCGTTCCAACGAGGGGTCACATGATATGGTTTTGTTGAAATTCTTTGAAAAATAATATTTTTTCAACTGCTGAATTTGCATATTACACGGGCGGATGCGGCCGATTCGTTGGGTAAAGGGTTAATTCGAACGTTAACTTACTATTGTCTGTTGCAAAGTAACAAATGGCAACTTGGCTTCAATTTCTACTGATGTCAGGTTTTTCTGAACAATTATTTGCTTCTTATTTGAACATTCCTCGTCTTCTAATAATTTCAAGGGAGCTAACTGCATCGAAAATCAATTTTCATGACGAGTTCAGTTAAAGATAATTATAAACAAAGAACATTGGACGACGTGTTCTGTGTCCAATACTGGAAAGAGTTCGTCGATTCGTCAGGAAAGTTCATAAAAACATTGTTGTTCTAAACAGAAATGATTACACGGTTTTGGGTGCTAACTGAACCACAGTAGCAACTGTTTCGATAAATATGGGACCAATACTCACGGTTCAAGTGAAAAAGCTAACGAAGAACGTAAATACACGAAAAAATAACTAACGTTTTTTTAATACATTCCGGGGAAGGCGACACACATATTTCATTCTACACAATTTTCCTTAAAATAATAACCCTCTCCTTAACAGGAATAACACACTACACATAAATTATTTCTCTTTAAACAGATTAATAATGTCATTGTTTGCGTCTGGCACATTTCCGTCCCTCATGTGTACAAGCTCGACAAGCGATAAGCTGTATTTTGGAAGTAAGACGTCCAACACTTTCTCAAAATAACTAAGCAATTTCGTTTTCTGTTTGTTGAATGTACCTGATGACCACTCTTTTGAACTAACTCAATGAGCTCGTTCCAATGAAGGATCATAAGCTTTGATTCAGAAGCAAAATTGAATAAGACAATGAAACTTCTCAGCAAATAAGTAGTAACAGATCTAATTCACGTCTTCGGTCGATTGTGGGCAATCGGATGACAACGGCAACGGCTCCTGGAACATCGATTCAACCGATTGTTGCCAAGCATTCTGTGATGATTCATTAATAGCATCTTACTATCTTCTGCAATTGTTCTATTGTTAATGCAAAATGATGTCAATGATACCATTCAATAAAGTTAAGAAACATCCACAATGTGTATTTTGAATCTCTCTAGATCCCGCTTTAGGGGATATACATGTTAAACGACATGTAAAGCAATCGCCAGTTCATACCGGAAAAGTGAAGGTTGCATTCCACTGACTCAGGTCGCAGTAAAATTACCAGTCGCACACGCTTGGGTGGTAAACGTGGCTCTGAGAGAGCCACGTTTACCACCCAAGCGTGTGCGACAGGTAATTTTACTGCGACCCCAGTCAACGAAGTTGAACACTGTGAACAATTTTCAGTTTAAAGTAGTTCTTTCGATCCTCGACTTGTCCAGTAGTGCACGGTATTTTAATCGGAATCGGCATCAGAATCGGCCGAAATAACCGATAATCGGTCAGCGGCCATTTTTGATAATCGGTTGAACACTACGGACCACGATCGGTCTGTTGTTGGTGTGTTCTCAAAACGTCAAAAAACTAAAATTCACACCTCCGTAAGTTTGTTTTGATAGTAATTATAGTTTATATCTAAATAGTGGTCATTCGTGAGATGTTTCTGCGTTCAGAGATCAATCAGAGATACAGATGGTGGGTTTTTTGTATTCAGTGAACAGAGTTTACTGAGTTGTGTAAGATAAATACAGTTTGTGGAGAGTGGATTGTAACTAAATCACCCGGGGAGTAGAGTTATCACTCAAAGTATCACGTTCAAATTCTGTACACGTGGACAAAAATACAAGCAGTGTTTCAGCCAATGTGAACCATTTGCTGGAACTATGTGTTTGTTATGCTTTGTAACAAATTTGTAATTATTGCTTGGATGGAATCGCCACCTGCAGGTGATTTAGTGATAATACACTCCCCACGTACTGTATATACGTACAAGTCATTGGTATCATACCAATTTTTTTAAGATAATCAGAGGTAAAAATTGGGTAGCAAACAAAGACGCGCTTCCCAAGCTTTACAAATCATTCAAACGTCAGTGAGAATTACACAACAGACACCCATTGTTATTCCCCACGGTTATAGACCCTTCCCGTAAAATACCTGCTCCTAATTAGATATAGACTATAGCCTTAAGCCTATTGTTCTCTTGTGTAAACGCACTGGTACAGATTTTCTTTTATTTTCGACATTTTGAGATACAGCCCTGTCGTTGATGGTGGATGGTAGTGGGAAAGACGTCAATCGTTATGTTCAGACGCGTATACTCCAGGAATGTGCACAATCGTAAGATTATTCTTGGCAACTGTTTGCAAAGAAATTAGACAATTTATGTTATTCGAGTTGTTGTTTAATTGTCTTTGAAAATCCTTCTTTCTAAATCGAGAAGTTTATTATTAAACTAACATCGTTGTTTGACCTGTCGCTAGTACCCGTTGTGGTGCACGTGATAAATTGCAAGTTCTGAAGGTCTAGTGTATGGTACACAAGTTTTGCGCGAGTGTTCAACTTCCACGTTAACCTCTTCATTGTAACAAAAATACTGTAAATCTTTCGCTCCATTCACAAATACGACATTTTCTATTAGTGCAGCAGCTATTGGTGTACCACACGCCTGTCCCTATTTCTGAACAGGTCACAGGGCTTAGATTGTTAGGGTATTATTGGTGGACTCGAAAGTAAATTTCACACTCGCACGACCTTTTTGGATTCTCTCTCTCTCTCTCTCTCTCTCTCTCTCGCAGCATATGCAGCAAAAAAATTTAATTTCAACATACATATAAGAAGTTATGGGCATTAACTTATCTGTTCATCTTGTAGTTAATTGTTACATTTGAACAGTTCGTAAACTTTAGAACAGAGAAAGTAAGGGAAAGAGCAAGGTGGAAATACCATTTCTATTTTTATCTCAAATATGTATTTGGAATAATTATAGCAACCTTTCTGCGCTATTTATAGACAACATGACAGAGCGGTGAAATATCAACTCGATTTCTATAAAAATTGAATAGATCAACAATTCTGGAGCATATCAGCACGCCTGGCGAGTGTTTTAATCACTTCCAGCAATTTTGTTACTTATTCAGACAAAAATAGGTGGAAGGGATATCCAGCCATGGATACCTCCCCCTCATCCATTCAAAAAGCATAGAAACCATTTGAAATTAAATAGGTTTTCTTTACACCTTTCCCAAACATAACAGGTCCAAACAATGGTTGTAAACATCTTATAATTATCTGTGGGAGTTTGACGTGGTTGGGGAAAGGTGTCCAGGCCTGGTTATCCCCCCCCCCCCACATCCATATCGGAATATATAGAAATCATGGAAGAATATTTTTATTCAATGCTAAACCATCAAATAATGACCAGTTTGTTAGAAATAGACAATCTTAGAATTGTTACTTTTTCGGACAATTTTAGGCGAAGGAGTTTCCATGTCCAAACAATAGCTGCAAACATCCTATTAATAATGTCTTGGAGAGTTTGACAAAGTTGTTGGGCCCGGTTGACCCCCCCCCCCCCCCCCCCCCACTCCAGGTCAAGATATATATAAGAAAACATGGAAGAAGTGGGGGAGTTTTTGAGTGGGGGGGGGGGGGGGTATCCAGTTTCTCGGGTATCGGGATTGATAATCAGAAAACGCAATCGGAAAATTACCGGTATCGTGACTGACTTTCAAATATGAGAACCAGAAACTTCCAGTTCCCGGAATTAAACCCTATTTGACACTATGTCTGAGAAGTTGATTGTAAGTTACCTGTAAGTCCCTGGTCGGTTTTTATTATCACTTTCTCCACTTTGTGTTTTTATCAGTACATGGGTATCACTTTGAACAATTTTGCACAGTGGAACACATGTCCCAGATACCCATGCGACGTCACGCTCATCTTTGAAAATAATACATAGATTGAACTTTGTGTTTGGTTCATTAAAATTAGTTTGCCGTTATATATTTCTCTATCCAAACGGATGGTTGTTTGGATACCATAAACTATTAGATTTACTGTGCCCATGAGATGCCTATTAGATGCCACATAAATAGATCGTTTGGAAAACATTCTGTTTCTATTAATAAACTATCTTATTTTGAGGGATAATTGTACGACCTTGTGGCTATGGTAACGCTTTGAGGGGATTAAGAAGAATGATGGCGATATGCATCTGTCGTTTGCATCATGTGGTGCTCCAGACGACAGAGCGTGTTGTGAAATCTATAATGACGTATCGGGAATCTCTAGTTTATTGCTATCTACTTACCGCTGATGGTTGGTGTCATTTAACTTTCTGCAAGCGTTTCCGTCGGAGCGGAATAAATGTTCTCTCCATAATAATGTCGATCGGATAATTGACTCTTTATGGGCGAAAAGTGAATGTGTGTTCAAATTGATATTTCCTTCTTGCTTTTGGGTCATCTCTTTATGTAATTTGTATGCGAGGCCAGCATGTCGGAGATGGAACATTAAAATGTCATCGTATGCATATCAATATTGAACCAGCATGGCAGTCACTCGGAATGCGCCTGATAGAAACACATCCTTCGCCGTAGCCGAGGTAAGATAACTTTATTTTTCCATTTAATGTATAAAGCGAATTCTAACAGCTTTTGAGAAATCGAAATAATTTGTCACGGTGGGTTGTCATAATTAACACTAAGCACCGCGTTGTTATCTTCACCTTCGTATGCGCAAATAAAACGTTGCTGGGAACCTATTCTCTACCAAATGCTGGCATGTTTCTTCTTAATCTGGCACCACATGATTGTTTTCGAACATCTATTCCGCCCTTCTGATACAATTCACACAGGCGCGCTGGAACATCATTCCTGGTGGGAGCACGCCACCTCCCCCGCTCTTGATCCGCGGCGGCAAGCGTAGGCAAAAAGTGTCATTTTGATATGAGAACAAATAACCATTACTTTCACATAAGGGCCTGATCAAACAGGCCATTGCTTTAAAACAAAACGCACGTAGGCCTTTTTCCGTGTAATTGCACAGCGACGTGGTCAAAATATAAAAAGTCTCAAGTTGCAAATTTCTCGGTTACCTAACATGAAAAGCAAACGACACTTGCAAACTAAATTCTTGAATAACTTTTTTTTTAATTTTTTGTCTCAAAAACATAGGTTATGATCCCTCTTTGGTACGAGCTCGCTGAGATCGTTCCAACGAGTGGGTCATAACCTATAATTTTGAGACAAAAAGTGAAAAAAATAATGAAAATTAATTGGCGATTTTTGTGAACAGCGCTGGTCGATTTTGTCCGTTACGTTGAGTAAAAGATTAATGCAAATAGGAATTTAACCAATTCTTTTTTTTTTGACAGAGCTCAATGAGCTCTGTCAAACAAGAGGGGATTATTTAAATTCCTTGTTGCATTATGGGAAAACTTTGCTTCTTGAAATTTTATTTTGACTTCAGCGTGCAGAGGGTTAATAATTTGAACTCAGAATGAAAGCGTTGTATGTAATTCGGGCTACAATACTCTTTTTATTTGTAATGGGATCAAATTATTCATGGTCTTCCTTAACCCTTTCTTGTCTATTATATTGTTGGCTCATCCACCACCAAGTTTTCTTGATTTCGCATTATATTCCGAATACTCCGCGGTACCGTTATTCTGAAGGCCCAAACACCCGTGGGCGATTCCGAAGGCCCAATACCCCGAGATACTGTAGACCTAGGGCCCAATAATCCGAAAGCCCAGTTCTCCGAAGGTCCAAACTCCCACGGTCCGATTCTCCGAAGGCCCAGTACTACGAATGCCCAGTAGTCCGAAGGCCTTCTCCTTGGGAACCACGTGGGAACTCCTAAAAATGAAACAGTGCTTGTTTACTGTGGCAAACATTTTTTGTTTTTTTTTTCTGGTAACATAGGACTCGTTCACCAATGCCTGGGAGAGATGCCCTCTAAAATGTGCAGCATGAATATAAACAGTTGACTGGGCTTAACTTTATATCCATGTTACCGTTACGATAAGCCATTGTGCCGAAATATTTTACCTTAAACACCAATATATAAATAGTGCGAAGACCTAATACCCCGTAAGCTCAATAGACCGAAGGCCCAGTACTACGAAGGTCCGCTCCTCCGAAGTTATGACCCTCAGGCGGTACAAATGAATCCTGAAAATATCGTAATGTCAGAAAAAACAAACTTCAGAGTTCTACCCCTTGTTTGAATGATTTTTCGAGCGTTCAGAATATTAATTGGCGATTTTGTGAATATTGTATTTCAATTATTGAACTACGAAGGTTCGCATAAGTCGCCAGGGATAATAAATGCATGATATTTGGTGTACTATGCACAGTATTGTGGTCGGAAAAGCGGTCGCTCTTTCGATAAGATCGCAATCTTATCGCAACACACTCACACCGTGGGTCTTGATTTCATCAATAAAATTCCGACACGAGGTAACCCTAACTGTCGAAAGTGACGTTAAATCCCAATAAATAAAGAAATACATCAATAAAATATTGTTCACTGCGGTAAACAGGCTCTGTTTTACTGGTAAAATTGGACCCAGTCAAAAATGCTGGGGAGGTGCAAACCCTCTCACAAATGGGCAACATGGCTTATTAACGCTCACCCCTGGTCTCGAGCTGATACTCATGTTGTGGTCATGATTAGCCATTGTGCAAAAATATGTGACCTTAAACACCAATAAATAAATAAATAAATAATAAAATATTGCGAAATCAGAACCAAATCAATTTCGCCAGGTGAGATTCTAGTGTTATGCGGAGGAAATGGACAGAAAATTTCGATCGGACTGAGTCGAAATTTCCTATTGTTTTTTTTTTTTGTAATTGCAGCACAGTAATAAGGCCCAGTGTTTTTTTCTACTATAAACGAACATTCCTCAAGTCGGTCAAATTCGTCATTATTTTATTGTTTGCAATTCCCGGGTAATGACACACATTCACTGTCCTGCCATTATGTCGTGCGCTAGTCAGTTGTCAAAACACCTCTCACGCTAAACTTAATGTATTTTATGTAATGTATGCGCCAAAAACATAGCTTATGGCATCTCATTGGAACGAGCTCCACGAGCTCGTTCTAATGAGGGGTTATAAGCTATGTTTTTGAGACAAAAAATTAAAGAGAATTTTGAAAATTGAAAGGTGAGTTTGTGAATAGCGCTGTTTGCCATTACGTTGGTAAAGGGTTAAACAAAAGAGGCGTGTGTTTTATGTTGAAAGGTGTAATACTCAAATTCTGTCCATATACTGCAGCACAAACATCTTCAGTGGCGGCGCCAGAAATTTTTTTGTGGGGGGGGGGGCAACTAGGGGGGCAGACTCCCATGAAGGGGGGCAAATACGTAAAGGATCATATCATTACTTTGTTATGAGGTAGTCCAAACTTGGACCCAAAGTCCGTAATATACTTTTTTGGTTTGGTACGTCCTGTGGACGTACCAAACCAAAAAAGTATATTACGGACTTTGGGTCCAAGTTTCGACTAAATGTAATGGTAATTAGCGGTCCTCCTTTAAAAAAATCCTGGATCCGCGTCTGGTGGGTCTGTGCGAGAGAGAGAGAGAGAGAGAGAGAGAGAGGGGGGGAGAGACTTCAAATAATTGAACAGTGCAAGGGAGATAATGCCCGTCTGTCATAATGCGAAATCCATGCATTTTTTTAGACAAGGGATATGGATAGACATGCCTTTGTTGGCTCATAACTTAATTATAAGTTATAAGTATCTGCATCCGAGTCTTTAAATCTCTACTGCCTGGATGTGTTCATCAGCTAGCCTGAGGCTTTGGGCTAAGTGTGTATGGGAAATTATTGGGAATAAAAAAAGAGAGGGGTGTGTGTGTGTGTGTGAGAGAGAGTGACTGAATGTGTTTGTGTGTGAGGGTGGATGGAAATGCATGCGAGATTGTTGGGGGGGGGGGGGGCAACTGAGGGGCAAAGCCTTCGTTTGGGGAGGCAAATGCCCCCCATGCCCCCCCCCCCCCCCGTAGCGCCACCACTGAACATCTTATCCTGAATATCAACATCCACAGGCACACCTTGCTGCTCGTCTCACTCAACCAAAATAGTACCACAGTTTGAATGTTGGACCTTTGATAAGTGGGAATATGAGCAGGCCAAACTGCTATATAAACGACGGTAATCCAAAAAATAAGGCGAATTTCTTCTGACCAATGCAAACTCGTCGTCATATTTTATTGTACACATTCAGAGACACACTTGTGCCATCGCGGGAGGATAAAAATCCAGGCCTGTGGCTTCTCGTTTTGTCCACATGGATTAACCCATTCACACGCGTGTGTCTTTCTGTGCATGGAATATCGCCACTATTGGCCAACATGGCACACTTGGATGGCCACAGGCCTGGATTTTTATCCTCCCGCGATGGCACACTTGTGCCATCGCGGGAGGATAAAAATCCAGGCCTGTGGCTTCTAGTTTTGTCCACATGGATTAACCCATTCACACGCGTGTGTCTTTCTGTGCATGGAATATCGCGACTATTGGCCAACATGGCACACTTGGATGGCCACAGGCCTGGATTTTTATCCTCCCGCGATGGCACACTTGTGCCATCGCGGGAGGATAAAAATCCAGGCCTGTGGCTTCTCGTTTTGTCCACATGGATTAACCCATTCACACGCGTGTGTCTTTCTGTGTATGGAATATCGCGACTATTGGCCAACACTCAAGAGTTTGGGGAAATTTATCTGTGGATAAATACATTTAGTAGTGTCGGCACATTGGCTTATCAACCTCTTACTTAATCTGAACGCTGCGTAGTCCAATTAGCAGCCACCGGAATCCGATACCACCGACTTCCACTTGTGTGATCGAGTATATGTGTGTGATATAAGTCCTAGCATCAAATCATTAGTATCGTCAGAAAGAACATGATTTCTAGTAAAAGCGAATCAATATCTACGATTCCAATCCAGGCGAAAATGTCTCGACTGCAAAAATCATTGGGGAGTGTAAACCTCCGATACACCACTCCCACCTCCTCTCCCCATTATTTACGATCCTGTGCTCCTACTTGTGTATTCAACTGTGTTGATGTGAAATAGTCGTTGTACAATCAACTCGGTGGTAATGAATCTTCTCCGGAAGTGCCAGGTAGTATTTATAGAAACTTCTTTTCTCCCCCACTATACCTGAAACATGCGCGTTTCCCGGGTGAGACAGCGCGGTGGGATATTTCTATCCCACCCACCCCACGTTACATACTCATTCGCATATTTTATTAGGTCGCCGGAACTATTTCATCACCGTCTGCACAATTGCAACATGATAGATATTAGATAGATATTTATTCGTTCAGTAGCATACAGGAAATACAATGGTTACAATCACATAGTTCAATTAATATATAACATTTTGTATACTACTGGGAGATGACATAGCCAGATTGGCTGTCTTCCAGTCATCTCCCTAAGGAATATTTTGCAATACTGTTTACGGGCCCAGACTGTCGACGTTCTTATAAAAATCATCTCATCGTTTATAGAAAATTTACTATGTAAGGGTTGTGCTAGACTTGGCAGTTAAAGTGTTTTCTAGTGGATGTATTTCAGCTTGGGGCCTTGGCTGTGTGCTACAAATGAAGCAACCTAAATTGAACAGTTCGAGTAAAAGAGATATAAAAATTTGCTTCAATCCCTTATTTATCTTGAGAGCGGCCCAAAGCTATAAGACATCCCCTGGCGAGGTCATTTAACGCGGACAAGGTGGGTATAGCTATTTGGAGGACAGAATGTCATTTCGTCTGGTCATTTAATTTGTTCATATATAGGTAAAGTAAAGCAGGAAGACGTGTTGTGACGGTGTCCAAATCAGCAAGATCACACCCTCTCTCAATCCAGGGGTGAGGACGGGTCGTACTACCGCTTATGTGATCACCACCGCTACGATGTTTATATAGTGCAATCTGGACAATAAGGATTACTGCATTCAACATTGTCTGAATAAAGTGCTAGAAGCCTGGACAGCAGCTTCTTTTTAAATACGTTTCTATTGTTCATCGTACGTAGATCTCTATCTAGCGCATTCCAAATCCTGGGATACTGGTTGGTAGGTAGACGGTCCAGGGCTTTTGTCCTTGTTCTAGTTATTTGGAGAAGATCACGTTGTCTAGTGGTTCTGACAGGCATTCTAGCTACTCTGAAGAAGTTATCAAATGACTGGGGAAGATTGTCGTTTTTCCAATCAAAGACGAAGAGGGATACATGGAATTTATACAGGTCAGTCACCTTGAGTATTTTGTCCCTTTTGAAGAGTGGTTCTGTGTGGGCATTATACTTTTTGTTATTAATTATGCGCAGTGCACGTTTTTGAAGAGTTAGAAGTTTATTGATAGATCTCGAATTTCCCCATGCTTGGATTCCATATACCAAGTGACTATGTATCAGAGCGAAGTATAGTGTTCTCATAGCCTCATGAGGAAGGATTGCCTTTACCTTGTTAAGAGCAAAGTTTGCGCGTGCAATCTTGGAACAAAGTTGAGCTATGTGGGCGTTATATGATAGACAATTATCAATGGATATACCTAGAAATTTCAGTGATTTTTCAGCTTCATTTGGTCCAACCTTATTTATTATTTGGTTGTTGACGAAAATATTATTGTGAGAGAGCGCTTGCTTATGGGATGGATTAAACACAATATATTTAGTTTTACTTGCATTCAATGCTAATCTATTCACGGAACACCATTCGGAGATGTTTTCTAACTCTTTATTCACAGTAATTGTCAGATTGTCAGTATTAGATCCCGAAAGGTGGACGTTGGTATCATCGGCAAAAGATAAAGGGTTTAATGTTGTTGAATTGCAAAGATCATTTATGTATAGCAAAAATAAAATAGGTTCTAATATTGAGCCTTGTGGAACACCACAGGTTATTTCAGCTAAGTCAGATGTGCCTTCACCGTATGCAACAAATTGGTGTCTATTTGATAGGTAACTTTTGAACCAATTGTTGGAGATGCCCCTAATTCCATACCATTCTAGTTTCTTCAATAGGATATCATGGTTTATGGTGTCGAACGCCTTAGATAAGTCCAAAAATACCGCTAATGTTATGTCTTTACTTTGCCTATTATTTGCATCGGCAATGTACTTTAGGAGATGTAGGACAGGGTGGATAGTTGAGTGATTTTTTCTGAACCCATATTGACTGCTGCATAGAATTTCAAAGCGATCGAGAAAGCTTATCAGCCTAATTGACACGAGTTTTTCTAGAACCTTTGAAAAGGTGGGGAGGATACTGATAGGTCTATAATTGGTAAAATTATGCACATCTCCAGATTTGAAAATAGGGATTACCTTTGCAATCTTCATTTGTTCTGGCACTACTCCTTGGACAAAGGAGTTATTGATAATATGTGAGAGAGGTACTACAATTTGGTTGATTGATTGCTTGATGAGAGTTGACGTGATATCATTACTGTCTTTACTTAATTTTGATTTCATTGACTGCACTATGTTAACAATTTCGGCTGGCGTAGTTGGTGTCATAAAAAAGTTATTTCGAAAATCCCCTTCCATGTAATCCCAGAAAGGCTTATTTGACATAGGTAATAACTCACTTGTTTGTTTCCCAATATTCGCAAAAAAACTGTTAAATTCTGTGGCAATTTGGTTATGATCAGTTATTTCTCTTTCACCTTGCTTAAAAAAGGAGGGCGGTTTGGCTTCTCGTTTTGCTTTGTTTATGCTATCATTTAACATTTGCCACGTTTTACGCATATCATGTTTATTTTGAGCTAGAATGTTCTTATAATACATGGCCTTGCATTGTTTTTTCACTCTGTTGAATATCCTACAGTAATTTTTGTAGTTTTGAATATTGCGGTCGCTCGGACACTTCAGTTTTTTCAGGTAGAATTTTCGTTTATTTAATGACGAGATCAAGAGGCCCTTCGACATCCAAGGTTGTTTTCTTATAGTATTTGTCTTTGCCTGTGTCTGGGATAGAGGAAAGGCAGTTTCAAAGACATTTAGATAAATTTCAATGAATGTGTTATAAGCCATGTTTGGGCAATCTAGTTCCATTACAGGAGAGAAGTCACACTGAGATAAAAGTAAGTTAAAGTGGGCAACACTTTCTTTGTTTATTTTTCGTTTGGACACAACAGGTCGACGTATATTTTCTTTGGTATCGGGTTCAATATAGAATGTGCCAAAATGGTCAGATACATCAGTTATTACTATTCCCGTGTTAGAATTTGTTGAGATATTATTTGAAAATATAGGGATTCAATTACATGCGGAATAAAAAGAGTCAGGTCCGGGCGAACTCTATAATCGACATGTTCCTTAATAAAGAATCCTACCCCGCCACGACCATCATCGCCATTTGGTCTACTGTTCACAAGGAGTGGGTGGTAGCCATTAAGTGTGTATGACATAGTGGGTGGAATTTTGAATATCTCTGTTAGTCCAATTATGTCAAAGAAACTGTCCATGTCATGCAGGTTGAGTAAAAGATCATTTAGGGCATCCCAGTGTGCGGTCAGCCCTTGGCAATATATGTGAAAAACAGAAAAGGACTTATTCAGTAGAGTACGACATGAGGCAAACTGTTCAGGGGAGTAGTACGAGCAATCATTTTTTAACTTTTTTAAAGGGGAACAAGTCATCATCTTGTCCGTTGTAGACTTTTTCCTTATAATGACTAATAAAGTCGTATTCTGGCCGCGTTTGGATCTCGCCCAACTCTAGTCTATCCGCCATTACTAGCAATGTAACTGCCAAATACTATAAGTGCACCACGCCTCGCAGAAAACAATATGAAATTTGGTAAAGAGGGATGTACTGAATATGACAAGGTTTGAACCAGTCTAAGGGTGACTGCACTGGACCTCATACTAAGGGCAACAGTCTGGGGCAATGCAAACATAATTATATTAATGGCGGAAACTAAAAAGGTTGAAACAAAAGAAAAGAAGTTGTTATAACAAATCAGGGCTATGTACATAGAAAAACAGTTGCTATACATGGGTTCTTGAATAACTGGGTTTCTGATCGACTCTCACATTTCATACAATTTTTTTTTAGTAGCATAGATGCATTTATTACTAATCGGTCACACACTCGCTCATCGACCCACAAACCCATCACTCAAGTCAGTGATTGAATGCGCGAGTAAATGAGCGAGCGAGTCAGGGTGAGGAAGCATCGAGTTTGCCAAGTAGACATTTCGCGTAGTCACAGAGTTGATATTGAGTTATCATCTTCAGGTTAGGAGATGGCCACCAATTACACTCACCCTTTCATCCAACCAACCATCCATCCTAATGAATAATGAAATGAATAAACAAATAAACAAATGAGCGGATGAATGAACGATCTTGGCTTTGAAACAAATCGAGTTTCATATTTGATTAATAATTAAATATTGTTGATATAGACTCAATATTTAATTAGTAATCAAATATTAAACTTGATTTGTGTCAAGCCGATGTTTCTCTGCAGATTTAATAATATCACTGCGCAAATTTATCGATCGATCAGTAATCTCACAATGCCCTTTACATTAGAGTTTGACACAAGGAAAATTCATTAACTTCTTAACGGACAGTGTTACAAATCAATTTTTTAGTTAATGCCTATGGTATATACCTAACTTTTGTACGATCTTTCCGATGAAATTGTTCGTTTTTTGAAAGGACTACGACTTGATAAATTGGGTATGTCAGCACGTGACCGCCAATTATCTATAAAGACGTAATCCTCGTATGTGGGGAGAAAAATCATCCTCGATGAGTCTGAATGTGGGAATGGGGAAATCTCACCCCAGGGTAAGATATTTGAACCAGACCCGAGGCAAGCCTCGGGTCTGGTTCAAATAACTTGCCCCTCGGGTGAGATTTCCCCATCCCACCCCCATAATAATCTTCCACTCTCTAGGGATTTTTTTTTTTGTTAATTACACAGTTAAAGTGTCGTTAAACCCTAATAAATAGATAAGTAAATAAATAAATTGTTTCTCATTCATTTCATAATGTCCGAAGTTTTCTCTTCTCCTAGATCAATTATCCGAACGTCGTGGCTTCCCCAGGAGGGAAGCCACGACGTTTGGATAGCTGAACCATCTCTTCTCTCACTTCGACGAATCTCCGCTTACGACTTTGATTCTTAGTTTGTGCTGAATTTTGTGTATAACTCTCTTCTTTTTTCTCTTCATCTTCCTGATACTACTTACACGTTGTCATTATTAATTCTCCGCCATACACAAACTATTCTTCTTTGCATGGTAACGCCAAATTTACTCCTCGGTTGCTTTCGACGAATGGCGGTGAATGATTTCGGTTAAAACAAAATGGCTGTGCCAAGTAACACAGCAAACTCAAGCTTGGTTCATATCGGCCGAGATCGGCATCGTATCGGCCGAGTTTCATGTCATATCAGCCGAGCTCGATACTGGGCATTTCTGAGAAAGGAAATGATATTCTTTCGGATGGCGCGTTATTTCAGCACGCTGTTCTAGCTAGTTTTGCCATTACCAGTGCTGTTAGAATACGGGTATTAAGGTATAGGAAATGCCTTCACATCATCCTCTCGCTCTCTCATTTTCATTTTATTTTATTGACACATTATTATCTAAAGAAGCATGTCCTTTATGTTAGACATAAAATCTATTTCCACGACGACTACTGGGACATCTACTCTACTAGTAGGAGGAACTGGGCCATATCATACAAATTAAGTTGACGTGGAACACCAAATTCTACAGGATCCAGATATGATAAATCACCATTACGCACATTAACGGAATGTACACGTTAGGGGGAGGAGAGTGGTGGCTGCGTGTGATTAATCAGCAGACAATTTGATGAACAACTTTATATTTAGTAGGGTTCCTGAAAAAGTCTCTTTGTACATTGAGGTTACAATACACTGTTTTAGTGCAAACTGCGACTCTAGCGGTTTGCACCCCAATCTCCAATGGAGGATAAAAGTTCCCTGATTTATCCGATTGGTGGAAAATGAACTGACCTTGTAAGTGTGAATAAAATTTAAAGTGCATGTTTTGAAAAAAATATCAAATGTTGGTGGCAATTGTCTTCGGAAAAGTGTGGGAGAAGATAAAAATTGGGTGAGGTTAGGTAAAAATATGACTATTTCATTCAGTGAGAAACTGGACGGGAGTATAGAAATGACTTGAATTTAAAAGCAAAAGTCAGATGGCGACCTATATTTTTTCAGTATATTTTTTTCATGAGATGATAAATTAAATGGATAGATGGTTGTAGCTTGATGAGATGGGCAGTGGAGGAAGGATTAGTACTGTCGTCAATTGAAAAACAGTGTATTGTTACCTAACTGAAAATGACACAACCGCAAAGGCGTGGCCATACTTTTGTCGATTGTTCTCGCATGGGAGACACCTCAAAAAATAAGATCTATGATTTTCAGTTCAACTCTTCACGTCTCTGTTCACTTTATGCGATGAACGCACTGCGGGAAATTCGATGAAATAAAATAGCAGATTTTTACGTCAAAATTATAAATCAGGATTTTGGGGATTTCTTTTGCATATCGCTGTCATTGTAATCCATGTTTCTTTTAACGCTTAACCCGCTGAGTATTTGCAACATATTTTTTCATTAAATTTGGTGAAAAATTAATCTCCGTTTGACTCAAGGAATCATTGGTGAAAAGATCTGTTCAATTAACTGGTGGAAATTTGATTAAATGTGCCTAAATAATACTTATTTCAGTGGCACAGGAAATCCTTGCTGGGCAGGAATATCCGCCAACAGCATATAAGGAGTTAAATTTACAACGAGGCTTCGATGACAGGCATTAACTCTTAGAAGCCGGGTGTCGAGTTTTCTTGCCTGTGATGTAATACGACAGGTAATCTGTCTGTGATGGTTCGGCTATCTTTGGACTGGGGGAGAATTAAACACTCATGGAGCAGGTGCTTCTAGTCAAGTGTCGTCTGCCTGCATAGGCAGACGACACTTGACTAGAAGCACCTGCTTATTGTAAGTTTTTCGCGGTATGTCATGTTTAATAAATCCATTCTGATTCCCCGGCTTCTTAGAGTTAAGTTGCGTCATAAACTGCCAGCGGAGGAGAAACTTCGTTAGTATTAAAATTATCGCATCGCCAGTAACGCTTGCATGGAGTCTGATGTGGAAAGAGCTTTTCTTGGCAGTCCAGAATGAAGACATGTTCAAACATTTATCACAACGAGAAACACCTTTGAACTGATTTGCCATTTGAAAGTTTGCACAAATGAGAAACCTAGAGTAATTAATACTCATGCCAAGCAATTTTCGTCATTGGAAGAGATGTACAGGAAAGTTAGCTCCCCTCGATCGCCCGATTCTGTTCGAAAATTTAACACTTGGGGTATGGGAATTTTATATAAAGACTGAAATTTCAAAATGTTGGGGAATTTGTAGCATTGATGTGCTCATCATTTCACAAACTTCGGGCGTCGTCCTCTGTAGATGTAGAAAAATACAGAAGCTGGCTTTTTACAATTTTCCCCAATCAATTTGAACGTTTGATTAAGATTACCTGTTGCAACCCATTTTTAAAAATAAGTACACAGCGTTTTCACCATCATTTGATGTTCTGTAACTTTTTTCCGTTCATTATATCAACCGTGTGCGCATCGTGACATACAATACAGACACTGTCCTTTCCGTTAAAATAAAAGTCTAGGAGGTAAGATTTGCTCATTTTTTCCTGTGAGAAATAAAAACTTGCAAATTATTGTAAAAACATATTCACTAAACCAAGAACCAAAGGGGACAGTTAGGGTTAGGAGGTGTGGTACTAATAGATAACAATGAATTATTTCCAAATGAAACAAAATACTGCATTTTGATTGGCTGAGAGGTACGGTGTAACTTGCATTCTACGGTGGCTTTTTTACACCGTGTTTTACAACGGTGTAAAAATAAGAATATACATGAGCAAGCTATATGGCTAAAAAAGTTCCCATTTTTAATTATTAATTCATACCTTCTGCTTGGTTATGTTAGAACAAAAATAAAAATACAGGAAATTTAATATTTATGTGCAATAAAATATTACAGATATGGATGTCATTGAAACT